>CM030360.1:170743559-171343559 GCA_017893485.1 Hemerocallis citrina
TAGATTTACAACTCCAACTCTTCCATTAAAATAGTATAAAGATTATATATCTCTACTACTATAATGGGAGAAGGCTTAGTGTAATTTGTCCATATCCCAATCCGTACAACGCACGTTTAATTAAACTCTACAATATAAACTAATGAAATACGTACAGTACACGTTCAAATTTATTACCCTCTCCCTATCTCTCAAAAAAACCAAAAACCCTATCCTCTTCATCTCCCTCTCTCTCTGCACCTGCACCAAATTTATGAACAATGAATGTCGGTCTATTATTTTACTTGTTCTGCACGTGCTTCTCCCATTATAATATAGATAAATAGAATATAAAAAAATTATTGTTCGGACGTGTATTGCACGTGTATTTACTAGTTATATTATAGATAGATAGATAGATAGATAGAGATAATAATTTACACGTGTGATGCATATTTATTATATTTTAAAAAAAATAAAGTAAAAATTCTGACGACGCAGTGAGGACTTAAATCCGAAACATTCTTCGTATTAGTTATGGACGTGCAATATGTACATTGGCAGATTTACAAATAACGCCAAGATCTTCTCCCATTATAATATTAGGAGATTAGAGCATCTGTAGTCGTTCTAAGCTAATTTTTGGGTATTTGGCTTTTGGAAATAGAAAATATGGCTGCGCGCTACAGTCGTTGAAAGCTAAAATATAGCCGGACGATATATTATCTCTCGTCTCCAACTTTTTTTAAATTAAAAAAAAATTGGGCACTAAAAGACAAAAAAAAAAGATGGCAGTGGGGTGGGACGGTGGATTATATACCGGCCTACCAATTTTGTCTTATTCAAAATTGGTGGGACGGTGTATAATACACCGTCCGACACATAAGCTTCATTTTTTTAATTTTTTTAATAAACAACGGCACATTGTGCATCGTCCTACATGCAAAGTTCTGACGCGACGGGATATTATCTTTCGTCATTTTTCAGGGACGAAAGATAATTTTCCGATTGCTATATTTTGACTTTTGCCAAATCGTCTGCTATATTTGGCAGTCTATTCATCGTACATCCAAATTTTACATATTTAGAAGACAACTGCAGCGAAGCGATTTCATTTTTTTCAAATTTTAGGTATTTAGCCCACGACTACATGCTCTTAGAGATTATAGATTAGAGATATGTCAAATTCATGGTTGATCCTGAACTCCGGTCACATCTTCTGTCACTATGTAGAGTCTAGTGCTCTATAGCTGGACCTTATACGATAGAGTAGGATGCATCATGCAATAGTCAACACGACGATGATGATGGCATAGGTGAACGAATAATACAGACATTATAGTGATGTTACAATCAAAATATCAATTAGCTGGTATGGATCTAGAAGAAACAAAGCTGAACTCCCTACTTTAAATCACCTTACGGGGGCTGAATACAGTGATTGGTGTGAAAATTAAAGGCAAAATTTAAAAAAACGTCACAATAATTTGACGCTGTTTAAAAAAACGTCACAAAATTTTGACTTTTTAAAAAAACAGCACAATGTTTAAATTTCAACTCACGGAGTTATCCAACCGTTAACTGGGATAATAGTTATGTGATGTTTTTTTAAACAAATGGGAACTTTTGTGATTTTTTTTAAACAGAATAATAATTCTGTGTTGTTTTTTTAAACAAAACAATAGTTTTGTGATGTTTTTTTAAACATTACGTATAACCCAGTTCACGGTTGGATAACTCCGTGAGTTGAAAGTTAAACATTGTGTGGTTTTTTTAAAAAGTCAAAGTTTTGTGACGTTTTTTTAAACAGCGCCAAACTATTATGACGTTTTTTTAAATTTAGCCAAAATTAAAAACATAAAGCAAATACGTAAAGTATATAGAGTTCGAAAAACAAACACAGTAAATAAGTGAAACACAACGATTTAAGTTGTTGGACCCCTAAACTTAATCCACTACCCCTACTTATAGCAAATTTCCACCACAAGCATTTCACTATACTTAAACAACGTACAATGAGTTCTCGGTATTCAATTTGAAATTCGTGTTATACCCACAGGACTTTTTATATATAAGTCTCGTAAACTAACTCAATCTGAAGCGAAAAGAAAGTAAAAAGATAAAATTGACATCTTGACTAAGAAAACAATGAAAGCGCTCTTCTCTCTTGATTTTTTGCAACAAGATAAGTTATGAAATATAAGAGTTAAAAGAGAGAGAATACTCAGTAGATTCAACTCTATTTAAAGAGTTTCAGAATTATTCATTTTCACAAATACAAAAAAAATACCAAATATGAATTGGGGCAGGTTGCGGTCGACTGCTTATTTGGGCAGTCGGGTGTCATTTTCTGCAGACCAAAGTTGAGAGAAAATAACAGTTGATTGCACCAATTTCAACTAAAACTGCAGCCAACTGTCATATGTGCAGTCGACCGAACCTTTCCCGGATTCAATATTTTGGTGAATCCACTTCATATCATTTCCATAACTTGATCATTTTCCATAGATACTTTTACAAATTTATTTCTCACAAATAAAGCAGTAAATAATATATAATGCACTAGCTTCTTGACTATCAATTACATCTTTCTTCTTGATGAAACTTTCTGATATTTGTGATATTTTATATGTGCGTTTTTTTTTTCTTTTGCTTTGATTATGAAGATCTTAAATTTTATTTAAATTTCATTCTATATTAATATGTAAACATTTTAGATAAAAATGTTAGATGCATATTTATATTTTGTACACAATAAACTTAGGACAATACACACTTCTGTTCTTTATGTCTGAATTGGGAGAAGTGTCTTGTATTGAATCCTGATCCATTGCATCCTTATTAGTGCATTCCCAACGGAACCTCATCCTCATCCCCATTTTGGCATATTTTTTGGAATATGCTATTTTGATTTGGGGTTTCAAATGGGGTGCTCCATTTATACCCCATTTTGGGGTTTGAATTTTTTTTTTGCACAAAACTACTTTTTTGTATGCAAAAAGATAATACAAATAATTAAAAAGTTATAATACAATTAATTAGAAATAGATAATACACTTACTGAGAATTATTGATTCATATGATTAATTTATATACTTAAATCAAATCAGGAAGATATTCGATATTGGTCTCATATTAAAGATATCGTTAAAAATTAACAGTAGTATAATTATTGTCTATTATTGTCTATAAATAAGAAATATAAAAAAAGTTTAAAAGAACAAATTAAACAAATAAATATATACTAATATATTCCATAATTAAAGGAGGGGATTTTGTGCAAAAGAAATAATTTGCCGAACCTAAATTGGAGCCGCATATATGCGGCTCCATTTAAAGATCGGCATTTTTTGGGGGTGGGGGCCCTACCATATGCGGTCCGGTTGGGGGGGGGGGGGGGATTATAGAGAACGGTAAGGAATGCTCTTATGAGTAAGGTAAGAGGAATTCCTTTCAAAGTCAGCAAGTGACGGCTAGCTATGTTTTGATGCACAACTTGCAGAAACTAACCCCCCAAAAGAAACCCTAGATCTGTGTTTGGTTGGGGGCGGCGGCTTGGCCTCGTCGCCGCCACCTCGATGCAATGGCCCCCGTCGCCCTGACACAATGGCCCCC
This sequence comes from Hemerocallis citrina, assembly GCA_017893485.1. NCBI lineage: Eukaryota > Viridiplantae > Streptophyta > Magnoliopsida > Asparagales > Asphodelaceae > Hemerocallis > Hemerocallis citrina. The sequence continues at coordinate 170,747,154 of CM030360.1, forward strand.
GTCGTCCTTAACGGTGCTCTCCTTCCCATCGCTCTCCCCGTCAAGGCCTCTCATTCCTTCCTCATGCCGCCTCACATCGTTCTTCCGACATCGACTCCATGTCCCACACGGGAACATCTGTTAGGATTAGGGCGTCAACCAATGCCTATTGTCGCAGCAAAACTAATACATCAATGAGGAAGTCGAAGTAGATGAGATGAATAAATTGAGCAAGCAGGTAGATCCACCAAACTAAAACAAACACACCGATGACTTATTCCGGTTAGCTTTTGCTTAATCCGGGGGGGAAATAAAGGGAGATCTTATATTCAACTAGAAGAAATTACAAGGAGTTATTGATTCACTCAATACAAGGAATTAAACTCACCCACTAAGAACTATCTTTCTCTCGAGCCTCTCTTTACAATGGAGAAAAGAATCTATGAAGTACTACCTCTCATATTGGAGTAGTTTACAATATATATAGAAGAATAGAGAGAAACCTAAGTCTAATCTTGATTTTCAGTCGTTCGATATAACCTAGAAAGAAGTAACTGAATAGGAGCCGCACGATCTAACTTGGAGTTGAAGATTGGGCTGAAACGACCTCACAAATCGAGGCCCAAAATGAACACAGCACCGCGGGCGGTCGACCGTACCTCTCTCGGACAATTCCTATACTACGAGCGGTCGGGGGGTGCGGTCGACCGTAACTTGGGACAGTCGATCGCAACTATGCCTGCACCTTACTACTGCTGTTTTCTCTTCTACTCACTTCGACTCTTCAAACTCCGTGCTTCATCTTACTCTCTTCTAATCTGAACATCGAGTATTCAAGACACAATTCTAACGAACTCCACCTTGGATTGCATACGAGTGCTATCACATGATGTGTTATTCATCTCAAAACTCAAATAAATTCCACTTGCAAAAAAAGGACTTAGAATAATAGCTTCTTCTTCTAGTTGAAATGATCTCTACCCAATCTCACTGAATCCAGTATATCCCTTTAAGGGTACACCTCCGTAGATGTACTCACGAAGTTGCCAAACTCCGCACAAACTCTACCTACCCTTAGGCTTTCTCCACCTCTCGACGATATTTGAACGTCGTGGTCTCGTCTCGATGAATCTAGTTGCGGCAAACTAGTTGTGCTTGAGGTAATAATGGGAAAAGTAGCAACACTTGCGCAAGTATTTCGGATTTCCCAAACCTTGTAGAGATTATTTTGGCTTGGCCCAACCATTCTCATACCTCTAATCACCTTACGACGACCTTGAAAAATAGACAGAACTCCACCTCGAGCTGTGTACCTGCAACCCCGTGCATCAAGAGTTTCCAAGGAAATCAGATTCCTTTTCAGCAGAGGAATATACAAAATATCCCTTAAAGTGAACATATTTAAACCTGACATCTTCAACTCAACTGTCCCCTCACCCACTAGTTGACAAATCTCTCTAGTTCTCGTTGTCACACAACGCCCCGTAGTAGACTTATAAGTAGAAAACATCTCCCGCTTGGAAAAAATATGAGAAGAACTCCCTGAGTTTAAAAACCAACTAGAATCCACTTTTAAAGAATTTGAAATAAGAAGACACGAATTGCCTGAATCAAAGGCACGAACCACATTAGCGGCTGAACTCTCGTTCTTTGCGCTCTCCTAATTCTGCAACTTCCAACAATCTTTCTTGATATGCCCTGGCCTCTTGCAAAATCGGCAACGGATCGAATCCTTTTGCAAAGCTCTTTGTCTTCCCCCTGAAGGACCATCCACTGCAAGACAACTTGTGGAAAGAGACGATGATTTCTGAGTCTCCTTCCAAAGTTAATTTTTCTTCAATGCTTTGATTACACTATCTACCAAAATACTCTCCTTGACAGATCTACCGTGTAGCATGGTAGTGATCAAAGGCTCATACGAATCTGGCAGTGAATATATCAGGTTGAAAGATTTATCTTCCTTACACACATCTGCGTTGATCGCCTTAAGTTCAGATAATACCTTATTGAACTCTGTAATGTGGTCTTGGAGATCGGTACCTTCCTTCATAGATAAACGGAACAACTTCCTCTTCTAATGCATCAGATCTAATAATGACAAACCAGAGTAGTCGGCTATGAGTTTTTTCTACAAACTCGCTGCATCAGTTTCTTCAAGAAATCTGCACTTGACCTCGTCCGTCAAGAATAGTCAGATCAGACTTATGAATCTTTCACGAATATCTTCCCAACCGTCATCCTTCATATCAGTTGGTTTTTTTTTCTTTTTAACGGCTAACTGCAAACGTTCTTGAACAAGAACATCATACATGTCAGTTTTTCAAAGACTGAAATTGATCTTCCATCAAACTGCTTGATCTTCAAAATACTGTGGCATGTCATCTTAACCAAAGGACTCAGCAACCTAAAACTTTGATACCAGTTGTTGGGATTGGGGTGCAACCAATGCCCGTTGTCGCAGCGGAACTAATAGAGCAATGAAGAAGTCGAAGTAGATGAAACGAATAAATTAAGCAAGCAAGTAGATCCACCAAACTAACACAAACACACCGATGACTTATCCCGGTTAGCTTTTGCTTAATCCGGAGGGAAAATAGATGGAGATCTGATATTCAACTAGAAGAGATGACAAGGAGTTATTGATTCACTAAATACAAGGAATTAAACTCACCCACCAAGAACTATCTCTCTCTCGAGCATTTCTTTGCAATGGAGAAAAAAAATCTATGAAGTACTACCTCTCATATTGGAAGAGTTTACAATATATATAGAAGAATAGATAGAAACCTAGGTCTAATCTTGATTCTCAGTCGTTCGATATAATCTGGAAAAGAAGTAACTGAATAGGAGCCGCACAATCTAACTTGGAGTTGAAGATTGGGCTGAAACGACCTCGCAAATCGAGGCCCAAAACGAACACAGTGCCGCGGGCGGTTGACTGTATAACAAGACCGGTCGACCGTACCTCTCTCAGACAATCCCTGTACTACGAGCGGTCAGGGGGGTGTGGTCGACCACAACTTGGGACAGTCAACCACAACCATGCCTGCACCTTGCTGCTGCTGTTTTTCCTTCTACTCACTTCGACCTCCGTGCTTCATCTTACATTCTTCTAATCTGAACAACGAGTATTCAAGATACAATCCTAACAACATCGAAGATGGGAGGAGTTGGTGAGCTCCTACGGTGGGGAGCTTGCGGCGATGCCGAGACCCAGATCCACCTTCCCCAGGGATAATGACCCAGATCTGATCTTTTTCCGATCTGGGCGACGGCGGGTGGTGCGCCCCATTTGCCCGTCACGTCGACTACCCTTTTCGACGATGGTTGAAAGTGAGCTTCCCCGACGTTGATGATGGTTGACGTTGAGCTACCCTTTTCGACGATGGCTGACTTCAGGAGCTCTAATCTTCAGCCCTGATAGCTCAGTGAAAAGGTGTTTGTTGTGTTTGCAATTGTGTGGGAGGTTTGGAGGAGTTGGCTGGGTTCTATTTTGTAATAGATGTGAAGTATGTTGTGTTGCACGATTGTGGGGCTTGGGCCCGAAGATGGGGTCCCTCCATAAGGTCCGCTCATTTGTTTTAACTTTTGGGGTGTTCAACAATGTCACCGGTGCAGTCTTGACAACGCCTACTATCATGCTATTGAGCTTTCCCCAGCTAAGGCCATTGCCTTCTTAAGAGCGTCGCCTCTTCCCTCATCAGCATCCCTCACATCAGCAACACCAATGCCCGTCGTGGTGCGAGGAGTCATGTGTGATGGTTGTTTGGGTTTCTGTTTGAGAGTGAAAGTCTGTGAAAGAAATGAGTTAATCTCTCTTTGTGTGTCTATGTGGTGAGAAATCGCCTGAGAGAGCAAGACCGTGAGAGAGGTGAAGGTATTCTCTCCACGGCTCTCTCTTGGAGCATGGTTTTGGTTGGGGTGAGCGAGATAGTTGTTTGGTGAGAAATCGCCTGAGAAAGCATAAATGTGAGAGAGGTGAAAGTATTCCTCTTCACGGCTCTCTTTTTTGTAGCGGCTGTAGGAGTTGTTGGCACGTTTATAGGAGGAGTGGAGGAGATTGTGGGAGGGTCCGGTGGATGTGTGCTATTTTTGGTTTGGCGGGTGTTAAAATTCCGCCTGTAGGGAGAAAGAAGATTTCATTTGTTGCAGCACGGCTACGGGGCTTGGGCCCGTAGAAGGGGTCCCCCCATCGCACGGCTGCGAGGCATAGGACCGTAGAAGGGGTCTCCCCATCGATGAGACGACAGGGGTCGGCGGTTGATAAAATCCCACCCGACTAGCTTCAGGTGGGTGTGCACGTGTTGTGGAGGCAGTGTACGAAGCTATATTGACGTACATACAATTCTGCAGGGTCGAGATGTATTAGAGGAGTAGTGTCGGCCCACCCTCCAGGTTTGTTGGAGAGATTTGTTGTTTGTACGGGTCATAGTGCTTCATGTTTTATTTTCTGCTCGTATTTTGTATGTTTTGTTAATTTCTTATTAATGAAACAAGGTGGCCATATTCTACCTTTTCCTTCAAAAAAAACTTGCAAGTTGCAACTTTCTCTTACCTAATTACACAAAATTTACCATCTTGCTGTGTGCAACTTTTTGTTGTTGTTGTTGTCGGAAGGAATGAATACAACATTTTCAGTGATAGATACTGTAGTACACTCCCCTATTATAAAATACTAATATTTTTCATGTGCGATGCATGTTTTGATAGAGATTTAGAGTTGAACGTATGATATACGTAAGTCGGTAGTAATTAGCACATGCAATGGATGTCTTAATTTTTTTAAAAAATTGGAGTTAGGTGGACGATACACGTATTTTTTTAAAAATTAAGAAGGACAAATTTTGATTTATACGTGTGATGCATGTGTTGATAAATAGATTTACAGTTGTACATGCGATGCACGAGTTTATTTAGTAATTAGAACGTGCAATGAACGCCTTAATTTCTAACAAAAATTGGAGTTAAACGGGTAATACACGTATTTTTTTAAAAATAATAAGAAAAAACTTTGATTTGTCTGTGTGATGAACGTGTTGATAAATAGATTTGGAGTTGCACGTACAATGCATGAGTTTATTTAGTGACAAAGTGATGTTTGTTGTGCGACAAAAAAATATTTAAAAAATATTTGTTTGTGATAAACTCTACTATTAAATAGTAGTAGATATATTACTCTAGGTTTTTCACATTTATTAAGAAAATTCAAGAATTTATATACAAAGATGAAACACTCCACTTAATTCTTAACTAGTGTTACCCTGTGCAACTTGCACAGAATAAAATAATTTTGAGTAACTCATAAAATTATATATTACTTAAAATTTTAAAAATGCCTCTTAGCTATTTCAATCACAATATAATGAAAAAATGACAAATCTAAAAATTAACTAATTCAAATTTTAAAACCAACCAACATCATTCTATATTTCTATTCAGTTAAAAGAAAAAAAAAAATAGTTGAATAATTACTGAAATTTAGAGATACTAAGAAAGTGACTTACAATCTTGTAGAAAGTGACTTACAATCTTGTAAGATTCCTCTGTTCTAATGCTTGCTTGCAAATACCCATATTGTCTGCGAAGTTCCTCAATATTTACCTTCCAACTGTTCTATATACTCCTCAGATGTGTCTCTATAAATTGACCAACCATAAAAACACACATACAATACTACGATTCACCAAAACTTTTTAAACAAAACAAAAGATGTAGAAAAGATACCAGTATATGCATGTTGTTTCCCTTCTGATTCCATCATATTCCGAAGCTTCTTTCGCTTCATCAAATTTTCATCTTCTCATTTCATCAACCATTTGATGCAAGTCCTTACATTTCTTATATATTCACTCATTTATTCATTTTTACCCTAAGAAAATAAAAATAATAAAATACAATAATGATAAAATGGACCAAACTATTCAACTTTCATGCTTTTTTCCATCATTTACAATCCATCATTCTTTGTAATTGAAAATTTAATGATAATATTACTTAGAATGCAAAAGTCCAAATGAAAACAGATAACAATTAGAAGAAAAAATCCTCATATACAAGTCAGTTCGTTTCAACCTCATACTTGACGATCCCCCTTCTTCTAATATGAAACCCTACGTTATTAAGTTTGCATCTGATCCCGAATCTCAAAACTTGACCATACTATCATAAAAAAGCAGAAAAATACTCAAACACAAACAAATTAAATATTACCCGAAAAAAGGATATAAAAACTGAAACAACAATTCTAATTGAAGAAAGATGGCTAAAATAATTATGAGAGATTGCTAAAAATAAATGAAAAACTCAAGAACATAACAAAGTAATTTTTCATGAGAAATAATTATGAGAAGTAGTGAACACAATTACCATCAAATTGAAGAATAAAGGTTGATCTTCAAGTAACCTACATCTGGGCCAATTGGCAATGACGACATGACTCACATGCCTAAATGCCATCTCCGTAATCTCTGGGAGTACACATTGGAGAGAGTAGTGTAAATCAGTGAATAAACAAAAACAAACATATAACAAACACTTACATTACCTCTTACTTTCCCACAATTTATTCTTTGCTTCATTTCTTCGCCTTTCGAAATCCCAATTTCTACCATGACCTCTAAAATCTAATTTATTTGGATAAGAAGAAACAAAGAATCAAGAACATAACATTAGTTAGGATTTGGTCTGAAAATAACCAATCTTTATTTTTGAATCCAAAATTAGGGTTTGGATTCTGAAATTTCAAGAATTGAAACACCCTAATTAGAAATCAAGAGTAAATGAGGGTGGTAAATTAGGGTTTCATGAATACAATATTACAAAACAAATTAGAATTCAAAAACCCTAATTTCTCATAAGAGAATTCTTATCGATGGTGTCATCACCCATGGCGGGTCAGCGAGCATCGACAGATGGGGAGTTGCAAGTGGAAGTTTTTTTTTTTTTTGTTAAGTAAAAAAGTGTGGTGTACACGTATTAAGGTATGTGTAATTTTCCTACTTTTACTCACCTTTCTTCATTTCAAAATGAAGAAAGGAGAGAGTGAATAGGCCTGTTAGCTTAAGATATAGTATAATAATTTTAATAGTGAGAGAAAACTCTAAACTCTGATGATCATCTTGAAGAAATTGTAATTTTTTTATATTATTATTATTTTGAAATTTTAAAAGAGTATAAGGAGTGATGGGAATAATATATGATACACCACCTTTGAAAAAGTATATAAGTTTATATAAAAAAAAAATAGAATATTGAATCTTGTGAAGAAGTATGCTTTCTTCATATCCGAATTTCTAAGAGTTCATGTAGAAGGCACAATTTTGGCAATTTCTCATAAAATTTCTACCTCTAAATCACTTATTAACTGTATGTATTATTTTAGTATTAGAAAATACAACATCACGATCCATCTAAACTTCTTCGAATCGATACATTGTTCTCTTCCGATCGATACAGCTCCTCACATAAATCCATATCCAAACAAAATATACAATATTTAGGAGTATTAATTTTTGCTTATTTTTGTTTTTAATGTCAAAAGGTCAACAATTAAGTGTTCAAATTCAACATATGCAGAAGATCCGTAAAAAAACATTTGCGATAATAACCCCTAATCAGCTCTTATCAACTGTTACCCTATAAGGTCCCCTATAAATCACTAATCCCAACCATACAGTAAACCCGAGCTCACCTCAAGATTCGTGCCCCCAACATAATCCCTCCACTTCCTAACAACCCACTCTCGGGCGGCGACGACGAGGAGATCGACGGGAAGCGACGACAAAGAGATGAACATGCGGCAATGGCGAGGGTAGCGACGGGCGGCGGGTAGAGACAGCCGGCGATGGCAAATTGGGTGGGTTTTGGGGTAGGGAGGGTTAGGGTTAGGATTAGTGGGTTTTGGGGAGATGTGGTAGAAGAAAGTTTTTTTGTGTGTTTTTTTATTTTTGCAATTGATGTGAGCTGCACGTGTTAATTTCTACTTTTGCTCTCCTTCCTCTATTTCAAAATAGAGAAAGGAGAGATCTAGTAGTCCTATTAACTTAAAATATATATACTAGTGTTATCCTGTGCAAATTGCACAGATTAAAATACTTTTAATAGACTCATAAAATTATATAGAACTTAAACAATACAATGATGATATGCACTGTCTTTTTTTCTAGTTATCTTATCAATAACATATGCTACTCTTGTCTGAAAAATCCAAATAATGATATTTTTATCTATTTCGGTCATATTCTTTGAAACCACTAAGGGAGATTTCATTAGTTCATATTCTTTTTTTATCATGTACATGGACAGTAACTTTAGTTCTTAAATAAAAACATAAAATTCATTAAAGGATGGAAGTGACCCTATTCAAAACTGACACAACACTAAGACATAGTTAAATCCTATATCCCTAAATTTAGAGATGCTCCTTAACTATTTTGATCACAATATAATCAAAAGATGACAAATCTACAAATTAACAAATTCACATTTTCAAATCAACTAACATCATTCTATATTTCTTACGCAAAGAAATGAAGTCGAATAATTACTGAAGTTGAGCTTACAATGCAGTAATAGGTGGGGATGTGGCTTTTCTTGGACTCCTCCTTGATGTACTATGCTATCTCCTTCTCCACATTGTGCTTCTCAACTGCCTTCTCTCTCAAATCAAGCCTTCCATCTTAAATCATTCTGTAACCCCTGTTTTTCTTTTTATGTATTTTTTGGATATATTTTTTTCTTTTTGGGTATTTATTCATCTTGTATTTTTTCGACTCTTTTTGAACTGTGTATTGGATCTTCATTATCAATATATATTCATCTATTTGATTTTTCATCTTTTATTTTGATCTTCTTGATTCAATTGTCGGCCTATTGTTTCGGCTTTGATTGATCAAGCCATTATTATTTTGATCCTTGTTAAAATTGTTCATGCCCTATTTTTAATTGTTCATTTTGTTCCCCATCTCCTTATTTGATTTTATTTATTTATTTAAACCCGGTGGCTATATTAACCCCAAAAACCCATTATAACCTATACCCATTCACATCCCTAAACCCTATAACCCATTATAACCAATACCCCTTTGCTACCCAACCCGTCAGCCTCTAAACCCTAAACCTAATATCTGTGCTTATATATATACCCCTGTATATGAATTCCCTGTTCATCTCCCTCATTAACCCTATCCGCTACCGCCCGATTCCTCCTTCTAACCAATCTCCCGACTCCCTAGCCCTCTCCTCATCCACCCGACCACCCTCCGGCAACCCCGCTGAACCGCCCTACACCATCAGCGCCGCACCCTCACCTCGACAGCCCGATGCTCCAGTGCCTCCTACCTGTTGCGACTCCACAGCGGCAGCACAGCAGCAGTCCCGACGCCCCCTGTGTGCTGTGCTCCCCCATCAACGCGCAGCAACAGCCTGGATGACAGCGACGCACGTCGATGCACCGTTTCCCTCCCAACTGCAGCGAGCAGCAGCGACTCCGCCAGTCCCTGCAGGCTGTCCCCTTGGACATCGTCGCCGTTTCTCTCGACACGAGCACACTCCTCCATTACTCTCTTGGTGTGTGCGTGTTGATCTCGTGTTGTGTTCGAGGTTGCGTTCGTCGTTCGTTCGTTGAGCTCGTGCCCAGGAATCTTTTCCCGTTATTCTTGCTCTTGCTTCGTCATTTCCGTCGTCAATAGTAAGGCAAGTAACTTGTATTGTTTTTATTGTATAATACAAGTACTAAATACCATCTGTGGTGTAGTGTTTCAGGATCCATTCTCATAAAATCCCTTGTTTGATCTTGTCTCTATTTGTTCATCTGTCTGTAGTCGTCTCGTTACACACACGACATGAAATAACTTAGAAATAATCTAAATTCTTGATATATACATGCATGTTGTTCGTGATCCATGATGTGTTGTATGATCTTGTATGCATGATGTGTTAGTCATAGCATATCTTGTTGTAGACTTGTAAAATACCATATACCATGTTGCTTGGACATCTAGTATACCATATTTCGCATTTTGTTATGATTTGGATGTGTTTCATATAAACTAGTTGATTTTATACATAAAGAAGATTTCTGTTTTTGTTGTTACCCTATTTTTGTTCAGTATTTTAAACCCTATTAAGATCAGTATATGAAAATTATTTGTGAATATGAATTATAGAGAATTCTTTCTACTTTCCAGAATTTCTGACAGATCTCAGTTTCGATTTGTGAGTTGCAAGTTATTGCTGTTTTACAACAGATGTGTAGAAAAATTCCAGATTCTATTTTATATGAATTTTGTATGGTTATTTATTTTTATACTGATGTTAAAGATAATATTTTGATCTAATATTTTGCTGAGTACAACCAGACTTGATTAGGATTAACCCCAAATTTTCGTAGATTTATTTGATGATGTTTATAAACTATTCTTTGCTTGCAAACAACTACTATACTTGCAGAATTTTCATACTGTTCAGTAAAAAACATAAATTTCAATTTGATTCTACTGCTATTTATAAAAATTTTGTGAAAATAAAATGTAGCCTAATGTATCTATTTTATCACTCTTTTGACAGATCTGTATTTCGATTTATATTTTGTAATCTATTATTATTTTAGTACTGTTGTGTTTATGATTTCAGATTTACAAATTCGCTGTATCTTGTCGTTTTCTTATTTTACTTGACCATTCAATCTAAGTTAGAAAATTATGAAACTTTATTTTCTATTACTAAACATACTAGGGAATACCCCAGATTTTTCTTAAATTTAATCAGTAAATTTTTATGCCATTTTTCTATTTATGAACACAAGCTTCTGATTTCTGGCTGAACATGTTTTCTGGATACAATTCTGTTTTGAGTTCTGTTTTTGTGAAATGCTATATGACTTATATATATTTTCTGGATTCGGACAGGAGTCTATTTTCTGGATTTTCTGACAGATCCAGATTTGCATGTTTATGGCAACAGAATTCCAGATTTGGTGCAGTACTGTCTTGCTGTCAAGAACTAGAATTTTCATTGTTTTAGTCTATTTTGGGTCATTTGTCACCCGTTCTTGTCATTCTTTCAACTTGTATTTGTCCATTTTCATATTACCATGTTTCTTGACTTGTTTGTGCACGACCATGCTTGACTTGAATAATAATAACAAGAAAACTGAGCTGGGGTTTTAAAGAGAAAGATCTAATAGTGGGAAATACAGAAATGTGTACTCGGAAGGGGATCAATGGATCCTACTGGTTACTTGGAGCTTGATAATTGACACTTGGAGCTTGACACTTGATACACAATACATGACACTTGACACGTGATTACTTGACACATGCACACTTGATGCTTGGAGCTTGATATCTGGTTACTTGGAGCTTGATACTTGATACTTAGAGTTTGTCCCTGAGTACACTACCCTCTATGATCCACTATGAAATCTAAAACGTAACTGTTTGAATGTAGCAACCATGTGGTAAAAATTTGGGATGCATGAAGTGCTACCTAGTTAGGACTAGATACAAGACTCGAAAATAATCACTTGACACTTGCTTGTTGCTACTTGTTACTTGTACATGATACTTGATTACTTGACACTTGTTACCTGTTACTCATTACATAATACTTGTTTACTTGATACTTGTTACATGCCACTTACTTCCGTTCATTTTGTCATGCTAGTTGTTTCTGTTCTTGATTAGAGTTAGTTCTCTATTTTTGTTGTTACATCCTTTCATGCTATACCTGCTTCCGCTGTCACTCTATTCTTGTCTATTTTTCTTTTTCTGGACTTGTGCCTGCACAACAAGCGGCTCGTAACTTGCATTGACGGACATTTTGTTTTCTTTTCCTTTTTCCTGCAATTTGTTAAATTGTAGATTATGGCGATCAGCTGCCCGATAGAGTAGGTGATCTGAGATTCTAGTTGGCTGGAGATTTTTTGCTATATCTATTTATTCTTGTTGCTTATATTGAATAATTGTACTTGGTTACATGGATTATTTTGTATTGGACTTTGTGTCCCAGACTTGTATTTTATTCCAGACATGATTATTTGAAATTCAATATTCTTATTTCTTGTTTCAAGTAATCTTATTGACTATATTAATTCAGTTATGAATGCGTGGTTTACTATTTCTCTTGTATATCTCTTGTTTATACTTGTGCATTGTAAAGATCCTGACAGCTTATGGATGATGAAAATCATTCGCTGGACTTAATCACGTATCCGTATTCCGTATCTCCTTTTTGGAAAGCTGGGACGTGACACATTCATTCTCAAATAAACATAATCAACATCAGAAGGTGAGTGATTGTTTTTATTATTATTTTATTTTATTTTGTAAATTAACTGCACGTGTTAGTACATGTTCGTTTTTTCTTCTTTTTTCGCATGTGTTAACATGTGCTAGTTTTCTACTTCTACTCTCCTTGCTCAATTTTAATAGAGAAAGGACTCTCTCACCTAATAGTATAATATATATAATAGTATGCATAGTTTTAAAAAATGATTAATTTTAACAATATTTGATCAGACGATTATATATATCTTCATAGTTTATCAAGTAAGAATCTAATATAGTAATTATACCATAGATCAATGTTGAGTAGAAAAATTACTGAGATTGCAATAAAAGGAAGAAAGCAACTTTAATCAAAATTGAAGTAAAACAGTAAAACAACTTTAATCAAGATATATGTTTCCTTTTCAGAAACACCCTCAATAAACTTTGGTAAGGTGCTAGTGCTAGTCAGAAAAAGTATAAACATATGTACTGTTTTGAGCTTAAGAGACTTACATCAATTCTTTTAATATAATGCGCATGATGAAGCAGGCCCCTTTCTGCACGCCTATATAATGGCAACAGATGCTCGCCATAAAACTGGAGCATGGATCAAAAGATATAGTATAGGACAAAGTTCATCAACATTGAGAAACCACTATAGAGGAAACCATCGAACACGAAAAACGTAATTGTTAAGTAGTAGACTTTTACCTTTTATATCCACATTCGTCAGCCATCCAAAATTCCGTCAGCAAGATAGCACCAGAAAGAAGGTAATTTGAATGACTAAATTGATTCAAAATAATGCCAACCAATTGTAAAGGTCTTTAGAGCATTTTCACAAACACCTCATGTGCACCACAAATGAGAAAATTATTGTAATCAAGATAATCCCTGAACCCAAATTTGAACCTTCCCACATCTATAAGCATCTTACTGAACGCTAAATTTCGAAGATTGGTGTATAAATCTCTAGTCAAATTCAAAATTAAAACCCATCCACTTGAGTTCCATATGCCCCCACCACACAACAACTCCTACAACTAACATATTTCAGTTCATTCATGCATTTTATCAAATAGGATGAGCGCAAATAGTAAATAGAGATAAGATTGAAGAATTTAACATGAGAAGATGAAGCCGCACATAATAAACCAATGGATCTTTATACATTACTCTTAGATTTATCAAATATTTTCATCTCTTTAGCAAATAATTATACTATATATACAATCCAAAATAAAAGAGGATTAATACCTTATTCTCATATTCTCAATATTCTAAAAAATAATAAATATATAATCCAAAATAAGAGAGGAATCTTACAACTTCCTGAATATCTTAATTTCGGCGAGGATTTGGGGTATGGCGTATGGTTGCTGCTTGGATTTGGGCGGACTGGCGAACAGCGAACGATTACGGTTGAGTTTAGGCTAGGAACGACGATGAGGATAGGCGAATAGGGATGACTTTTATTTGGGTGGATTGGTGGACGGCGAATGGCGACGATTTGGAGTGGGGCAAATTTGCGAACGACGAACGGTGACGGGTGAGTTCTGGGCGAGGATGGATTGGGGGGATTTGGGGAGAGGAAGAGTTTTTTGTGTTTTATATATTTTTTAATTTTGTTTTATTAAGTTAAAGGTGTGGTCTGCATGTGGTATGATAAGTTTGAACTACTTTTGCTCTCCTTTCTCAATTTCAAATTAGAGAAAGGTGAGAGGAGGAGGAGGGAGGGGGGGGTAGTCCTATTAGCTTAAGATATATAACTAGTATTATCCTGTGCAAATTGCACAGACTAAAATACTTTTAACAGACTCATAAAATTATATAGAACTTAAACAACATAATGATGATATGCACTGTGTCTTTTTTTTTTTCCAGTTTATCTTATTTAATAATATGTGCTAACCATGTCTGAAAAACCCAAATAATGATATTTTTATCTATTTCGGTCATATTCTTTGAAACTACTAAGGGAGATTTCATTAGTCCATAATCTTTTATTATCATGTACATGCACAATAACTTTAGTTCTTAAATAAAACCATAAAAGTCATTAAAGGACGGAGGTGACCCTATTCAATACCGACAAAACACTACGACATAGTTAAACCCTAGATTCCTAAATTTAGAGATGCCCCATAACTATTTCAATCACAATATAATTAAAAGATGACAAATCTACAAGTTAACAAATTCACATTTTCAAATAAACGAACATCATTCTATATTTCTAAAGCAAAGTAAAAAAGTTGAATAATTACCGAAGTCGAGCTTACAATGCAGTAATAGGTGTGTAACACCCCGAATTTTAAATAAGAATAAATTCGAGATTTCACAGGATCTTTACTTCACTTCGTACAATTTTACAAGGAAATTTATAACTTTTCATTCACAATACATCAGAGTTCCTTTACACAGCGGAAGAATACAAGATTACAATAATGAAATACAACTTGTATAACTTTAACATCATTTGCAACATCTTTAACTTCTAAACAGCAACAACATATCCACTTTATAACTCCATGAATAGTTCATTACCTGCATGTCAATCTGTGTGCACGTCAGTTACTTACAACTGACGAAATGTTATACACGGCTATCCTCTCTCTGCCGGGAATAGTATAACGATCTCATACTTTAACAAATCACAAAAAAAAATTGAATGAACAAGTAAAGTGTCAAGAGTGATTATTCTAAATATAAGTGTATGTCATGCTTTAATGCCTAATGCACACAATTCTACACTAGGATGACACTAATGCACACTTGTTCAGATTCTATGCATCCCATACTACATAGGTCTGAGGGCAAGTGCCTACGTACTCCACATTGAAGGGTTCGATCCCTCGCCATGAGACTACCCAGTAATAAAACAAGTTTTAGAGTTATTTCACAGATACGGATCTCAGCCTCCCTGGCTATAATAACAGATCCCAGCCTCCCTGGCTTTTATATCGTGAGAATAATCCCGTAAATGCCCCTCTAGCCCCGGTATATACATATTCTTTGGAGTATGGTAAACATCCGTCGACTAACCTAAGTCCCGGATAAAATACAGTCCATCTCCTATGGAGCAACCACAGTCCACCAACTGGGTCTATAGCCACGGAGATCCACCGCCGACTATATAGAAGCACCCATTTACGTTTGCACAAGTCTATTACATCTTCACCTAAGTGCCTAATTATTTTTAGTTCAAGACATGAATATGTTATCACCCTAGAATCAGTTTTACCTCATACCGGATTTATTCACAAAATACGAGATCGCCCGACGGCATTAACTCGAAATCAAGTCTCAAAATCTTTCTTTCAAACTTACCGGTAACCGAGGTCTTACTAATCCTAAATCATAAATCTTTCATGTACAAGAAACATGGGTATTCACACCCTTTCATAATCATGTATTAAACTTAAATAATTTCTTCTTTCAACTTAATCACAAGTAATCATAGTCTCATCATTATTCATGATCTATTCATTCATAATCTTGGAAGCGGATAATTTTTCTTCAAGAACACAATGAAATATTATTAACCATTTCAAACTCTTACAATATCTCAATTCGCTACAAATTATTCTTTAACACAATAAGAGCATAAACTCTTCAAGAGAAATTACTTCACAACTAATATTTTACTCTTTTTCACAAGGAAAGTTTCTATTCTCAAAAATAATAAAATTTAAAGTCACATTACATTTTTCTATCTCGAATATTCATTTTTATATCTCAAATAGACTTGAAAAATTCTACAACAATTTTAATAACTCTATTTCATTTGTAATTTAAAACTCATGAAATAATTCGAATAATTAAGTACAAGAACAATTAATTTCACATAGCATATTTCTTTTATTCTTCTAAAATAGTATCATACCTTTTTAATAGTAAATCTTAAAACTTTACTTTCTATCTCAATCTTTCTTTTTAAAGTCTCAATTATACATGAAAATCTTAGAACTAATTCTAGTAAATTCTAAATCATTTTATAGGAATAATAGTATTTCTTTCCAAAATTTTAACTTGCTTTTAAAGCTCATTAATTCAATAAAACAACAAAAAAAAAGTAAAAGGGCAGCCTCGAACCCGTGACCATGCAATCGGCGCCCAAGAGACCACCCGCTAGCCACTAATCCCATGTGGCTATACTGTCACAATAGGGAAACCAAACCCTCTAATACTGAGACTTCGATTTGTGGGTTAATAAAACACACAGGAAAAAAAAGAGGGGACATAAAGCTTCGAACTCACGACCCCAAGGCTACCGACACTACTACAGTAACCTTCTTAATGAGCTCCGACTAGCCAGTGAGTCCCTTGCGATTTTTTGATATCAAAATACATGAAAAAAGTGTTGTTCAATCTTTCTGTCAGTTCATGAATTTCATACAACTTGATTTCTCATTTGATCTGAGCTTTTCGTAAGTTTGCAAAAATAGTTTATTTAGACTGAAATTTATTTATTACAGAAATTCATGTGTTTAGAACTTATATTTAATAATATCTAAATTTCAAATCTCTCTTTCTTCTCTTTTATTACAAGAATGTAGTTCATCATTTTAATTAACTAGAAAATTTGTATTACTTTACAACAAGTAACAATAAGTTATGTATACCCTTTTTCTATACAAAATTTCTTCTTTAAACATAAGGGAAATCTCTTCAATTATTTTAACAATTACTAGTTAACATACAAATGACAATTTCTTTTTATTTTAAATTTCCAAACTACATGCCAATATTTTGTTTCTTAATTAATAATAACACTTCTACAAGTTGACATAAAAAAAAAAACATGAATTTTATCTTCTAATTATCACATCAAATTTATACTACTTATTAATCATAATAGCATGCTAATGTATGACAAATAATCAATCAATTCTTTTTCTCATTAACCCCTAACATTACTTAATTTATTAATCATACATGAACTACTTATCATTCTCATCTCATACCATAGCATAGATCATATAAGAAATTCCATACTACTCATTATTTATTACTTAGCATACATTATTCTAAGATTAGAAAGTATAGGATCACCCACTAACACAATGTTAATCTATTTGTCAACATAGCATGGTTCACTATTAATCTCACCACAATCATAGTATAGTTATTCTATTTTATCAAAACTACTCATTCACTTTTATTAGCATGTACATTCTAAAAATTAGAAAGTAGGAGAACACCCACTTTATTGAAGCTTGAACAATTGAAGGGAAGGATGGGACACTTCTTCTAGCTCCAAGACAAACTCCTAGCAATGGCTCCTCCTCCTAGCAAAGCTCACTTTTCCTAGCAATGGCTTCCTCTCTCTAGCAATTCCTCCAAGCAAAAGGACCCTCACTCTCTTTCTTTTCTTTCTTTCCTTACTCTTATTTATTTTCTTTGGTGTGGACAAAAGAGAGGAGGATGGGGCTATTTATAGGATTTTACTAGGGTTCAAATTAGAAAATTACACACCTAATAAATTACTAAAATTAATTTTCCAACCCCTCATTTCCCTAACTCCTAAAACTCCCACCCTTTCATATACCCACTTCTCTAATTCTCTAACTCCCAAACTCTCTCTCTTCCCACTCCTTCAAAACTCTAACTCCACACTCTCACCCTTCACACTCCAAACCGGCCTACCAGCACAAATTGTGCTGTTTTGATCCCCCAACGTGGGCCCCCTACTCCAATTACAATTTCACATTATTTATTTATATACCTATTAATCCACTTATACCATATATGCCAAGCCCATAGCCAATTCAAACAGAACTGTGTCCAAGCCGTGGGCCCATTCATACACATTATACTATCCATTTCCAAACACTAGTACACTTATACATTTCCAACAATACTATATATACCATTTTCAATATATATATACTATTACACCATATAGTATATTCTTTAAAAAAAATTATTATTGGGTATTACACACACTTCGAAATATTTTTTTGAAAATAAACATACTCAAATATGTTCGCCTAAAACACGTGCGTTGCACGTAAAATATTAAAATGTGAAAATTCGGTTTTATCAACAAAAAAAATATTTAAAATAATAAAATATAACATAAGAAAATTATATTTATTAATTTTATATATTCCACGACGTAATTGTCACGTACGTAGAAAACACGTGCATTATACGTGCAGAATATCAAAAAAATACATTTTAATCAAAATAGGGGGAAAATAAATTTTCGTTTTATAAAATAGATTTAACTACATAAAAATAAATAATTTAAACCTATAGAAAATATTGTACGTAGTGGTGGAAACACGTGCATCAAAACACGTATAAAGCACGTAAATCCCAGGGATTAAATATTATATTTTAGTTGACTAAATCAATAAGAAAAATGTATAAATAGTACGAATCCAAAATATATACGTGCGTAACATCCAGGGACAAAATTGTAATTTTCAATTTTGCGGGGTGTTACACTCTCCCCCCCTTAGAGTAGTTCCGTCCCCGGAACTCGCTAGGGTAAAGATTATATTTTGTACATGTCATAAAAAATATTTGTATTTAGAAAACTGCAACTTTAACAAAAATAAATGTAGTATACGCAACAAGGAAACACAAGACAAACTCTTTATAAGAAAACTATGAATATTAAGATGTTACAAAAAACTAGGAAAATGGCCTAAGAAATGAAATGTGACAAGAGATAGAACGATTTGAGAGAAATTTTCGTATAAAAATAATATTAGGTACGCCATTAGATAAAAGGGAAAAATCAATTAAATCGTTAATTGCGAAATAGTTTGGAACACAATGTAGTGAAGAAAACGTAGTCAATAGGTAATTTGGAGAAATTTATCAATGTAATAAACGGTAGAAAATTTCCAAAATGTATAACGAAATCTAATTAGCAATTTAAAACAAGACCATTGAATAAGAGTTTGGAAAAATAAATGGGAACATAAAATGACTTTGTATACCAATTAATAAAATAGTTTGTAAGATAATTATAATAATTATACATACAAATTAAAAAATTTAAAATAGAAGACATACATTGAAATACCTTTGAATTGTCAAGTAAACCAACATACAAATTTTTATAGGCGTAAAAATTTTAGGGTGAGACAACCAATAATACTACATTAAAATTATAAATAGTTTGTTGAAGTAAAATAAAACATCATAGTGGTAAAAGTAATGTCATATTATTGAAGTAGTGCGAAAACTAATCATATAGAAATAACTTATAAATTGAAGAAAAGTATAAATACAAATTTTACTTTTGTTAGGTAAGTAGACACCTACGATAAGTTAGTGGCAAAATAAATTACGATAAAGCGGTTGATATTAAATAGTAATTACACAAGTAAGATAGAAATCGGACTAAATAATATAACGTCAGATTGCAAAGTATTATAAGCTAGTACAAAAATAGAATAAGGATAAGTAAAGATTATAGAAAACAAAAATAGGATTTATTAAAGTAGGCAATCTCTTTCTGGTGTAGGTTCGTCTCGTTGGTATCCAACTGTAGACTTGCCTTCTCGATATCAGGTTGCACCAAAATGGAAGACGAAAAGATGTTATATTTTGAAATCAGTGATATATAAGGGAATGAAAAAGTTGTAAATGAAATTGGAAATTATGACGGCAAGAATATAAAAATAGATATATATACAAAAATTTGTAGTAATAAAAATAATTTATAATATTAAGACAAAATAGTGTAAGGCACATATACGAGATGAAAACACAACAATAATTCCATAGTATAGAAAATTAGGACAATAGACTTAAACAAAAACATTAATGTATTAATTAGACGAGGGTAAAATGATATGTATAATAAGGATATTGAAATATATGACATATATATAGAGATCATTGGAAAATATAAGTAATAACTAAGAGTGCAAAAACAGTTAAAATTTGAGAAAGGATATTGTATAAATAGTGAGTATATGCAGTATATTAAAGATGTGTAAAACTATAAAAGTGATGAATAGCGATTAATGAATTTATCAAAACAAATATGCAATAATAGTACCGAATGTAAACAAACAAAACAAAATGGTAGGTCACATTAATATAGGTAGAAAATTTCATTCTTGTTAAAAACATATAGAATAAGATACTATAGTATCATAGAAATTAAAATCATATAAAATGATTGCTCATAAGAAACTTCATAAGAGAAATCCAAAATAATAAATGAAGAAATTATTGGTTGTAATATTAATTTAATAAACGGCAATTTAAAACTTGACAGAATACGGAAAGTAATAGTAGTTATAAACGGGTAAACATAAATTGACATAAATACATGAAAGACGAAATTTTAAGTTCGAAAAATAGATTTAAAATATCAAGACTAAGGAAGATAGACAAATGATAAATATTCAAATGATTTAATAACATAAGAAAATATTTATTTGAAAAATACTGAATATGGAGAAAGTACCATGATAAAAATCTACAAAATAATTTGAGAGGAAGTGTCTAGGTATCATGAATGACGGTCCAAGCCAACCACGCTTCCACTGCGCCACTCCGATACCCAGGGAAAAATGTGCTCGCATACACTCTCATATTAATGTATACGAGGAGAACATCATGAATGAAATTGAATGCAAGTTCAATAACAACTTCATTCGCGACTCCAGCCCTCCAAAAGAAAGAGAAAACATCAGTGCATAGAGCAACACAAATGTAAATCACTTACATTTAAATCTCTATAGACTGAAACTCACACTCTAGTGTCTGCAGGAATAATATTGTAACTACTCAATAAGGTGTCACGGGTTCTAGACTATAATTAATGATCTTACTACTCTTCCTAAACAAATCTTTAGTCTATCAAGTTCTGATTTACTTGGGTTAGCTGTAGGAGTCGGTTCCCAGCTAGCGGTGGTCCGAAGACGCTTAAATACCGTGTCGCTTAGGGCTGTTTACACCCGGTTGACAGAAGGACTCCTTTGGCTTGTTCCCAAATTTATCGTCTTTTTTTATCGTTCCTTATAAACTTGTACTACTTGTGAAGCATGCTCTGATACCATCTGTAACACCCCGAATTTTAAATAAGGATAAATTCGAGATTTCACGGGATCTTTACTTCACTTCGTACAATTTTACAAGAAAATTTAAAACTTTTCATTCACAATACATCAGAGTTCCTTTATACAGCGGAAGAATACAAGATTACAATAATGAAATACAACTTGTATAACTTTAACATCATTTGCAACATCTTTAACTTCTAAACAGCAACAACATATCCACTTTATAACTCCATAAATAGTTCATTACCTGCATGTCAATCTGTGGGCACGTCAGTTACTTACAACTGACGAAATGTTATACACGGCTATCCTCTCTCTGCCGGGAATAGTATAACGATCTCATACTTTAACAAATCACAAAAAAAGATTGAATGAACAAGTAAAGTGTCAAGAGTGATTATTCTAAATATAAGTGTATGTCATGCTTTAATGCCTAATGCACACAATTCTACACTAGGATGACACTAATGCACACTTGTTCAGATTCTATGCATCACATACTACATAGGTCTGAGGGCAAGTGCCTACGCACTCCACATTGAAGGGTTCGATCCCTCGCCATGAGACTACCCAGTAATAAAACAAGTTTTAGAGTTATTTCACAGATACGGATCTCAGCCTCCCTGGCTAGCCTCCCTGGCTATAATAACAGATCCCAGCCTCCCTGGCTATTATATCGTGAGAATAATCCCGTAAATGCCCCTCTAGCCCCGGTATATACATATTCTTTGGAGTATGGTAAACATCCGTCGACTAACCTAAGTCCCGGATAAAATACAGTCCATCTCCTATGGAGCAACCACAGTCCACCAACTGGGTCTATAGCCACGGAGATCCACCGCCGACTATATAGAAGCACCCATTTACGTTTGCACAAGTCTATTATATCTTTACCTAAGTGCCTAATTATTTTTAGTTCAAGACATGAATATGTTATCACCCTAGAATCAGTTTTACCTCATACCGGATTTATTCACAAAATACGAGATTGCCCGACGGCATTAACGCGAAATCAAGTCTCAAAATCTTTCTTTCAAACTTACTGGTAACCGAGGTCTTACTAATCCTAAATCATAAATCTTTCATGTACAAGAAACATGGGTATTCACACCCTTTCATAATCATGTATTAAAATTAAATAATTTCTTCTTTCAACTTAATCACAAGTAATCATAGTCTCATCATTATTCATGATCTATTCATTCATAATCTTGGAAGCGGATAATTTTTCTTCAAGAACACAATGAAATATTATTAACCATAACTCTATTTCATTTGTAATTTAAAATTCATGAAATAATTCGAATAATCAAGTACAAGAACAATTAATTTCACATAGCATATTTCTTTTATTCTTCTAAAATAGTATCATACCTTTTTAATAGTAAATCTTAAAACTTTACTTTCTATCTCAATCTTTCTTTTTAAAGTCTCAATTATACATGAAAATCTTAGAACTAATTCTAGTAAATTCTAAATCATTTTATAGGAATAATAGTATTTCTTTCCAAAATTTTAACTTGCTTTTAAAGCTCATTAATTCAATAAAACAACAAAAAAAAAGTAAAAGGGCTGCCTCGAACCCGTGACCATGCAATCGGCGCCCAAGAGACCACCCGCTAGCCACTAATCCCATGTGGCTATACTGTCACAACAGGGAAACCAAACCCTCTAATACTGAGACTTCGATTCGTGGGTTAATAAAACACACAGGAAAAAAAAAGAGCGGACATAGAGCTTCGAACTCACGACCCCAAGGCTACCGACACTACTACAGTAACCTTCTTAATGAGCTCCGACTAGCCAGTGAGTCCCTTGCGATTTTTTGATATCAAAATACATGAAAAAAGTGTTGTTCAATCTTTCTGTCAGTTCATGAATTTCATACAACTTGATTTCTCATTTGATCTGAGCTTTTTGTAAGTTTGCAAAAATAGTTTATTTAGACTGAAATTTATTTATTACAGAAATTCATGTGTTTAGAACTTATATTTAATAATATCTAAATTTCAAATCTCTCTTTCTTCTCTTTTATTACAAGAATGTAGTTCATCATTTTAATCAACTAGAAAATTTGTATTACTTTACAACAAGTAACAATAAGTTATGTATACCCTTTTTCTATACAAAATTTCTTCTTTAAACATAAGGGAAATCTCTTGAATTACTTTAACAATTACTAGTTAACATACAAATGACAATTTCTTTTTATTTTAAATTTCCAAACTACATGCCAATACTTTGTTTCTTAATTAATAATAACACTTCTACAAGTTGACATATAAAAAAAAACATGAATTTTATCTTCTAATTATCACATCAAATTTATACTACTCATTAATATATCATAATAGCATGCTAATGTATGACAAATAATCAATCAATTCTTTTTCTCATTAACCCCTAACATTACTTAATTTATTAATCATACATGAACTACTTATCATTCTCATCTCATACCATAGCATAGATCATATAAGAAATTCCATACTACTCATTATTTATTACTTAGCATACATTATTCTAAGATTAGAAAGTATAGGATCACCCACTAACACAATGTTAATCTATTTGTCAACATAGCATGGTTCACTATTAATCTCACCACAATCATAGTATAGTTATTCTATTTTATCAAAACTACTCATTCACTTTTATTAGCATGTACATTCTAAAAATTAGAAAGTAGGAGAACACCCACCTTATTGAAGCTTGAACAATTGAAGGGAAGAATGGGACACTTCTTCTAGCTCCAAGACAAACTCCTAGCAATGGCTCCTCCTCCTAGCAAAGCTCACTTTCCCTAGCAATGGCTTCCTCTCTCTAGCAATTCCTCCAAGCAAAAGGACCCTCACTCTCTTTCTTTTCTTTCTTTCCTTACTCTTATTTATTTTCTTTGGTGTGGACAAAAGAGAGGAGGATGGGGCTATTTATAGGATTTTGCTAGGGTTCAAATTACACAATTACAAACCTAATAAATTACTAAAATTAATTTTCCAACCCCTCATTTCCCTAACTCCTAAAACTCCCACCCTATGATATACCCACTTCTCTAATTCTCTAACTCTCAAACTCTCTCTCTTCCCACTCCTTCAAAACTCTAACTCCACACTCTCACCCTTCACACTCCAAACCGGCCTACCAGCACAAATTGTGTTGTTTTGATCCCCCAACGTGGGCCCCCTACTCCAATTACAATTTCACATTATTTATTTATATACCTATTAATCCACTTATACCATATATGCCAAGCCCATAGCCAATTCAAACAGAACTGTGTCCAAGCCGTGGGCCCATTCATACACATTATACTATCCATTTCCAAACACTAGTACACTTATACATTTCCAACAATACTATATATACCATTTTCAATATATATATACTATTACACCATATAGTATATTCTTTAAAAAAAATTATTATTGGGTATTACACACACTCCGAAATATTTTTTTGAAAATAAAAATACTCAAATATGTTCGCCTAAAACACGTGCGTTGCACGTAAAATATTAAAATGTGAAAATTCCGTTTTATCAACAAAAAAATATTTAAAATAATAAAATATAATATAAGAAAATTATATTTATTAATTTTATATATTCCACGACATAATTGTCACGTACGTAGAAAACACGTGCATTATACGTGTAGAATATCAAAAAAATGCATTTTAATCAAAATAGGGGGAAAATAAATTTTCGTTTTATAAAATAGATTTAAATACATAAAAATAAATAATTTAAACCTATAGAAAATATTGTACGTAGTGGTAGAAACACGTGCATCAAAACACGTATAAAGCACGTAAATCCCAGGGATTAAATATTATATTTTAGTTGACTAAAATCTATAAGAAAAATGTATAAATAGTTCGAATTCAAAATATATACATGCGTAACACTCAGGGGCAAAATTGTAATTTTTAATTTTGCGGGGTGTTACAAGGTGGGGATGTGGCTCTTCTTGGACTTCTCCTTAATGTACTCTGCTATCTCCTTCTCCACAGTGTGCTTCTCAACTGCCTTCCCTTTCAAATCAAGGCTTCCATCTTAAATCATTCCCTCTCAAATGAAACATAATCAACATTAGAAGGTGAGTGGTTGTGTTTATTTTTATTTTATTTTATTTTATTCTGTAAATTGACTTCACGTATTAGTACATGCTCGTTTCTTCTTCTTTTTTTCTCATGTGTTAGCACATGCTAGTTTTCTACTTTTCCTCTCCTTGCTCTATTTTAATAGATAAATGACTCTCTCCCTAATAGTATAATATATATAATAGTATGCATAATTTTTTTTAAAATTAATTTTAACAATATTTGATCAGACAATTATTTATATCTTCATAGTTTATCAAGTAAGAATCTAATATAGTAATTATACCATAGATCAATGTTGAGTAGAAAAATTACTGAGATTGCAGCAAAAGAAAACAACTTTAATCAAAATTGAAGTAAAACAGTAAAACAACTTTAATCAAGATAGAGGTTTCCTTTTCGAAAAGACCCTAATTAAACTTTGATAAGATGCTAATGCTAGTCAGAAAAAGTATAAATATATGTATTGCTTTGAGCTTAAGAGACTTACATCTATCATTTTAATACAATGCGCATGATGAAGCACCCCCTTTCTGCACGCCTACATAATGAAAACAGATGCTCGCCATAAATTTGGAGTATGGATCAAAAGATATAGTATAGGACAAAGTTCATCAGCATTGAGAAATCACTACAGAGGAAACCATCAAACACGAAAAACATAATTGCTAAGTAGTAGACTTTTACCTTCTATATCCACATTCGTCAGCTATCCAAAATCTGTCGGCAAGACAACACCTGAAAGAATGTAATTTGAATGACTAAATTGAATCAAAATAATGCCAAATAATTATAAAGGTCTTTTGAGCATTTTCACAAACACCTCGTGTGTACCACAAATGAGAAAATAATTGTAATCAAGATAATTCCGAATCCAAATTTAAACATTCCCACATCTATAAGGATCTTACTAAACCCAATATTTCAAAGATTGGTGTATAAATCCCTAATCAAATTCAAAATTAAAACACATCCACTTGATTTCCATATGCCCCCACCACACAGCAGGCTCCTACAACTAACATATTTCAGTTCATTCATGCATTTTATCAAACAGGATGAGCGCATATAGTTAATATAGATAAGATTGAAGAGTTTAACATGGGAAGACGAAACTGCACATAATAAACCAAAGGATCTTTAGACATTACTCTTAAATTCATCAAATATTTTCATCTCTTCAGCAAATAATTATACTATATATACAATCCAAAATAAGAGAGAATGTTACAACTTGATCAATACCTTAATCTCATTTCTCAATATTCTAAAAAATAATAAATATATAATCCAAAATAAGAGAGGACTTTACAACTTCCTGATACCTTAATTTTGGCGAGAATTTGGGGTATGGCGTACGATCGCTGCTTGGATATGGGCGGATTGGCGAACGGCGAACGATTACGGTTGAGTTTTGGGCTAGGGACGATGGCGAGAATAAGTGAACGGGGACGATTTGTATTTGGCTGGACTGGTGGACGGTGGACGGCGACGGTTTGGATTGGGGCGGATTTGCGAACGGCGAACGGTGACGGGTGGGTTTTGTGAGAGGATGAGTTGGGAGAATTGGGGAGAGGAAGAGTTTTTTTTTGTGGATATTTTTTAATTTTGTGTTATAAGTTAAAGGTGTGGTATGCACGTTGTGAGATAAGTTTCCACGCTTGCCCGAGAATATATACAGAGAGAAGATTTGCTTTCTTTATAAATGTAAGGGTATAATTGAAATTTTAGTTTAATTTTTTTTTATAATATATTAAGTAACTAAATATATCTTGTTAAAACAAAAGGACTCCTAAATGACCATTTACATTTTGGGACAGAAGTATTATTTTCATGACAAGATACACCCCGGAGACCAAATTTTAATTTTGTGATATCCATTTCCCCTTCTTTCTTGTTGAGGTTATAGGTTTCATTCATATATATTCCAATACTAGATTTGCCTGTGGCCACGTACTTATGGTACTTATGGCACGTCTTTAGAACGATACATCATATAAAAAACCTTGTAAATAGTAAATCAACAATTATGTAGCTGAAGTTTGAATAGTATGACAATAATTAACTGTAAATAAAAGTTCATATTTCCATTAGTATATGATGAAAAATAATTATAAATTGGAATATAAAAGTCCATGTTTCTATATATATATATATATATAGAGAGAGAGAGAGAGAGAAAGAGAGAGAATTATAAATTGGAATATAAAAGTCCATGTTTCCATATATATATATATATATATATATATATATATATATATATCTACTACTATAATGGGAGAAGGCCTTAGTCCGTAACCCAACCCGTGCAACGCACGTGCTGGTAAATTTTTTTCCCCTTTTCATTCCCCCCCCCCCCCCCCCAAAAAAAAAACCCACGTGCAAAGCACGTGTATAATACTAGTATATATATATATATATATATATATATATATATATATATATAGAGAGAGAGAGAGAGAGAGAGAGAGAGAGAGAGAGAGAGAGAGAGAGAAATAATTAAATAAATAAATGAATTGTTTTGGGGGAGGGGAAAATTTGAATTTGAGTTTTGGGAAAAAATGTGTTTTGTGAGGTAAGATATGGGCCTTTGATTTTGAGGGAATTGAAGGAGAGCCGCTTGATAGCTTTCTTTGTGTTTTATTATATAGATAATAAAATTATCATGTTCTATAGGATGCGTGTTGCATACGTAAGATCATGAATATCAGAAATGTAGGTTTATTGGACAAATTCTGTTTGGTCCATAAGTATATTAAGTCGGTATTGGTTATAAATTCAGCATGAGTGCTAGGTATCCAAAATATCTAGAATATAATGCTTCGAGCAAAACAATAGTCACGAAAGCAAAAATCATAATTTCATATTCAACATCCTTTGCATTTCTTTCTTTTTGTAATTATAAATTGCAAATAATTAGTTAGACTTCTTTTTTTGCTATAAATAACTAATACATCAAAATAGAAATTATGAGGCACTAACATGTCAAAATCCCCTTTATTTTTACATCCCCATCAAGGAGCAGGTATTCAGGAAAGAAAGGCTTGTGGCTGTTTATTTAGTGCAAGTTGTATAATTAGTGAAATGTAAAATATTTGATCCATTAATCCAGATGCATTGCATTTGCACCCTGTAGTGACACCTAGTCCTAGGCTTATTTTATGGAAAAGATTGCTTATTTTATACGTTTTGATTGTGACACCTAGTCCTAGGCCCCATCTCCATTCCCACTTGATTCTCCATTATCCTTATCTCATCCTTTACACTACACTGTATTATTATTATATATGTTTATTGCTAGTTGCTATTCAAATTGAATTAGGCTACCAGACAGTTGGAGAAGTTTCTTAAATAAAGTTCTATTTTGTTTGTCTGTTCTTGATATTCAAAGAGGTGTTTGTTACAACTAGTTGATGACTTAATCATATTTATTTATAGCTATGAAATTCTCAATACTAGGAATGGTTTTGTCCCTTGTATCAGAAAACCAACTATATAGTACTAGTATTATGCACGTGCGATGCACGTGGAGGAAAAAGGAAAAAGACCCAAAAAAAACCAGATGAAAAGGATTAAAAAAAAAATGCACGCGCGATGCACGTGGAGGAAGAAGGAAAAAGACCCAAAAAAAACCGGATGAAAAGGATTAAAAAAAAATGCACGCGCGATGCACGTGGAGGAAGAAGGAAAAAGACCAAAAAAAAAAAATCGAATGAAAAGGAAAAAAAAATTAAAAAGAAAATAATTTCCAAACTGATCCACTTTCGAACATATTTACCAAACTGGTCCACTTTTGAAAATATTTACCAAAGTGAGTCATTTTGTCAACACGTGCGCTGCACGTGTTGACAAAATGACATCCGGTGACAGATGACACTAAGCCCTTCTCCCATTATAATAGTAGAGATATATGGCTATTCTGAAATTTTTGATGCATGCAGTTGATAAGAGCAGCAACCACTATACTTATCGCGGTGGGAGATATTCCTTCAGAATTACTAGAATCAGGACGACGCTCATGGGGTATTTGTGTGATAAGGTACCGATGACAGCGCGGTGTGGATTTCGTTTTTAGAATTATCGGGGTGTGAGGCGCGATGGCCGAAAATCACTCGCGGTGGGGGAACGACTCTCAAGAATTATCGGGTCATAGCTCGCGGTGTGGGTATTTGCCTTCAGAATTATCGGGGTTACGACTCGCGGTAGGAGAGCGATACTCAAGAATTATCGGGGCAAACTAGAAACTCACAAGATATCTAAACCTTACACTAGTCATTGTAGTAGGTCTTCATGGCGATGGATATAACCATATAATGTGGAATGCATAGGTGTTTGCCCTCAGACCTATGTAGTATGAGATGCATAGAATCTGAATAAATATGCATTAGTGTCTTCGTAGTGAAAATCTGCATGAGGCATTAAGTCATATCATACACTGACATGTTCAGGCTAGTCACTTTTACACTTTATTGTGCATTCAAGTTTGTGTTTGCTAAAGTAAGAGAATCGCTGTTTTATAGCATTGCGTCAGTTGTATGCAATTGATGTGCTCATAGTTTTCCAGTGCAGTGGCTTGGATTAGCAAAAAAGACATAAAGATGAATTAATGCTAAAGATAATTTTTCAGATTTAAGTTGTTGATGTTAAAATTGTATATATCATGTTGTATTCATTTAAATTCTTTTGTGTTGATGTCAAGACAATATTGTATAATGAAAAGATTTTAATTTTCCTTGTAAAATTGTACGAATTGAAGTCAAAGATCCTGTTATGCTACAAATTACATGTAAATGGAATTCGGGGCATTAC
Organism: Hemerocallis citrina; assembly: GCA_017893485.1. NCBI lineage: Eukaryota > Viridiplantae > Streptophyta > Magnoliopsida > Asparagales > Asphodelaceae > Hemerocallis > Hemerocallis citrina. Next base: position 170,777,350 of record CM030360.1, read on the forward strand.
ATAATGTCTGTCTTAATGATATTCCAACAGATTCTATAGACAAATAGTAGAAAACCATCAGGTCCTGGGGGCCTCATCTTGTCCCAAATTCTCATCTGCCCGAAGTACTTTATCTTCTGTGAACATCTCTTCTAGACCCTCACTTCCTTTGTTTATTGACTCACTCCACATATCCGGCCTCAAGCGACATCTATGAGCATTTCTATTCCCCATTAGCTCCCTGAATTTTGTATCCACATGATGTCTAGTTAATGTCTCGCCCTCACACCAATCTTCTCCCACATAGAGTATGTTAGGAAAACTGAGGATCTTGTTGAGTCTTCGACACAATCAACACAGACCACTAAGAAACTAGATCACACTAATCACATAAAGCACACAAGAATTGTCCTGGTTAGGTTTTTCGCTTTAATCCGGGGGAGGAAGAACTGAGATGTTATTTCGACTAGAATAGATACAAGAATATTACAATTCTCACCACAACCCTCTCTCAAGCCTAACTAGAACTTGGTTGCTGCTTACAATGGAGAAATCTCTCACCCTCTTAGATGAAGTACTCTCTTCTTCTATTCGACACTCAATAGAATCATATCATTCTATGAGCCGTTTACATTGTATTTATAGATCTAGAGAAACCCTAGTTTGATACACTTGATACATTATCCATCCGATTACTACTGAAGATATAACCCTGCATTGAGAGCCATACGATCTGACTTAAAGATGAAGTTGGGCTACTCACGAATCTTCAAAACCCGACCTAAATAACCTTTCAGCGCCATAGGAGGTTGACCATGCACATAAGGCGGCTGACCGTTCTCCTCTCGGGAACCCTGTCCAGTCGGGGCGGTCGACCGCAACTCCACATGTTTGTTTCTGTTGACTGCTTTCCTTCTTCTTCGATGCCTTGCTTTGATCCATCTCAATGTTTCATCGTCTTCTTCATCGGACATGTGTATGCAAGACATACAAATCCAACATAGTCCGGATATATTATTATGCCTCCGTCCATTGGCCACCTTATGAAAAGGTGTATTGGCGTCACCCTCATTCTGCCATTGTATCTAGATCTATGTCACTAATAGATTTCCTCCATTTTCTCCAATTTAGTGGAGTCCCTTCGTTCATCTGTAGTCTTTAGTTCCTGTATCCGTTCTCCTAGCTCTTCTTTCTTTCTTTTCAGTTGACCAAACTGTTGTCTCACCCACTCTTATAGACACTTCCAAAGCCTTCTAATCTTCAGTATCCATATATTTGCTGCCCCATGCGCTTCGATTGGAGCATGCCATGATTTTTCTACAATCTTACGAATATTCTCATTAAGAGTCCATGCCTTCTCAAAGCGAAATTGATAGACTTGTGTCATCTATTATTCCCACAATCAAGAACTTGTGGGATGCAATCCGAGGTGTATATGGAAATAGACTTCAAAGCAGCTAGTGGGAAAAGATTCTCGCAATATGTTGACGCCAGTATCTTATCCAATTTAGCAATAGTCGGATAGCCTGCATATTCATCCAATGTGAACTTCCTATCCGTTGGTTGAAATTCAGGAGTTCCAAGTCATTAATAGTGCGATTGAATCCATTCCTATCTCGTTCACTGGCACCCCTCCCCCTATGTACATTCTGACATCGAGTGATATTGAAATCTCTTCCTACCATCTCTCCATTAATCGCGAATGGTTTTCAGTTTTACCCAAAACTGCTCCCGTAATCTGGAATCATAGGGACCGGAAACAGACGATACCATATGTTCTCATCCATCGGTCCTCCGTCTCAATTGAACCGGAACCGAAAAGGAACCTATGTGATCGTTTATAATCTCAAAGATATTGGCATCTACTCTAATTGCTATCTATCCCAAGTGATAACTGTTGTATTATTATTATTATTATTATTATTATTATGATTATTATTGCAAGTTGCAATTGAAATTGAATTTTTTGGAGTCATCAACGGTGTCAGTCTCCTCCCATATTGGGTACCAGAGAGTTGGAAGAGTTTCTTACGAAAAGTTCTAATTTATTCTTCTGTTCTTTATATTCAAAGAGGTGTTTGTTACAACTAGTTGATGACTACTTTATCATATTTATTTGTAGCTATGAAGTTTTCAATACCAGCAATAGTTTTGTCCCTTGTATAAGAAAACCAACTATATAGTATGGCTATTCTAAAATTTTTGATGCATGTAGTGGATACGGAATTTCCTTGTTGGTAATTTTATTAGCCCAATTTGGCAGGAACTTATGACGGGCAGAGAATTGGTTAATTAATTTAATCTAATCTAACATAGCAATTTTGTTAACTTTTTGTGGATTGTTACAAAGATTATATATCATCTAAGATATGTATTGATGTTGGAGGCGTTTGATACGTGAAATGCAAAAGAGAATCTCAGATTACCCCTTAGATTAGATTACCCCTTACATTTTCTTATTTGGTATGTAATAAATACAATTTAGAAGGAATGATACCATGAGAATCAAAAAATTTTGTTAAGAAGGATTTTCATTCTCCATTTGAGGATTTCTATGAGATTTTCATAACAAATAATAAAATAACTCAAAAAGTTAGAATAAAAAAATACAATAATAAAAAATTCCTGAAAATACAATATAGTATACAAAATACGATAATGCAACATTCTCAGGTATCTTCAATTCCACCCTCACAATCCCTGAAAATTCTCTCATTCCTGAGAATCTTTCAATCCGTACACCAAACGCTAAGTTGTATATGTTTTGTTTGTTCTAGGTACGCTTTTGGTGTTATGCCGACAATAAATTTCGGTAGGTCAATCCAAAAGAAATATAAAATTATATAATTTGTAGTTTAATATTGTTATGTGTACATTAGGCTTCATAAAAATTAAGTACTAGTAATATTGTTGTCGATATGTATATCAAAAATGATTCTAAAATTACTCAACTGGTAATTCAATATTGACATTTGGGGCTTTGGGTTTACACAACTGGTAATCCAATCTCTAATATTATAATAGGAGAAGACCTTAATGTTATTTGTCATTTTGTCATTCTACCAACATGTGCAACGCACGTACATAACTAATATAAAGAAGATTTTCGGTATAAATCCTTCTTATGCCAGAGGTTTTATTTTTATTTTTTGAAATTATTAAAATGTCCATCGCCCTGTAAATTATTAGTATATTATTAATAAAATAAGGTGATTATACTTCTACCTTTTCCCTCAACGAAAACAATGTTGCCATTTGGGCATTCTTTTTTTTTTTTGACGAGTAAAAGGTAGGATTAGCCTACCTCAAAATATATATTACTAATAAAAGGTGTTTAAGCAGCTATTACAAAAAAACAATCTGAGTGGAGGTTACAAAAGATAAGGACCGAGTCTCAGATGGGTCTAGGTTTGAGATAGCATGTAGTTGTGCCGTAGAGAGGGCAGCGGACTAGTGTCGTACACCTCTACTATACACAACAGCATGATCTCATCCCCCTTCTCCATCCAAACAGCAGTACTCGTAATAGTCCTCCAAACAGATAGTCAAAATAGAAAAGCCTAGATACATCAGAGCAGTATAAAATAGCCAGTCCAAAAGATCAACAAAACCTAAATCATCCACATATAGCAAAAACAGATCACAGCACTCAACGGTTAGGTCGAACAGCTCCCCACATCACTATCCAACCGATCAGCCCTAAAGAGTGCTTGCTTTAACAAGGCATCCTGTACTCCTGCAGCATCCAATTCATCCATCAGCTTTGCCTTCTTCCTCCCGCTGTCCATTCCATCTATCCAAGAACGAAAACAGAAAATGGCATTAGTAACAATGTCTTTTGCTTGCACAGCCTTTGAAGTAAAAATGCGTTGGTTTCTAGCAAGCCACAAATTCCAGCAAACTGAGATAGTTAAAAGATGCCAAGTGAGTCGGTTATTATGATTTCCAAAACACCATGTCGTGAAACACTCATGCATATGATGGGGCATATTGTGGATATGAAGCATATCAGTGAAGTGTTTCCAGGTTGCGGCAGCAATTGGGCATTCAAAAAATATATGGAAGATCGATTCGACAGGACATGCACAAGCTGTGCATGTAGTGTCGCCCGACCATCCCTTAGAGTGAAGAAATTCCTTCGAGTTGAGCGTGTTCCAACTCAGCAGTCATATGAACACCTTGCATTTGAGCGGGGCAGGCGAGGACCAAGTTGCAGTGTAGTAAGGGGAACGGAGGCCAGCCATGATGAAGAAGCTATAAGCCGATTTGACAGTATAAGAAGAGGAAGTAGTCAGTCGCCAGGATGGTTTGTCTTCAGAAGTTGAGGGCTGGAAATCCACAAGCAGCTCTAGCAGGCGCCTTTTGTCCTCTCGCATTGAGTCAGTAAGTACACAGTTTAGTCTCGGCTGCCAAGTCCACAAGCCATCTGACCAAGACCCCTGTGATATAATGTCAGCTTCAGAGTTCCATGCCGCTGCAGAAAGGGTTGGAAATAGGGAAGACACACTGGTTCCATGGATCCATTTGGACGTCCAAAAATTGATGAGCGTACCTTTACCAAGGCTCCATGTGATGTTACAAAGGAATTGATCTTTTAGCGGATAAATTCCCTTCCAGAAGCTAGAGGCAGTAGAAGGACATATGAATTGGTTGGAATCACTGCGTTGATAAAGGCTTCGGAGAGTTTGGCTTGGGAGGGAATCTGATACCAGCAAATTCCACCACCACTTCATGAGGAGAGCTTCATTAAAGACCTTTGGGTCAAGGATCCCCAGACCTCCTTGCATTTTCGGTTGACAGATTCGTGCCCACTACGCACTAGCAATGCCTCTGATATTAGCATCTGAACCACACCAGAAGAATCTACTGCGGAGCTGATCAATTCTCCTAATGACCCAAAGGGGTAACTTAAAGAAAGAGGCATAATAGACTGGCAGGGCACTAAGCACAGAATTTATAAGAACCAACCTGCCCCCTCTAGAAAGCATTTTACCCTTCCACAATGATAGCCGTCTCTGGATCTTAAGGAGCAGTGGTTGCCAGTATTGTTTGCTGAGCTTATTAGAAGCGAGAGGCATACCAAGATATTTAAGGGGCAACTTCTCCTCTTTGCATCCAAGAATAGCTGAGAAGGCTTGGAGTTTTATTTTGGATCGTCCAAAATAAACTAAGGACGATTTATCAAAATTGATAGCAAGACCAGATATATTAGCAAATAGTTGCAGGGCTAATTTAAGGTTAATGACCTCATCCTCATCGCCTTTGCAAAAAAGCAATGTATCATCCGCAAACTGCAGCACGGACAGGTTGGCAATTGCGCCTCTGACTGGCAGTGGGGAGAAGATTTCATTTCGGCGACCGCAATTGAGCATTTGAGCTAGTACATCCACAACCAAGATGAAGAGCATTGGTGAGAGTGGATCGTCCTGTTTCAAACCTCTCTTGGAGTTAATATAACGACCTCCTTCACCATTTATGAGGATAGATGATTTTGCAGTCTTCAATATCATAAGAATCCATCTGCACCAGGACTGACCAAAACCTCTAGAGGCTAGTAGCTGTACAAGAAAATCCCAATTGACTGTGTCGAATGCCTTAGCAAAATCAATTTTGAAAAGAAGAGTGTCGGAGTGCCGCCTACTGCATAAATTGATAGCCTCATGTGCAACAACAAAACAGTCTATCGTGGATTTACCTTTCAAGAAAGCACTTTGGGAGGAAGAGACAAGAGTGTGTAATATCGGGGAAAGCCGGTTTGCTAGCAATTTGGTGAAAATCTTAAGGGAGCAGTTGAGCAAACTGATTGGTCTGAATTCAGAGACAGAGTTGGCCCCCTCACACTTGGGGATGAGGATGATGTTACAATAGTTCAACCTTGATACATCACAATCACCTCTCTGGATCACAAGGAGCATACTAAGTAGATCTTCTTTGAGAATATCCCAGAAAGTGTGGTAGAAGCTCATAGAAAAGCCATCAGGCCCCGGAGCTTTATCACTGCTCATGCCAAAAACCGCTATCTTGACCTCATCCATAGTGAAAGGTGCCTCCAAATGAGCAAGATCTTGTAGCCTATGGGGATAAAGTGAGTTCCAATCAATTTGAAAATCAGAGGCAGTTGTTGTACCACAGATAGCTGAGAAGTGCTGTTCAAAAGCTGCTCTAATTTGGAGTGGGGCTGTTACTAGAGTACCATCAATAACCAGACTGTGGATAAAGTTTCTTCGTCGATGGCCGTTTGCAATGCAGTGGAAGAAATGCGTGTTTGCATCTCCTTCCTTGATCCATTGCACTCTCGAGCACTGCCTCCAGTAGATCGCCTCAGCTTTGATAATCTCTTGGAGCTCCGTCTGTACAGACTTCATTTGCTCAATAGCGCTTGATGAAATTTCAGCCTCAATTTCCAGCTTGAGAAGTTTATCTTGCAATTCCTTTTTAGCTCGCGTAATATTTCCAAAGTTATCATTTCTCCATAATTTGATCCTTCTTTTAAGAAGCGAAAGTTTAGTTGCAAAAATCTCAATCTGATTCCCTTTGCACCTGAAGGAGTGCCACCATTCTTCAACAGCCGGTGTGAAAGATGGATTGAGTAGCCAAGCTTTTTCAAATTTGAAATAGTTCACCCTTTTAGGGATAACTTGATCATCAAGAACAATGGGACAATGATCGGAGGCTATTCTCGGGAGCGAATACTGGATGCAGTTCGGAAACAGGACGTCCCACTCTGCTGAAATTAGTGCTCTGTCCAAGCGAGCCATAGTCGGAGCTTCTCTTTGGTTAGTCCATGTAAATTTCCTCCCTGAGAGGGGTAAATCAATCAACTCCAAGTCTTGAATGAAGCTGCAAAAAGCTTTCATGTCTCTGTTCGAGCCTCGGTCCTTGGACCTCTCTTCATCTGTCATAGTAACATTAAAATCACCACACAACACCCAAGCATCTTTGAGGAGTCTCCTACGCTGTTTGATTTCAAAAAAACAGAGTTCGCGATCATCAAGCTCAAAAGGTGCATATACAGTAGTGACTGACCATTCTCTGGCTGAAATTCTACATTTGAAAGAGGCAGACACAGAGAAAAAATCTATCGCTGAGTATGTGCATTCAAGAATCTGATCATTCCAACCCAATAGAATACCTCCGCAGCTCCCAATAGAATCTAACTGGATCCATTTAGTGATACTCATCCCCCCCACAGATGAGAGTTTTTGAGGTCGCGAATTCTTGAGCTTGGTCTCTTGCAGACAGATAATAGAAGGTGCACAACTCTTGATGCCATCTTTGATAATTGAGCATTTGTTAGGGTTGCCCAGCCCTCGAACGTTCCAACTTGCAATCCTCATTTGGAAGATAAAAACACAACATAACACGCACACAAAAACAAAGGCAAAAGAATAAGAATGCTATGCAGAATGCTGTTGTTGATCAGGGAGATCAACTACAGCTTTCTGGCATTCTCTGAGCTTAGAAACCGAGTGTGGCCCCAGAGCCTCCACTCCAATTGATGCCGCAACCTCAACAATATCATCATTGGACAGTAGTGCGAAAGGATTTAAATGTGCGTTGGAAACAGAGGCAGTCGAAGAGGAAGTACCTGAGGCCTTCTTCTTGATAGAGGATGATAAGTGCTTCATAAAAGGCCTGGTGCTCTTGAGCTTGCTAATGGAGCGCACTCGCTTCCCCTTCTTGGAAGGATCCTCTTGGAACCCTGGAGAGGCGGCAGCGGATGAACAAGCTGTACGACTAGCAGTTCTTTTCAATAGGGAGCGTGTGCAGAAACTTTCAGCCTTGTTGTTGCCTTCATCAGAAGTCATTTGGGCATTCTTTTTTGACTGAAAAGTTCAAAAGATGGCTAAAAGCCACATTATTTGTCATTTGGGCCTTTGGGTATTTATAAATATAGTACTATAGTTTGACTCTTGATTAACTTAAGGAGTTTTAAGTTATTATAATTGATAGCAATACTAAGTATACTTGGAAAAAATTTGAGGTAAGCTTTTTAGCCTAATTTTTGCTAGTAAAAAATATATACATTAAAATCATTTATTTTTAATGATTATTATTATTATTTTTTCTCTTTTTGTCATTTGGTCTTACACATCCATATTGAGAGAGTCGGGCTCTTGTATCCTAATTCCATATCCCTGGATTTGGATTTGCCCACCATTCTATCTCTACAATATAATAATAATCTCTAATATTATAATGGGAGAAGGGCTTAGTGTCATTTGTCATTGTGTCATTTTGTCAACACATGCAGCACACGTGTTGGTATTTTTTTTTTTGTCCTTTTCATTTCCCTCTCCATTTTCCCCACGTGCAATGCAATTTTTTTTTTGTGTCCTTTTCAATTTCCTTCTCATTTTCCCCACGTGCAACGCACGTGCAACGCACGTGTATAATACTAATAATAATAATCAAGAATTAAATTATGAGAACAACATTACGAATGCTGGTACTGAATGCCACACATGTCAAACTTAATAAAAGCAATAATTTCTATATTTTGATTGAAACAATAATAAAATGTTTATTAGGGTATTTTCCAGCCTCGCTAAATGGTCAGCACATAAATTTGCAGAGATATTGGAAATGCATGTGATGATACACGAATCTCAATCCTTATTTATTACTTTCTCAAGGCCTGAAAGTCTAGCAAAGAGGCCCAATATTGAATGAGCTGGAAAAACCTAACATAGTACTCCCTCCGTTTCACTTTAAGTGATATTTAGGAGTTTTGCACACAGATTAAGGAAGGGTGAGATAAACATTTTTTTCCCTCTATGCCCTTATTAATTAGTCTATATGATTTAATTACTAGTAATTCTTTTTTCAATACAGATTCTGATTTCAAGAAATGTAATTAGTGTTTTCAAACCCAGATATGAGTACTAATTCTTGTTCCTAATATACACCAGATATGAGTACTTAGATCTGTGGAGGTATCCACTGAGTATATTACGACACTGCAGAATACTCCCTGAGTATCAAACCCATGATTTAATTGACTCAGGGAGTATGTTGTTTGTACATCATGGGAGTATGTTGTTTGTACATCATTTAAGGAGAGGGAGTATATTACGACACTGAGTATATGCAGTCAGTGGAGGCATCTACAGGAGGGAGTCTTCTTCTTCGAACCATGGTATGGAATTACAAATTGGTATTCTTGAGCCATGGACACTAAAGTACCTTCTCTCGATTGATTGTAATTTTTGTCTAAGCCGTTAGACATAATGAAGTTTTAGAAGCAGCAGTAGTGTTTTTTTTAAAGAGAAAGTAGCAGTACTGTTGTGGACATAGTAGTAGTAGTATGTGAAGAGTGTAGGAGTAGTACTTTTGATTTGGAGAATATATAGAGTTGCTAGTAGTAGGGGAGGGGGGGTTGGCATTAAATTTTTGGAGAAAATAAAATCTAGAAACTTGAAACTACAATTTTCTAAGAATATTTGATAGGATTAAGATGAGTAATTAAGATAAAACTTCAACATAAATAAGGGTGTTCTTGGAAAAAAATGAAAAAAAATTGGATAATATCACTTAAAGTGAAACAAGGAAAAAACCCCTAAATATCACTTAAAGTGGAACGGAGGGAGTATGACCTAATTCATCATTTATTGCAACTAGTTGAAATTTGGACGGGGGTTGGTGGACGGTTCAGATGAATATTTTAAGAATGTTCTATATTATTCTGAAAATTAATCATTAAGAAAATCTCTTTAAGAACTCGGATGAATACATAGCTTGATCACTATATATTAAATACTAGTAATATACACCTGCGAAGCACGAATTAATTTTTTTATATATTAAATACTAGTAATATACATGTGCGATGTACGCATTAATTTTTTTAAAAAATTAAAGTAAAAACTCTCTGATTTACACGTGCAATGCATATCTTAATAAATATGATTATATATTTTTAAAAGTAAATGTGAAGACTATAATAGAAGAATTGGAGTTGAACGTGCGTTGCCCGTAAGTAGGTAGATTTACAACCCTAACTCATCCATTCTAACAGTTATTATTTATTATAGTATAGAAAAATGGATAGATAGATAGATAGATATATAATAATTTACACGTGTGATGCAAATTTAATATATTTTAAAAAAGTAAAAGTAAAAAATCTGACGTAGTGAGGACTCGAACCTGAGACCTCCTTCATATTAGTTATACACGTGCAATGCACGCCTTGGTAGATTTACAAATTGGAAGATTTACAAATAACACTAAGGCCTTCTCCCACTATAATATTAGAGATTAGATATTTATTATATTATAGAAAGATGGATAAATAGATATATAATAATTTACACGTGTGATGCACATTTAATATATTAAAAAAAATAAAGTAAAAAATCTGACGTAGTGAGGAATCGAACCTGAGAGATCCTTTATATTAATTATGTACGTGCAATGCACGTGTTGGTAGATTTACAAATTGATAGATTTACAAATGACACTAAGGCATTCTCCCATTATAATATTAGAGATTATGGGGTGTTTGGTAGAGGGATTATTATTTGTTTCTTGGGAATCTTAATTTGGGAATCTAGTTTCCCATGTTTGGTATCTTAATTTTTTAAATTCATATTTCCAGAAAACTTTAAGATTCCTAGGAAATTTTTTTGCCACAATTCCCACAAAAATTTTCCATTGGGGGATTCTTAGATTCCCAAGTGCTTGGAAAAATATTACTTCTTTGAAAATACAAGTATGCCCCAAAAAAAAACCCTCGACCACCAACTGCACGCCACCCCCTCAACTCCTTTCCCTGAGCGTCGTCGAGCACCCAGTCGCCGAACCCATCTCCGATCACCCCGAAGTCCCATCTCTGTTTCGTTTTGAATCCCGCTTCCCAGAATATGGAAACACAGGCACGTAACTGAGGCCCAGCGAATGATATAAGTATGCCAACTCATATCTGTAACGCCCCGAATCCCAAATACAACTGAATTCGAGAGTTCTACAGGATCTTTCCACTCCATTTAGTACAATTTTACAAGGAAATTTGAACTTTTCACTTTACATCAGAGTTTATATAAAACTTTACACTTTACATTGCACAGCGGAAGTAAAATGTACAACAATTAAATAAATGTACAACAACTTTGAATAATCTTTAAGCATCCGTTCCTCTTTAACCTTTATCATGTCATTACCCTGCATATAAAACTGTGGGTACGTCAGTTTATTCAACCGACGAACATTATACACGGCCATCCTCTCTATGCCGGAAATAGTATAACTTATTTTCCATATTTAACAAACACAAACTTGTCGCATATCAAATTAAAGGGACTACCCTATTGATATCGTATTGTGATTTGTGCACTTAGTCCTTAATGTAATTATTTATATTATATGACACTAATGCACACTTGTTCGGATTCTATGCATCCCAAACTACATAGGTCTGATGGCAAGCCCTTAATCGTTTTTCATCTTGTAGGGTTTAATCCCTCGTCATGACTTACTCTACTACTGTAACTACGGTAAGTATCCTAGATATTTTTTGACATACGAACTCATGTCTAGGTGCCCTGGAGGGAATCCCAATGCACTGACACATGACTCGTCATGCAGGCATCCTGTGGTAATTCAGCTCCTACCATTGATATGACACCACCCACAGTCGTCCAACATCCCACGAGTGTCGCCACCGGGACGGTACTCTGGAGCAGTATCCACGCCCTATCATGACTCATCATGGGACATCCTGGGATACGCTCTCGCCGCCAATCCAATGGCCCTCATACTCAATGTTTTTCTTGTACTTTCATCACATCTTCACTATGTAACTAATCCTTAATTCTAATGAAATCATGACCAAAATCAAAGCTCTAGAGTTAGCCCTCTCACTACCACCGGTCTTATTTCTTTCATTTCATAATCACCTAAACCTGGTTTTTTCAATGTCAAAAATCACAATTTATCATTTTTCGCTTGCCGGTGTGAGTTTGGCTATACTCTAATTTTCAATTTCAATTTCAATTCATAAGTTCACATGTTGAGTTGTCATACTCAAAAAATATTTCTCTTTTCCAATCATGATTTCTAAATTGTTCAATAGTCCATAATTATACATGAAATTCAACTATTCATCATGTAACTCATGAAATATTATTTTCACATTAAAGAATCCACAGCACTAGTTATTCAATTAAAGATGGACATTTACACTTCACAATTTGTCGCACTATTCTCCAATGAGAATAATTCACATCACTTCACATAATTCCTTTCTTATTCGTACTTCTTTTCTAACATTCCATTTTAAGTCTTTTGCAACTTATAGTTCTAAATTATACTTTATTTCTTTAAACATACCCCACGTCATGCAAATAATTCTCAAACTATTTTTCACAAGCCCCACATAATTTTAGGATAATAATCATATTTTTTCCATATTTTTTTAATCTAATAAACACCCCAAAAAATTATTTTTCTCACAACATAATCAACAGCCGAGACCAAGAGTCGAACCAGCGACCACAGGGAAACCAACCGAAGGCACAGGCCACTAGGCCGAGTGCTGCACGCGTTAGAAGAGAGGCTGAGAGCATTAAGTGCTCTCGGCCGAAACTGATTATTTTAAAAGTTTGAAACAAAATATATGGTGTCAACGGGATTCGATCCCTCAACCTCGGAGGAACCCCCGCATATACTGTAGCAATTAAGAGCGATCCCTCAACCTCGGAGGAACCCCCGCATATACTGTAGCAATTAAGAGCGATCCGACCACTCGAGCTATAGGCTCGGGTTGTCATAGTGTAATTCGAATTTCAAAATAAAACGACCCTCTCTGTTTAGTAAAAACATTTCGATGTTCATCAAATTTTCATTTCAAATTGCTCTTACTAACATACTGTAAAAATTCCAGATTAATCATTCCCATCATGAATTATACTCCAGTATATAAAAATAATCTTCTTAAATGATTAAATATATTTTTTCCAATAATTAACACATATCTACCATACAATTTGGTTAATTTGATATACTACTACTAACACCTTTCTTTTTTCCAACATTTTAAATTTCACTAATCTCTCCACCAATTTCCTGCTTTTATTCATTTCACAAACATAACAATTACATTCTAATTCATTCATTATAACGTCATAACGAAAAATCTATTTAAGCACATAAAGCGACATTGTCAATTTATTAATTCTTGCATATAATTTTTTTTAATGCTAATAACGACGTTTTCTTTACACACTCCATAGCCATAATCATTTCGCACACAACTTGAATTTTAATAATAGAACCACATACATTTGCACATCAACATTTCAATCAATTTATAGATCATTTTTCCAATTAAATGTGTACTCTTATTAATCTTTTTTATGCATCATTCTTTTCCATTCAAATCTAGCATGCATTCCTACTTAGAAATATGGAAAATTTACCCACCTTAGTTGGAGAGAAAAATAACTAGCAACTCCTAAATGAATGTCCTTGCAAACGAGAGTGATCCTCCTCCTTGTCGACGCGCACACGAGCCTCCAAGCACACCAAAACCGAGAGCTCCTATGGATGAAAGCCGGCCACCCCTCTTCTTGATTGATGCAAGCACAATCCCCACACAATCTCTCAATCTTTTACTCACTTGTATACTACTAAATAATGTATTTTAGACCATAGGTTTGGAGAAAATAATAAGCACAAGAATAACTAGGCTAGGGGGGGGGGGGTATTTATACTAAAAATCTAGGGAAATGGATGGCTAAGATTAACTTAGGAGTTAAGAACAAATGGCTAAGATTTAAGGAGGAGTTACACTAACCACCCATGATCAAGTAACCACCACCACCATGACTCCACTTGAAAATTTTGATTTCCCTCCAAAGCTCCAAAACCGGCCATGCTTGGGAAGTGTACTTTGCACGTGTACGTGCAATGCACGTGCAAGCATTTGCCTCCAAAAATTTGTAAATTATATTTTACAAAAAAAAAATCTTTAAAATGTATTCTACATTACAAGTTGTATTTAAAAATAAATTAGCTCATGGACTTTAGTTTTTGGGCCAAAATAATAATTTATAAAAGAAAATAAATTAATTCAATTTGGGCTTTTTAAAAAGAAAGGCTTTTTGTCTATTTGAAAAAAGGCTTTATACAAAATAATTAAAGAGCACATAGTTAAACATTCTATACTCATCATAAATGAAAATAATTACCAAAACTATTGCACGTGCACACTACGTGCAAAATAAAAAATAATTTTCATTAAATGAAAAATCGGGGCATTACAATATCACCCATAAGCGGTACTAGTCTTAACTCAACAATATAAGGAAAAATGAATCACAACCACGCAGAAAACATAATCACGTAAACAAGAATGAAATTCAATAACCAAATCTGGAATATAAGAACTCACTAAATAGCTCGAGAGACTCATGCTCCAATTGTAGAAAAACTGTTCATCAATGCCTTCTGAAAATTCTCCTTGTGCACCTGTACTTGTTTATCTAAAAAGAAAGAATAATTTGTCCTTAGAGCAAGTACGGACAGCAAGTAGTGAAAGCAGAGAGTAAAAGAGTAAGGTACATGAAGGAATATGAATCAAGATCAAATTGCAAGGACAAAAATGGTACTAATAACAATGGTCATAATCAAGTATATACATGTCAACTTATGTCTATTAGCATGTTGTTTCTCCTATCTAGTGCACGTACTACTGCATCCCATACCACAGGTTCGATGCACGCACAACAGTGTTCGTTTTAGACTTCGTGGTGGGCTCTACAGAACGTGTACTTGGTATCAATAACAATCATTTAAAATTTTCAATTTCCAGTCAATCATTCACAATCAATACTTCTCCTTCCATGTCAATACGATATCAATTTATAATTTACAATCAATCATTCATTATCAATACTTCTGCTTTCATGTCAATACGATATCACGATAGGCCTTACCGAGTACATTTTCTGAGATTATCCACTACTAAGTCAACCCTTATTAACCCCGGCTTGTTCAGTAATTTATTAAATCATTCATGTCTATGTAAGTGTGTATAAGAATGTCAAGGGAACGATACGAATGCAGCAATATGATGCATTGCATAATAATAAACATGAAGTAGCAATCTAAAACAACAATTCTCTTTATATTATTTTAACAGATTCCTAATATAACTGGGTCGAAATCTCAGTACAAGACAGACAAGGCAGCAGGAATTCATAAAAAGTCATCACATATATGTTCATCATGGTCGATAATTAACATGTTATTGTATCATGAAATGCATTACACTAATGTACAGCAATTAGAATGTTCTCTACAGTGTACGAGTCAATTCACGATGTCATTGTTCAAGTCACGATATTTCAATCAATCAATGTATTTAATCACCATTCATTTTCTTTGTATACAATTCTAGTCATTTCATTTATGTCAATTATGTATGTGGGCTTGGGTTTGAGTCAATGGATACTAATAAGATGTCAAGAGTATGTCGGGTTAGCTCGTGTAAACCCTCGATACTCCCAACGGAAGGGACACAATGCAAATTAGAATAATTGAAATTGAACTACTTGCATAGAGACCAAAAATCTTGAACTAGAATAAATAACGGAGTTCAAGTGGACTTACCTTTTTCTGTAGACGGTTCAATAAAATAATATTAAGGAATAATGGGATCAGAATCCCGGGGAGCAATTCCAAGTGTACATGTGAAGACCGTGCGAAGAAAACCCAAGCAATAACAGCAACTAGCAATAATTCTCCACACTCGATCAGGCAAAACAGCGAACACGGCTCCTGATTTGATGTGCCCAGAACACG
Source organism: Hemerocallis citrina (assembly GCA_017893485.1). NCBI lineage: Eukaryota > Viridiplantae > Streptophyta > Magnoliopsida > Asparagales > Asphodelaceae > Hemerocallis > Hemerocallis citrina. The sequence goes on from CM030360.1 coordinate 170,793,133, forward strand.
AAACACCGAATCCAGCCAATAGGATCCTCGGCCTCACACCAGATCCGACCCAAAACAGGGAACAATAAAGAGGGATCAGGTGTGGCAAGACACGAAACAGCGAACGTGACCAATCAGATTCCTCATACGCACCGGATCGGCCAAAACACCACACAGCGGGATCGGATCTGCTGTGCACACAACACCACACAGCCAAATCAACCGATCACTCTTAGTCTTCTTCTTCCTCAATTCAGCTGAGAGAGAGAGAGAAAGAGGCGGCAGCAACGGCGGCGACTCTGCGGCACAGCGGCGGGGGTGAAGCGACTGGAGGCGTTGCAATCGGGAAGCGACGCAACGGCGAGCGACGGCAAGGCGTCGGGAGGCAACGCAGCGGCGGGAATTTTGACGGAGGGAGAGCTCTATTTTGGTGCTCGAAACAGAAGAGTGAGAAGGAGGCACGACTGGTGTTTGATGATGATGACGAGGCGAAGGGGTCGGCGGAGGTAGTGAGGGTGCACGGTGAGGGACGTCGACGATGGTGGGGTGCACTGAGTGGGGGAAATGGCGTCGAGCGAACGGAGGTTGAAAACGATGCGGGGTTTAGCGGTTCTCTGCTGCGTCATGGAGAGGCGAGGAAGAAGCTCCGGAGTTCTCGAGGTTGAAGACGACGGGAGTGGATGGGCGACTCAACGGAGGAAGTCGGGGCTTCGATGAAGACGATGGGGATGAGGATGAAGCCGAGCTTTGGCAATGGCGACTCGACGAGGCTGAGGTCGGGAAGCGACGGCAGGCGGAGGCTTCGAGTACGAGGAGATTCGGGGCTTGAGTTCGGTAATGGAGAGCAGCGATCTGAGGGAGAGCGGGGACTTTGGAGGAAGATGGTGATGGGTTTGTTCTGTTTTTTGGTTTTGGTAATCAGGGGAGGGGAGAGATGATAATGGGGAAAGAGAGGAGAGTGGGGTTTTTTATTAATTAGGGGGTAGTTAGAGATAGTGGTGATTGTGGGGATACGAGGATTGTGCAGAGTGGGGAATTTTGGAGAAATTGTATACGGTGAGTAGTATATGGGTTTGTGGGTTTGGGCTAAGATCCAATAAGAGATGGGCTACTCTCTGGGCTTCAAATGAATTCAAAATAATTAACAAATGATAGTATGGATTAACTTAGGCTTCAAAATAGATAAATAAAAAGAAGAGAGACAAGATTCTAGTTTGGAATATAAATTTGGGTTTCAATAGGAGATTCAAAAGGATTTAAATGCATTGGAAAGAATCTATACGGAAATTTAAAATACAACAATACATGAAGAAAGAAAAGAAATGAAAATCCGTATAATAGGAAACAGGGGTTACATCACGTGAGCCTCCCACTCTTGTGCTGCCGTCAGCACCAAAGACAGCAGCAGCAGCTGCTGTCCCTATCTGCCGGGTGGGCCCTCCTGACACTCCCCTCCACGTCATCTCAAGAAGAAGCAAACTACACATGCTGCTTCTTTTTAACTGTGGGCCCCCCTCCTACACATTAAATTCCATATATTAATCATATAGGAGAAACTATAGGTTACACCCCCAATTTTTATTATATATATATAATACTATATATTTTTTTGAAATTACCGGGGTGTTACATCGTCGAGGTGGAGTGGTTCCCGTCTTCATCGGAATCACTCCACCTCCCGTCTCCCACATCTCTCAAACCCTAATCCCAAATTCTCTTAATAAATCCATAATCCACAACAAACCTATTCTCCTTCTCCATCAATAACCTCTCAACCCCACTCATTACCGGCAACTCCAAAAGCAGCATCTTCGACGAACATCAACCCGCAACTCTACTCCGGCGATCTCCAAACCCTAGCCGCCCGACGAGCAGCAACATCATCTTTCCTTCGCGATGGCTGCACCCCCGAACAACATCCCACACCCTCCAATCCCCTTCATCTTCAACTTCCATTCCAATCAAACCCCGAGCTCCAACCTGACCCGAAGTCAACCTCAACTCGATCTGCCATCGCCACCGATCTCCGTCATCTCTGCAAACCCATCTATCAACATCCCTGTCGCCAAATCACTCCTGAAAGCAACACAACCGAAACCCTAGACGTTGCACCTTCCGCTCAGCCTCACCGTCAAAATCCCTGAATCCAACTTCTCTAAAACCCATCTGTCATCATCCCTGTTGCCATCTTAATCCCGACGGCAACACAACCGAAACCCTAGCGGCTGCACCTTCGTCCACTGCATCTCCTCCTCGCCAAAACCCTACTCGCCCCCTCGTCGTACACCTCCACCGCTTCCAACTCCTATCGCCCAAATCCCTAGCTGCCCCCTTCTCTTCTAACTCCTAATCCTACAACCCTAACCCTAGTTATTATTCCTATTCTAATCCCCTCACACAAACTCGACCCGCTCTACACCCTAACCACTTTCCACTAAAACTCCAAACCTGAAACCTACTCCAATTCCAACCCTAAACCCGAAACCTTTTTTTTATTTTCCCCAAAACCCTAGTAAAAAAAATAAAAAAATCTTGCAGGTTCTTCAGCTTCTGCTTCCACATCCAGATCATGCTACAACCTCATACAAGTTAATCCATCGTGAGTTTGAGAGGGGGAGATTCCAACATCATTCTAGATCCCAACATACTACTTCTTCTCAATTCAGGGATGAGATCCCAACATGCGCCAACAGTGTGCCATTACAACATACTACTTCTTGTCTTCACAGTTTGGAGGTGAGATCCCAATATGCTCCAACAGTGCGCCACTACAACATCCTACTTCTTCTACTTCTCAGTTCGGGGGTGAGATCCCAACATGTGCCAATAGTGCACCACTACAACATACTACTTCTACTTCTCAATTCGAGGGGTGAGATCTCAACATGCGTCATCTACCGAGCGCCTTCCTTATGCCATCGAGCGTCATCACCAAGTGCATCATCATGAGTTGTCTCTGCCACATGAACATGTTAGTATTCCGAACTCATGTTGCTTGAACCAACTTGAGTTTGCAAGGGGGTGTTAGATATTATGTTAGATGAGAGATATTAGTTTAGTCTCATATCGAATAATGTATTGGTTTAGTCTTTCATTCTCCCATATATATAAGAGACATATTGTACTCAGTATATTCAATCAATCAATAAGAATTCATTCATTCCTACCCCTAATTCTAACACCTTCGATCATCAAACTTAGCCACGTGATAAAGTAAACTGGTTAAGGAGGAGGAGAGCAGCATCTATGACGGTGGATTGGATGGGCATCATAATTGGAGTGAGCCAGAGATGAGGGAAAAAGGAGGAGGAGGGTAGCATCAATGACGACTGAGATGAAGGCGACGGTCGTGACCGGAAGTTGCGGCGGAGGATGCAGATGATAGCTACGACCTAAGGCGAGGTGGATGGCTGCGTGGGAGTGGGCAACGTGGGAGTCAGTGGCGGCAGTAGGGGGTTTGGGTTTCATTTCTTACCCATCGGTGGAACTGAGATCAGGATCAAAACCCTAATAACATGGTTGGTTGGTTTTTGGGGATTAGGGTTTGAGATGGATTGATCGAATTTGAGGGAAGAAGAAGATAGTGATAATATGGGGAATTTTCTGAAGGGAGCCACTGGTTTTTTTATTATGATCCAAACTCAATCATAGCTGTTCATCTATTAGATCGGAAAAAAAGAAGAAGAATGATTTGAATTTGCTAATTGATGTTTAAATGAATGGTTCAAATCGAGTTGTCGAAATAAATGGCTGAGATCGTTTATGGATAGATTTATTATGGGTTTTATAATAGAAATAGATTTGCCGTATATCAACTAGAAGTATATTATAAAAAATAAAAAATAAAAATAGAGGTGCAGATGTGGAGCCCGTTTGGCTTGTTGGAGGATGATGCAGTTGTAGTTATTTTTTATTTTTTATTTTGTTCTATTTCATTTCGTGCTTACCAAAAAAAAAAAAAAGGTATATTATCAAAAAATAATAATAATAGGAGCATTATAAACATGTCTTTGAGCTATATATATGCTCCACAATTGCTTCTATGTTAGTCCCAAATGCCTCTTATTAAATTTGCATGTGAGGATCCTATTTTTTTTTATCCAACTTCTTTGAAACAAATTATTTACATTTATACATACTAATTTTCATACTAATTAAAAGTCTGTAGTAGCCCGGAATTATAATTGATGATTTACACTGATTTGTGAATTTAACTTGGCATTAAACTAGTTTATATATTAGTAATTTGAACTTATCTTTTCTTGTCCTTCCTCTCACTATTTTTATACTTTGGGAGTAATATAGTCTTTGGGGTAATATAGACTCTTGTAAGAGGTGAAAAAAGAACAGAAATCGCTTATAAGAGCTACTTATAAGAGGTTATTTTTATATAAAAAAAATACCTCAAAAAGAGGCTCTTACTGTAAATCAAGAGGCAAAAAAAAGAACAGTACCTAAGCATCTCACTAATTTAAGCAATCAGTATTATCATAGTACTTCTGATTGTCCCTTTTATCCTCATCAAGTGGTTTTCAAATTAATTTTCCTAAATTTGGAAGATTGGTTTTAACGAGTGCCACCATTTTTAGTATTAAACATCTTAGTTAGTGAGTAAAAGGTTTTTTTTTTTTGAAGAAATAGTGAGTAAAAGGTTGAAAGTTTAAATTCCGCTTGCATCTATATACCCAATTACTTATGTGTCGGCGCATCTGGCAATGACCTTGTTTGGTGATAGGGGCATTAACAAATATATATCGTTATTTAAAACGTAACTACGACTATGGGCATTTGGTCTAGTGGTATGATTCTCGCTTAGGGTGCGAGAGGTCCCGAGTTCAATTCTCGGAATGCCCCATTTTATTTAATTGTTGATTATTTTTGTAACTTTTTTTTAAAACAACTCCTTAAAGATAGGGCTGCAAGAAAGCCTGGTGGGCTCTTGGATTCGGCTCGATAATAGCTCTCGTTCAAGCTCGCTTGCTTAATAGATAACAAATTTAAACAAAATGTTTATGTTCATTTAACTAAATGAACTAATATGACCAAACCTTGTTTGAGCTTGGCCTGAGTAGAGTTTGAATAGGCTCAGCTCAATTTAGGCTCGGCTCAGGCTTAGCTCGATAACCCCATGTTTGGTAAAGCTAGTTTAGGTATAATATATAAGTGGGTACATTAATTTGATATGTGGTTAGTGTAGAATAGATTCTTTGTAAATGTTAATTTAGTATAAATATTCAAGTATATATACATACGGTACTAATCAATAGAACATATCCTCCTTAAGGTAGCACTTTTAAAAGAGTGTTTGGCAGAGTGATTCGAGGAAAGTGAAAATTTCTTCCGAGAATCAGATCAAGTAGTGAAACTCTAAAATGCGATTCAGCTTGAATGAGACAAGCTATCACAAAATAAACAATTCAAGCCCAAATTCCTTAATTTGTTCAAATCATACAAGGAGAATAAGCATAAATTTCATTATATTCAAACAAAACAAGCAAACTCCTCTGCAAAACGTGATTGAAAATAAAGAAATTCTCATTATAGAAAAACTTGGCAACTCAAGCCTTATTATGCAACATTCAACTAAGCAAGCATCACCCTGTCTTCAATCAGAAATAAATCGAGCTCATGTAAATTACAAAATCCAGCGAAAAGAAAACTCCTCAGAGTCTCCACCCAAAACATAATTATTAACCAACCATTTACAGAGCTCTCCTATTCCCCGGAATCACTTGGTTCCATTAGCAATGATCTCTCCATCAACAGCCAAAGGAACGGATTGTGCCTGAAATAAAGATGAAGAACAAACATCGATCAATCTTGTTGTCACTATAGAAGCATACTAGTACTTGATTTCTCAATAATAGAATTCAACTAAACTCACCAATTTGCGATACTTGAGGGCATAAAACATCTCAAGGTAACGACGTGTCTCTCTACGGTCAAGCTTAGAGACATATTTCCAGAAGCCGTAAACACCAGCCAATGTCATCAGCCTCTCAGAATACAACTTCCATGTGTACCTACGGTTCAAAATTCATGTCAATAAAATTAACAGGGAGTTCAGCCTAACAAGTGAAACATAGTTAATGGAAAATTAGTCCTTACTTCTCTTCGATACGTTTCAGTCCACCATTTGAGATTTTGTCCCAGTGGGTAGGATCTTCTTTGCATTTCTCGAAGAAACTTACAAGGAGTTCAGCAGCCTTATCGCTCTGATAAGGATCAATGTGGAAGCCGGAAACTCCATGGACTATGATCTCAGCAGGTCCACCATGCACAGTTGCAAATGTGGGCAGACCGCATGTCATGGATTCCACAACCGTCAGTCCAAATGCTTCATAGAAGGCCGGCTAAAAGAAGAAAAGAAAGTATATTATACCTCAACTCCTATGGATTTTATGCACACATATGCAACAAAACAGAAATACCAAATAAGTTCTATGCATCTTGTAGTTCTCTGGTAAAAAGAGTGGGTTACCTGCACAAAGGCTCCTTTGGTGTCACAGATGTATCGGTACAACTCTCCATTTCTGACACGATCCATCTGAGCTGAGATCCAGCGAATCTGGCCATCCAACTTGTACTCCTCAATAAGACTGTACATTCTCTTCAGCTCTTGTTGTTCCTCAAGATCCTTGGATTCCTTCCCATGGTCTCCACACACCACCACAAGGTTAACTAGCTCCCTCAGTCGAGCATTCTTTCCATATAATTCAACCAACCCAGTCATGTTCTTGACTCGGTCCAACCTCGCCATTGAAAAGATAATGGGCTTGTTCCTGTCCTTCAATACAAACCTAACAAGCCAAAAAACTTCATATTAGATTCCTCTGTAAAGTTGAGATTATGGGCTAGATGCAAAAAAGTACTCACTTGTGTTCAGTATTCTCAACAGAGCTATACAGAAGCTCCTCAATTTCAGGATGAAGGGAGGTGAGCCTCCTGTTTTGCTCATAGTAAGGGAAATAGATGGACATGTCAGCACCAGGAGAGACGATGTTGAACTTAGGATCAAAGACATCGATTCCATGAACAACTCGGTAAAGCCCAGGGAGAGAGAAGGCAGTGTGAGACTCGTACTGACCCACTGTGTCCTTACTGAGAAGATGAAAGATTAAAATGTAAGTCACTATCTTTAACAAAATTTTCGCAAAACAGTATTAGAACAGTTTGTATATAGGGAACAAATAACTTACTTTCCGGCAATCTCTTGGAAGGTGCTGGTAATGATGAAGTCTGTGTGATTCATGGCAATTAGATCAGCAGTAAATTGGCAGGAGAAATGGTATTGTTTATCAAACTTCTCCAAGTAGATATCTGAGTTCGGGTACTTGGTTTTTTCCAAAGCATGAGCTATAGTGCACTGCACATACAACAAATGGTAAATTGATGTCAAATTATGGGTTCATTTATATGATAAGGGAATATTAAAATCAATATAAATAACGTAAAGATTTGAATTTTGAACCTGAGTAACTCCCAATTTGTGTGCCAAGAGAGTAGCTACAAGATTTCCATCACTGTAGTTCCCAATGATCAGATCTGGGGTGGCTTGCAACTCTTTTGCTAATTCACCGGCAACATCCTATTAGAGGATCAGTAATAATGGTGAGATATCTCAAATTAATAAATAATGACAAAAAAGAGAGGCTACACTAAAGATCAAATAAATTACCTCGGTATAGGTCTCAAGGTAAGGCCACACTTCAAAACGTGAGATCCACTTGCGGAGAATTCCCTTTTCCGAACGGAATGGAACTCGAATGATCTGTGTGTGCTCAGTTCCGTAAACCTTCTCAAGACGCTGACCGCAAGTAGTGCCCACAGCATCAGGTAGCAACCGTGTCGCCTGAATTCAATAACAACAACGATTTCAATTTTATAAGTTAGAGAAACATATAGCCAACAATAACCAGCAATGATTACTTCCAAAACTTACAATCAGAATTTTGGGTGTGATGCTGAGTCCCTGCTGCTTAATTCTAAGAAGCATCTCACTTTCCAAAGCACGAACTTGATCAAGAATATAGACAACCTGTGTAAATATTTTGTATAGATTGCAAAATAAGAAATCTTGCAAAATTGTTGATCGAATGTATGAATGTAACATGTTGGATATAGTATGATACCTGACCACCAGTGTCGGGGTATCCCAAAACGTTATCTTGAGCAAAGTATCCATGGGGAGAAAGGATGACAACATTGAAAACCATTGGAATAGTTCCAAGGAATTTCTCCAAAGTGCACGGATCAGGGGCTTCAAGAAGATCTAGAAGGAGATGGATGGTGTCATAGACACGTTGAGCTGAATCACCCCAACCCTTCTCTAAACCGATGTCTTGAAACCTATACACAATGTTTATTGTCTTTTAACTTAATCTATTATGGAAATCTAAAGAAAACTTGGAACTTTTTTGAACTTTATTTGAATTTACCTGTGAGCAAAATCAGAATATGGTGTCTCGGGTGCAATGCTATCTACATACTTCTCTGCTTTTCTTAGTGCAGACTGGAGAGCACCAAGGCTTTGTATCCTATCGTTTAGCATCATCGACTACATGTCATATCATAACAAATTAGATGAAAATTCCTCCCCCACGCGCCAAAAAAAAAAAATATATGAAGAAAAGGGATAAAACTAGTGAAAAAAGAGTATAGGACAAATCCGAAATGAACTAAATTTGCATGGATAACACTGATTATGGTCTAAACTTTTTGAGAATCGACTACAACAGTTCAAATTTCTTTAATAGCAGCCTAAAAGTGAAATCAAAAGGCAGTAAATTGCATGAAAGCAATTAACAAAAAAGTAAACAATTATTCTTAGTAAATTCTACAGATACGATACATTTTTTTGTAAATCCTATTTTGGTTTTCCAATATAAACTTCATGATGGCCATTTTCTACTCTATTACTCATACATAGTCTACATTTCTAGAAACTAATAGCTTGAATATGAATATATTAATAAAAGAAATTTTGATAAGTAATAACAAAATGAGTAGATTATCTATATCCTACAGATTATGGAAAGATTGAATGAAGGGGGCAAGCAAAAAGGAAACTCACCGTCCCTTTGTAGTGATGTTGCCTAAGGAAATCAAGCAACGGGTACATGCTTTCTTTGTCTTGGAACAGTTTTGCAGATAGGTGACGGTTGAGGAACTGCACTCCATTACCAATGGATTTTGACAGTGAGGGGCGAGGAACGGAAGCATTGAATGGCTCAAAGTCCAATTCCAATGTGAAATTATTTTGGGGGCTGAGGCAAAAAGAATAACCCAAAGATTTCAGAACTGGACTTATGAATCACAAAAATACATCACAGAAGGGCAATGAGAGACTCCTTTACCTTTCAACGGCAAGTTGTTCCTTAAACTGCAAGTACTCAGGAATTGTGAGCTCTTCAACTGCGAGTTCATTCACATTCACACGCACGTATTCCCAGACTCCCGGCATTGGGCGAATAGCAAGAGCAACCCATGGAGGTATGACAATTCCTTCCTGTATCACATTGGTATCATATGATTAAAGTTCACCGATAATCAAACAAATACATTTCACTCAAGTAAAATACCGAAAAAGATGGTGCTGTAGGTAATACCTGTGCAGCTCTGATAACATCTTCAAGTGCACCATCCTTAAGTTTTTTCCTTTCTTCTTCAGATATAACGGCCTCATATTCGGCTAACAGCTGATGGGGTTGGAGCATCCCCTTTCCCTGGTGCACAAGTCTATCAAACCAAAAACATACAATGAGATTTCACAAACCAAGTCCTTGGAATTTTCATTAAGTTCAATGATACTAAGATATTAAGTTCCAAATCAAATGCACCAGATCGGAAAATCTTAGCTTTATGCCTAGAAGCTTGGAAGTTAGGAGAAGTATAAGACTGATCCTACAAGATCTACAACCTGAATCCACTAAGATTTATGTAGGAAGTACTTTAAATTTTCGAGGTTACAAACTAAAATTTCATGACAGATTCGGATAAAATTATCGGTTTAACGGATTCGGTTGCCACATCTATATTGAACAGATTGTTAAGAAAAAGACAACCACACTTCATGGAAGTTCACTGAGTGTAACTATAAGAGAACTACATGCTATTATAAGGGGTTAGAAAAGCTAAAAAACATAAAGGCCCACAAATTCTTTATCTAATCCTACGACAAGATCTATATAAGCATAAACAAGCATATATCAAGCTTCAAGTTTTGTACAAATATACAACAATAAAAGTTATAGGGATGTGAACTGAAGACCTTGAGAAAAGGGCTACTAATTCATTGGTGTGAGCAGAGAGGCTATCTCCCACACGTTCGCGAACGCTATGACTGTGATTCAAAGCACGCTCGGCCATGGCTTCTCTTCACTTCAAACTTCAAACCTTAAATTTGCAATCAAACATAACACAGTTATGAACATAACATATCAGAATTAGATAAATCTTTCAAGTAGCGAAAGCAAGTATTTGACTAGGATTACACACACACAGTTGGAAACTACTAGAAAGATTGACACAGAAACAGTGATAACTAGTAACAAAAATCTAACCAGGTAATACTGCAAAGAAAATGAAAGACAAAGAGGAGAGCAGGATGAATTTACAGTGAGAACAGAGAGTCGTATTTATACAGGTGAAAACCCACTAAATCAAGAAAGATCAGTAACTTTCCTGATTTGCAAATTAAAAATCCAAACCAGAAAAACCCAGAACCCTAAAAGCTATATCCGTTGACCTTAATCTTTTAATTACTCAATTAACAAAATATTCAAAACTCATCCTACCTTGTGCAAAAAGAAATCCTTTATCTCTACTACTACTATAATGGGAGAAGGCTTTAGTATAATTTGTCCATCTACCAACCCGTGCAACGCACGTGCATAATTATTATAAATGAGATTTTAGATCAAATCCAGACTGCGTCTGAAATTTTACTTTTAAAAAAACTATATTTATTAAGACGTTCATTGCACGTGTAAACTACTAGTTATAGTAAAACTGAATATACTGCATGTCCTAAAATGGCCATATATCCCAAATAATTCTACATTAAAGAATTTCTTTCGCAACAAGAATACAAGCAATTGAAATTAAAATTACTTTTAAAAAAAAAAATCCTATTCATTTTTACAACTAAACAACGTAAATACTAATCAAATGAAATTAACCCATTACCTAATTTCCTTCTAGAAAGAAGAAGAATGGAGCCAAAAACAAATAATGAAATGGAGGCAATGAATGATAGAATGCAATGAGAAACAAGAGGAGAAGAAGGGTGTTTAAATAACCTTATGGTAGAGCTTTTACGAGGAGAGAGGAATGATTAAAAATTAGGTGACCATTGAGGGACTGAAGGGAGACAGTAAGTATCTTTCTGAGAAGGACCCCAGCGGCCCAGCCCTGTCTGTTTAATAAAACCACCACCTTCAATAGCTCATGGTTTTTGCTTTGGTATATATATATATACACTAGATTTGCTTGTGGGCACGCAACTATAGCACGTCTTCAGAACGATACAGCATATGAAAAACCGTATAAATAATAAATCAACAATTATATAGCTCAAGTTTGAATAGTATGACAATAATTAGTTATAAATAAAGTCTATATTTTCATTAGTATATGTTGAAAAATAATAATAAATTAGGGGTATAAAAGCATCCGCAGTCGTCATTGTGTAAATTATGCATAAATGGATAAATGCATATAGCATTTGACAAGTTTGCTGCAGTCGTCGTAGACTATTTTTTACCAATTTAATTTAAAATAATGAAAATCTAGATCAAACGGAGCTCGAAGTTGCGTCGGAGGGAAAAATATATTTTTTAATTGAGTGACGCAAGTTCACATTGCATCGGAGGAGAAAAAAAAATAAAAATAAAAATTGCTAGACGCAACATGAAGTTGCGTCCGGCAATTAGGGGTACAGTTAACACTGTATAACTACCACATGATCAAAGTTTAGTGTATATATATATATATATGTGTGTGTGTGAATTCTCAACGCACTGTATATCTTCTGATATCATCAAAGTTTAATTTTTTTTTTTAAAAAAAAAACCCAATGAACGCAACATGAAGTTGTGTCCGAGGATTGCGGAGATGGAGGGACGCAACATCATGTTGCGTCCGAGAGTTTTTTTTTATTTTCCAGCTTTTTTTTTTCTATTTTGTAATAACTAATTTGTAATGAAGCAACGCAACTTGATATTTCGTCCGACGATTAAAAAACATTATTTTTTCGAGCGACGCAACATGAAGTTTTGTCCTTTAAATTATGCATAATTCTCAAATCCGCTCTCATTTATAGCAATCTACTGTAGCTAAATATGCAAAATATGCATATTTAGCAAATGACTGCAATGATATTTTCGAAAAAATATGCATATTATGCATATTTAGCAAATGACTACAGATGCTCTAAAAGTCCATGTTTCCATAATATATATATATATATATATATATAGAGAGAGAGAGAGAGAGAGAGAGAATTAAATAAATAAAAGAGTTGTTTTGGGGGGATTTGAATTTGAGTTATGGGGGAGGGGGGGAATGTTTTTCGCGAGGTTAGATTTGGGTCTTTGATTTTGAGGGGATTGAATGAGAGCCACTTGATAGCTTTCTTTGTGTTTTATTATATATATATATATATGCTTTCTTTGTGTTTTATTATATATATATATATATATATATATATATATATATATATATATATATATATATATATATATATATAAAAGAGTTGTTTTGGGGGGATTTGAATTTGAGTTATGGGGGAGGGGGGAAATGTTTTTCGCGAGGTTAGATTTGGGTCTTTGATTTTGAGGGGATTGAATGAGAGCCACTTGATAGCTTTCTTTGTGTTTTATTATATATATATATATAATAAAACACAAAGAAGTTTAACGGAAAGCTATGTGTAACGGACAAATTCTAGACGTTTCCGGAAGCATCCAGACTGTTCAAGAGGAGTCCGGAACACTTCGGAATGCCTCAGATGGATCAAGAATGCCCTAGAGTTCTCTAGAACAAGGTGGCACGTTCTAGAACAAACTAGAACCTTTCGGAAAAGTGTACCTAGTTATAGAGTATTGTAGAACTCTCTAGAAAACTCTTGTACATAGTAGAACTCTTGTATTCTAGAGCCTTCCCTTGATGAGGTGAAAGGTCATGCTAGTACTATAAATAGGGAGGAGCCTCATTTGCTCTACACATCCAAGAAAAAGCAATCCAAGGCCACTCTTGTAAAGTTCTTTAGAAGAATAAATTCTCTTCCAACTTACTTTGCTTACTTCTCTTCAATCCTCTGCCTTCTTAACCCTCAGTTTGCCTGACTTAGCCCCTTGATCTAAGGAGTAAGCTAGGTGGCACACGGTCTGACTTGAGGAAAAGAAGTCATCTCATGACACGTGGTATCAGAGCCAAGGTTTCGTTTGGTAGAAACTATGGCTAGACACGAGGGAAACGTGAGCGATGTCACCACCAACGTGGAGGTAGTTGGTGATAGGGAAAGAGCGGAGACAAATACCAAGAAGAACAAGAACAAGAATGCGAGGGAGCAGTTGATGGATGTTTTGGCCAGCTTCGATTTGAGATTGACTAAGGTGGAGATTTCCATGGGGGAGTCCACTGAAAGGATGGATACCATGGACGACAGTGTGGACAGTGTCAGAGAGGATGTTGGTGGCCTAAGGGAGGAGATCCTTGGTGTCCTCAACACCCTAAGGGCCGAGTTCAAGGCGGAGATAGCGCAGCTTCAAGAGGCATTCAACACCCAAGGAGAGGAGGTGAAGTTGTGCAAGGCAGCAATAGCAGGTGGGACTGTTGCAAGGGAGATGCCACACACTAAGGCGCCGGAACCCTTGAAGTATGGGGGTAAGCGTGATCTCAAAGAACTCGACGAATTCTTTTGGTCCCTAGAATGCTACTTCAATGCTGTAGGATTTAAGGACGATCAATCCAAAGTGGATACGGTCGTCCTTTACTTGAAAGAAAATGCAGCATTATGGTGGAGAAGGAAGCATGGTGACATAGCCAAGGGGCTATACACAGTGGATACTTGGGACGAGTTCAAACAACAACTCAAGAGGCAATTTTGCCCCTAAAATGCCAAAGATGTAGCTATGAAAAGGCTATGTGGGTTGAGGCATACCGGGAGTATCAAGGAGTATGTTACTGAATTCACATCCTTCATGCTAGAGTTACCGGATCTGAAGGAGGAAGATAAGCTTTTCTACTTCTTGGACGGACTACAATCTTGGGCCAACTTAGAACTCAAGAGGAGGAACGTCCAAGATGTAGACAAAGCTATAGCCGTGGCGAGGACCTTGTGGAGTTCAAGAAAGACTTCGGCGGCAATAAGAAGAAGAGTGTGGGAGACAAGCCCCACAAGTTTGTGAAACAAGATAAGAAGTATGACAAGCCAATCAAAAGGGACAAGCCCAATGAGGGTGGAAGCAAGAAGAAGGAGCCAGAATGTTACTTGTGTAGCGGACCGTACTATATTCGAGACTGCCCGAAACGGAAGGCCCTTAATGCTATGGCTTGTCAAGCGGAAGAGGAAAACGCACGTTAGTTCCATGCGTCTCCTTAAATATCTTAAGGCCAAGGATGAGACGGTGAAGGTGTCGAAGGAAAACGAGACCAAGGTTGGTGGTCTCATGTTCGTGGAGGCCAAGGTGAATGGAGGATCCACCAAGATATTAGTGGATACAGGTGCATCTTATAACTTCATTGCTGAAGAAGAGGCTGCTAAATTGGGAATCAGGTACGCCAAGAAGTTGGGTTGGGTGAAGGTCGTCAACTCATCATCTCAACCCATCATTGGAGTAGCTCGTGGAGTACCTATCCAGCTTGGAGGATGGGAAGGCACTATTGACTTGACGGTTGTACCTATGGATGACCATCGCATGGTTTTGGGCATGAAGTTTATGGACAAGGTACGTCCCTTAACATTTGAGAAAGACTCAACCATGCAAATTACAAAGGGATCTACTATCCACATAGTACCTTTGGAGAGAGGGAAGATGGAGTCAAGAACGTTATCTGCCGTGCAACTCAAAAGGGGAAAACCACTTATTTAGCTGTCTTGAAGGAGGCAGATGTTCCAACAGAGACGGGTGTGTCGATCGGAGTGAAGAAAGTGTTGGTAAAGTTCAAAGATGTGATGCTACCGAAGTTGCCGAAGAAGTTACCTCCGAGACAGGAAAGTAGATTACGTGATAGAGCTTGAACCGGGTGCAAGACCCCTAGCCATGGGACCTTACCGGATGGCTCTGCCCGAGTTGGAAGAATTGAGAAAGCAGTTAAAGGAGTTGCTCAATGCTGGACTCATTAGGGCCTCCAAAGCTCCCTATGGTGCCCTAGTGTTATTCCAAAAGAAGCATGATGGAAGTCTACGGATGTGTATAGACTACCGGGCACTCAACAAAATCACGGTGAAGAACAAGTATCCTATACCGTTGGTTGCCGATCTCTTCGACCGACTTGGTAAGGTGCATTGGTTTTCAAAGTTGGATTTGAGGTCGGGCTATTGGCAGGTACGCATAGCCGAAGGGGATAAAGCTAAGATGACTTGTGTGACAAGGTATGGTTCGTTTGAGTTCTTAGTGATGCCCTTTGGTCTAACCAATGCACCTGCGACATTCTGCACCATCATGAATAATATCTTCCATCCGTTTTTGGACAAGTTCATGGTGGTGTACCTGTATGACATCGTGGTATATTCGGATACGTTAGAGGAGCATGCTGAGCACCTACGATAAGTCTTCCAAGTACTAAGGGAGAACAAACTCTATGTCAAGCCAGAGAAGTGCTCCTTTGCCCAGCAGGATGTGATGTTCTTAGGGCACAAGGTAGCCGGTGGGAGGATTTATATGGACAAATCTAAGGTGCAGGCCATTGCGGAGTGGGAATCACCCAAGAACGTGACTGAGCTACGGTCTTTCTTAGGCCTTGTGAATTATTACAGACGGTTCATTCTTGGATACTTGTCTAGAGCCACACCACTCACCAACCTACTCAAGAAGAAAGTTGTTTGGGAATGGACGCACGATTACCGAGCAGCCTTTAAAGATTTAAAGAAGGCCGTCACGGAGGAACCAGTTCTGGGGCTGCTAGATTACTCGGAGCCGTTCGAGGTATACAATGATGCATCCGACTTTGCGATAGATGGGGTACTCATGCAGGAAGGTCACCCAGTGGCCTATGAGAGTCAGAAGTTAAACGAGATGGAACGGAGGTACTCGGTGCACGACAAGGAGATGACGGCTATCATCCATTGTCTTCGGGTATGGAGGCATTACTTGTTGGGGAGCCTGTTTATAATCAAGGTCGACAATGTGGCTACGAGCTACTTCCAAAATTGGAAGAAGCTAAGCCCCAAACAAGCACGTTGGCAAGACTTCTTGGCCAAGTTTAACTATGTGATGGAGTATAAGCCGGGTAAGGCCAACGTGGTAGCTGATGCATTAAGTCGCAAGGCAGAGCTCGCGGCCATCACCCAAGTCGAGTGTGACCTTGCCAAACGTATCAAGGAGGGATTGAGTCATGACCCTTTAGCAATTAATGTGGTGAATATGGTTAAGGAGGGCAAGACACACAGATTTTGGATGGAGGACGGACTTCTCCTCACAGTTGGTGATCGTCTCTATGTTCCCAAGTGGGACAACTTGAGAAGGGAAGTCTTGAAAGAATGCCATGATGCAAGGTGGGCTGGACATCCAGGTACGCACCGTATACGGGCATTAGTGGAGCGGTCTTATTATTGGCCTAGCATGAGGGACGATGTGGAAGCTTATGTGAAGACTTGTCTTATATGCCAACAAGACAAGGTGGAGAAAGATAAGCCAGCTGGGTTGTTAGAGCCACTACCCGTACCGGAGCTTCCATGGGAAAGTATATCCATGGACTTCATCTCAGCATTGCCTTTGTCGGAGGGATGCGGTTCCATAATGGTTGTAGTGGATCGATTCTCTAAGTATGGAACCTTTCTCCCAGCCCCGAGAGATTGCACGACCGAGGAAGCGGGAAGGTTATTCTTCAAACATGTGGCAAAGTATTGGGGACTTCCTCGGACCATCATAAGTGATCGAGATCCGTGCTTCATGGGTAAGTTTTGGAGAGAACTATTCAAGTTGATGGGCTCGGATCTCCACTTCTCCACAAGTTTTCATCCTCAAACCGATGGTCAGACAGAGAGCGTGAATCACCTGTTAGAGATATACCTTCGGCACTATGTGAGTGCCAACCAACAAGAATGGGCTAAGTTGCTCGACGTGGCCTAGTTTTTGTATAACCTGCAGAAGAGCGAGGCTACGGGAAGGAGTCCCTTTGAACTGGTAACCGGACAGAAACCGATAACACCTCAAGAGCTAGCAAAGGGGTACACCGGTTCAAGCCCGCCAGCCTACAAGTTTTCCAATGGGTGGAATGAAGAGATAGACATTGCCTGAAGATACTTGACCAAGGTGGCCAAACGGATGAAGAAATGGGCCGATGTGAAAAGGCAACCGAGGGAATTCATTATAGGTGACGAGGTGATGGTGAAGTTACCCCAAAAGATGTTCAAGTCTACACGCCAAGTTCACAAAGGCTTGACACGAAGATATAAGGGACCGTACCAAGTAGTGGAGAAGGTTGGCACGAGATCCTACAAGGTAGCTTTGCCGTCGCACCTGAAGACCCACCCAGTTTTCCATGTTAGCCTTCTCAAACCTTATAGTAGGGACGAGGAGGATCCAATGAGGAACGAATCTCATCGAGCTCCACCAGCAAATGTGGTTTCATATGATAAGGAAGACGATGATATCTTAGCCAACCGCGTTGTTCACAAGAGGGCACGCCTAACTGGACCGAGTACTATGTGCGCTGGAAGGATCAACTCGAGAGCGAATCTAGTTGGGAGCGAGAACAAGACCTATGGCAGTTTCGTGACAAGATCGAAGAATTCAAGTCTAAGGCTTAATGAGGACGTCAAGCACTTAGGTCGGGAGGATGTCACGGACAAATTCTAGAAGTTTTCCGGAAGCTCCAGGTTGTTCAAGA
Organism: Hemerocallis citrina; assembly: GCA_017893485.1. Classification (NCBI taxonomy): domain Eukaryota; kingdom Viridiplantae; phylum Streptophyta; class Magnoliopsida; order Asparagales; family Asphodelaceae; genus Hemerocallis; species Hemerocallis citrina. The sequence continues at coordinate 170,811,169 of CM030360.1, forward strand.
GGAGTCCGGAACACTCCGGAATGCCCCGAAAGGATGAAGAATGTCCTAGAGTTCTCTAGGACAAGGTGGCACGTTCTAGAACAAACTAGAACCTTTTGGAAGAGTGTACCTAGTTATAGAGTATTGTAGAACTCTCTAGAAAACTCTTGTACATAGTAGAACTCTTGTATTCTAGAGCCTTCCCTTGAGAAGGTAAAAGGTCATGCTAGCACTATAAATAGGGAGGAGCCTCATTTGCTCCACACATCCAAGAAAAAGCAATCTAAGCCACTCTTGTAAAGTTCTCTAGAAGAATAAATTCTCTTCCAACTTACTTTGCTCACTTCTCTTCAATCCTCTGCCTTCTTAACCCTCAGTTTGCCTGACTTAGACCTCGATCTAAGGAGTAAGCTAGGTGGCACATGGTTTGACTTGAGGAAAAGAAGTTATCCCGTGACATATGGCTCTCATTCATTTGAAAGAAAAATCAACGGTCAAGATTTTTGCTCCAAAAGACATTTTTCCTCCCAAATGTTCTCCCCCTCCCAAATTCAAATTTTTTTCCCCAAAACAAAATAACTCCTTCATTTATTACTCTCTCTCTCTCTCCCCCCCCCCCCCCCCCCCTCTTTTCTCCTTTTTCATATTTCTTTCTTTCTTTCTTTCTTCTTCTTTTTTTTTACCCAGGTATGTCAAAAAAAAAAAATAGTGAATGTTTTTTTTGGTTATGCTATTTCGGATTATGTTTTTTTTTCTTCAAATTTTTAATTATGTTTTTTTTTTCCTTTCGGATTATGCTTTCATAACTCAATAACATTCACTTCCATTTAATTGCTTTTGAATTACCATATTTGATCTGATTGTATTATACTTCACTGAGTAATTGTTTTAGATTAGAATGCTTCACTGAGTTAATTTTGATTAGAATGCCTTTTTTTTAAATTATGCAATTTCGGATTATGCTTTTTTTGAATATTTGGGCATTTGCTGATTTGAAAGATCATTGCAAATTCTTTAATTGACTTGCTTGATCGTGCTTTTATGGACAAATCCATGCTTAATCCCTATATTCGGATTTTTTTTAGCTGCAAAATAGTATCTTGATCTGCTTTGCTGCAATTCACTTCACGTATACATCACAACAAATTTTTTCTTTTAAATTCATACATGATTAACTACATAAAAAACAAACAACGGGAACTAACTCATGCAGTTTGAGGCGTTAACCGTAACTCATGCAGTTAGAAAATGAATTGCTACTTATGTTAGACTCTAAATCAAAAAAGAAATATCTTATGCAGAAGTCACAAATAACAAGGAATTTCAGATTCACTATTGTTGTAGATTCACAATACTATTTTTGAATCCCGAGCTGCTGACAAATAATCCTGCAATATACAAACCAATAAACATCAAGGTCACTTCATAATCCTACTTCAAAGTACATCAATACATCAACGTCTACTAGCAAGTAAACATCTATATAAATCATCCCTTACTCTTTACATGATTTTTCATATGTTGTATCGTTTTGAATACGTGCCGTAGGCACGTGTCCACAGGGCAGTATATATATAAGTGGTGCTCTTCCAAACGTGTCTGTTTACACAGACCCGTTGCAAACCGAGTTCCTGAATGTTGGATAATTCGATCCAAATCTAGCGGTCAGGATCGATCTCGTCCATCAACCCCATCTATCCAGCGACCCAGCTCTGTTTTAATAAAACCACCCCTTCAATAGCTCATGGTTTTTGCTTTGGTACTTGACTATATATATGTGTGTGTGTGTGTGTGTGTGTGTGTGTGTGTGTGTGGTGTGTATGTGTGTGTGTGCGCTCTTCCAAACGGGTCTGTTTGCACAGACCCGTTGCAAACCTAGCTCCTGACTGTTGGATCGTTTCGACCCAAATCTAGCGGCCAGGATCGATCCCGCCCACCAGCCCCTTCTATCTCTTAAGTGAGGAGGGTTATTTTGGGTATTTTACCCCCAAATAACTCTTCAACTTAGCCACTTTCTCGCACTCGATCTTTGTCGAAGCTGATCAAGTCATATTTTGTTTGGGCCAAATTTTAACCTGGGCCGTTGTTGAAAACAACGACTTAAGTAGTTCAATTTTTTTTTTTAACCTTAGCCGTTGCTTCCAGCAACAGTACATGTATAATCTAGGCCGTTGTGGGGAACAATGACTCAAATTATACAACTTTTTAAAAATACTTGTACAAGTTTTGCTTAAATTTATATTTCTATCTCTTACTCTCTATTGCCTTGCTCTATCTCTCTTGCTCGTTCCAGAACCCAACAGCCCCAAACCCTAGCTCCTCCTTCACTTAATCCACCCCTTACTCCTTCACCTCACTCTCTTTCTCTTCCTGAAGGTTTTTCCAAAGCCCATTGCGTCTTCAATTTCGATCTCTTCTCATGGTTACAATGATTTTCTTTAAGTTCATCATGTCTTTGCCTTGCTAAAATTCGATTGAAGATGACGGAAAATTCATGTAATGAGTACTTCTTCTCTGTATGATGCTTCAAGGAAGAATGCATAGACTCAACCCGTTGGCTACTCAACATGTCAGCCCAACATAAATCTCTTGCATAGATGGGTGCTCATTTCTTACGAATTTCAAAAAGATCGTTCAACCATTTGTTATTCTGAAGTTCGTATTGCAAAAGCACTAACTTGCACTTCTCCTCGAACTCATGTACATATTCGGAATTGTAGATGACAATCTTCAAATCATCCCTAAATTTATTGACTTCATTTGACATACGCACCTTATGCGGTAACTTATCTAGTATGTGCCAAATGCGGTATCGATGTCGAGTCTCGGGAAAAACTTTACTCACTATGGTGGTGATCCCATGATCCTGGTACGTCACGATGTCTGAAGATGCACGATTCATTACCCTTAGCCACTTTTCAAAGAACCACTCAAATGAAGAGGCATTCTCATTTTGAATAAATTCACCTCCTAGGAACATCGATTGTCAATGATGATTGATTCCACCAATTGAACAAATAATATTCCATATCGGTTCGTGTTGTATGTGGCATCAAAGCAAAGCACATCCCCAAAATTTTCATAATTCATCCTAGAATTTCCATCTACCAAAATACAACGAGACAACTGGCCTTCGAGATCTACTTGGAAATCATAAAAAAATTATGGATCCGTCTATTTTTTCGATTCAAAAAATTCAATGAGCAAGTTCCCATCGTGTCCTTTCATCGCTTCGTGTGAGTCTCTAAGTAGATTTCTAACATCTTTTTCGGTGAATCATATTTAATCGTGACCACCACTAGCACTTTTGAGGAAAACATTTGTTTGCATGTTGGGATACTAGATTGGGTAAGTTGATCCATTATTCTCTTTTCGATCTTCGACACAGAACAGTTTCAGGGCAAAAGATGTCTTATACCAGGTGAAGTGAATTCGTGATTGTGTGGTTCATGAAATAAATACAACACCCATTTATTACTTTCTCCGTTCAGTTTTATACGAACGAAAGCTTTGCAACCCATTCTAGAAGTAATTTTCCGTCTACCATCACTAGGTAGACTCGGTAAAGTCCCTGCTTTATTACACAAATAAGACTTATATATGACACTTTCTCCCTTCCATTTATTTCCACCCTTACGTATTGCGAAACCCCCACATTTAGCATATGACGAATAAAAATTCTCAGCTTGATCTAAAGTATGAAACGTCATACCTATCTTTGGTTTGAGGTGGTCTTCAACTAGCGACAATCATTCATCACTATCTTGTGCACAAAGAAAATTATCGTCGGCAACAGAATTTTCTTCACCACCATCCATAGCTAACATAAAAAACAATACAACAATTAGCAATACACTAATCATATAGAAGGAATCACACTATTTGCATAGATTTAGATATAAAAAAACAAGATACTTGGAAAAACCGCACAAACGGCATCCAAAAAATTTCAAACTTTGCAATTAGTTCGGGCTCACCATGCACAAGCCAACACAAATTGTAGAAGTGAGTTTGAATTCACTGTTTGCGAGATACGACGATGTATCGCTTTCACTCACAAAAAAGAATGGAAAGCGATACACGGCCGTATGTTGCGAAACCGTAAATCGAAACTCACTTCTATAAGTTGCGTTGGCTTGTGCGTGGTGAGTCCTTGGTACTCAGAAAATTTTAGGATTTTTTGGATCTTGATTGTGCACTTTTATAAATAACGAACAATAAAATCTACAACTACAACTATAATTTGGAAAAACAACTACTTCTACAATTCAACTGTTTACAATTATTGAACAACTATATAAAATACACATCACACAACTAACTACACTTCACACAAAAACTATAGACTTAAGAATTTAAAAAATTAATTCAATCAATCAATATAGCTACATTTACGAAGCTAGAATAGACTGAATACATTGCACAATGTAGGTTTTTGGGAGGGAGATAAAGGAGGTGGAGGCGCTATTGAAGGCGGAGGAGGAGGAGGAGTAGGGTTTGGGAGATTTCGTTAGGGTTAGGGTTTTTGGCTTTGGAAGATTTCGTTATGGTTAGGGTTTTTGGGTTTGGGAGATTCTTCGGAAGAGTGAGGAATTTCAGGACGAGGGAGAGAGTGAGTGAGAGGGTGAAGTGAAGGAGGATGGGTAGATTAGGTGAAGGAGGAGGTATGATTTCGAGTTTGGGTTCGTGAACGAGTGAGAGAGAGAGAGGGTAGAGTGAGAGTGAGAGATAGAAGGTAAAAGGAAAGTGAATTTTGTGTGTGTGTGTGTGTGTGTGTGTGTGTGTGTGTGTGTGTATTAAAACACATGTATGACCTAAGTCGTTGTTCCACCCAATGGCCTAGGTTATACATAGGACGTTGTGTGAAGTAACTGTCAAGGCTGAAAAAAATTTACGAAGTACAATGGCCTAGGTTCAAATTTGGCACAAAATAAACAAGTTCATCAGCGCGAGCGAGAGTTAGTTTGAAAGAGTGAATAAGTCGGAAGAGTTATTTGGGGCAAAATACCACAGTTACCCCTCCGAAGTTAAGTGAGATAGAGGGGAAGATGGGTAGGATTGATCTTCACCGTTGGATCACGATCGAAATGTTCCAACTACCAGAAGTGTCATTTGCGACAGGTTTGTGCAGACAAACACGTTTGCAACTGAGCACCACTCATATATATATATATATATATATATATATATATATATATATATATATATATATATATATATATATATATATTTCGCAATGCTCCATTGAAAACGCAAATGTCGTTTTCACGCGGCCTAGGTGGTTTGCAATGGAGCATTGCCTATATATATATATATATATATATATATATATATATATATATATATATATATATATATATATATATATATATATATATATATATATATATATATAATAATAATAATAATAATAATAATAATAATATATATATATATATATATATTATTATTATTATTATTATTATTATTATTATTATTATTATTATTATTATTATTATTATTATTATATATATATATATATATAATAATAATAATAATAATAATAATAATAATAATAATAATAATAATAATAATAATAATAATAATAATAATAATAATAATAATAATAAAACAGAAAGAAAGCTATCAAGTGGCTCTCATTCAATATGGTTGAAATCAATGGTCCAGATCTAACCTCACAAAACATATTTTTCCGCCCAAAAGTTTCCCCCCCAAATCTCAAATTCAGATCCCCCCAAAACAACTCCTTTATTTATTTATTTATTTATTTATTATTTCTCTCTCCCTCCCTCTCTCTCTCTCTCATTTTCTTTCTATTTTACTCAGAAATTTATATTTTCAGATTTTAGGTTTGTAACTTTTCAGATTTTTATACATTTTTTTATTGCTCATATTACATTGAAAATAGCAAATATCGCATCAACAGTTAAATTTCATCATTTTCCACACTCAAAATTCTAAAAGTTGGATTTTACACCCCCATTTATAATTATTTTTCAACATATACTAATGGAAACATGGAATTTTATTTACAACTAATTATTGTTTTACTATTCAAACTTAAGCTACATAATTGTTGTTTTACTGTTTACAAGACTTTCATATGCTGTATCATTCAGAAGACGTGCCGTAGGCACGTGCCCATGGGCAAATCTAGTATATATATAAATTCAAAAATGGTGAGGAAGACACCTTGTAATGCCGCATAGTTTTAAATATAGTATTTTGAATTAATAAATAATTTTTAGATGAAGTTATTTAATTATTTTGTGTTTCTGTGAAACGGTTGTTTTGCACGTGCAAAACACGTGCAAATATTTTTGAAGTGTAAATTTTAAGTTTTTGAGTTACTAAATAAATTCTATTATTCATAATTAGATATATTTGAATTTTTGGGATTTTTTTGAATAAGATTAACTACTTTTGTAAATATTTCGAAAGAAAGAGACTTTTTTGTAAAAAGTTGTTTGGAGGTAAAATTTGAATTTAAAAATTGCTTGGCTGCATATTGGGGCCAGTTTTGGTAGTGGAGAGATTTGGGGGATGAAATTTTATCCATTTGATTTGATTTGATTTGATTTCACAATTAATTAGTTATGCAAATTGGGACTTCTAGGAGTTTTATTTGTAAAATATCCAAGAAACCCTACAATCAAATCCCGGTCTGTATATTTAGAGGGCTGAAGTTTTTGGTCTCTCTCCTTTTTCTTTTGTCTTTGGTGATTTTTGGTGGTTTTGAGGAGTGGATTTATTGCTTGGAGGAGAAGACTACTTGTTGTATCAATTTTCTTCATGAGGTGGGTAACACTCCAACTATCTTGTTATGTTTTATCTCATAAATATTTAGTATCATGCTAGGATTGAACTCTTGTTAGTCATGAATTGTATGTAGCATGATTGTAGTACTTGTAGAGATGTGTGTGATATGAGATTATTGATTATAAGGCATAAAGATTGAATCTTGCTTGTGTATGGATCTAAAATAATTTGTTCTTGAATAATATAGTTTTCTATGTATGAAATATCTCATTTTTATTTGTAGAAATAGATCTAATGAACCTATATTTTATTTTAGATGTGTAGATCTTATTGTATGATTAAAGAATATGATTTGTGTAATTAAAAGATGGAGTTTTTGTGAGTTATTTACATGTTTTAATATGAGTTCATGATGAGTTGAAAACTAGATTTTTTATGCACAAATACATGTCCAAAATTATTGAAGATACATGCTTGAAGTTGTGAGGCACTAGGGTTAGGGTTTTGGGGTTAAACCCTTACCTTAGGGTTGGTTCAGGTTAGGGGCAGTACAGTGCCCAAGGTTGCACAGTGCAACCCCAGGCTGCACTGTGCAGACCCCAGGCTGTGTTTGCTTGCAGGTTGGAACTTTGTGGCTCGGTTTTTAATGAGTTTTCTGAGAGGGTTTGTGTGTTAAGGTTTAAGAACCCTAGTACGCATATAGATGAGTATATGTATATGTATAAATCTAGTGATTGTGTGATGATTTATTGATTCTTGATCAAATTTCGACTGTGCAAATTTCAGATTTTGTTGAAATCTAGTTTCAAATTTATATGTATTCAAGCAATGTTTTGAGGGAAACAAATCTATATTTTTATAGATCAAAATTCTCAGTTTTGAGGAGATATATGTTTCAGTCTTAAAGGACGAAAATTCAAATTTAAAAGGGATTATTATTTGTTTCTAAAGAGGTAAATTTCAGATTTTTAGAACTAAAGAATTTCAGATTTTAGGGATGAAAATCCATATAGTTAAGAGGCTTGTTTCAGTTTAAGTTGATTGGATTAAAGAGAAATTTATTGAGCTTTATGTATGTTTGAAAAGTGAGATTTAAAAGTTAAATTTAAAGGATTTTCTGGATTAAATTTTGTATCCGTATAAGAAAGAGTCTTTTATGTGAATGGATGTTTGGAATGTTGTTTGGATTGAATTTTGTCTTGAATTATGTATGTTTGGAATGTGTATTTTTGGAATGAGATATTCCTGTTTGAGATTTTTGATTCACAGCCGTGGTGTTGTGGGAGAAGTATTTGTTTTTCAGAAAAGTGAATATAAAGAACATTTTGAAGGATCAAACCAAGTGGGGGTTTTTGAGTGTGATTAGGGTTATTTTGAGAACTCTGGACGGATGCTTGAGGTGTTGAGTTAGGAGCACTAGATACTGAGCGAACCCAAGAATACCGACAGTGGATATTTTTGATTGTTGGAAATTAGTCTGCTGGGTTAGTGTTCTTGGTTTGGCCAGTGAAGTCCGGTAGGTTAGAGCTATTTCTAGGTGGCTCAGGATGTTATTATTACAAATCTAAGGACATGCACTAGGTTGGGAGTTGTGACGGAACTTGGGCAACGTAAGTATGGTCTCTGTAATCCGTCAAACAGATGTATTCTGCGACTATGTATTTGTTGTGTCTCTTTAGTATGTTCGCGCGTTGACGGTCAACAGGCCTATTCGCAGAATGTCTAGAAGTGAGGTGGATTTGGTATGTTCGTGTGTCGAGGGTATATTCGCGAACGTACGGTATATTCACGCGTCGAAGGTCGGCAGGCTTATTCGTGGAATGTACGGTGTATATGCGCGTTGAGAGTCGGCATGCCTATTTGTGGGGGACATGGCAGAGAGGTGATTCTCCAGAGTTAGAGTGATGCTTGTGGGATGCTTGCGTGCTTACACTTGTACAGCTTGACGGGTTGCGTACTGGGGCTGGGGTCTATTCATGGAGTTGTCTAATCTTGTCTCTGTCACTGATATAGTTTTCATGGCGAGGGATTGAACCGTAATATATGGTTAATGCTAAGGACTTGCCCTCGGTGTCGCGCCCCGCTTCCCAAAAATACGGAACACAAGCATGTGACATTGGCCCAGCGAATGACTTGCGTCATCCATAAGCCATTTACCCATTTAACTCAACAATATAAACAATACAAAACAATTGCGCAGGCAATAATAACAACTACATGAACAATAATACTTGGAATAAGACAATATGAAGTAACCAAATACGATAATCCAACATCTGGAAACAAATAATAATATCCGTGTCATAAGCCTAATACAATAATAAATTCAAACACAATAATAATAAGTTTCAATACAATAAGTACAATGAAATAACAATCAATGAGAAAGCAATAAATCTTTAGAAAGATTGTTCTCCAATTTCTGCGGGTAATTCTCCTTGATCACCTGTCAACACTTCATCTAAAAAGAGGAGAAAAATTGTCCTTAGAGTAAGTCATGTATAGTAAGTAGAGAAAGTAAAGAAACAATGGAATAACGATATAACAATGAATTCAATGAGTCAATAGGAATCAATAGCATGGGACGATAGCAATAATCAATATCAATGGTAATCGATGCAATGGTTATATACGATTATTCAATTCGATGTCAATGCTCAATGGTCGATGTCAATAACACTTAGACAATATTCGATATCAATGGAAATGATGATGTTCAATATGCAATGTCGATGTGATGTTAATTCTTAAGTCTATCAATTTTCAACCTAACTAATGCACGTACTACTACATCCCATTTTACATGTTCAATGCATACAATCAATTTTGTTTAGACTTAAGTGTAAGATTTTATAGATCAAGTACACGACACGATAACACTGATCGCAACTTTGTTGCACACTGGTCGACAAGATAACACTAAAACAATATACGATGAATTGGGATACTGTGGTTAGTAATCCAACAATAAATCGATAACATTAGCCGACACACACTATTTTGGGAAACATGGCCCACACTTTCGAGTACAGTCACTATATCATCAACTACTCTAGTCAATCCCTTAAACCCCAGATTGTTAAACATTTTATCGATGCAAACAATACATTATGCAATTGAGACATTCGATGGACGATATTAACAATAAGAGAACAATAGGATGATAACTTTGGATGAAACAAATAGAATGATGACAATAGTACATTAGGATCATGCAATGCACTACATACAATTCAATTCATGCAATACAATGATACATGTATAATTATATTAAGGAAATCTGAAAAACACAAAGACAGCAAGAGGTCACTGTACAAAAATTAGTTTTCCCACTGCTACAGAAATCGAAAACTGAAACCATTAGAAGTTTTGGAAACTAGACTTCGCAACGATTCCAACGCATATTTAAAATACAAAATCCAAAAAAAGTAGCTAGGTCAAACACATCATTTTTTACATATTACATGTTCTGACTGAAAATCGACATCAAGTTGTTATATCTTTAGAATCAGCGAAAACTCAATTAAAATTCATCAAAAATATTCATTAGACTCCTACACATGTTAACTATCATCCTGGAAATTATCAAAACATTTATTCTAACATTAATTTAGCTTTTTAATAGTTTAAACATGAAAACATACATGAATCTGAAATTCTGGAAATAAAATGCAGCAGTAGTAAAACCAACATAATTTTTGCAATACGACTCTGAATTTAAAAATCTTAGATGTTCTGGAAACTAGAGCTATATAGCTACAACTCTTATTCAGAAAGTTATTAATTTTGATGTCAAATACTGGGTTGAAAACGTCTCAAATTCCAGACAGACAGTAAACATACAGATTTTCAATAGATTTCATAAAATAAAGCGATCTAATATGATGGGTTCCAATTCAATTAGTTAATAAATCTTATAATCAATATGGTAGGTACAATAGCATGGTAAACATAATTAAGAATACACACATACACTAGTTTAATAACAACAAAGTATCAATCGATCTTCAAGCACACAACTTAGCGTTCAATTCTACGGTAATTTATTTATACGATGTTTGTATGAATAAACCCTACTATCAATACTACATGAATGTATGGAAGATTCAATTTTTGGAGTCAACAAAGGCACGAAGACGAAGATATTTTGGTTAGCTCGTGTAAATCCTCAATATACCTAACGAAAGAGGAACAATAGTATACAATACGATAAACGATTGGATCTTGCAAGAATTTCAATAAAAACTTGAATTTGATACAATATTCAATTCAAAAGGAAAGTAACTTGCCTGATAGATGATTAGTTCGAATACCAAAGAATAGCGGGATGAGAATTCTGGAGCAACGAACACGAATTCACGAAGAACTACGTGCGCTCTACGTGCACAAAAGACCAAAACAGCGGCAACAGGAAGACGATCAGCAACCGCAGCAAGAGGGCTATTGCTGGGCAGCTGACAACGGTGATGGCGGTCGGCGAAGGGGTGGTTGACGCGCGGTGAAGAGGGTAGCACAGCAGATGGGTGTGGCAGCGGCTGAAGGGGCTCGGGATTGGAAGGCGCGGCTGAAGGGAAGAGACAGACGGTGCGGGGTGCGCTGGGGGTGTGCTGGTCATTGGAGGGGCTCGACGACGAGGGTTCTGCAGTCGGGGAAGGGAGAGAGGAGCAACAGGTGGGGGGTTTGGGGTGTCGGGGTTGGTCAGCAGAGGAGAGAGAGAGAAAAGACGGCTAGAGTTTAGGTTTGCGTTTTTAGGATTTGCATTAGGGTAGTATTTATAGAATACAGTTAGGTTGTTGGGTTATTGGGCTAGGATTCAATAATAATGGGTTTGGGTCTAGAAACAATTGCAATTGAATTTTGGGTTCAATAAGAGATGGGTTTGAAGGCAATATGGATCAAATAAAATAATCACAATTCCACGAACTAAAATCCACAAGATAGATAGCCCAATAAAAAGAAAAGAATAGTTCATGAACAAAATTTAATTGAGATGGTCAAGGAAAAATAAAGAGTATTTTATTCAAATTGCAAATAAAATATTACAATGAAGGGGAAAATGAAAAGAATGAAAACAGTAGTTACACTCGGACCTATGTAGAATGAGATGCATAAAATCCGAACAAGTGCGCATTAGTGTGCATAATGTGCATTGTGTTTTCTTAAACGTGATTCTATGCATATTTCTTTTGTTTTCTTGACACACACTTATTCATCTAGTATTTCACTTATTGACTTTGTGAATCTTCTGTTGTTGTTTTACTTTGTGTTGTGTGGAAAGTTGTGATTGTGAGACTTTGGAGAGTTACTATTACTATGGCATTGCATCACTTGCATTCAACTGACGTGCCCAAATTTCAGTTTATTTTGCAGGATTTGCAAGTGAGTAGATTAGGAGGGCTTGAAGTTTGAGCTATGACAAGATTGAATTTTAGTTATTCATTGAGATGTATCAAACGTGTTGTAATTTTCCGTTGTGCAATGTAATAAAGAACTGTTGTAAAAAAATGTTGTAATTTTTTCTGTGTTTATACTGTGTTGGGATTATAATGAAGTAAAGATTCTAAATTTTTGTCTCTTATTTCTATGATAGAAATTTGGGGCGCTACACACCTGTTGGGATTGGGGGATCTAATACACGAGACAACAATGGTTTGAACAAAAAGCAAGAAGCACGGTAGTGGCAGTGAAAAATGAAGCAGTAAGGAAACAGAGCAGCAAGACTCATGCATTCGACTGTCATGCTGCAGCGTTCAATCAAACAGGGTGCAGTCAACTGCCAGCCGTTGTGGATGCTAAAAAATGGCAAAATAGCAAAATAGCAAAATAGCAATAGCAATTTCGATGTTTGCTGCAGTGGTGAAATGCTAAAAAATAGCAAATTAGAGAAAAAATCGAACAGATGTTTCGTCCGAAATAAAAATTTTAATTTTTTATAATTTTTTGGTTGATCTTGTATTTATTTATTTATTTACTTTTTGCGTCGACGAAACATCATGTTTCTTCAGAGAGGGGAAAAAAATGGCCTCGTCCGAATTTTTTGGAAAAAAAGTAAAAGTCTTCTGCTGCTAAAACCCACTGAAACTCCACTAACTATATAACTTAATGCATCTAACTATCTTTATATAACTAATTAATTGTTTAACTAAACTATAATAACTAATTAAACATTGACTAACATTATTATAAAAAAAGATCTTCATTCACTTGGACGAAACATGATGTTTCGTCCTCGCCATTTCTTTCATTTTCGGGGTTTTCAAATATAAAAAATTTACTCTAATTTCGTCGGACGATCATTTAAAAATATAATAAAATATTACTGACAAAACATCATGTTTCGTCCCCTATAATATGCATTTTGCCAAATCGTTTTCCAAATATAGCAATCTACTGTAGCCATTTTGCCAAAAAAATGAAAAAACAGCAAACCGCTGCAGCACTCCATTTGTGTAACACCCCAAATTTTTTTTTCCTCCAAATTCAATTCTTTCAATTTCTATACCACTTTAAACATAAACAAAGAAAGTTATATTTTAAGGAAAATTTTGGCAGAGTTTCCCTGTAAATTTTGCCCCGAAACGCAAATAGCTTACGAAATTCTGCTCAAAATTCCGTAGCTCACAATACACGCAATAATTTCACGGACTCCCCAGGCCAAAATGAGCAGATACACACAAGCAATATAATATAATGCTCTGGAGGCCAAACTCATAACGGATGATCAAATATCAAATAAAAACTATAAATTTCTTTGAAAAACGAGGTAAAATTTTAGAAAAATCCTTGTAAAACCTACTACAGAGCCCGGTACTCCACAACGAGATGGGTACGGGTCACAAACATACCATACCACCTCACACTATACTCATCATCGTCATATACATGCTTATACATCCATAATACAATTTAGATCATAAATTTTACTATTCACATAGCTAATTAGTACAGATTTTTAAAATAAAACTTTATCCTACCAATCCACATCTCACCTCTGCACTGATGAGAACCTGCAACAGTAGGAGATCTAGGGTAGTCCTCAGACTCCCCTAACCCCCCAAACACTAAGGGACCAGCCATTTCTGGTGTGATTATAGTTATTAATCTAATAACAAATTAAAATACTATAAAGAAAATAATTTAAACTTACAAATACCAAGTTAAGATAATGCAACCTGAATCCTGAACACAACAACATCATCAATACGACGATATATCAAATACTTTGCCCATCCTGCATTCAACTATTTAATTATCCATAACTTCCCACATTTCATAATATACTTCACCTCAACCTCGTGTATATATATATATATATATATATATATATATATATATATATATATATATATATATATATATATATATATTCATATTTTACATCCGCATAGTACGAATACACATACAATCCATTGCTTTTCAATTTAAATTCTCTAACCCAAATATTCATTCTTCATCAAGTATCGTCATAATAGCATTATATGAATATACTACATGATGTTATTACTCCTTTCATTAATAACCATTTATATCAATACCACTCATAAAACAACATACTCTCTTAATAACCATTTTCATAACCAATCTCATAATACGGGTATTTATTTTATTATGCCCTATCAAGTATCACTTTTTACAAATGCTTCTATTATCATAATACCACATTTATTCATGTCTTATATCGCAAATATAACATCTTATTGCTTATTGCAATGCTCTCACATCTTGGTGTTGAATTTGCAAGTGTACAAAATTGCACAAGTAATATAGATAGGTGAGTAGAGTGTCGAACCCACATGGACTAGATATTTTACTGAGTACCGATATCGCTAGATGAATCACTATTTGGATGATCAAATTTAATTATGGATAAAACAACTAAATTAACTTAATCTAATTATCTAACTAAATTGGTGAATAGGGAGAGGGCTGTGAAACTATGAAGCTCTTGTACTTTTTTAATGGTAAAATTTGTTCTAGGGCTCTTGGTTCACCTCGTTTATCACACACACAAATTATTTTTCCTTATAAATAAAAATATTATCTTCCCCAAATTGTCGACCAAAATCCTAAAGATATTAACCACTCTATCAACGTAGTCTAAAAATTATTCTCAACTAATCTTTCGCCTATCCATCAAATTATTAATTAAGAAATCGGATTTCTTAACGGTCACGTCCTCCAATATACAGTATTAATTTTTATTAATCCCAAATAACCTGTTCGGTCTCTTTATGATTTGAAAAATCATACAAATATCTATCCACCATGTTGTACGCATAAATAATAAAAATTAGAACACAATAAGGAAAAATAGAGTAATAATAAGGAATTAAAATTTGTGTTCTACAAAACTCGGCTACATCTTAGCCTCTAGAACAATAAATTCAGTTCATGTTCATTTTGCAATTAATAAAAATATTTGGATTGCATCTAGAAGAAATTGGAGATGAAAAAGTACAAAAAGTAATAATAAAAAAATTAATGCAAACCCCTATTCTTCTCAAAAGCCGAACCCAAAAATAATACCGTCCGCAGTCCCGTCGAAGTCAGCGTGCTGCAGCAGTCGTGTCGAACTCGTTGACGCGTGTGGGACCCGCCACGTCAGCGTTCTGCAGATGCGTCGAAGCGCTGTCACGTCGCACTGTCGCCTGGGTCCCGCGCCGAGTCAGCAATGTCTTTTCGTCCTGTAGCGCGTGGGGTTCCGTGCGTAAATGAAGGAGAAGATGCCGCCTAGTCAAATGTCACCATGTGTAGCCTGCAGCTACTTCTTCTCTCTCCCTTTATCTGGTTCGAATAGCACGTTAAAAGAGAAGAGAGAGAGAGAGTTCTGGTTCTCTCTCTCTCTCGTACTTTTTTCTTTGTTTATTTGTTTATCAATAGTTGTAGCCGTCATCTCTTACTCTTCTCTCTCCTGTTTGGCTTGTATTTGTAGAGAACGGGGAGGAGTTTAAGGTTTGCACTTTTGCATAAAAGTCCACACTCTTTCTTTATTTCCTTCCTTTAATTGATCTGAATTTATTTCTTTCTCTTTCTTTCTTTTCTTCCTTTTCTGCCTACCACGTGCTTCTGCATGCACAAAATAAAACCTGAAATTAGGATTTTTTAAATACAATAAATTAAATTAGTTTAAAATTAATTAAACTAACTTTATATCATATTAGCGTATAAAAATCCTTTTAAAATTTATTTGTCGCAATTTTAACTCAACAAAACAATATAATCGATAAATCAATTATTTTACTTTGTTTGTTGATTTTTTTTCACAATTCTTTACTTTTTGCATCAAAAATATTATTTCTTCAAAAATAATTAATTAAATGAAATCATATAGAAATAAGATGAATTATAGACAATATCAGCGAAAACAAGCCATTTTAATAGGTAAATGAGTACAAATATTTGTATATAAATTAGACACATCACATCTCATCACATCATTAATACATTATTGATAGAATGCTTATACTCTTTACATCAAAAACATGCTTTATGGTTCATTCCCATCTCATTATACCACTTTAGAAATTCTCATTCTTATAAGTAATATATCTTATCATTATCATTTTCACTTAATCCCCAAACACAATTTGGGGCCACAACATATCACACCTCACAGCCGATAGCTTGGGTAATAATCACTGCACCTCAAACACACAGTTTGGGTAATATCACATCACATCTCAAGCCGATAGCTTGGTTATTAATTCACTTCAATCACTTATTATCTTCACTTAATTTAATTCTTCATTTCCATTAATCATTACCACTATCATACTAACTCACCCTGCGAATTATGCCAAGGCAGGTAGTTTCCACCATTTCCACAGAAATAGCGGGCAGGTAGTTCCTTGACACAATTCCAAGGTACAACTCATATCAATCTGTATTTTACTTTAATGATCACATATATAATACAATTACTTCGTACTATTCATAAGAACACATGTCTCTTTTATTATTCCATTCTAAATTAACCACTTACTGCATTTATCACTTCTTTCCATACACTCACTCATAACTTGTTTTCTTTCACATTTACTTCATTCACAACCACTTTCTTTCTCATCCACAATTCACATTTCACTATCCACTTTCTTTACTACCACATTTATTATTAACACTTATTTATTTTATTAGTTTGTCGACCAGTGAGCCACAGTATCCCAACATACTGAAAGCCGACAGCCCAGTAAACACGCGGTCCGATGCTCTCCCAGAGTCTTACTCGTCCGAGGCTATGTCTTCCTCCTAGCCGAACTAGCGAGGGAACATAGCACTCCTAGTCCCACTAGGGTGCCTTCTCGCGACGTCTGTCATCGAGGGAAAACCACAATCCCCTAGTCCCACTAGGGTACTTCCTCCCAGCCGAAGCCAGCGAGGTAAACACTCACCACTAGTCCCACTAGGGTGCTTCCTCGCGACATCTGTCATCGAGGGAAAAACCACAATTCCCTAGTCCCACTAGGGTACTTCCTCCCAGCCGAAGCCAGCGAGGTAAACGCTCACCACTAGTCCCACTAGGGTGCTTCCTCGCGACAGCTGTCATCGATGGAAAACCGAGCCTCAAGCCGATAGCTTGGGCGATAAAAATCACTTACCCCAAACATAGTTTGGGTCCACTATTCCCAAGTTGGTCCTTGGGCGTTTGGAGGTCTAGCCCTAACCCCCAGGATTGATGTAGGTACTGGTCAACAAAACCATTTGTTATCTCATCTTTTCATCTTATTAAATCAACACAAAGCATCACAGCTTTTAATTAAACAATTGCCACATTCTTAGCTTTAATCATGTGAATTAATAACACCTTTTATTAACACTTACCATCTTACCTTTTATATTGCATTTGATGCACATCTGATGTCCACGATATAATTATCATCTCAGTAGATCACATATATACATACACCAAGTCATTTAACATATAAACCATCACATCACCGTAATACACATTATGAATGCCCCATGTTATTTACCACTTTATTGAATCACATATAAACATACACCAAGGTACAATATTAATAAAAAAACTACATTAGGTTATCCCATATCGTAAAAGTATCAAAATAGATAATTCATCATATTGTAGTATCATACTATTACCCATTAATTCACTTCGAACCTAATTAAAATGTAAGCATGTACCCAATTATTAATTTCATCAACCATTGCATCACACGTCATAATCATCTAACACATGCGGGTTTCCTAGAAAAAGGGGCCAAAACCACTTATTTCATCTAATTAAATCTTATAATATCTAATTATAGCATACTAGCTTATACACCATACTCCATGTAATTATAATTACCTATAAGGGCCTATATGCTCCAAAACAGGCACAAATTATGCACTGGATAAAAATGTGCATAAACAATCTAATATAATTAGTTTTTATACTTCAACACATCACATTAACCCATACTATAGATTTTATATATTTGAAATAATCACTTTCACCACATATCTCAAAAACCCATTTGGATCCTTAAAAATCCGTATTTTCAGCAAAAATCCACTTTTGGGCATAACTCCCACAAAACATATCAAAAGGCCACGAAATTCGGCCACAATATAAAATATTTATAACACAACATACTCACCTGACGGATCGAGCCAACGATGTCCCACGTCCGTCCTGTAGCCAGTCGAAGTTCGATTTTTTCCACCTAAATAGGAAATTATAGGATCGATTAGTTTAAAGCTCAAAACTCGACCTACAGATCTTCAAATTTGAATCCGTCTTCACCCATGCGTCACAAATGACATATGTAGGTGAGCTACATCGACCGATTTCAAATTCGAATCCCGATGCAAGAACTCACATATTGATCGGAGGCTTTCCAATAGGAAAATTTCCTATTTCCTAATTTCTTCAATCTCTTGGTCCTAATATCTCAAATTAGGGTTAAAAACAATAATGGAACTCATTTATACCTCTGAATTCATCAAATTCTCACCTCTATATCGCGCGGGCATTTCACCGAACACCCGGCGTGCACTTTTCACCTATAATCCATTTCACTCAATTTAATTGAGCTGGAAGCCTATAAAAATCATCCTAAATTTATATTAATACTTTCATAATACTCTACACCCTCACATGCATTATCTACAATTATTTGGATCGAGTTTTCTACCCGATTTCATAAACTCTATAGTTCGAGTTTATACCAAAATCACTACTCCCCATTTTATTCTAATGACTCACTACAATTTTTACCACCATACCAGAGATAATTCTTATATATATATATATATATATATATATATATATATATATATCTATTTTACAAACCCAAAACCCTAATTTACTAACAACTTGTAATTTCTCTAACAACCCACTAATTCCTCAAATCTTCCACTTCCAACACCTCTAAATCTCTCTACCACAATAATCCTACTCAATAAAACTAACCACACTTAATTTTATACGAATAAGTAAAATAGGATATACCTTTTCGACATCCTTTCGAAAATCCAACACTTCCACGAGGTAGAGAACCCCTCAATTAGCATACCCCTCAGTTTAATTTGAAATCCACGGAGAAACGAGGTGGATTAGGGCAGGAGAAGGGGAGGCCAATGGGTTCGGGGGTTTTGTTCTGGTTTCGATCGGGAATCGGAAAGAAAGGAAGAAAGGAGAAGGAAGAAGGAGAGAAGGGGGGGGGGGGGGGTTGTAAAAAGAATAATAATAATAATAATTAATTAAAGGCTATTTGCAATTAAACCCCCAATACCCTAAAATATTTCAAATAAACACCAACTTTATACTTTAATAATACTAATAATGCAAAATACATTAAATCATCTCATAACAGTCCTCCAAAATTATAAAATAAAGTAAATAATATTTCTTCACATAAAATCTCAACTCATTGGCTTCAACATATCCTCTACACCAATCCAATTAAAATATCCATACCAGTATCAATAAGATATCACTTAAAATAATTCTCACCCCTACAAAATAGAAAAATGAATATTTTCGGTATTTTAAAATCCGAGGTGTTACAATTTGCTAAAAACTGAGTAATATGGCAATATAGGAAACCACTATGGATGTTCTTAGGATATTTTGTAGTCGACCGGCTCTCCTTCGCAGTCGATAGCAGTGACGCTGATAAGATATTTTCATCATCATCAAGAGAATCTTGAGCAACCGTTCTTGAGAGACGGAGAAAAAGATAAACCCTACACCTTGGTGGTGAGTTCTTGAGTGATAAACATGTTTATCTTCATAGTTACTAGTGGAAATTGTAGGAGTGCCTCTACGTGGGAAAGTAACCATTGCATTGGGTGTACCTCGAAAAATCTCTTATGCTTGTGTGTTGTTGGATTTTTTTTGCTTTTGTTTCTTTGATTCATTTTTTTGTTTTTACTTCGAGTTGAGGGTTAGACTCAACAAAGTAGTATCAGAGCACCATGTTGGTTGTTTGAGATGGGAGACAAAGAGAAAATCAAGAGATTCGAGGGAATAAATTTATCGATGTGGAAGATTCAGATGATAGCGTTCCGACACAAAGATCTAGATGATCCATTGTTTGACACAAAGCCAGAATGAACGAAGGTAGACCCAGTTGCAATGGTGGCTTGTAATTGTTTGGATCAGAAGGTGCTTGGGATGAGTAGGAAAATGTTATTCCATATTGAGAAGGCAAAGACCGCAAACAAGGCAATAAAGTTTCTTACAGCTATATATGAGAAACTATCCACATTGAATCAAATTCTTCATTTGAAGAAGTTAGTCAACATGAAGTTGTCAACGATGGGTTCAGTAGCGGAGCATGTGAATAATTTCTATATGGTATACAATCAATTGGAATCGGCATGGTTGAAGTTTGTAGAAAGATCACATGCATTGTTACTACTATCTAGTCTTTTGGACAGTTACGGTCCGTTAGAACAAACTATCACAAGTATTATGGCTGTTTTGACTACTCTGAAGGTCGTTGTGTGCGGCATCATGAATGAGGAGTTGAGAAGGATGTAAAATGGAGAATCTTCATCATCTTTTAGCAACTCTGCGTTGTTAGTTGAGAACCGTGGGAGAAGCACTAACAGAGGGAAGTCAGAATGAAAGAATCACACGTCAAAGTCCACACCAGGAAATCACAAAGACGAATGTTGGCACTGTCATAAGCCAAGACACATAAGAGACTAATGCGAAGAGTACAATAGAAAGCAAGGTCGGTTACAAGGGGCCAATGTGGTCAGAAACCACTTAGAAAATATATGTTTATTTGCTGAAGTTGATATGATGCAAGATGATTGGTTTATAGACTCAAGTGCTTCTTATCATTGTACACCTGTGAAGGATTCTTTTGAGAATTATATGACAGGTGATTTTGGTTCAGTCACAGTTGGGAATGGGCATAGCTGCCCAATTGTTGGAAAAGAAACAATTACAGTGAAAGCTCGCAATAGTGGTCAACTAATCTTGCATGAAGCGAGATACATTCCAGGCTCGAAGAAAAACTTGATCTCAATTATAAAATTGGATAAAGAAGGGCTTATGATAACATTTGGACATGGAGAGTGGAAGATTATTACATGTGATAGATTGGTGGCAAAAGGAAAACTTGTTGGCATGTTGTAGCTACTTAAAGAAAATGATTCAGATGAAATCATTGTCATGACATCAACAGGTAATTATCCTTCAATTTTATGGCATGTCGGGTTGGGGCATCTTGGTAAAAAATGTGTCAAGCAGCTTTATTCAAGAGATCTTTTGTCATGGCTGAAGAAAGTAGATATGGATTTCTGTGAGAACTTTGTAATGGGTAAACAAAAGGCATTTTTTTAGATGATTGGGCATGAGAAGAAGCTTGGAAAGCTAGAGTTCATACATACAGATGTGTGAGGTGCTACTTATGAATTCTCTTATGGTGGTAAGAAATACTTTGTCTGATGCTACTAGAAATGTTTGGGTTATTGTAATTCGTGAAAACTCCGAGGTGTTTGAGGTATTCAACGCTTGGAGGACTAGATTTGAGAATGAGATGGGTTGCAAGGTGTAAACTTAAAATCAGAAAATAGTGGTGAGTACACAAGTAAAGATATCAGTGACTTTCTGACACAGGAAGGTATCCAAGGATTCAAGATAGTTCGTATAACTCACAGAAGAATGAAGTGGCATAAAGAATGAGCTGCAAGATATTCGAATTGCGAGATGCATGAGACTTCATGTGAAGCTTCCTGTCCATCTTTGGGCAACTACAGTGGATACAATAGTTTACTTGATCAAGCGCTGCCCGTCTAGTGCCCTTGATGGGGGTATACCTCAAGAACTATTGTAACGCCCCGAATTCCATTTACATGTAATTCATAGCACAACATGATCTTTTACTTCAAATTCGTACAATCTTGCAAGGAATTTAAAACTTTTTATTATACAACATTGTTCTTTACATCAACGTAGTGGAATTTAAATGAATATAACATGATATATACACTTTAACATTTCAACAATGGAAATAATCATCAGCATCAATTCATCTTTATGTCCCTTTGCTAATTCAAGTCCTGCACTGGAAAACTGTGGGCACGTCAGTTGCATACAACTGGCGCAATGCTATAAAACAACGATTCTCTTACTTTAGTAAACACAAACTTGAATGCACAAATAAAGTGTAAAAAGTGACTATCCTAAACATGTTAGTGTATGATATGAACTTAGATGCCTAATGCAGATTTACACTACGATGCACTAATGCATACTTGTTCGGATTCTATGCATCCCATTCTACATAGGTCCGAGGGCAAGCTCTTAACGTAGTCCTCAATATAGGGTTTAATATCTCGCTATAAAATACTACTGCAATGACTAATGTAAATTTTAGATATCCTATGAGTATCTAGTACCACCCCGATGATTCTTGAGAATTCGTTCTCCTACCGTGAGTCGTAACCCCGATATTTCTGGAGGCGAAAACCCACACCGCAAGCTATGACCGCGATAATTCTTGAGAGTCGTTCTCCCACCACGAGTGGTTTTTGGCCATCACACCTCACACTCCAATAATTCTGGAGACGAAACCCACACCAGCACTGTCATCGGTACCCCCATCACACAAATACACACCAAGCTATGACCCCGGTAATTCTGAAGGAATATCTCCCACCGCGAGCCGCAACCCCGATAATTCTGGAGATAAACTCCCACTGCACTATCAAGGTCCTCATACCCATGTTTGCCCATACTTCATCACAACTCCCCTTAGTGCATGTCCTTAAGTTTTAATTAAAATCATCATAACCTAAAGCTAGCTTACCCTACCGGACTTATAACACTAGAGAAACTTAGCCCACACTGGTTACTTCTCAAAGAGAGAGACAATCCACACTGGTTACTCCTCAAATTTTCATTATTTACAAAATGCCGGTTACTAGGGTCTCGCCTAGCCTCTAAATTCCAACAACCATCTCACAATAGATCAAATAGGTTATATCCAACATGAACATAAACAATTTAACAATCATTCAACATTTCTTCTTTAACTTCTTTCTTTACGTTTATAATCCATGAAGTATTCAACTTCTCATAGCAACATTTGATAACAATTTATCAATCAAATCCTTGTAACCATTTCTTGGCTAATCAACCAACTATTTAAGAATTTTCAATGTTTTGATTAATCACTAGAAATTCTCAATTTTAATCTCCCAATCATGTGTTTGATTTTATTATCAACCAACTCTTAAAATCTTGATCATATACATTTTCTTGAATTCAAATCTCATCAATACATGAATATGATCTTTAAATTCTCAGAATACATCTTAGAATATTATAAAACAATCCCCAAGCATTCTAATAATATTTTAGAATATTTCTAAGAAATTTTCCCAATTTTTAAAACTTGATAAAAGGATCAAAAATAAAATTAAAAAAACCCAAAAGTGGTCACCTGGATTCGAACCCGAGACCACAGAAATCCCTAACCGTCGCCCAACTAGTGAGTCACTCACAGATGTTGATAAAACGCTCACTGATTTGTTTTTATAACCCAAACATGATCTCTGGTTTTTTTCCAAAAAAATCAAACAAAGCAAAGCCAACCCCAGGCTCGAACCCGCGACCAGAGAATCCCCCAGCGTGCGACACGTGGCAGTGCCATGCACACATTAGCCATTATACCCAAACATCATATCTGATACTATAGGGGATTAAATTGTTTTAACCAGTTCTCTGATTAATCTCATTTTGGAACACTTTCAACTATTTTTTATTTCCGTTCTTCTTTACTTTAATTCTTCATAAAATAAATTCTTAGACTTCCAGAGAGGATTACCCCTGATTTTTATCCATATTAGAATTTATATTTTACACAAATAATTCCAAATGGAATTTTTCTAGAGTTTACATAAACATACATTTTTATTTGCAACAACTAACATGAATATTTTTATTTCCTCTTAGCAATTTTCATCTCCCAATTGATTTTGTAATTCACCCCTAATATTTACACAATTTCTTGTTCTTAATTTAACAACTTTATGCATACATATATATACAATTCATATAATCTAATCATGGCTTATTATTTGTGCCTAACCACATTCCAACATGCTTTTAAATAGAAATTCAATTGACAATCTATCAATTCTAAGATGAAACTTTCAATTAGCATACAATAATTCTCATGTTTCTTTACTACTAAAATGCTAACAACACAATATGCATCACAAAACTAATTGAAGAGCTCATACCAATTATCAATTTCAAGCATAATTTTCCTACACATGCATATTACACTACTTTAGAAAGTAAAAGAGACACCCACCTTATTTTGATGCAAAATAAAATTAGAACTCCTAGAAAGATTGCTTCAAAGCTCCACACAAAATCTCGCCTTCTCCTCCTCTAGCAAGCTAAAAACCGAAAGCTCCTTTCTTGCAACCTGAAAGCCTCTCTTTTCTTTTCTCTCTCTTGATTCTTTTGATTTTTTGTGTTGTTCATACTATAGGAGGGGGGTAATTATAGGGTTATTGTGGATAAGAAGACTCCCACTACTCAAATAACTACCCCACTCACTCACACACTCTCCCACTCTCCCTCTACTCTCTTTGTTGGCTGGCCAATGCTCTTTGGGTGCACACACATGCACGTGCACCCAATGTGCACACACTTCTCAATCTTTTATTAATTGTTATTAATTTAATTGTAGGTGTATGTTACATGACAAGTGTGGTAGCATTTTTAAATGTGTATTTAAATGTAGAATTTAATCAAGAGCTTCTCTTTTTGCAATTAATTTTCTAGTGGGCTTTAAAATAGATTTTAGGCTTAATGGATTTTAATTAAAAATAAATAATACAAATGTGAAAAATAAAATGAGAAGAAAAATGTTCATAAATCTAGAAAATTTTAGGGATTAAAATGCATAAAATTTTACGTGCAATGCACGTGCAAATATATTAAAAATTAATTTTATTTTTCTTGGATGTTACAACTATGGTCAAGTAAATCTGTTAAGTATTCGCATTTAAGAGTTTATGGTTGTATTGCCTATTCACTAATTGACAGAGAAGAAAGAAAGAAACTGGATTCAAAATGTAGAAAGTGTGTCTACATTGGCTACAACGGTGATGAGTATGGTTATAGGATTCGGAATTTTATTGATAACAAGGTCATTAACAGCAAGAAT
Source organism: Hemerocallis citrina (assembly GCA_017893485.1). NCBI lineage: Eukaryota > Viridiplantae > Streptophyta > Magnoliopsida > Asparagales > Asphodelaceae > Hemerocallis > Hemerocallis citrina. The sequence goes on from CM030360.1 coordinate 170,836,554, forward strand.
GTGGTTTTCAATGAAGAGGTCTTGTATAAAGACACACATAGGTCAGAGCAATAATATAGATTTAGATTTAGATTTTGATTCAGATTCAGATTCAGACTCAGATTCTGATTCTGATTTTGATTTTGATTCTAATTCTAAAGACTGTCCTAGTGTTGGGGTCCTTACAGTGTAGCGACAGGTACAATTACCAATGGTGGTACAATTACTATTGGTAGCACAAGAGGCTTATGATGAGCCTATTGAGATTGAGCAGGATATCCCAGATGAACATGTACAGCTAGAGCCATTTGAGGATCCTAAACTGGCCGTTGAATTGGTACCTGCTTTGTGAAGGTCAATACGAGAGAGAAGGCCGACAAAGAAATATGATCCATTAGCCAGCACAGTTCATGAGCATGTCTGTACACAGATTTAGGTGAGCCCGGGACTATGAAGATGTTTTGAAAGATAGTTCTCAAATTTAGTAGGATTCTGCCTTGAAGGATAAGATGAATTCCTTGACACCGAATCAAACATGGGAGTTGACCAAGTTACCTACAGGGAAGCATGCTCTTATGAACAAATGGATTTTCAGAATCAATGATGAGGTAGATAATAGCAAGAGGTACAAGGCGAGACTTATTGTCAAAGGGTTTTCTCAGAGAGAAGGTATTGATTACAATGAGATCTTTGCTCCAGTTGTGAATATAGCTTCGATCAGGATTCTTCTCAGTATAGTGGTAGTGGAAAATTTGCACTTAGAGTAGTTGGATCTCAAAACAATATTTCTCCATGGTGATGTAGAAGAAGAGTTGTATATGAAGCAACTCACATGTTTTGAAGTCATAGGAAAAGAATACAGGGTTTGTCGACTGAAGAAGAGTCTATATGGACTCAAACATGCATCACAGTAATGGTACTTCAAGTTTGATTATTTTATGCGAGGAAATGGATTCGAAAGATGCAAATCAGATCATTGTGTCTATATGCGCAGGTATGGCAACAACGATACAGTAATTTTAGCTTTATTTGTAGATGATATGCTATTAGCAGGTTTATGTGAAGAAAATTAATGATGTGAAACGCTTTCTAGCCTCTTAGTTTTCTATGATGGATTTAGGTGAAGCAAATCAAATCCTTGGCATGAAAATTATTAGAGATAGATAGAGTAAGAAGTCTTGGTTGTCACAAGCGGACTGTGTGAAGAAAGTGTTGAAGCGATTCAATATGGATGGTCCGAGGCCAGTTACTTTTTCCCTTTATCTATAGACTTGTGTCCTGCATCGGAGGCAGATATGGAGTAGATGACTGCAGTCCCTCAAGCCTCAACCATTGTTAGTATTATGTATGCGATGGTGTATTCATGGCCAGATATCGCACATGCAATGATAGTTATTAGCCAGTACATGAAGAATGCAGGTAAAGAGCATTAGTATGTAGTGAAGTGGATTTCTTAGATATCTTGCAAGTACTTTTGATCATTCTCTATGTTTTGGGGTGAATCTTTGCATATACATGGTTATATCAATAAAGACTTTTGTGGTGATCGTGATAGTTGTAGGAATATTATAGGATATGTGTTCATAGTTGGAGGTAGAGGTGTGAGTTGGACTTCTCAGTTAAGAAGGTTGTAGCATAGTCAACTACAGATTCAAAAATATGGCACTTACAGAGTCTTCGAATGACATGTTTTGGATTTCGATCAGAGTGCAATATTCTTGGCAAAGATGTCATGCCCCGCTTCCCAGAATACGGGAACACAGGCAAGTAACTGAGGCCCAGTGAATGATATGAGTATGCCAACTCAGATCATCAATAAGTTGTACCAGTCTTAACTCAACAACGTGACAAGAAAATAATCACAACCATGCATAAATACATAATCACATAAACGAGAATGAAATTCAATAGCCAAATATGGAATATAAGAAATTACCAAATAGCTCGAGAGACTCTTGCTCCAATCGTAGAAGAACTGTTCACCAATGCCTTCTGGGAATTCTCCTTGTGCACCTGTACTTGATCACCAAAAAAGAAAGAATAATTTATCCTTAGAGCAAGTACGGACAGCAAGTAGTGAAAAGCAGAAAGTAAGGAATGAAGTACATGAAGGAATATGAATCAAGAACAAATTGCAAAGACAAGAATGGTACTAATAACAATGGTCATAATCACGTATACACATGTCAACTAGGTCTATTAGCATGTTTTTTCTTCTATCTAGTGCACGTACTACTGCGTCCCATACCACAGCTTCGGTGCACGCAAAACAGTGTATGTTTTAGACTTTGTGGTGGGATCTACTGAGCGTGTACTCGGTGTATCATGATAACAAGGTAACAAGATAACAAGATAACAAGTTCACATCTTCACAATCAATTCTCCACCTTCCATGTCAAGTTTCCATGTAACAAGAGGGCCCTAACAAGTACATTTTCTGAGACTATCCACTACTAAGTCAACCCTTATTAACCCCGGCTTGTTTAGTATTTTATTATTAAGTCACTCATGTCTATGCAAGTGTGTATAAGAATGTCAAGGGGATGATGAGAATGCAGCAACATGATGCATTGCACAATAATAATATGAAGTAGTAAATCTGAAACAGCCGACACAGTTACATTAAAACAGTGATAACTCATAGACTACAATTCAGAATTCGAAGTTCCAGGATGCTATCAGAAACTAGACACTTAGGGCTACAATTCTCTCTTATATTATTTTAACTGATTCCTATTATAACTGGGTCGAAACCTCAGTACAAGACAAACAATGCAACAAGAATTCATAAAAAGCTATCACATATGTGTTCGTCAAGGTCGATAGTCATCATGTTATTGTATCATGAAATGTATTACACCAATGTACAGCAATTAGAATGGGTTTTACAGTGTACAAGTCAATTTAATCATGTCAAGTTCAAGATCTCAATTAATCCACCGGTATTTGATCACAATGTACTTTACTTATATGCAAATTCTAGTTATTTTATTCATGTCATGTGTGTATATAGTCTTGGGTTTGAGTCAATAGATAATAATATGATATTAAGAGTATGTCGGGTTAGCTCGTGTAAACCCTCGATACTCCCAACGGAAGGGACACAAAGCAAAGTTAATGATAATTGAAGGAACTACTTGCATAAGAGGTCAAAAATCTTGAACTAGAATAATTAACTGAGTTCAAGTGGACTTGCCTTTTTGTAGACGGTTCTAATACGAATAAAGAATAACGGGATCAGAATCCCGGGGAGCAATCCCCAAAATACGTTCGATGACCGTGCGGAGAAAAACCCAAGCAAACAATAGCAACTCAGTTAAATATCCCACATACACAGCAGATCAGATCCAAACAGCAAACGACGAACTGGATCTTAAACGGCCGAACAAGAAACACCAAATCCCACTAATAAGATCTCTCCCACACACCGGATCTGACCCGAACAGCAAACAGCGGGATCGGGATTTGGTGTGCCAAAACACCAAACAGCCAATTTCAACCAATCAGCTCTCATCTTCTTCTTCCTCAAGTCGACTGAGAGGGAGACAGTGGGCGAGGGAATGGCAATTGCAGCGGCAACAGGCGACAGTGCTGGGGGAAATTGCACGGCACTACGGCGGGGTGGAGCAGCGGCGACTGGTCGGGAAGCGACGCAGTGACCAAGGTAGACAGTGAGCGACTCTGTTCTCAATGAAAACAGAGGAGTCGTCGATAGGGCTTAGACGGCGGCAATGACGGTGAGGGGATCTCCGGTGGGTAACGAGGATAGCTAGACGGCGCTGAAGTGGGAAGCAGAGGCTGTGGAGCTTCGGAGCTCTGCAATGGCGATCGGGGGAGACGAGGTGATGGTCGGCGTCAAGGTTGGGAGATGAACACTTTGAGGAGCAAGGGCTGACACAGTCGAGTGTAGAGCTCGAGCAGAGATAGGGAGATGGCATTGCGGTGAAGCCGCGACGGGGAGAGGATGGCGGAGGGTGGTCGCTGGTAGCAGATGAGGTGAAGAGGGGCAAGGAGGTTGGGTTCGGGGTCTTCGACAGAGCTTCGACGGCGAGCAGAAGTTCGATGGGTGTAGACGAGGGGGCAACGTCGACTGAGATGTCGATAGGGTTCGACGACGAGGCTTGAGTGATGAGGAGAGGGATGATGGTTGATGAGGAGCGACTGGAGTACGGCAATGAGTGGAGGTCACTGCCATGGAGTCGAGCGGTGAGAGCAACGACAATGAGCGAGGTGGTGTTGATGGAGGACTGGAGCTTGGATGGGTTCGAGCAGCAATGGCGGGACGAAGACGGAAGGGATTTGCGGTCGAGTGAGGGAGAAGATGAAGGGGTGCTTCGTTCGGTTTGGGTTCTGTTTTGGTTAATTTGGGTTGGGCGGTTGGCGAAACAGAGAGAGGGGGAGATGAAGAATCGGGAGAGAGTGTGGGGGAAGGGGAGTTTAATAATAATAAATATAATATTAAATAAGGGGGGTAGTTAGAGATAGTGGGGAATGTGGGGATACGGGGGATTGTGCAGAGAGGAGAATTGTGGAGAAAATTGTATACGGGTGAGTGTAGGGGTTTGGTGGTTTGGGTTTAGGGTAGAGTCCAATAGGAGATGGACTTGATTTGGGCTTCAAAAAAAATAATTAAATAATATAACATATATCAAAAATCAATGGGCTTTAACCAAAAATAATAATAATAAGACTAATAATAACACATCTCAATAATAAAAATAATAATAACAATGATAATGATAATAATGTGTATAAAAGAAGAATTTGAGATTAATACATTTATTAGAATCCAACAGTAATAATATAACATATAAATAGTCTATCAATTATAAATAGAAAAGTACCTTGTTGTTCACGGTAAATGTAATTGTCTATTAGAAAAATACTTAGTAGAAGACCCTGAACTTAGTTTAGCACAAAAAGTTTATAAATAATCAAAATACGGAAAAATATTCAGAAATACGTATTTACGGGAACAGGGGTTACAAAAGAACTCGGCATTCCATGGTAGGACTCAACACATTCAGATGAAGTTATTGAATATTCTTGACACTAAGAATCCAGTCGATGTGCTCACAAAGGTAGTGGATAGCAAGAAGCTTGGGTATTGCTATTTTGCTACCGAATTGTCTCCAAGCTAAATGATGGGAGTCTCATATAGGCACAAGTCTTGAACATGTAAAAGAGAAATGAAGAACATGTTAAAGACTTTGTGTATATGTCTCCAAGTGGGAGATTATTGGGATTGGTGGATCCAATACACAAGACAAGGATTTAAAGAAGATGCGAGAAGCACAACAGCAGTAGCGAGAAGTGCAGCAACTACAACAACAAGAAAACAGAGCAGCAAGACTGACAGTTAACTGCCAATACATGCAGTCGACTGTCATGCTGTAGCATTCAATCAAACAGCGAGCAGTTGACTACTAGGAGAGCAGTCGACCGTGTTTGCTCACTGACTTTCTCAAGACATCATGCATTTGACCATGACAATGCTGATAAGATATTTTCATCTACGGCTGAGATCTAATTTAATGTAAACCTATATATATGTATGGTGTACGATTATTAGCATTAATTCCAATAGTTTTATCTTCAAGAAAGAGTCTTGAGCATCTTGAGAGACGGAGAAAAAGATAAATCATGCACCTTGGTAGTGAGTTCTTAAGTGATTATAAACTTGTTTCTCTTCATATTTTTAGTGTGAATCGCTGGAGTGTCTCTGCGGGAAAGTAACCATTGCATTGGGAGAACCTCAGAAAATCTTGTGTGTTTGTGTGTAGTTGGCTTTTTTTTTCTTTGTTTTCATCTCGAATTGAGGGTCAAACTCAACAACGCCCCCCTCACCCGGCTTTCCATTAAAGATATCTTAATAGAACATACAATCAAGGAGAAGAATGATGTTCATACAAGTCAACATGCTAGTAGTACGATGCTCATCACTACAAAATGTACTCCCTTTAAACCAAAATATGTACAAGTGTAGTGCCCCGAATTTCATAATATATAAGACACAAATCCAGAATCTTTACTTCAATGTAAACCAAACACATCACAAAATACAAGGAAATTACAACAGTTCTTTATTACGTTGCACAGTGAAAAATTTACAACACTTTTGATACATCTCAAATGTATAACAAAAATAAGATTCAATCTTCTCATAGATCCAACTTCAAGCCCTGCTAATCTACTCACTTCCAAATCGTGCAAAATAACTGAAAAGTTGGCACATCAGTTGAAGGCAACTGAAGCAATACTAGAGCAATAGTAACCCACCAAATTCTTACAATCACAAACTTGCCACGCAATATGAAATAAAAACAATGAAAGGCTCATAATAATAACAAGTGAAACTACACTAAATGAATAAATATGTGTCAAGAAAAACAAAGGAAAATGCATAAAACAGTATCCAAGAAAACACAATGCACACGATGCACACTAATGCACACTTGTTCGGATTCTATGCATCCCATTCTATATAGGTCTGAGGGCAAGCCCTTAACGTTCACCACTTTTTAGGGTTCAATCCCTCGCCATGAAAAAAACTATATCAGTGATGGAAAAAAGATTAGATACTTCGTGAATGGACCCTGGCCCCGGTATGCAACTCGCCAAGCCGTACAAGTGTAGACACGCCAGTATCCCGTAAGCATCGCTCTAACTCTGAAGAATCACCTCCCTGTCGTGTACCCTGCGGATAGGCCTGCCGACTCTCGAAGTGCGAATATACCGTACGTTTCGGGAATAGGCCTGCCGACTCTCGAAGTGCGAATATACCGTACGTTTCGGGAATAGGCCTGCCGACCCTCGACGCGCGAACATGCCGTACGTTCTGTAAATAGGCTTGCCGACCATCGACATGCAAACATACCAAATTCGTCTCACTTCTATATATTCCGCAAAGAGGCATGCCGCGCGAACATACTAGAGAGACACAACAATACACAGTCACGGAATACATCCATCCAACTAGCAACAGAGCCCAACTTACGTTGTCCAAGTTCCATCACAACTCCCAACTTAGTGCTTGTCCTTAGATTTGTAATAACAGCATCCTGAGCCACCTAGAACTAGCTCCACCCTACCGGACATCACTTGCCAACCAGGCACACCTGAGCCACCTAGAACTAGCTCCACCCTACTGGACTTCACTTGCCAAACCAGGTACACTAGCCCCGCAGGCTAAATTCCAACAATCGAAAGCATCCACTGCCGGTAATCTTGGGTTCACTCAAAATCTAGTGCTCCCAACTCAATGCCTTAAGCGTCCATCTAGGGTTCTCACAAACCCAAATCACAATTAAAAACCCCACTTGGTTTGATCACCAAAATTTCTTTATATTCTCCTTTCTTTTGAAAAACAATAATTTTTCCACAACACCACGGCTGTGAATCAAAATCTCAAACAGGAAATCTCATTTCAAGAATACACATTATTACATCACAATCTCTTCAATATTCACATCTCATTTAATAAACCGTTACTACCATAAATCACTCTTTCAAATATGGAAACAAAATCAAATTCACAAAGTCCTTTGACTTTAACTTTCAATTCTCACTTTCCATACATACATAAAACATCTATAAATTTCCTTTTAATTCAATCAACTCGAACTCAAACAAGTCTCTTAATTATATGGGATCTCATCCCAAAATATGAAATTCTTTAGTTCCAAAAATCTGAAATTTACCTATTTAGAAACTGAAAACTAAACATTTTTCGAATTCAATTTTCGTTCTTCAAAACTGAAATACACAACCCCTCAAAATTGAGAATAATACTCATAAAAATATAGATTTTGCACCCCTCAAATTTATTACTTGAACACTCAAAATTTGAAATTTAACTTCCCAAAATCTGAAATTTGTACTTTCGAAATTCGCTCAAAAGAACCAATCAAACTTCATACAAATACTAGATTTAAACATATACATATACTCACCTACATGCTTACTAGGATCCTCAAACCCTAACACACAAATCCACACAAAACTCCATCAATACCAGAGCCTCAAGCTCAAAACCGAAAGCCAAAAAGCACCCAAACAGTGGCTCGGGATTGCACTGTGCAACCTCGGGCACTGTTGAGCCCTCCAAACCGAAGCCCTAGGGTTAGGGTTTAACGCCCGAAACTCGAACCCTGGTTCACCAATCTTCAAAAAAACATATATTTTTTTTGTTTTCAATGGGTTTTTGACATAAATCCATGCATAAAATCTTTTTTAATACTTGACTCATGATAACTCACATTAAAATTGACAAAATTTTTATCTTTTCATTACTCAATTCATTTTCTTGAATCATATACCAAGTTTCACACATCTACAACACATATAAGTCCAATAGATCTATAAAAACTAGATCTTTCATGCATTAAAATTTCTCATCACACAAGAACATACTAGTCATGATCGTCATATTTAAAGATTTGATTTTTATCTCAAGTGATCATCAAATTTTCATTTTACAAACATCTCTACAATCAACTCATGGTAAAAATCTGCACAAGCTATCACATCCATAGGTCTACATAAAAATACTCACGAGCATGATAATCTATTCTACCATGAATAAAATAAATCAAGAGAGATGAAACATTACCCACCTAAAAAAGAAATTGTTGCAAACTAGAAACCTTCTCCTCCAAGCGAAAGATCCACTCCAAAAATCAAGAAAATCACCCAGAATAGCCACTACCAAAGGAAGATCAAAATCCTCTGTTCAAACCCTCCCTTATATGACCGAGTGCTGGATTTTTAGGGTTTTGATCGTAATTTTGCAATTTAGTCTCCCAACAATCCCAAAATTGCATAATTTTATATATAATCAATCAAATCAAATCAACTTGGTAAAATCTCATCCCCCAAATCTCTCTAATGTCAAAACTGGCCCTGATATGCAGCCAACCATTTTTTGAAATTTAAATTTGCCTCCAATGTCATTTTGCAAGAAAACCCATTTCTTTCGAAATATTTACAAAAGTAGTTTCTCTATTCAGAAAAATCCAAAAATTTATAATATACTCAATTATAATAGGGGAATTTATTCAGCAATTAAAAAGTGAAAATTTGTACCTCAAAAATATTTGCACGTATTTTGCACGTGTGAAAATGTCAATTTTACAAAAATTCAAAATAATTAAATAAATTAATTTAAAAATTATTCATTAATTCAAAATATTGTATTAAAAATTACGGGGTGTTACAACAAGAGAGTAAATTTCTTTAAAAACCGTATAACCCCCAAAATAAGTACAAGTGTATGCTCCCATAATCGAAGTACACGCAAAAGAAGTCATTCAAGAGAACAATGGCCAACCCAAAAGATAGACTCCCCATCCCCTCGCCACCTCTACAAGTTAGGTGGCAATATCATCTTATGGGATCACTCCTTACTTGGCTATGCGTCCACCTCCAACTCGGCCTCATAGGTAGAAGTGGAAATGTCAGCAAACCTCTTTGTAACCTTCTTTTTCGCCGAAGTCCCTGTTTTTGCTTACCAAAACATAATATTCGTTAAAACTCCACAAAAAAAATGTAAAGGATGCATGTGTTTGTGTCTATAAATCATGTGATTTTTTTCTACCCATATACCCAAATAGGTTGCAGTCACCATGATATCCCATATAAGTCGTTCAATGCTGCAGACCTGTGCGTAGTGCCCCATAACATCCATGATGACCTTCATGCACCAATAACAAGATTCAACTACAAACACAAGAACAAATGATATGCAGAGTCAACCAATACTTCTTACACGAGAAATACAAAGATTAAAAAGATCTCTCTCTCTCTCTCTCTCTCTCTCTCTCTCATTCACTTTTGACAACACTCAGCCCAAAAACTCTCTTGAAGTTATTTCAGTTATGTTACCAAGAAACCCTTGAGTTTGTAGTTATAACTATAGCCTCCAAGTAAACCTTAAAAAATAAACAAAAATCGGCCCAAAACATATCCAAGTCCGCGAGCGTTTATAATCAGCGCACTGTTGCGGTCGACTGCTCCACTAGATGGTCAAATGCAATGAGTCTCCTCAAAATATAGAGCAAACACAGTCGACTGTGGGAATGACTGTCAAATTCACTTTTATGTTGTGCATGCTGTTGTTCTTGTTGCTTTGCTCTCTATCGTTTCATGTCTTCTCCTTCTTCAAACATTTGTGCTTGTATATTGTGTCCACAAATTCTAACAATCTCCCACTTGAACCAAATACACAAGAATTAAAAAAACTATATCTTTCTCTCGCATTACCTCTGCCAGCCTCCCACTCCTTGTGAAAGGCCGGGTAACCCTCACCGTCAATAAGAGCACCCTCTGCCCCTCCACGTGGAGGGCACAAACTCCTTTCATAGCCTCATAAAGGACCTACCCCACCATATATCACATAAGGAACAAATAACGGAGAAACACTCTCATCTTTCCACCGTGTCGGGTCCTATATTACAAGACTCCCCAACTTGTTGAATCTCTACTAACACTAGACATGGTAACAAACCTCTCAAGGCCAAGACACCCTATATACTCGAAGCCTTCGTGGACGACACCTCCATAATATCCGCAGATTGATAAACATCACTCACAACTGCACTATAACCAACTAGGCCATACCCATCGATATCACCCTACATATCGATACCAATGCTCTCAACATCACAACAACGACTTGAAGTTTCTGCCATATTACAAAGAACCCTTGCGTCAACAAACTCTTGCTCTTTTCTAGGATCATTCTCACCATGGCCGTCAACTCCCACTAAATATGCAACCTCTGCGTCTGCCTCATAATTCTTAGGTCTCGGCCATACTCGACACAGTGTACATCTCGATTCTGGCTGAGAGTCAACTACAGGAGATACGTACCCATCATCTTTGATCAAATACAACGACTCCTCACACTTCCCACTTGCTACAACCCCTGAACCTACAATTATACACCACTCTCCACTACCAAATGTAGTCAACAAACCCTCTTTGTCTAGCCTTCCTATAGAGATAAGATCATGCCTCGTCTCCACAAGTTAATCTTTTTCCTATCACCAGCTTTCATGTGAATAGTTCCAGTTCAAATCCCAGAGCACCACTGACCATTACCCGTGATCACATCTCCGAAAGAACCCTCTATATAGTCCTCAAACACCTCCCTTCTTGAAGTGTAATGAAAAGAAGCCCTAAATCAATACACCAATTTCGTATGTCCAACTTCACCCTTGTTGATAGACATAACTCGTCACCAGTTGTATCCTCGGCCACTGCATTGGCTTGCATTGATTTTTCTTGTTTCTTCTTCATAAGAGCCTTACAACTATGCATCATGTGACCCAGCTTGTGGCAATACCAACACTTAGTTCCACTACCATCATTGTTGTCTTCAAACCCACTGTCAAACTCGCTTCTCTGATCCTTTCTCCTTCGAGTTTCCTTCGATCTCCCACACCTCTCAACTGAAAGTACAGAATAGCTAAAAGATTATAGAAACTCTCGGTTTCTCTTCCTTCTCACCACCTCGTTCATGATGTTGCTCAAAACATCCTGTAGAATCGTTGAATCTTTCATAGTCCCTATAGTCTATTTCACCATACCATAACTTTTGGGTAGAGTAGATAGAAGTAATAATGCATGTTCTCTCTCTAAAAGTTTCACTCCTGCAGCTTCAATCTAGTTGTTTACCATATACTAATTATTCACATGTTCCACTACTGAACTCCTTTCTCCCAACGTCATGTTAACCAATTTCTTCAAGTGAAGAATTTGATTTGATGCCGACAATTGCTTAGAATTATCCATGAGAATCTCCATTGCCTCATTTGCTGTCTTTGCCTTCGAGATATGAAATAGCTCTTTCCTACTCAGTGCTAACTGAATCTGTCTAGCGCCTTCTGATCCAAACGATTCCTTGCCTCCGCGATCTTGCTTCCTTGTCTGTACTTTCCGGCTTCTCATCAAACAACAGACCATCTAGATCTTTCTGACAAAGATACGCCACCATCTGATATTCCACATCCCGAAATCACTTCCACTGAATTTTTGACTTGCTATTGACCATTACAAAAACCTAAGCTTTGATACCACTTTGCAGTGCTTGATAATGCCCACAAAGACCTTGATACACCAATAACAAGATTCAACCACAAACGCAAGATCTCACAAACAAAAGTAAAAATGATATACAGAGGTAACCAATACTTCTTACTCAAGAAAGAATAAAAAACCAAAGAGATATCTCTCTAATCTCTCTCACTCTCACCTTTAACAACACTCAACACAAGAACTCTCTTGAAGTTGTTTTAGTTATGTTACAACGAAATTCTAGAGTTTACATGTATATTTATAGGCCCCAAGTAAACCAAAAAAGATGGACAAAAATTATCCCAAAACATATCCAAACACGCGACCCATTTATAATTAGCGTATTGTTGCGGTTAACTGCTCCACTCGATGGTCAACTACAATGAGTCTCCCCAAAACAAAGAGAAAACATAGTCGACTATGTGGTCGACTTAGGGATGGCAACCGGGCCAGGCTGACCCGCGAGCCGCTCGCCAAACCCGACCCGTTAGAAGTCGGTACGGGTCCGGATTGAACCCGCGAGTGTAAGCGGGTCGACTCGGGTCATTGAAGAACGGATTTGAACCCGTCGAACCTGGCCCATGAACCCGGTGAACAGTGCGAAACCCGCTCGCCAACCCGTGGGTCGACTTGCGGGTTTCGAACCGTTCGACTCGCGGGTCCAACGACAGAAACCCGTGTCTAACGGCTGTTATAGCCGTTTTTTTTTGTTTTTTTTGTTTTTTTGTTTTTTGTTTTATTTTCCCCCTATAAATACCCCTTAAACCCAAACTAAAAAATTCACACCTTACTCTCTTACTCTCTCTACTACTACTACTCAATTCAATCTCAATTCATTCCAAATTTTGTGAACAAAGAAGCTAGCAACATAGAAACGAACAAAAGAAAAATTCCGATCGTATCGAATTCAACATTCAACTACATCTTCAAGTCTTCAACTTCTCCACGGCTCCAACAAAGAAGCTCTCTTTCTATCTATATACGAGTTCGGACTTCTACTTCTAATTCTACTTTAATTTTCACTCTCATTTTATATATGAGTATCCGCGAAGTACTGTATCAAAATTTCACAACCCTCTTATTGTCTTGATATTTTTTTTTGTAGTTATAATTTTTTTATCATATTTTTTTGTTGATTTTTTGATCTTCTCTGTCATAACCCTCTTATTGTTTTCTAGAATTTTTTTTTAAACTTATCTCGCCTAGATTGTATTTAATTTTTTCACATACGCTACTATATCAACATGTCTAAATCACGAGGTAGCGGCCATAACCAAAGTGGACAAGATTCCATCGGCACTTCTCGTAGGCCTCCAATTGTCCCACAAAATGAGCCCGCCGAAGAGTACACTATGACCCAACACATTGGTACACGATGAGTTTGTAGGAGACATAGACATAGAAGAAGAACCACAAACACAAGCAACCGAAACAACACAACCGGGTAGTAGTAGGAAAACTAGAGGGAAAACTAGTGATTGGCACAAATTTTATGATTATATTCCGGACGAAAAAAATATGGGTGTAGGTATAAAAGTTTGTAAAACATGTTCGAAGCCATACAAATGGAAGAGGGGTGAGGGGACGGGTACAATAAGACGACACATCCAAAATGTACACAAAGATCTTCTTGTAGACCTACCCAGCCAACAAAAAATTCACCCTTGGACCAGTGTAGTTGATAGTCACTCTTATGATCCCGAACTTGTTCGTCGGGAAATAGTCCGACTAGTAATCAAGGAAGAGTTACCATTTTTCTATTCCGAGAGTAGGGACTTAGAAACTTTTAATCAAACCACAACTCCCATTTTAAAAGAATCCCTAGGAATACTTGCAAATCTGATTGTTTTAAAATATACAATGAAATGAGAGAAGCTTTGATTGCCATTTTATGGAGTTTAACTTGTAGAGTTTCGTTAACTTTCGATTGTTGGACGGGTTGCAACAATATTCCAATGATGAGAATAACTTGTCATTGGATCGACAATGATTGGATTATTTAAAAAAGGATCATATCACTTGCCGCGTTGCCCTATCCCCATAGTGGTATTGAAATTGCAAATCGTATTTTAGAAATTTGTGAGGTTTTTCATATTTGTGATAAAATTATATGTATAAGTTTTGATAATGCATCTAACAATTATGCATCAATTAGTATATTAAAAACGGCATTAAACCCACCATCTGATAATATTTTTCATGTTAGATGTGCATGTCATATTTTAAATTTATGTGTTCAAGATGCATTAAAAATAGCCAAACCATATATAGTTAACAATAGAAATTGTGTACATTTTATTGCATTAAGTGGTACCATATTCCAAGATTGGAAAGCTTGGTGTAGGCTTAAAAATGTACATTTTAGAAAATTTTCAAAGGATGTTAACCATCGATGGAACTCTACTTTTGATTTGCTACATGTTGTTACTGAATATAAAGAATGTATAAATGATTTTTGTATTGCAAAAAATATGCCAAGTTTTGAAATGACTCCCCAAGCTTGGTTTTATGCCGAATCTTTGTTGAAATTTTTAGAACCTTTTAAAACTGCAAATTTCAAAATTTTAAAATCTTATGAATCTACTTCTAGTAGAATTTTTATTTCAATAGTTACTATGATGCAAACTTTCAAAGAAATGATTGATGATGCTTTTATTGGTCATATTGTGAAACCTGCATATACCAAAGTTTTGAAGTATTTTAATTCTCCTCCTATGTTGTATTGTATTACTACTGTGATGGATCCTCGTATGAAATTAGAAGGTACGAAGAGTTTGATTGAAATATTTTTTACTTTACTTGGGGAAGATGAATCTGAAATTGATTGCAGAACATTTTTAGTTAAATTTGAATCGATATTAAATAACTTGTATGATTATTATGATAGAAGTTTTGCATCTAGTAGTACAACTTCTTTAGTTAGTTCTTCTTCTGCTACTTCTAAAGGTAAGGGTAATAGTAAATTAGATGATGCCACATTTAATTTACTTGCACAAATTCAATCAAAAAATGTAACGCCCCGAATCCCAAATACACTGAATTCGAGATGTTCTACAGGATCTTTTCACTTTCTTTAGTACAATTTTACAGGGAAATTAAAACTTTTCATCATACATCAGAGATTACATCAAAATTACACTTTTCTTTTGCACAGCGGAAGTAAAATTTACAACAATTGAATAAAAGCACAACAGCATGATATAATCTTTAAGCATCCATTCTTCTTTAATCTTTAACAAGTCATTTACCTGCATATAAGACTGTGGGTACGTCAGTTTATTCAACCGACGAACATTATACACGGCCATCCTCTCTATACCGGAAATAGTATAACTTAACTTTCCATATTTAACAAACACAAACTTGTCACAATTCAAACTAAATGGACTACCCTATTGATGTCGTGTTGTGATTGTGCACTTAATCCTTAATGCATTTATTTATGTTACATGACACTAATGCGCACTTGTTCGGATTCTATGCATCCCATACTACATAGGTCCGAGGGCAAGTCCTTATTCATTCTTCATCTTGATAGGGTTCAATCCCCCGTTATGTCTTAATCTACTAATGTAAATATGATAGTGTCTTAGATGTCCTATGATCTATGAGCCCATGTCCAGGCAGCCTGGAGGGGAATCCCACGCACTGACACGACGCATCGAGCAGGCAACCTATGGACAATTCAGCCTCCGCCATGGAACAATGGCACCACCCATAGCCACTCGAACATCCCACGAGCGTCGCCACCGGGACGGTACTCGGGAGCAGTATCCACGCCATGTCACGACGCATCGTGAAGGACCTGTGAATACCCTCTCGCCGCAAATCCGTTGGCCCCCATACCCGTGTTTTTCTTCTACTTTCATCACATCTCCACTATGTACTAATCCTTAGTTTTATTAGAAATCATGAACAAAAATAATCTCTAGAGTTAGCCTCTCCATCAACCGGACTTATTCATTCATTCCATCATGACCAACCTTGGTCTAATTTCATTTCATTTCATTTTCTTCCTCAATGCCGGGGAGACTTAGCTACTCTATTTCAAATTTCATTTCACAATCTTCAACTTATAAAATTTCCATATCGAGTTCTCATACTCATATGTATATTCTCTTTTCAATCCATGATTTCTCATTTTGTTCACAAGTCCATCATTGCACATGAGTTTGCATATACTTATCAATTATCACATCATAATAATTCTACATTACTAAACAATGTACACATTTCATATTATTCCACAAGTGAGAAAATAATTGCATCATGTCACACAACTACATTTCTTTTTGCCAAATCAACTCTTAATGTGCCAATTCACTTATTCTTTCAAGTTATAGTTTCATACCAATAATCCATTTAGAACCATATGTCTATATATGCTTTTTGACTCCAAACCATAGTTAAATTTATTCAAATAATACCCAAATCATTCTTATAAAATTCCTTACATTTTTATGAGAAATACCATATTTTTTTCACATTTTTTTGGACATCTAAAACTCCCAAAAAAATATTTTTTATATATGCCGATAGCAAGAATCGAACCCAAGCACACCACCGACACAGCCTAGAGAACAGGCCACTAGGCCGGTTGCCGCCACAGTGTAAAAAGCAACTGAGAGCTTTAAATGCTCTCAGTCTGCTG
The DNA here is from genome assembly GCA_017893485.1 of Hemerocallis citrina. Taxonomy (NCBI): domain Eukaryota; kingdom Viridiplantae; phylum Streptophyta; class Magnoliopsida; order Asparagales; family Asphodelaceae; genus Hemerocallis; species Hemerocallis citrina. The sequence goes on from CM030360.1 coordinate 170,853,259, forward strand.
TTTAATTCTTTTGAAAGAATTAAACAAAAAGATGTTTAATCCTGGGGTTCGAACCGCTCAACCCAGAGAAGCCAGCCGCACTCAGTGACCACCTGAGCTACTAGCTCAGGTTGTCACGATACCCAATAACAATCCATATGAGTCATAATCGTACTGTTTTAAAAACAACTCGATGTTCAAATTAATCTTGGTTCATATTGCCTTTGTAAAAACTACTGGAAAATTCCAGATTAAATCCTCTTCACATGATTTTCATAACAGCAAGTATAAAATAATTTTTTTGTACTAAAAACATAGTTTTTTCCACACAAATTAATAAATTGTTCATTAAGACTACCATACTTTTTATTTTCGACATTGAATAATCAATTAGTCTTCTAATCCCTTTTTATTCACAATTTTTCTTATGATAATTCACTGTTATTAATTTTTATTCACAACACATACATTTTTGGATTTATCCATACCCATATCAACATAAAGGTTTATTTAGCACATGAATAGGTAAACTCAAAACTACCAATTTTTGAGTAGTTCTTCTTTGATGATAACAAAGTAATTTCATTAGTCATCTATGTCACAAAGTATACTATTACTCATTAATTAGCATAATTACAACTCAATCATTCAAGAAAATCATTCTTTTCAAATTAAAGTGTGCCCTTCTCTTAATCAATTTCATGTTTCAACCATACAATTAACAAGCGTTCTAATTGGAAATTTTCATGCATCATGCTAGCAATATTCCACCATCATTCATTCATACTAATAATCATGGAGAATTCTACACACAATTTAATTTCATGCTAGAATTTCACACAAGTTAATCACCATATTTCAATCAATTCATACACTAACTTTTCAATTAAAGTGTGTTCTTATTAGTATTCTTTTTTATGCATAGTTTTGACAATTAAATATAGCATAGATTCCTACATTAGAAATATGGAAGGTTACCCACCTTGAATGGAGAGAAAAGAAACACACAAAGCAACCAAGTCCTTGCAACACGATGCACCTCCACCTAGCCGAATGCGAGCACAAGCTCCAAGCCACCAAGCAAAAACCGAATGCTTCCTCTTGTAGTAGCCGGCCACCAAGCAACAATGCACACAACTCTCACTCTTTTATAACTCACACTAATATTAAAATGAGACTATAGTTTGGAAATATGTAATTGCATATGAAAATAGCCATGAGAGGGGGGGGGGGTATTTATACTTGAAATCAAGTGAAATGAAGGGCCAAGATTGATTAGGTGGTTGTAGAATGGAGGGCCAAGATTAGAGTAGGAGTTATAAAAACTACCCACATCCACAAAACCACCTCCATGAACACCATGATCAATTTCAAAACTCCCTCCAAAAGAGTGCATGCCGGCCATGAAAAAAAAGTGTGCAATGCACGTGTACGTGTAGTGCACGTGCATGCAACTAGGCCAAATTTGTACATTTTAATTTTGTATAAAAATAATTTAGTTAAAAATAGTCTTCTACATGACAAGTTTAATTAAAAAATAGATTTATTCATGGGCTTTATTCTTGGGCCAAAAATAGTTATTAAAATAAATAAAATAAAATACATTTGGGCTTTTAAGAAAAAGGGCTTTTAATTAAATTAAAATAAGGCTTCCTTATTTATAAAAAAAGAGCTTTTGTACCAAATAATTTGAGAACAAATATATATATATTTATACACATCATAATAAAATAATCCAAACAAAATATTGCACGTGCACACTACGTGCAAAATAAATAATTTTTCATTAATTGAAAAATCAGGGTATTACAAAAAAACCTAGGACTAATCAACCAAATGAATTACATTTGTATAATCAACAAGATTCTGAAAGTTTTACTTCTTCACTAGATATTTTACAATGGTGGAAAGACCATGAACATACTTATAGTATTCTTAAACATATGGCTAAAGATCTACTAACTCTTCCTGTCTCTACAGTTGCTTAAGAAAATGCATTTTCTACAAGTGGCAGGTTTCTAACTGATCACAGGAATTGCTTGAAGCCCCAATCGTTGGAGATGCTCGTCTACACGGAAGACTAGCTGAAGGCCTTAGATAGGACTTAAGGAAAAGGGTTCGACACGTCTACAAGTGGAAGCAACTCACTGGAAGAACAACAATAACAACCAAAATGAAGAATTGAAGACCAACAACAACAACAACAAATTGAAAACCAACAAATTGAAGACAATTGTAAATGTATAAAAAATTGTATAAAATCTTTGTTTGTTATAAAAAATTAGAATAATTGAAAAAAATTGAAATTGTATCGAAGAAATTTGTTATTGTATAAAACTAATTTGTAGAAAATCTTTATTTCTTGTTACAAATTTGGAAACTTATATAAATTGAAATCATATTAATAATATTTTTTTTTTGTGGCAATTTCACTCTTTGATTCTTATTATTATTATTACATTTTTTTATTATTATTAAAATTACATTTTTTTAAGGTAAAAAAAATAATAAATTTAGACGGGCCCAGCCCGCGACCTGACCCGGGTTGGATCCGAATGGGTTCGCGGGTTGGGCGGGTTGACTTTTTGCATTTCCGACCTGGCCCGGCCCGGCTCGGTTGCTACTAGGACCCGACTCGAACCCGCCCTAGTTGGGTTCCAACCCGGACGGGTTCGACCCGACCCGACCCGACCCAGTCGACCCGTTTGCCAACCCTAGGTCAACTGCATATGAGAATCGATTGCAGTTGACTGTCAAATCCACTTTTATGTTGTGCATGTCTGCTGCTCACTGTTGTGCTCTCGACCGCTTCATGTATTGTCCTTCTTCAAACTCTTGTGCTTGTACATTGTGTCCACAAATCCTAACACTGACTAGTCCTCCACTCCCCCCAAAGTTCTTCTATTGTTGTAGGCATAGGGGAGACAATGTGGCAAAGGTACTTTAGAATCCTTCATATTTCGTTCGAAAATGTACAATGCAATAGCATAATCGATTCATCTGCTTGGTTACAGTGTGGATAATGTTGAGGTCCTTGCCACCCTATTTTGGTGAGGTTATCTCTAGTAATAATGTCGTTCTTGGTAGACAACCAATTGAACGCCCTAACCATAAGAGGAACCTTTACCTTACAAATGTAGATCATAGATCGAACGCCACCATAATTAGTGAAGGCATACGTAGAGGTAACTCAGAATTGACCTCCCTTCCCCTACCCCGACGTAATCCCGTCAGATGTGCCTAGTAAATTTGGCTTAAATCTTGTAAAAAGAGCTTTAGCACAACCATCTAATTTCTAGCCTCCCTGTTAAGGCGTCTTGCAGTGCTTGGTTTCCATCCTCCATTACCCTATTGTAAGTTCAAGAAGTCAAACTCGTCTCTTGCAAAGCTAAAGAGTTCATGATATAGGTATTGAATACTCACTTGGCCACACCATCTGTCTTTCCAGAAGCAAATGGACGATTCGTCCTCAATTGAGATATAGACCCATCAAGAGATATATCTGATATGATGTACTCCATGCCAAAATCTCGACACAGTTGCCCAATTCTCTGGCTCCCAAAGTCGGTTTCCTTTACGCATGTAAACTGTCCTCATTATCTCAACCCACTTCGCCTTCTTGCGCATTTGCAGCTTCCACCACCACTTTCATAGGAGGGTTTGGTTCATCTATTTTTGGTTAAGAACTCCCACCTTCCAATTCTCGACAGCGATAGACTAACCCCCATACGAGGAAAGGATATCCCCTTCTATTGTTACACGGTCCTTACCACAGGAAATGTCACATCAATCATTCTATTGTTTAGTAACCCATACATGCATCTCAAAGAATGATAGATAGAAGAGGGGGATAGAGATGAATGCATTGAGGAGAACCACACATCCACTAATAGAAAGCAGATTTCCTTTTCAACCTTCAAGTTTGCACTGGACCTTGTCAATAAGGTCATTCCAACCATCTTTCCTGAGCTTCCCTGGCCTAACTAGGAGTCTTAGATACTTCAACGGGAATTGGTCTACCTAGAAATTTAAGATTTGAGCTACCATTCTTGTTTCGTCATCTATATTCCCCAGAAAGAAGATCGAACTCTTATGGAAGTTCACTCTAAGTCATGACCATAATTCAAAAAGATAAAATCCATGTTTTAGTAAAGCTGCATGCTGTTGGTCACATCTACCACGTATGAGTATGTCATTTGCGTACTGGAGGTGAATAACTCTCAAAACATTCCTAGGTTCCCCCATGCCCAATAGCAGTTCTTGCGCTGTCAGTCTAGCCAACATCTTATGTAGCCAGTCGGTAACCAATGTAAACAAGGGGGAGAGGGTCTTCTTCCCTTAGACATCTTCTACAGATAATTTCTTTGTCTGGTTCACCATTAACTAGCTAGCTGACCTTAGATGAATCTAGCCACATTTTATTCCAACCCATCCATCTTGCCCCAAACTTGCGCCTTTTCATAACCTCCATTAAACATTCTCAGTCAATTTTTTTTGTAAGCTTTTTTTTCAAATGCCAGTTCAAGCAAGAAGCTGTTAATAGACCTATGCTTACAGTCCTGAATGACTTCATGTACTGTGGCTACCCCACCCAAGATGTCTCTACCCGCTATGTAGCCCATTTGGTAGTCCTCAATGATATCTCCAACGACCCGCCTTAACGTATTGGCCAAAACCTTAGAGATGATCTTAAAAGACCCATTAAGGAGACTGATTAGCCTAAGGTCGGTTAGTTCTCGAACGACCTTTTCTTAGGTACTAATGTAACAATTGCGTAATTCATTCTAGAATTCTCCAAGGGCCCATCGAAAAGGCTTGCGTCACTCACATTAGATCTTCCTTGATGATGTCCCAGCAATGCTTATAGAAGAGGAATGGGAATCCATCTGGGCCCGAAGCTTTATCCTGTCCCAGTCCCTACACCGCGAATTTGACCTCCTTGAGTGTAAATGGAGCTTGCGTCCACCCTGCCCTGCAGATCTTAATCCATGGGTTCCCACATGCTGCTGTCCACCTCGCAAAGTGAACCATTGTACGATCCAAAGAGATACCTAAATGTTGTAGGACATATTCGTGAATATGGTGATCTATAACAATCGTCATATCTCCAGATTGAAGGAAATGGGTGAAGTTCGCTCATATATCGTTATTGACCACCTTATGGAAGTACATCGTATTGGTGTCTCCCTCATTTAGCTACTTCACTCTTGATCTCAGCCCCTACATGATTTCACCTTTGGCGTAGGTATCAGTGATGTCTGCTCTAAGTGCGCCCAACACACTGTACTGTGCATCATCTAATCCCTTTGCTTCTTCTTCCTTTTATAATTCTTCGATTACTTTCATGGAGGCCTCCTTACGCTAGACAATGTTCCCAAAGCAATCCAACTTCCACCTCTTTAGTCTCTTCTTCAGCTGACTTAGCTTGTGCATAAATAAAACACCAGGATCACTACACCCGGTCGGATCCTTCCAACTATCAGCAATGAATTTTCGATAGTCACTGTTGGAGATCTATATTTTCTCAAACCTGAAGATCTACCTTCTGTGCCTACTCGGTTCTTCGTTTGTCAAAATTATTGGAACTTGGTCCGACATATTCCTTCTGCAAGACCTTGCTTGTGCAAGCGGAAACTTGGACTCCCAATCGCAGGAGACTTAAATACGATCCAACTTAGCCATAAAGGGCGAATGCCTTCTGATAATGGTAAAAATCGCAGCATATCAGTGTCGTACAATTCTAGCAATCTTAAAGCTTCTACAAGCAGATTAACAGTAACGGACCTCTTTAATAGGTTTGGGCATTCTTCAGGCTAAATAACAAGACATGGACCACTTTCAAGCCTATTAAAAGCAACTAGGCCCACTAGGAGAGACGCCCAGCCCATGAGGGCTGTAAGTTAAATCTCTTATCCGCAAATAGGAGAATAACCTATTCTATTTCTTGAATCAGACAGGAGATAAAAAATTTCTATCAAACTCCTAACTATTTCTCAGGCCTATAAATACCATCCCCCCCTCTTAATCAGAAGTTAATCAACCTTCTCTCTCAAACTCTCTTTCTCGCTCTAATTCTGACTTGAGCATCAGATGGTCTGTTTCCGGGGCCACCTTTAGTGTTTCAGGCTTTTTGCATGTCCATCGGCCGTGTCAGCAACCGTCGTATTCAGATAAAGTTGCTCTTTCAACGATCTAGATCCAATCTCAGGAGCTCTAATCACTTTTTATGGCAACGATCAAAGGTTAGATCTTTAGTAGTTTCTTTCAAAATATAAACTCACTATCTGTTTGCTCCTACACCAAAATAAGTAGCAACAGATTGGCGCCGTCTATAGGAATCTTCACATATCAACATCAAATATCAGAACTTACCGTGAGAAACACTGAATTCCCTTGCTATGCCACATAGACTAAGAGGGAGAGCAGTAACCTCAAGCCGTCTAGCCAACTCTCTTCCTCAGCAATCTCCTCCCGTAGAGGACCCATTCCTCCTCAACAGCCGGATCCACCCCAACAACCTAATCAAGCTTCTGTCAATAGAGAGGCATCGAGGGGATCTCGATAAAGCCGTCATGAACATCGCCCTCTACACGACCATATCTCAGTCCATAATGCTGCCAGTGACTCGATAGCTTCACGAGGTCCCTAAGGGTCAAGAGATCTCCATCAACTCATCAACGCCAGACAACAGGAGACCTATCTACGGATCTGTTTGGTTGAGAGGCGTACACACACTAAGGACTCCTTATCAGAATGTCAAGTGAACCGGAAAAGTAACTTTCCCCTGAAGGCAGAGATCAAGACACTCTCCTCTCATAGGGGGCACACTGTAGAAAGAAGCCTAACTCGTGAGAGTCGAAAGTATCTTGAGAGAAACAAAAAGTAAGGGTCCCCAGTCTTTAGGGCCGAACTGGAAAACTTCAAGCATGACATCCTCTGAGCTACCTGAGGTACTCATGATCAGGGTCGACGCTCATGGAGATGCCAATCTACTCCTTTGAGAGAAGAAGAATCCAGTGACTCAAGTAAATCTAAGGGGAAGGACGACCAAGTCCTTCACCGCATCTGAGAATTAGAGGACCGCCTAAAATAGATAAAACATGAAGGGAACCACTCTAGCAGCCTTACCACCCCAGTCGATCTCCTTTCAGCAAATCCACCCTCAATGCACCCATTCCAAAGAACTTCAAAGCTCTTCAGTTCGAACCATACGATAGTGAATCTAATCTGGGTGACCATATTGAAAGTTTTAAAAATCTTATGATGGTCTATAATGCCATCGATGCGCTCATGTGCCGAAAATTTACTGCAACTTTGAAAGTATCAGCAAGGGAATGGTTCTTCCACCTAACTTCAGAGTCAATATTCTTCTTCGATCAGCTCGATGAGTTCTTTATAATGCACTTTCTTACTAGCCGCAAGGCTGAAAAAATGAGTGCTTCCCTGTTGGGATTAAAGCAAAGGACAAAGAAATACTGAAGGACTTTGTCAAGCACTTCACAGCCGAAGCAAGGTCCATCTATTCCCTAGATTTGTCAGTGGCGGCTGCTGCATTCCACCATAACGTCACTCACAAAGAACTGAAGGCCTCCATCGCAAAGAAGCCTCCTAAAGATTTCACTGAGCTCCTGGAGAGGAGTGAAAAGTATATCAGAGCCAAGGAATCTCTTTATCCTCAAGGCAAGATGGATTCACCTTTCCAGAACAAACGAAAGAATGCAAGTGAGGAAGGACCCAAGAAGTTTCAGAAAGACAGCACAGGTCAACACTGTTCTCCTCCAGCAAAGACTTCGACAAGTTCACTCCTCTTAATGCAAGTGTGTCTGCCATTCTCATGTCTGTTGGAAAGGACGGAATAGTCCATCCCCCTCTCAAGATGACCACAGCTAGCAAGAGAAGGGATAAGAAAAAATGATGAATGTTTCACAAAGATCATGGAAACACCACCGACAACTGGTAAGACCTCAAAGAAGAATTTTAAGGTCTGATTCACTGGGGCTATCTCTCTGAATTTAACCACTCAAGGAATGATACCAAAGGCCCTCCAGCACGAGTGGCTAATAAGCATCAAGAGAGGCCCTCTGAATCTGAAGACTCTGAACATATGATCATTCTTCACTCCATTCAAGGAGGTATGATAGGGGGAGATTCCAAATCCTCCCCCAAGGCCTTTATCCAAGACGTAAACTCAGTGCATAACATCCCGCCTGCAAAAAACATAGGGTTTCAATATCTTTCTCCGATAAGGACTTAGAAGGTGTTCGAACATCTCATTGCGATGCATTGGTCATAAGCCTTTGCATAAAAAATCATGAGGTACACCAGATCCTAGTGGACAACAACAGCTCAGTAAACATTCTTTTCATGAACACTTTCAATGGCTTCAAGCTTTCTCGAGACCGACTCAAGCCCACCGGCTATACAGTCCACAGATTCTCCGGTGCCCCCGTTCAAACGAAGGAATTATCACACAATGTGATAGAAGGAAAAGCCCCCGCAACTCGAACAGAGGCATTGGACTTTATAGTAGTAGACGTCAAAGCTGCATACAATGCAATATTTGTCCATCCGGGTCTGGCGGCCGTTCATGCAATTGCTTCCGTCTACAACATGAAAATGAAACTCCCAACAACATAAGGCATAGGCAAGTTATAGGGAGCCAACAGGCAGCACGAGCAAGCTACACTGCCACAATAAGGGCTCGGTTCTCCCTCTCGATGCCATTGAACAACCGCCGGAAAGCAGTCACTCCGTAAACCTGCTTGTAGCTACTGCCCTAGACAATCCTGCCAAGAACTTTCAAACCTGCCAAGTCGTCTCCCACCAGGTCCAAATTCGTCCTCATCAGAATACAGTAATTGACCTGAATCCCTCGCTTGAGACCATTCCGCTCATTCAACACAAAGAAATAATCCTGCCTAAAAAAATTGACAAACCTAAAGATCTCCCTTTTCTTTGCAAAACAAGGGGTGGATCGCTTAAAAAACCGGCAAGTCTAGGTAAGGTCTACTAAGTTGTTCACCTAGTGACTCACCAACTCAAAGACCCAGGGGACAAGGAGATATCAGCAGGGACTTGGAATGTGGAACGCCTCATGAACTTCAACAAAGGCACTTGATGCCCTCATCTTCTATGTATTTTTAGAATTTTTCAATAAAGTCAACCACTAAAGCAGCCGCTTAGGTCACTACATGTAATAAAGGCCAGCCACTAGGGCAACCGTTCAGTTTTATTTTTCAATAAAATTTAGTATTAATTTTTGCAAAATTTTTGTACAATTCTCTTGATGCAAACAATAAGTTAAATGTCAAGCTTACTTTTTGAAACGGATCCAAAAACTCATTAAATCTCCTTATAAGACGAGTTTGGAGTCCATACCCGTGGCTCGGAGTTGCTCTAGCAATTTGCAACAAAGTAAGTTCAGATCTCAACTCACCATTCGATTTGCTCCTGCAAATCATTAAACACCTCAACGACAGGTTCAGAGTCCATACCCTAGGAGTTGCTTTAGCAACCTGCTGTCAAGAACATTCAGAGCTCAAATCGTCATTCGATATGATCTCACAACGTGTTAAATCTCTAAACAACAAGTTCAGAATCCATAGCCATGGCTCGAAGTTACTTTAGCAACCTGTAAACAAGCAAGTTCATATCTCGAGTCACCATTCGATTTGTTCCTGAAACTTATTGAACACTCTTAGAGACGGATTAGAGGTCCAAAATTGTGGATTGCAATTGCTCCAGTAAACCTGTAAACAAGTAAGTTTGGAGCTCAACTCGCAACTCAATGCGATCTCACAGAGGACCTACACAGCAAGTTCGGAGTCTAACTCCCTCCTAGAGTTGCTCTTACAACTATCAAAGTACAAAACGGTAAGCCCGGAGTCCAACTCTCCCCAAGAGCATCTCATATGACTAGTCAACCACGAAGACGAAAAATCACATGACAAGGTACATGCATGTAAATGATTTCTTATTTTACAAACAACAAGTCTCGTTACAACTGCAGAATTATAATGAGTCTATGTTTCATGCCTAAGTGTCGCTACAAAATTCTTGCAAACACTATAGAACAAGCTGTCCTACAAGTCGTCCTTCCAGTTACATGATAGGGGATTTTCTACCTAAGTGCCACAAATCTCCACATAGGCCTCGTTATTGCTAACATCATCCAGGGCTGCTGGAACTCTTGACAATTAAATTCAAGACAAGCCTTCCTTGGGCAGACAAGCTGCAAGTCTTTCCCGATTAACGCATCTTCACCCGTGCAAGCTCCAACTCCGTCAAGCGCAACATAGTGCTAAGAAGAGCAAACTCGACATCTCGAAGACCTCATACAATGTACACGACTTCTTGTCAGCAAAGAGAAGAATAGAATCACTTTAACAATGAACATGCACAAAGGACTTCACTTCAATATTGAGAAGATTCAGAACACCCACAACTCATTCACTCCATAAAATGAGTTTGATGCTTTGCGCGCCACTCGAGTTCCTCAATACAACAAATCGTTAACTCCTTACGATGAGTTCAACACTCTGCTCTTCACTCAAGCTCTGTCAAAAATTCGTTAACTCCAAACAACGAGTTCAATAGCTCGCACTCCACTCGAGGTCTACCAACAACTCGTTGACTCCAAACAACAAGTTCGATGCCTTGCTCACTGCTCCAGCTCTATCAACAACTCATTGACCCCATACCACAAGTTCAATGTCCTGTCATTCGCTCGAGTCCCATCAACAACTCGTTAGCTCCATATATCGAGTTCAATGCCTTGCTCTCTGCTCGAGCTTCGTCAATACCTCATTGACTTCATACAACGAGTTTCATGCCTTGCACTTTGCCCGAGCTCCACCAACAACTCATTGACTTCATAGAAAGTGTAACACCCCGAATTCTAAATAAGCCTGAATTCAAAGTTCCAAAGGATCTTTACACTTCACTTTGTACAATTTTACAAGGAATTAAAACTTTTTATACAATAATGATTACATTTACGCAGCGGAATTATAAATTACATCATGATACATGAATCAAATAACAACTTGAACATTTCTTTAAGCAGCAATCATTCTTTATTCTTGTCAATCACTTTATCCTGCATAGAAACTGTGGGCACGTCAGTTACATACAACTGACGGTGGGATATAATACATCAATTTCTCTTACTTAGCAAGCACACACTTGTCACAAACAAAGCTAAGGGGGACTATCTTATTGATGTCGTGTATGAACGTGCACTTAGTCCTTTAATGCAGTTATTTATATTTAATGACACTAATGCGCACTTGTTCAGATTCTATGCATCCCATACTGCATAGGTCCGAGGGCAAACCCTTAATCGTTCATATTGTAGGATCGCCATGAGTTAAACTACTACGGTAACTACGGTAAGTATCCTAGATGTTCTATGAGTTACGAGCCCATGTCCAGACAGCCTGGAGAGAATCCCACGTCATGATATGACGCATCATGTAGACAATCTATGGACAATTCACCTCCGTCATGGGACAATGGCACCACGTAGTCACCAAACACCCCACAAGCATCGACACGGTCCCGATAATTCCGAGATGTATTTACGTCATGACATGACGCATCACATAGACAGTCTGTGAACACTCTCACACTGTATATCTGAGGCTCTCATACTTGTGTTTTTCTCTTACTTTCATCACATCTCCATTACGTATCTAATCCTTAGATAATTGAATCATGAATAAAATTAATACTCTAGAATTAGTGTTACTTCTACATCGGTCTTAAACATTAACCATGATCTAATCTTGGTCTTTTATCATCACATTTCTTTTTCAAAATTTCATTCATGCCGATGCAAGGACTTAACTAAACTCTAGTGTCAGACTCGTTTCATGATCATCAAAAAGAGAGTATTCATATTCACAAATTCCATATTTCATCATGTTTCTTTTACTTCATTTTCCATGCACAATTTTACTACATATTTAATCTTACTCAACTTTTACATGTAAAAAAAAAATCAAATCCGAAACTCAAGAAAACCATCAGCCATGACAGTGACAGTCGACTATTGAAAGATGGCCAGTCGACTGTCCTGCGAAGATTCAAAACTCAAGAATCGACAGCCAGGATAGTGACAGTCGACTGTTGAAAGATGGCCAGTCGATTGTCCTACAAAAATTCAAAACTCAATAATCGACAGCCAGGACAGTGACAGTCGTCTATTGAAAGATGGCCAGTCGACTGATATTACAAACAAAATCCGAAATTCAATACCTGATAGTCGACTGTCGACTTTAGTCCAGTCGACTGTCAATTATAACAAGTTGTAGTTAAAGTGGAGCATGAATACATTTTCGACATAGAAAAATTCCTTTTTAGATGAATCTCAACATATTCCCCTTTTATTCACAATGTGTTCATACAATTTTTTTTTTAAAACATAATCAAAGCTCTCAACCTAGTCTTATGTTTACAAACTAATTATTTTCTTTTGTTTCAAAGAGTCAACATAGATGATAATCTAGTGAATATACTATTATTCATAAAATGCAATTAAAACACACTTATTGCGACCAATCAATTTATCTCACAATCCATAGGCATTATTTTGCATTCTACAATTCATTCATGAGTGAAATTTCTCACATATTGCATTCTACAATTCATTCATAAGCAATTTTTTCATAAAATCATATTTCATCAATTCTAGTATGCAAATATACTAACAAATCATCATAACACATCTTAATTAATGCATTCCAATTCATTTTACTAACTTTTCATGTAGATCAATTTGATTTTCTTTTCTATTTAGTCTCTTTAAACAAGTAAAGAGCAATCTTTCCTACTTATTTCTAACATGTTCACAATTCTAAATCCTAGCATGGTATCTAAATTAGAAGTTTGAGAAATCACCCACCTCTTGATGAAACAAATGGAAAAACTCCTAAGAAACTCGTTGAACGCACGAATGGTTCTCTTCTCCTCCTAGTTGTGCCACCAATTCGAGCCTTCTCCTCCTTGCTAGAGTGAAACCCGAGCTCTCCTTCCTCTTGATGCTATGACCGGCCTCCAATGGTTGCAAGAGCACACAATACTCTCAATCTTTTTCTCACATTACTCTTTCTTTTCCTCATAATTTGTTTCATTTTCTTTTCTCTTCTCTTGTAAATTTTCTAGTGTAAGACTTGAAGAAGATAAGGGAGGGGTATTTATACACAACTCAAGCTCAAATGGAGGGTTGAGATGAGTTTAGATGAGAGTCTAGGATGCGTTATGGAGTTATAAGAACTACCCACCATCACACAACCACTATTCCACTCTCTCCACTTTCCCCACTCTGTGCATAATTAGACCAACCCCTTCTCTTGCACTTCCACGTGCTTGTGCAAAGCACGTGTCACACTATGCATACTACAAAATTAATTGTACATTAAATTGTTGATTTAATTATTACTTGATCAAGTCTACACTACAAGTTGTATTAATTATTATAAAAAAACAACTAATGGGCCAATTAGGTGGGCAAAAGTCTATGGGCTCTCTAATTAATTTAATTAATTAATTAAGTGGGCTAGAATTAGACTATTAGGCCTGGAGATTAAAATAGGCTTTATTTAAAATGAGAAGAATGTTTATTCATGAAATGAGAATACTTTTTAAAGCTAAAATACATATTAAATTGCACATGCAAGACACGTGAAAAAAAAAGAACTTTATGTTACAGAAAGAGTTCAACGTCTTACTCTTCGCCGAAGCTCCTTCAACAGATCGTTAACTCCATACAACGAGTTCAACGCCTTGTTCTTCGCATGAGCTCCACCAACAATTCGTTAACTTCGTACAACAAGTTCAATGTCTTACTCTCTGTCGAAGCTCCTTAAACAACTCGTTAACTTCATACAACGAGTTCAATGTCTTGCTCTTCGCACGAGCTCGTCAGCAACTCGTTGACTCCATACAAAAAGTTCAACACCCTACTCTTTGCTGAGGATCCTTTAACAACTCGTTAACTTCATACAATGAGTTCAACACCTTGCTCTTTGCTCGAGCTCCGTCAATAGCTTGTTGACTCTATACAACGAGTTCAATGCCTTGCTCTTCGCTCAAGCTTCATTAACAACTCGTTAAATCCATATAACGAGTTCAATGCCTTGCTCTCCGCTCGAGCCTCATCTACAATTCATTAGCTCATACAACGAGTTCAATGTCTTGCTCTCTGCACGAGCCCCGTCAAGTTGTTAACTCCAAACAACGAGTTCAATTCCTTACTCTTCACTCGAGCTCCGTCAACAGCTTGGTAACTCCAAACAACGAGTTCAACGCCTTGCTCTCCGCTCAAGCTCAGTCAACAACTCCTTAACTCTATATAACGATTTCAGTGTCCCACTCTTTGCGAAAGCTCCACCAACAATCCATTAACTCCATATAACGAGTTTAGTGCCCTACTTTTTGCTCAAGTCCTTCCAATAACTCCTTATCTTGATGCAATAGGCTTGGGGTCCAATATCTCCCTAGAATTGTCTCCACTCACTTGTCGGGCACAAACAGAAAGCTCAACATCAACTCTGTCTCGGAGTTGCCTCTCCAAATTTACTGGGTGCAAACAGCAATAGAGTTGTCTCCATAAACTTGTTGGGGACAAGCGACAAGCTCAACATCCGACTCCGTCGAAAAATTGCCTCTCCAAACTTCTTGGGCACAAACAACAAGTTCAAATGTCCAACTCCATCCTCGAGTTGCCTCTATAAATTTGATGGGCGCAAACGGCGAGTTCAACTTCAGCTCCGCCGTAGGGTTACCTCTACAAACTTGTTGGGAACAAACAATAAGTTCAAACATCTAACTCCGTCTCAGAGATGTCTCTATAAACTTGTTAGGAGCAATTATCAAGTTCAAACGTTCAAATCACTTGTAGAGTTGCCTCTACAAACTTGCCGGGCAAAAATGGAAAGTTCAAATGTCCAACTCCTTCTCAGAGTAATCTTTATAAACTTGTTGGGTGCAAACAGCAAGGTAAGATGTCCAACTCCATCTCAGAGTTATCTCTACAGACTTGTTGGGCACAAACAACAAGCTAAATTTTCAACTCTGCCACAGAGTTATCTCTATGAACTTTCTGGGATCAATCAGTAGTTTCAAACGTTCAACTTCGTCTCAGAGTTGCCTCTCAAAACTTGTTGGGTGCAAACGACAAGTCCAACGTCCACTCCATCTTAAAGTTGCCTCTTCAAACTTGTTGGGAACAAACAATAAGTTTAAATGTCAACTCTGTCTCAGACTTGTCTCTATAAACTTGCTGGGATCAAACAACAAGCATTACTACCAACTCCATCTCACAGTTGTCTCTATAAACTCACTGGGATCAAACAACGAGCTCCACGTCCGACTCCATCTCAAAATTGTCTTTACAAACTTGTTGAGCTCAAATAGAAAGTTCAAACGTTTAACTCCTTCTCAGAATTGTCTTAACAAACTTACTGGGATCAAACAGCAAGTCCACAATCTGACTGCCTTCTGAAGCTTGTTTACGCAACAGCTCTTCTAAAACGACCACATACACAAGATCCAACTGTCAAAGTGCTTACCTCCCAGACCAATGGAAGACTCATCCTACAATGAAATGCTTGATCAACAATACAAGCGAACAGCATAATGGATCATTGACGAAAGAGCAGTTCAACAAAACGAACGATGGTATACACGATCGACAAAACGAGCGAACAACACAACACTTGGTCGACGAAAAAGCAGTTCAGCGGAACAAACAGTTACAACGTTTGGTCGAATAAAGAGCGATTTGATGGATAGACCACTCAATAAACACTTGGTGGGCGAAATTCAAGGAATCTCCAAACCAATTTAAGTGATCACTGACGCGTTCGAAACCAAAATTAACGAGGATTTTGAAACTCAATGGGGTAGGTCGATCAACAAACACTTGGGCAAGAACTCAAACTCAAGTCGACCAAAACCCTAGCTCCAAAAGTCCAATTTTGAACTCAGCTAAAACCCATCGGAGAAAATCAACCAAAGAAGCCTGTTGACCTTTCTTATATTATGAACCACCAGATACTTTCCTCTATTGAAGCTAATAGCACTGCACTAACTAACACAGTTAATTCTCCTCAAAAATTTATTGTGATGATCGTGCCAAAAGGGTCATGGCAATTGTGCCAGAAGCCAACACAACAAAATCCAACTTCAAGATTAGCTTAACTCTAACTCCAACTCCAAAGACGATCAAAGAGTCCATGCCTCTATATATGTACTTAGATTTTGACATCACCTTATCCAAACACACCATCCAGCCACCAATACTTACGACAATGGCATCAACTACTCAAGAAGTGAGCTTAAAAGAACTACTTGAAGCTCAGTCCCACTTATGGAACCACATTTTCAGCTTCATCAACTCCTTATCTCTCAAATGTGCCATCGAACAAGGCAAACCCGAAGCTCTTCACAAACACAACCCGACCAAAACTTCAGCTCCAACTGAAACATCAACTCAGGAGATGATCAAGCTCCAAAAAACTTGAACTCCAACCTCAAGCTTCACACAATCAAACCCGAGCTAGCCTAACTTGAACCCGAAGATTCAAAAACAAAGCTTCAAATCCGAAGCTCCAAACCCTACCTCCAACTCAGGATAGCAAAGGAAGGAACAAACCCACTTCGGAGATGAATAGACAAGTTCAAAACCCATCTTTGAGGTCAGCCAAGATGAAACTCGAACCCAACCAAGGCTTCGAAGCCCTTGGTCTCGGGATCCTTGGTCGCCAACGCTCTCTGGTTGCTAACTCCTTGCTCTCGATGTAGCGCCCTGAACTTTCAATAAATAAATATGAAAATACATGACACAATTCCCAGCATCTACCTCAATGTAATAGTAAACATAGCAACACAGATTTTTTTTTCAACTTTTATTACATCAATTCTTTACATAGCACAGCGGAAAACAAACACTTTGAATTACAATTTCTTTTTTTTACAACCCATTCTTTTACAATTTGCATAAGCCATATTATCATTCTATCATATGCATCCAATCCCAAGCTAACGATACCGACCTGTAAAACATGAGGCTAGAGATAACCCTAACCCCCAAAACTACGGGTCAGCCATAACGGTGTGAGTGACATCAAAAGAAATATAATCTAAATGAAACATAAAGAATAAATTCATAATCAACATATTTCCACAGTAGTAACAAACGGAATATGAAATAACGATAAATAGAGCATAAAACATCAAGTGAAACTAAGTTAAGTGTCAAGTGTAGGAAAATAGGAAACATCATGCATAATACAAGTTAAGAAAACACAAATGCAGTATGATGACTCTCTAATGCATACTTGTCAGATTCTATGCATTCCATACTATATAGGTCCGGTGCAGGCCCTTATAGCTCTCCACTTTATAGGGTTTAATCCCTCGTTATGCAACTAATCCTACTGTGGTGATAAAAACAAGATCTAGAATACTCCGCGAATATGCCTAACAACCCTCAACGCGCAAGCATCATGTAAGCATAGCTCTAACTCCGGAGAATCACCTCCCTACCGTGTACCCCACGAATAGGCATGCTGGCCCTTGACGTGCAGATACACATTACATCCCGTGAATAGGCATGCCGACCCTCGACAGGCGAATGCACCGTATATTCCGTGAATAGGCATGTCGACCCTCGACATGCGAACATACATCCTTTCCCCTAGATATTCCGTGAATGGGTCTGCCGACTCTCGACATGCGAACATACTAGGGACACA
This sequence comes from Hemerocallis citrina, assembly GCA_017893485.1. Taxonomy (NCBI): domain Eukaryota; kingdom Viridiplantae; phylum Streptophyta; class Magnoliopsida; order Asparagales; family Asphodelaceae; genus Hemerocallis; species Hemerocallis citrina. The sequence goes on from CM030360.1 coordinate 170,870,997, forward strand.
ACAAACACAGTCCTAGAATACATCCGTTAGACTAACAATAGAGCCCATACTTACGTTTCCCAAGTTCTATCACATCTCCACTAGTGCCTGTCCTTAGGTTGATTATTATTATTTAAAACACAACTTCCCCCTCTCTAGAGTTGATGTACCCTACCAGACTTAATTCCACTAAAACAATCCCAAGGCCCCAATTGGCCAATATCCACAAAATCTCATCTACCGATTTACAGGAATCCCACTCAACCTGTAGAGACTCACAACTCAAATATCAACACAAATCTTTCATTCAAACTCTTGATTCCATTATCAATTTGTTCATATTAAGAAAATTTCTTTAAATCGCACAAATCCAAATTTATCCAAACACTCACAAATTTTCAGAAGTAAAATCTGAGTTTAATCCGCTCGAATAACTAAATTTCACAATTAGAAATCATAGAAAAGTCACAAAACATCAATATCTTGAATTCCATATATATATTTGGCCTCCTAAAGTCGTAGAAATACCAATTAAATTCCAATATTAATCAAAATATAACTCTTTGTAAAATACAGTAATCTGTAGCAAAAGCTTCATCTAAAACAGTAGATCAATAATCCATAAGTTCGAAGAAATAATCGTTCAAGAAATCAGCAAGAAAACTCAACAAAGCAACACTTATAGCAGGTGTCGGTCGACCGACATCTTAGTTCAAAAAGTGGCGGTTGACTGACATGCAAAAAAATCCAAAATCCAATAATTGACAGTCGACTTTCATTTTAGTTCAAAAAATGGACAGTCGACCGACATGTCAAAAACAGCCCATATACAGCAGCTTTAAATTTCGTGCACTTCTCAATTGATACTTGGTGTATAATCTTTAAAAGCATGAATTTGTAAATTTCAAAACCCTGAGATGACTAAATATAACATTTCTAACATACTGGAGTTCATAAATTAAATCAAACTCTTAACAAATTCACAAAAGAGCAATTTTTCATCAAAACTCTTCAAATCAGAATTGTGTAATCTGTATGTGTTTGTGTGTGTGTGTGTGTGTATATATATATATATATATAAGATCTTCCAGAAATCATTGTATGTGAGCAGTGTATCATTCAATTCAGTCTTAGTATCAATATAGATCAGAATCCACTTGAAAAACTTTGCAAAACGCCAAAATTCACCTTCGACTGTGTACAATCAGACCCGAAATCAAGAACCCTATCTTTCAACACATAAAGACTCAATCTTTGATCCCCCCAACTTTCTCTTGCAATTCATTAAACACATGTACAACTCGTTGTATCAATTTTTCCATGATTAATTGCATCTACAATATATTTTAATCAAATCAAAACCCTTTAACAGATCATATATGTTCAAATCAGTAAAGACTCCAATGTTTATCATCTACATGCATTGTACATCTTACAACTCATTATATATAATCAAATCAGCAAGAAATAGCACATCCATGAGTTATATTAAGTTCTTAAAATTCTTAAGTCATTTGTATAGAGATTTTATTCATCAATTGCATATCATTCATAAAAAGTTCCACATTTAATTATCCATCCATCAATATATTCATTATATCATCAGATGATCATCTAACATGCATTCTACTAGGCAAATCTTCATATTTAGCATGCATAGAACAATAAGAAATCAAACATATGTCACTCACCATATTGAAGAACCAACGAAAGAAATAAAGAATAAGAAAAAATCCAAGATCCTTGCTTCGAAACTCCAAGAAAATCAATAATAAAATATACTTTTATATTTTGCAGAGGAGGGACAGCTGTAGCAGCCCCTATATAGGCTGAAATCTGGAGTATTAGGGTTTTGAGAAGATTTTGCAAAATATTCCTTTAGAATATATCTTTACATATATAAATCCTTTATGCTAGGTAACTAGATTAAAAAATTTAGTTGAGATTTAAAACAAAAGTAACCTCCCTAGTTCTGGCCGGCATCTATATCAATCCAGAAAATCAAATTTTTAATTTTTGCCTCCGAGTGGCAATTTTGCAAAAAGACCCTTCTTTAATAAATTGGCAAAATAAACCAAATCTATTAAAACAAAAATTAAAATCTCTACCTCTGAGTTGGCCAACCATCATGCTCAGCCTAGAAATCCAAAATTCTGGAGTTTTACTCTAAGTGGTAATTTTGCACAAATGCCCATGTTTTTGTAATATTTGCAAACATGCCTAATAAATATTTAAAAAAGTCCAGAAAATTCACAAATAATACCTACTAATAAATATTAGGTTCCCACAAAATAATTTCTGACTTTGAGTTTCCCAAGAAAATATTTGCATGTGTTTTGCAAGTGCAAAAAAGATAAATTTCAGAAAAATATTTATTGAATCACCAAAAATCACTTTAATTCATTTATTAATCTCAAAACATTATTTAAAATTCTAGGGTGTTACATCACTCTCTCCTTAGAATAGTTCTGTCCTCTACTGCTAATAGGGACCAAACAATATAAGCAAAAGAAGAATGCAATTTCATAAATGGAAATATAGTTTAAAGAATGCAATTACACAAGAGAATTCAATTCAACCAAAAGAATACAATCATACAAAGAGCTCAGGAAAATCCTTCTGCATGCGATCCTCCAGCTCCCAAGTAGCTTCCTTAAACAGCTGGTTCCTCCACAATACCTTGACCATAGGTATCACCTTATTCCTCAACACCTTCTCCCGACGGTCAACAATTCTAAAGGCTGCTCCTTGTAACTCAAGTTCAGCTATAGTCCTTCAGGCACATCCGTCAACTGATGACTCTGATCTGGCACATACTTCCTCAACATCGACACGTGAACACATCATGCACCTACGCCAATTCCTTCGGTAGCTCCAACTTATATGATGTCTTACCAATCCGCCTAAAAATCCTGTATGGCCAAATTTACCTTGGCGCCAACTTTCCTCCATTTCCAAACCTGATCACTCCTTTAGTCGGAGACACCTTGAGAAAAACTGCATCCCCAACCTCAAACTCCAAGTCCCTTCGTCGAGTATCTGCATAACTCTCTTGCCGACTCTGAGCCTCGACCAACCTCTAACGAATTAGCTCGATCTTCTCCGATATCTGCTACACAATCTCTGGTCCAAACATCTGCCTCTCCCCAACTTCTTACCAACAAACGGGTGTTTTGTACTTCCTCCCGTGCAAAGCTTCATACGGAGCCATCCCGATACTTGTGTGGTAACTGTTGTTATAAGCAAACTCAACCAATGCCAAGTACCTCTCCCAACTGCCACCAAAACCTATAACACAAGCCCTTAGCATATCCTCCAATACCCGATTCACCCTTTCAGTCTGACCATCGTTCTGTGGATGGAAAGCAGTACTGAAATTGGTTCTGGTACCCAAAACTGCTTGCAAACCCTTTCAAAACCTCGATGTGTACCTCGCATCCCTACCGGGAACAATCGACATGAGAAATCTGTGAAGTCTCACAATCTCATCAATGTACAACTCTGCCAGTTTCTCCAACGACCAAGTAATCTTCATAGACAGAAAGTGAGCTGACTTGGTCAAACGATCCACAATAACCCAAATTGAGTCAGTTGCCCTTCGGACTCCTCGGTAACCCAGTGATGAAATCCATGCTGATATTCTCCCACTTCCATTCTGGAATAGGCAATGGCCGTAACAAACCTCTAGGCCTCTGATTCTCTGCTTTGATCTGTTGGCAAGTCAGACATCTTGCCACAAAATCCGCCACATCTCTCTTCATACATGAGCACCAAAAGTGCTGTTTGATGTCCTTGTACATCTTCGTGCCTCCAGGATGTACTGACAACAAGGTACTGTGTGTCTCCTGCAAGATACTCTCCCTTAAATCTTCATTCTCCGGTACACACAACCTTTCACCCATCCATAGAACTCTATCTTGGACACGGAACTCTGATAACTTGCCTTCGAAAACCTGCTGCAACATCATCTGAATCTTTGCATCGGATTTCTGACCCTCCATAATATTCTCTCTCAAAGAAGGCTACAACCTCAATTAAGCCCAAAGATGCTCCCAAACTCTGCAGTACAACCTCAATACCTGCCTGATCTAACTCTTCTGCCAACTCTCTCTGAGTAGTGATCAAACTCGACAGACTGCTCTTCCGACTAAGCCCCCCATCGGCCACCACATTCACCTTGCTAGGATGATACTTGATCTCAGGACGAATGTCTTCTAACACTTCCAACCACCTTCTCTTCCGAAGATTTAGATCCCTCTGCTGGTAAATATACTTCAGGCTCCTGTGGTCAGTATACATGTTGACCTTCTCTCCATACACATAATGCCTCCTCTGCGTCAAGGCAAAGATAATAGCGGTCAATTCCAGATCATGCGTTAGATAGTTCTTCTCATGCGGATGCAACTGCCTCGAACCATATGCAATAACCTTCCCTTCTTGCATAAAGAATGCACCCCAAACCCCTGAGCGATGCATCACTGAAGATATCATAGTCCTTCCCATCTTGTAGCAAAGCTAAGATAGGCACAATCATCAACCTCTCCATTAGTTCTAGGAAACTCGCCTCTCACTTATCAGTCCAAGTGAAAGCCACATTCTTCCGAGTTAATCCTGTCAAAGGAACTGCGATCTGTGCATAGCCCCGAATGAATCTCCTGTAGTACCCAGCCAATCCCAAGAAACTCCTGACTTCCTTCACTGTCATTGGTCTTGTAATACCCCAGATCTCGGCGAACAGTCGACTGGTGGGTAGATCAGTCGACTGGTATGCACGGGATTTGAGATTGAGATTGAGAAATTTAGTCCCACATGGGAGGTTTGATGTGATAATTTGAGTATAAATACTATTAGCCAATGATCAAGAGTCACCAATCCGGTTAACCACCTTTTGAGAGGCAGCCTATGGTGGGCAGTTGTACTACATAGTATTTATAATTTGTCTGAGTATTGGGGCAGGGCGTTACAAATGGTATCAGAGCCGACTTTCGACACACCGGGTGTATTTGATACACGGCAGGGAGATGAGTCTCCGGAATTTGCTTCGTGGGGTATTCACGGAAGTAGGCAGGGTGCTAGAAAGGGCGGTCCTGCACTAGATGTGTGTCCCGTACTCAGCGAAATTGTCTGAGTATTTGTAACACCCCGCCCCAATACTCAGACAATTTTAATATTTTTAAAAATACAAATTAGATACTATGTAGTACAACTGCCCACCTCAGGCTGCCTCTCAAAAGGTGGTTAACCGGATTGGTGACTCTTGATCATAGGCAATTATATTTATACTCAAATTAGTTTTTGTATACTTCCCATGTGGGACTATATTTCTCAATCTTTCTCTCAAATTCCCTCAAATCCCGTGTACCTCACGTACACGTCATTTAGTACCAGTCGACTGCTCAACCACCAGTCGACTGTTTCGTTGAAAACCTGGGGTATTACATACACCCCACCTTTAGAAATCAGCGTCCTCGCTGAGTACGGGACACACATCTAGTGTAGGACCGCCCTTTCTAGCCGATGTAGTATAGTCCCTTATCCCGGAGATCAGTCATTCTCAACACCGCAAATCGGATACCACACTCAACACCGATCCCGGAGATCAATGACTCTCAGCACCGCAGATCGTAAGCCTCTCCTACACCCGGTGTCGAAAGTCGGCTCTGATACCATTTGTAACGCCCCGCCCCAATACTCAGACCATTTTTAATATTTTTAGAAATACAAATTAGATACTATGTAGTACAACTGCCCACCACAGGCTGCCTCTCAAAAGGTGGTTAACCGGATTGGTGACTCTTGATCATTGGCTAATAGTATTTATACTCAAATTATCACATCAAACCTCCCATGTGGGACTAAATTTCTCAATCTCAATCTCAAATCCCGCGCATACCAGTCGACTGATCTACCCACCAGTCGACTGTTCGCCGAGATCTGGGGTATTACATACACCCCCCCTTAGGAATTAGCGTCCTCACTGAGTACAGGGCACACATCTAGTGTAGGACCGCCCTTTCTAGCCGATGTAGTATAGTCCCTTATCCCGGAGATCAGTCATTCTCAACACCGCAGATCGGATACCACACTCAACACCGATCCCGGAGATCAATGACTCTCAGCACCGCAGATCGTAGGCCTCTCCTACACTCGGTGTCGAAAGTCGGCTCTGATACCATTTGTAACGCCCCGCCCCAATACTCAGACAATTTTAATATTTTTAGAAATATAAATTAGATACTATGTAGTACAACTGCCCACCACAGGATGCCTCTCAAAATGTGGTTAACCGAATTGGTGACTCTTGATCATAGGCAATTATATTTATACTCAAATTAGTTTTTGTATACTTCCCATGTGGGACTATATTTCTCAATCTTTCTCTCAAATTCCCTCAAATCCCGTGTACCTCACGTACACGTCATTCAGTACCAGTCGACTGCTCAACCACCAGTCGACTGTTTCGTTGAAAATCTGGGGTATTACATACACCCCCACCTTTAGAAATCAGCGTCCTCGCTGAGTACGGGACACACATCTAGTGTAGGAACGCCCTTTCTAGCACCCTGCCTACTTCCGTGAATACCCCACGAAGCAAATTCCGGAGACTCATCTCCCTGCCGTGTATTAAATACACCCGGTGTGTCGAAAGTCGGCTCTGATACCATTTGTAACGCCCCGCCCCAATACTCAGACAAATTATAAATACTATGTAGTACAACTGCCCACCACAGGCTGCCTCTCAAAAGGTGGTTAACCAGATTGGTGACTCTTGATCATTGGCTAATAGTATTTATACTCAAATTATCACATCAAACCTCCCATGTGGGACTAAATTTCTCAATCTCAATCTCAAATCCCGCGCATACCAGTCGACTGATCTACCCACCAGTCGACTGTTCGCCGAGATCTGGGGTATTACATACACCCCCCTAGGAATCAGCGTCCTCGCTGAGTACAGGGCACACATCTAGTGTAGGACCGCCCTTTCTAGCCGATGTAGTATAGTCCCTTATCCCGGAGATCAGTCATTCTCAACACCGCAAATCGGATACCACACTCAACACCGATCCCAGAGATCAATGACTCTCAGCACCGCAGATCGTAGGCCTCTCCTACACCCGGTGTCGAAAGCCGGCTCTGATACCATTTGTAACGCCCCGCCCCAATACTCAGAAAATTTTAATATTTTTAGAAATACAAATTAGATACTATGTAGTACAACTGCCCACCACAGGCTGCCTCTCAAAAGGTGATTAACCGGATTGGTGACTCTTGATCATAGGCAATTATATTTATACTCAAATTAGTTTTTGTATACTTCCCATGTGGGACTATATTTCTCAATCTTTCTCCCAAATTCCCTCAAATCCCGTGTACCTCACGTACATGTCATTTAGTACCAGTCGACTGTTTCGTTGAAAACCTGGGGTATTACAGGTCTGGGCCAATTCTGAGGATCGGTGGCCACTCCCTCCTTAGAAAGGATATGACCAAGGAAAGCTACCTCGAACTTCCAAAACTCACACTTTGACAGCTTGGCATACAAGTTATGCTCCTAGAACTTCTTCAATGCCTCTGCTAAGTGTTTAAAGTGCTCTTCCTCCGACTTCAAATATACCAGAATATCATCAATGAATACCACCACGAAGGAATCAATAAACGATCGCAAGATCTGGTTCATCATGTCTAAGAACACTACCGGTGCATTCGTCACCCCGAATGGTTTCACAAAAACTCATAGAGCCCATGATGAGTTCTGAAAGCTGTCTTGCTCACATCTTCCTCCTTAACTCGAACTTGAAGATACCCTGACCGCAGATCAATCTTCAAAAATACAGATGCTCCTCGAAGCTTATCAAACAGATCATCAATCCGTGGAAGCGGATACTTATTCTGAATAGTCACCCTATTCAACTCCCGGTAGTCAATGCACATGCTCCTTGACCCATCCTTCTTCTTCACTAACAACACTGGTGCTCCCCACAGTGAAGTACTCGGCCTGATGAATCCCTTACCCAGTAATTCCTTAATCTGCTTCTTAACTTCATCATACTCTATAGGTGTCATCCTGTACGGAGCCTTAGAAATCGGAGAACTTCTCGGCTGAACATTGATGCAGAACTCAACATCTCGCTGCGGAGGTAACCCTGGTAGATCTTCCAAGAATATCGTAGGAAAATCCTTGACAACTGGAATGCTTCTGACTTCATCTGGAATCACCAACTTAGATACCATTGTAACCACTTTCGGGTCCTTATTCTTCCCCTAAAAAGTCATTGCGGGACCTTCTGGTGCCTTCGCCAACACCTCTTTCTTCTTGCATTCAATTGTGGCATCATATATTGCCATCCAATCAATGCCCACGATCACATCCATACCCAAGACTTACAGTTCGATGAGATTAATACCGAATAATCTCCCACCAATCTCGATATCACAGCCCTCATAATACCGATCAGCAATCAATTCCTTCTTTGATGGCATTACCACTAACAAGACTCTACCTGAAAATACCTTAGGTTTCACACCTAAAACTTTAGCAAAATTGGGCAACACAAATGTATGCGAAGAATCAGTATCAAATAAAACTTTTGCATTTATTCCATTAATCAAGACAAATCCTGTTATATGAAGAATGATACTCAAATCTCCAATTTATTTTTAAACAATATTTTACTTAATACATCAAATAAATAAATTTAAAATTCTTGCATATTCTGGATCACATCTTCTGAGTTACTCGCATCCTCCTCAGTTAATGCGAACATTCGCCCCTGCCTCTGGAATTTTCCACCACTTGCACCTCCCTTCTTCAACTGTGGACAGTTTGGTCTGATATGGCCTTCACGACCAGACTAATAACAGACCGCACCTTAGGTGGCTTGGTGCATGTTGACTGATAATGGCATGTTTCTCCACAGTTGAAACAAATCACGCCTTGAATTGCGGGTGCCTTCTGCTCTGGCCTACTGAATCTGCTCTGTTTCGCTGAGAACTTCTTCCCACTCTGATTAGCTGCTGGCCTCTGATGCCCAACGGTATCATCTGTGACCTCAAATTTGGCCTCAAGCATTGCTCAAATTTCTTGGCCTTCTTCGCCTCATCAACTATCAGCTCCGGTGCATACCTTGATAGCTGGGTGAACTTAGTCTCATATTCGCACTGACATGCTGCCTTACTGTAGGTTCAAGAATTCTGTTGCCTTCTTCTCCTGAATATCCAGAGGAAAGAAACGATCCCTGAACTCCTCAAGAATACCCTCCCAAGTCACCTGTTGATCCCCAAAAGTCCTCTTCACTGATTGCCACTAGACACCAGCATCATTCTCTAACTGCATCGTAGCCAATTTCACCTTAATGGCTGCTGGGGTTTCCAAAACTTTGAAGACCACTTCCATCTGTCTAACCCAATCATCAGCCACATTTGGATTAGACTACCCTTCAAAAATATGCAGCTTCATCCGCTTGAAAGACTCAACCTGCTTAATTGGATCAGCATTAACAAGCACTGGTCTAGGTCCTTAGTTCTGATTCTAAGCCATGTTGGCTGCCATGAATGTGTTCAATGTCTGATACACCCTGGTAATCTCTGTCTCTAGATCAAGTCCGGTCCCATGGGAACCTTCAGCCCTATCACCATTTTTACCATTCCTGGTCCTGGGTCCTACCATTATACTGAATATTGCAAAATGAAGGAAAAGATTAGAGCATTACAATACAATTCATATTCACATCAATACCTTATGGTAAAATCTCAATCATGACCCAAACCAATTCATCTTGTTTTAATTCCATGTGATACTCACACTCTTATTTCCAAAGCTAGGTATTCACGCTATAATGTCCACCTAGGTTTATTCTTATACCATGTTTATGATTACTATTGAAGCATGCTCTGATACCAAAACTCTGCAGTGCCCCAAATTTCCAATAAATAAATATGAAAATATGTGGAACAATTCCCAGCATCTACCTCAATGTAATAGTAAACATAGCAACGCAGAAGAAAAAAAAAATTCAACTTTTATTACATCAATTATTTACAAGCACGGCGGAAAACAAACACTTTGAATTACAATTTCCTTCTTTTACAACCCATTCTTTTGGAATTTGCATAAGCCATATTATCATTCTACCACATTCATCCAATCCCAAGCTAACAGTACCTACCTGTAAAACATGAGGTTAGAGATAACCCTAACCCCCAAAACTACGGGGTCAGTCATAACAGTGGGAGTGACATCAAAAGAAATATAATCTAAATGAAACATAAAAATAAATTCATTGTAATACCCCGCCAAATAGCATATGGCTATTTTTGTGTAGTAATTTGTGCACATCTGAGTATTGTACACGATTACGTATTTTTCTAATAGTTATTAGCTTTAATTGGGAGATTTCAGACATATGAGCTATTCTGAACCTGATGAGATAAACTCGAGATATCTTCTCAATTAAACTGTGGTTTTGTCCCGATTGTTTCAACCAGACAATTGTCAGGAGAAAGTAATGATTTCTACAAAACCTATATTTTTATAGATTTTAATTTATATATATTGGTTACTTTCAAATAAAGCTAGTGCTTGGATTGAATGTGGATTGTATTCGTGCACTAGGATTAGCATGGAGTATGGTGACTTAGGGTTCCTTGACCTAACCTAGGGTTAGGAACCCTAGCACCATGATGAATCATGGCTTGATCTTGATGGAGATCCAATGGTGGAATTAATTCACCATGTGGAGATTAACTCATGAAGATAGAAAATTTCCTAGGAGCTTCAAGGAAGTTTCCAAGAAGCTTCTAGCTTGGATGTGTTGGCACTCAATCCACCCTTCATCCCTTCACCCATCCCACCTTCCATCTCAACCCTACACCTCACCACACTCCATCCCACACCCACCCTCCATAATCTGGCCCATATAACCCCCCTCCCATATCACCTCACTCCATTTTCCAAACTCCATTCATTCTCCTCCTAAGCCTTCTCCATTCCTCCTTGTTCAAATATATATATATATATATATATATAAGGGAAAGAGAGAAGTCTTTTAGAATAGAAGGATTAGTAGAGAAGGTAGAGAAGGAGAGTCTTTTAGAATAGAAGGATTAGTAGAGAAGGTAGAGAAGGAGAAGAAGAAGTGTAGGAGAAGGTGTTGGCCAAGCTATACAAGTACAAGGAGCAAAGGCAAGTAAGCAAGCAAAGCTAGGAGCCAAGCTACAAGGAGATTTTACAAAACTTCATGTGGGTGATCTGTTAAACTCTTTGGTATTTATTTTGTTTTGGTATGAATGGATGTGTAAGTATTGGTAGCTATGATTTTATTACCATGTATGAGTATTAGAAGTGCTAGGAAAAAATAAGTTGTATGGTAAAGATAACTCTTTTATGAGTTTTGTTAAGTAGCATGGTTGTGAGGGTATGTTTGAAAATTTCTTGCGTCCAAATGGCTCGGAATTATAAGCTAAAATTTTGGAAAGTTGTTCTTCTATGTATGTAGAGTATCCATGATTTTTTTTCATAATAGTTGGATGCATTTTCGTAGCCCAAACAATGGGTCCAAGTCAGGACAGTGAGCAGCTAGAATAGTTGCTGGCTATGAGAATTTTTGTGTCTTTCCGATTTTGTATCTCGGAAAAGACAGAGTAATTTGAGCTGAGAATTTTTGTGGACACTCTTATATGTGTCTAAAACTATAGTCCTAAATTTTGAAATTTTCCAAGATCGTTTGATGCCCCGAAAAATTTGTAGAATGCGACTGGTCTGAAGGTATCGCTGAAGCTGACTGTGTTTTGGGCTGAAGTTCAAAAAACCATAACTTCTTGTATGTTTATTATTTTGCTATGAAATTTTGGGAGTAGCTTGGGGTATGAGTCTATTTGATGATTCCCAAATTTTAGAATTTTTATAATTCATTCGATGAGGTTTCAAAACTATTTAGTGAGGAGTAGTAAGTACCCTGCTGAAAAAGAACAGCTGAAAATCTTGCTATGTTTGAGGAGTCGTAAATCATGGTATGAAATGAATTTGAATGTGAATTTTGGACACAATGAAATGATATATGTTTAGATAGAGAATCTCAAATTTTATGAGCATTGGACTTAGGGTTGATTTATTATTGAATTTTAAAGTAGGATACGTTCAGCCTAGTACAAGTTGTCTAGTTCGTGGGGATAGATATTTCTGGACTTATCTGTTAAGAATTTGGGCGACTAGACAACTAGAGATTTGCAGTAGGAAATCATAGTTTTCTAACCCAATTGGAAATTTGTAATTCCAGGTTGTAGGTTGGAAGTTATGATTTTCCAAAGTTGGGGTAGATTTGGCCTTGTCAAGAACATGTTTGATAGAAAAATCAACTTTTCCCTTGTTGTGCACCCAATGGAATTTGGTATCTTTGAGGACCTTAAGGATTGAATCTAAGGACGTGTCCAACTAGAAAGTTATAGTAGACACTCTCACCCTTCCATAGATCTCGGAATCGAGTAATTCCAACAATTGAGTAAACTTCTATGATATCGGACAAGTACGGCAAGTGCGAGAAGGAACATACTACTAAGAGTATATGAGGGTTATTGGATGTCAAGATGATTGAATTTGAGGAAATAGTCAATTGGAGAGTTGTAGACTAGGGTCTTACCTTTCAGAATAGGAGATACCAAGCAATTTTGACTTGTGTGCTGAAAATTGTGGACATTGCAAGTTTAGCAACCTGCTGTCTAGATTGACTTCAAGTTGAGTTAACTCGGGGACTTGAGTCCTTTGAAAGAAATGAGGGAATCATCGACTAAGGAATGGCAATGGACCTCCTTACCCTTCTAGGAAATTCTGAGTGTATTGGTTTCCGATGAGCGTAGCTTGGGTCACAGCTACTGGTATTTCTTGAATTGTTCCATCGGACAATTGATGAGGGACCCTCTGCATACCGCAGTATGGTGATCATGAGTCATCAAGTTTAAATGATGGGTTTTAGCATTTTATTTAGAACTTAGACAAGTTCCTGTGCTTAGTACTCATGGTGGACATGAGTAAGTTGGGTTATGTCTCCGGTCGGGTTGTGTTGGGTGTCTCGATGCCTGAGTTTGTCAATGGTCAAGAATGGATGGTTATGTGTGTGCTTGCCTTCATTGAATTGTATTGCATCATTGGGGTGCCGTTAGACCACTCGCTGAGGGTCACGGGCCAGAATTATTTGGTCGCTGACCTGTGAAGGTATTGGAAATCAGTGGATGTGATTTTCGTGATGATTGTTGTTTTGACAGACCGGACGGGCTCGACATTGTTGATCGATACCGAGTGTGACTTGGGTAACAACTTGTTTCAATAAACTGCATTGATTAGGTTTTTCTTTATCGTTTTGCTCGAAGACCGAATTGGTGTTAGGGGTGATTCCCTATAATCCAACTCATTCTGAGAGTTAGCACTAGGTGGTGATACTATGGGGTTGTCTCTTCCTGTCATTAGGGATACGTGCTGCGTATGCGTATCTTGCACTGTTAATTCCTGAAGTACCATGGTAAGAACGGGACATTGATTTCCTGGCGGATAGGGGGTTTTAGACCTTCGAGGCCATCATGTTTTATGTTGGTGGACACGAACGGATCATAATGAATCTTCTGCGCAATGGATATGTTGCATGTATATCTGTAAGTTCGTCACAGCTTTCGAGGAGGGTACGATGCAAGAATTATTGGTGACAACGGGGTAGCACCCCAAATTATTTCTTTTATTTATACCTCCTCAACCATGTCATACTATCAGGAACAGAAAGTGGACCGAATTAGAATGCATTGCATAGCGAGGGTTCAAATCCCTGAACTGGAGAAACGGCATGATCAGGGGCACATGTAGTATGGGATGCATGTGTGTCCAGAGTCTTGCTGATATTAGATTAAGTGCATCTGTTCTGTACTCTGTGTTTGAATAGACTTCATGTCATGGCATACACGAATACTAGGAAATCAGGATACACGTTTAATTTCCATTCAAGATGAATTTGTGAGTGTGATAGTTTGAGAATCGTTGTTTCCTTATCAGCATTGCGTCAGTAGAATTACTGACGTACCCCACCTTTTAGGTACATGGATATCAGGTCATGAGTACAGAAGAGCCCAAGATCAGCAGGGCATCCAAGTAGGGTGGCAGTGTACATGCCTACCCTTCGAGCGGGTGCAGAATTATCAGAGTCACGCAGTAGAAGGCTTAAGCCCAGGGACAAGTCCCAGGGGGGAGCAGATAGACCACTCAGCGGAGTTTCGGCAGTGACCAAGGGATTGCCGATCTGAAGCATAGCCGATGGCTTCACAAGAAAAGTTTAACTATTCTTGTAATTAGTTGTAATAAGTTATGTAATTTGTATTCCTTGTTCAAGTACAATTTAACATTGTAATTATTGATGAAATAACTCTGATGGCAATAAAAGTGTTTAAATTTTCGTGTTATTTATGGTGTTGAGATGCATTTGAAGGCAAAGATCTTGGTGATGTCACGGATGTCCGCTAATAGGGATCCGGGGCGTTACATTCATAATCAACACATTTCCACAGCAGTAACAAACGAAATATGAAATAACGATAAATGGAGCATAAAACATCAAAAGAAACTAAGCTAAGTATCAAGTGTCGGAAAACAGGAAACATCATGCATAATACAAGTCAAGAAAACACAAATGCAGTATGATGACTCTCTAATGCATGCTTGTTGGATTCTATGCATTCCATACTACATAGGTCCGGTGCAAGCCCTTATAGCTCTCTACTTTATATGGTTCAATCCCTTGTTATGCAACTATCCTACTGCGGTGACAGAAATAAGATCTAGAATACTCTGCGAATAGGCCTAACAACCCTCGACGCGCAAGCATCATGTAACCATAGCTCTAACTCCGGAGAATCACCTCCTTGCCGTGTACCCCACGAATAGGCCTGCCGACCCGCAACATACAAATACACAGTACATCCCGTGAATAGGCCTGCCGACCATTGACACGCGAATGCACCGTATTTTCCGTGAATAGGTCTGCCGACCTTCGACCCGCGAACATACCAACTGTCTTCTAGACATTTCATGAATAGGTCTGCTGACCCTCGACACACAAACATACTAGGGACACAACAAACACAGTCCTGGAATACATCGTTGGACTAACAATAGAGCCCATACTTACGTTTCCCAAGTTCTATCATATCTCTACTAGTGTCTGTCCTTAGGTTGATTATTATTAATTAAAACACAACTTCCCCCTCTCTAGAGTTGGTGTGCCCTGCCGGACTTAATTCCACCAAAACAATCCCAAGGACCCAACTGGCCGACATCAACAAAATCTCATCTGCCGGTTTACAGGAATCCCATTCAACTTCTAGAGACTCACAACTCAAATATCAACACAAATCTTTCAGTAAAACTCTTGATTCCATTATCAATTCATTCATATTAAGAATTTTTTTAAATCACACAAATCCAAATTTATCCAAACACACAAATTTTCTGAAGTAAAATCTGAGTTTAATCCTCTAGAATAACTAAATTTCACAATTAGAAATCATAGAAAAGTCACAAAACGTCAATATCTTGAAATCCATATATATATTTGGCCTCCTAAAGTCGTAGAAATACCAATTAAAATTCCATTATTAATCAAAATATAACTCTCTATAAAATACAGTAATCTGTAGCAAAAACTTCATCTAAAATAGTAGATCAATAATCCATAAGTTCGAAGAAATAATCGTTTAAGAAATCAGCAAGAAAACTCAACAAAGCAACACTGACAGCAGGTGTCGGTCGACCGACATCTTAGTTCAAAAAGTGGCGGTCGAATGACATGCTAAAAATCCAAAATCCAACAATTGACAGTCGACTGTCATTTTAGTTCAAAAAATGGACAGTCGACTGACATATCAAAAACAGCCCATATACAACAGCTTTAAATTTCGTGCACTTCTCAATTGTTACTTGGTTTATAATCTTTAAAAGCATGAATTTGTAAATTTTAAAACCCTGAGATGACTAAATACAACTTTTCTAACATACTGGAGTTCATAAATTAAATCAAACTCTCAACAAATTCACAAAAGAGCAATTTTTCATCAAAACTCTTCAAATCGAAATTGTGTATATCTGTATGTGTATATAGGTGTATATATATATGTAAGATCTTCTAGAAATCATTGTATGTGAGAAGTGTATCATTCAATTCAATCTTAGTGTTAATATAGATCAAAATTCACTTGAAAAACTTCGCAAAACACCAAAATCCACCTTCGGCTGTGTACAATCAAACCCGAAATCAAAATCCCAATCTTTCAACACATAAAGACTCAATCTTTGATCCCCCAATTTTCTCTTGCAATTCATTAAACATATGTACAACTAGTTATATCAATTTGCCCATGATTACTTGCATCTACAACATGTTTTAATCAAATCAAAACCATCTAACAGATCATATATGTTCAAATCAGAAAAGACTCCAATTTTTATCATCTATATGCATTATACATCTTACAACTCATTATATACAATCAAATCAGCAAGAAATAGCACATCCATGAGTTATATTAAGTTCTTAACATTCTTAAGTCTTCTATATAGAGATTTTATTCATCAATTGCGTATCATTCATAAAAAGTTTCACCTTTAATTATCCATCCATCAATATATTCTTGATATCATCATACGATCATCTAACATGCATTCTACTAGGAAAATCTTCATATTTAGCATGCATAGAACAATAAAAAATGAAACATATGTCACTCACCTTATTGAAAAACCAACGAAAGTAATAAAGAATAAGAAAAGCTCCTCCTTTCGCAAAAAATCCAAGATCCTCGCTTCGAAACTCCAAGAAAATCAATAATAAAATATACTTTTGTTTTGTGCAGAGAAAGGACGACTGTAGAATCCCCTATATAGGCCGAAATCTAGAGTATTAGGGTTTTGAGAAGATTTTGCAAAATATTCCTTTAGAATATATCTTTACATATATAGATCATTTACATTAGGTAACTAGATTAACCAATTTAGTTGAGATTTAAAACAAAATTAATCTCCCCAGATCTGGCCAGCATCTATATCAAACCAGAAAATCAATTTTGTAATTTTTGCCTCCGAGTGACAATTTTGCAAAATGATCATTTTTTAATAAATTAGCAAAATAAACCAAATGTATTAGAAAAAAAATTAAACTCTTTACCTCTAAGTTGGCCAGTCATCATGCTCAGCCCAGAAATCTGAAAATCTGGAGTTTTTACTACAGGTGGTAATTTTGCATAAAAGCCATTCTTTTTGTAATAATTTCAAACTTGTCAAATAAATATTTAAAAAATTCAGAAAATTCACACATAATACCTACTAATAAAAGCCATTCTTTCTATCTCTGGTTGTGACTTGAGCGTCGAAGGGTCTGTCGTCGGGGCCACCCCCGGTGTTTCAGGCTTTTTGCAGATCCACGGCCGCGCCAGGAACCGTCGGATTCAGATCAAGGTGCTCTTTCAGCGATCCAAATCCAATTTCAGGAGCTCTAACCACTTTTTACGGCGATCATCAAAGGTTAGATCTTTAGTAGTTTTCTTCACAATATAAATTCACTATCTAATTGCTCTCACACCAAAATAAGTAGCAACACCTTCTATTCAACACCTCAATTAAATGCAACTGGTCAATGGTAGAATTAAATGCTCTAAGATCATGTCCTTTTCCTTCCCCTCCCTTCCTTTCGTCATTATGTTTGACAACATTGAAGCTCCTTCCACGATCCAAGTCAAGCTTCACTCTAGGCATATATGTTTTGAGTTCCGTCTAGAACACTTGTCGGAAACCCGTATTGTTCGGTCCATACACGGCAGTCACAAGTTGTACAAACCTTTTAGTTTCTGTACAATTACTACAGAGACTGAAAATTTCCCTACCCATACATCAATAACATTGAGTTTAATGCTATTGATACCAACCATGAGCCCCCCCCCCCCCCCCCCCCCCCCCCCCCCCCCCCCCCCCGGATGCTCCTTGAGCATCCAGAACCCTCCAATCACTAATGTGACGGAGACCAAACCCTCGCAATAACCTTGTTGTTGGTTGACACGCCTTGGTTTCTTCTAAGCAAACGATATCTACATTTTGACTCATGATAACATCCCCTACCATTCTTTGTTTGGTATACTTTCCAAGCCCCCTAATGTTCCAAAAAAGTATGTTAAACATTAAAACCATTTGCACCCCTGTCATGCCCCGCTTCTGCTGCGCCACTCTGATCAGGAAGACTCTGCCATTAGCATCCATTAGCTCTAGCAATCTGGTTCGTGGCTCACCGTGTCCTCGACATGTCCAAACGAAATCCCTCTAGCATGAAGTTCGAACTCTTGGCAACTTCAGATTCTCATCACCTCCTGAGATCCTGGGACTCTGCATGCACATCTTTGGAGCAACGATGACACTTCCTCTCCTAGTGATGATCTAAGCCACTGACAAGTCATAGCAGATCAAGTGATGCCAATCAATGAACCAAGCAAAAAAAAAGAATGGATGGTACCAAAATCAGAAGGATATGGGTACGAACAGAAATTAATTCATACCCAATAAAAAATCAATCAAAGAGGGCGACTGAAAGAGACGAAAGGAAACAAGGAATCAAGGAATCGAATAAGAAGGGATCAAAATGAATCGAAAAAGGCTAGTATCCAGATCAAGTTGATTATCATTTGTTCATGTAATGCATGTTCTGTTTACTGTTGAGTCGATCCTGATCGAGCCAAACATTTCTAACATATTAGTCAAACTAATACATTAGCCAAACCTGGGCTCTGATACCACTAAAAATCCTATCACGTCCCGCTTCCCAATAAGAAATACAAAATACGGATACACGACACAAGTCCAACGAATGACTTTCACCATTCATAAGCTGTTAGGATCTCTACAACAAGTCACAAGAAATAGCAAGAAGTAAACAAGAAAGAATCATCCACGCATGCATGAAACAAATTAATATGATCAACAGAAATACTTGAAATAAATACAAGATTCTCAAATATTCAGATCTGGAACAACAAGTCACAAGTTCTGGGACAAAAACGCCCAATACAAGATTCAAGTGGCAATTACAATTTATTCTAAATCAGGAAATAAACTCAAGCAAGAAATGCTAGCCAAGCCTAGAACACTTGGTCACTTACTCCCTCGGGCAGTTGATCACCAAAGTCTACAAGTTTAACAAATTGCAAGAAAAGGAAAAAAAATAAACAAAACGCCCGTCAATGCAAGTTACGGGTTGCATGTAGTGCAGAAAACAAGTACGCAAAATAAATAATAAGGATACAGAGTAGCAACAAGAACAAGTATTGAAGTAAGCATGGAAGGGATGTGACAGCAAAGTAGAGCAACTAACTCAAATCAAGAATAGGATCAACTGGCATGGCAAACTAGTAAGGTGCAAGTGACATGTAAAAGTATCAAGTAGCATGAAAGCAAGTAGCAAGTAGCAAGTAACATGTAACAAGTGTCAAGTAGCATGTACAAGTATTAGAGATGTGCAAGTGATCATGTTATTCTCAAGTCTTGTATCTAGTCCTATCTATGTAGCACTTCATGCATCCCAAATTTTACCACATGGTTGCTACATTCAGACAAGTTACGTTTAGATTTCGTAGTGGATCATAGAGGTCAGTGTACTTAGGTACAAGTATCAAGTATCAGGTAATCACGTGTCAAGTATCAAGTATCAAGTATCATGTGTCAAGTAATCATGTGTCAAGTATCAAGTATCAAGTATTAAGTATCAAGTATCAAGTATCAAGTAGGATCTGTGGATCTCCTCCGAGTACACCTCTCTTGTGGAAAAGTATGTAGTAGGGTAGCAAGTGAGAAACACGGGCCCCCTTCCAAGTACATATTTCTGTATTTTCCACTACTAGATCTTTTCCCTTAAATCCCAGCTTGGTTTCTTGTTATTCTTATTAAAGCAAGCATGGACGTGCACAAATAAGGAAAGATAACATGGCAAGAAACAAGGGACAAGTTTAAGTTGGATAGAAGACATGAACGGATGGCAAACAACTCATAATAGACCAAGACAATGAAACTTCCAATTCTGGACAGCAAGACAGAGCTGCATCAAGATCAAGATTCCCGTTGCCACAAGAATGAAAACTTGGATCCGTCAGAAAATCTAGAAAATAGACTCTCAGCTGAATCCAGCACATATACACAAGTCATAACAACTACAGAAACAGGGCTCAAATCAGTGTTTTATACAGAATTCATGTTCAGCCAGAAATCACAAAGTTGTATTTATCAGCATGAAAATAGAATAAACGCTTACTGATTAAATCTAAGAAAAATCTGGAAGATTCCTTAGCATTTCTAGTACAAGTAACTAAAATTTCATAATATTCCATTACAGATAGCATAGTCAAATAAATTCGGAAAACAGAAAGATACAGCAAGTTTACACAGCAGTGCAAAAACAGTGATAGATTACAAAGTATAACTCGAAATTCAAATCTGTCAAAAGGGTAGTAAAATAGACAAATCAGGCTACATTTCATATTCACAAAGTGTTAATCAACAGAGACTGGAATCTGGTTGAAAAGAAAGTTCTTTACTGAACAGCATGCAATTTGGAAATATATTGATTTATTCACAGGTATAGAATAAATTATAAAAGTCATTAAATGAATCTACAAAAATTAGGGGTTGATCCCAGTCATGTCTAGTCATACACAAAAAAATATTGAATCCAAATTTTACTTTTAACACCAGTTTTAAAATAATATAACATGCAGTAATCTCATAAATCAGAATCTGAAAATTACATCACAGCTGTAGTAAAATAGCGATAAATCACACATAAAAAATCTAAACTGAGATCCGTCAAAAGTTCTGAAAAATAGAAATCGAGGCCTACGAATCATATTCACAAAATAATTTATTTTACTGACCTTAACAGGGTCTAAAATACTGAACCAAAACAGGACAACAGAAAAACAAAATCTCTTTTCATGCATTTAATCAAACAACTCATATGCAATGAATCCAAATTAGAATATAATGCAAAACATGGTATATTAGATATTCAAAACAACATGGTATGGGTATTTAACCATCCTACTACAAATCAAAACATCTAATACATCAAGCATGCAACAAACACACAACTATCATAGATCACAAAGAACATATATACATGCATCGAGAGTCTATCTAGATCTAGTTTATTTTCATGTCGTGTGTGTGACACTATGATAATGGATCAAGACTACGAATGGATCAAACAAACGAAATCAAGATTTATCAAGAGATCTTCATGAGACGAACACAAAAAGAGAGCGATACTACATGCGGTATTTTATACTTGTATACAAACAAAAATATTATACAAGTTACTTACCTTAGGGGTGAAGATGACGAATCTGACGAGAAAGAATAACGAGAACGGGTCCCGGCACACAGCGATGATCAGCACGGATCTTGATGATGATGAAGGTGATAATCACGATCACGATCGGTCGATCGGATGACTCAGATTCCAAGATCAAGGTGATGATCAAGATTAGATCAAACAGAAGGTCCAGATCAAGGTGATCACAGATCTGATGATGATCACAATCACGATGAAAGATCAAACAGCCCAGATCTCCCTGATGATGAAGATGATGATGATGATCAAGAGGATATCGGATAGCCAGGATTCAAACGATCAAGAAATCTTGATCAAATAGCAAACACCCTTGGGCTTCGACTCGTGGCAGCATTGGGCGAGGCTGATGGCGGTCGGCATAGGGCACAGGGCGACGACGGCAGGACGTGAGCGGCGTGCTGATAGTAAGCGGCCGCGATTGGGGTGTTCGGAGGGTGGAGCTTCGATGGGGGAACTCGACTGCGTCTCACTGCTCTGTTCTTGGGAAGAAGCAGGGGAGTAGTCGACTGAGAAGTAGGCCGGCGCTCGAAGGCTGGGTGAAGCTCGGGGGTGACAACAAGGATGACAACGACGAACGGGGTTCTTCGGTGGATGGCTGGGTTCGGTATGGAGGCGCTGGGCGAGAACAGGAAGGCGCAAGGCACAGGGCGTGCGACAGTGAGGGAGGGCCATGAGCGAGCGGAAGACAGGGCGAGGCTGATGGGTCGACTGAGGGGAGAAACGGAGGGGTTCGAAGAGGTTGCAGACGAGGACGTGTTCAAGCAGAGCGAAGTCGAGGAGGAGAGTGATCAGGGGAAGAGGTGAGCGGGGGGTGCAGGAGCTTCAACGAGAGAATGGTGGTCGACTGGCTGCGGGGGGAAGATGATGAGGGCGAGGAACGAGGTCGGAGAAGGTCGAGCAAGTGGTTGAAGATGGGTGAACATTGGGGGAGGGGTTGTACAGTAGGCAGCTGGAGTATATTAGCAGGGGTTAGGGTTAATGATAGGATTAGGGTTTGTGATTAGCAGGGTTTATATAGGGAAAGGATTAAGGTATAGGGTGTTGGGTATTGGGTTTAAATCCAATAAGATAATGGGAATAGGGTTTTTGGTTATAAATCAATTAATAGGTTTAAATCCAATAGAGAAAAATAATAAGCATTATAGGGGCTTACAAAATATACATATATACATGTAAATCAAATCATGAACAACCAAACTAATAATAGTAATAATAATAATAACAGTAATAGCAATAACAATAATAATAATGGTAATAATAACAATAATAATAATAACATAAAAATCAAAATATGGTTTAAGTCTAACAAATTCATTAAAATCCAAATAGTAATAACATATTAGATGACTGTCTAAAATATAAATACTCGACCAATTAGGAATATAAAATAAAATTTAAAAAACACCGTTATTTGAAATAAATATTATTTTCGAATAATAAAATGAAATAGAAAATTTCTTAGAAACCAAAATAATATTTTATTAAAATTTGATCAATTGAAAATATAATTGTTGAAAGAAAGAATTTAAAAGCGAGAAGAAAGTTCTAAAAAATTTAAATACACGGAAAAATACATATATGCGGAACAGGGTTACAACCCCCTTCCCTAGTAACATTACCAAGCTCCTCTTGGATGAGAGGTATGTCCTCGTCATGCTTGGTCTCATCCACCTCCCTTAACCTCTTGTGAATTAAGGAGATATTTTCAATTTTCCTAACTCTAATTAGATTTATCCCCGAAATGTGAGTGTCTTGACGATGAATGCAAATTGATACCATATGCAGAAGCTAATTGAATAAACATGGAGTCCGACAAAGAACTGAAAATTGAAATTAGATGTACAAGATTACCTGCAATTGCATCATAGCTCTTCCTTTTTCCGACCGTTTGATAGATTTCATTGACCGTGAGAGCCCTTACTCCCTTAGGTTGCCTACTACTCCTCCCTTCGATAATGGTGTCCTCCCTTGCTGCTAGCTTCTTTCCCTTCTTTTCTGATACCCCTTTCACCTTCAGACTCACATACTCAGGTTCCTTTTCTGGAATACTCTCAAGCCTATGCACCTGATCATCATCCTGATCCGGTTCGTTGTTGTTTGATTGGTGATTGCTACTACTGATATTCCCCTTGTTGGAAGAGTACCCTTCTTTGGCCGCCCGAGATATCCTAAACCATTCTTCCTTCAAATTTCCGACCAAGGCCCTTATCTTTCTTCTAATTTCTTTTTGAACCCGGAGCACTACCTCTATCTTGATGAGATATCGACATTGTCTTCCCCCTCCGAGTCCCCATCTTCTTCAAAGTTGTTATTTTCAACTTATTCTTTTTTGGCCATATACTTTCTCAGTCGATGGTGGACACACTGGATCGGTATTAATGGATCATTCTCTTTGGACTTCTTTCAAAACATGTGTGGGTGCTAATTTATCCTTTTCTGGTTGGCCTTTGGGGGGGGGGCATTCTACCAGGCTTTTGGCCTTCCCGAATAATAGTCCCAATTATATAGGTCAGCAACAATCTCTTCGCCTCTTAGCCCATCCAGACCTTCCTCCAACTTGTTGTTTCCCGCCACCTCATTCAAAATTTGAAACATGTTTGTGTCAATGCTCTATATTCAAAAAATTGAATCAGGTTTTTGTTTATGCTCTATTCCTTCCTCGTACGAGGATTCCTTTCCAACGTGTCGCTGCACAGAGCTATCACGTTCTCGTTTGGTCCTAGAACCAATCATGTTGAGTCCTCCTCGGTTGACACGTGGTCCAGCTATAAAGGTATTGAGTGGATGGTCCCCCCGGTGACATCACAATCCTCGTCGTCTGACCGAACGAGAAATCATCCACCTCTTGTAACATCCCGAATTTCAAAACATACTGAATTCGAAGTTCCACAAGATCTTTACACTTCTCTTCGTACAATTTTACAAGGAATTAAAAACTTTTGTTACATCAAAGTTTACATTTACATTACATATTTATAGCGGAAGCAATTTACAACAAATTACATGTACAACACTTGAATCATTCTTTAATCAGCATGCATTCTTTAGTCTTGTTAATCACTTTATCCTGCATAGAAACTGTGGGCACGTCAGTTCATTCAACTAATGGTAGGATATAATACATCAATTTTCTCTTACTTGGAAAGTACAAACTTGTCACAAACAAAACTACGGGGACTATCCTATTGATGTCGTGTTGTGCGGTGCACTTAGTCCTTAATGTAGTTATGTATGTTACATGACACTAATGCACACTTGTTCAGATTCCATGCATCCCATACTACATAGATCTGAGGGCAAGCCCTTAACCGTTCTTCATCTTGTAGGGTTCAATCCCTCGTCATGACTTAAATTACTACAGTAACCACGATAAGTATCCTAGATGTTCTATGAGTTACGAGCTCATGTCCAGACAGCCTGGAGGGGAATCCCACGTTATGTCACGACGCATCGTGAAGAACCTATGGACAATTCAGCCTCCGTCATGGGACATGACACCACCCGTAGTAACCAAACACCCCACATGCATCGCCTGCGGTACGGACTCTTGGAAACATATCTACATCATGACACGACGCATCGTGTAGACAGCCTGTGAATATTCTTACACCGTAGCTCCGAGGACCTCATACTCGTGTTTTTCTCTTATTTTCATCACATCTTCACTATGTGTCTAGTCCTTAGTTATTTGAATCATGAACAAAATCAATTCTCTAGAGTTAGCCCTTCCATTATACCGATCTTAACCAATTATAATAATCACAACCCAAATCTTGGTCTTTTCATTTTAAATCTAATTTCAACAATCTCTTTTCAATGTCGGTATAAGGCTTAACTATACTCTAGTTCTCAATTTCACTTCACAATCACAAAATCGAGTTTTCATACTCATATAGTCTTTTTCATAGTTCAAATAATTTTTTCCCATTTCTTTTCTATAAGTCAATTCTTACATAAGTTCAATTTCAATTTATAACATTCTCATTCAAGAAAATAAGTCTTAATAATTCCATTTGATTTCCGTACTATTATTTCTTTTTCTCCAAAAAATCAAAAATCATATTTTCATTCATCTTTCAAATACATACATTACCCATATAAAGAATAAAATCCATAAACGAACACATTTCAAGTTCTTTTTATACAAGATTCTCTTTTATAATTTAGTATAACTCCTCATGGATTAAAATCACTTTTTTTTGTATACTTATGCAAATATCAATTTTATAGAGTTCTACTCAATTTTTACTTCTCACACCCTTTAATTTAAGTCAAAATAGTGTGCAAATATTTTTCATGAAGTCCATATATTTTTATAATAATTATAACAATTTTTTCCCGAATTTTAAAGGTCAAAAATCAATTGAAAAACAATAAAATCGAAAAAGGTTTTAAAATGTCGAGCTCAAGAATCGAACCAGTCACCCAAGGTCGAGCCCACGCTACAGTGCAGTGCACTGTGGCGCACATGCGCTAACCAGAAAGGACAGGGCGCAACCACGTCAAAGGAGAGAGTTTAAATCCCTAAGAACTCGCTTTTCAGTTATTGGATTTTTCCAAAAAAAAAAATTAAAACAAAAGCTAATGCCCAGTTTCGAACCCGTGAAGAAGGACCAGACCCACGCTATAGTAAGCGCACCCGAACGCACCCAATAACCAAATAGTCCAAGTGGCTAATCTGGTATGAGTTGGGTTTTTAGGGGTTTTGATTCAAGTTTCGGTTCATTTTGATTTTTTATAAAACTAACTATTTTTAAACTCTTTTCTTCTCAATTTCATTCAAAATTTTCAGAATAGAATTGTTATGCATTTCTAAGATATCAGTAAGATAAAACTTAATTTTTGACATAAAAAGTGTAATTTTCTTCTTTAAGTACAGTTTTGTCTATAATTTTGAATATGCACATACAAATGTAGTTTCTTTATAATTTTGCATTCAAACTTCTCATAGATCCCTTTTATTAGTTTTATTGTTATTAACTATACATTTCATTAATAATTATCCCTTTTTCATATCATTAACAAGTGAATTAGCAAAATCACATTTATGCATGGTTATCATTTCGACCAACTAAACATACAATCATGTCTTCTTAGTTTAGCACAATCAATCAATTAAAGCATGGTAGCTTGGTCAATTCTAAACTAACAATCACAATTTGCAACTAATTAACATTCTTTTAACACAATCAAACCATTGCAATTTGTCTCATTTTCATAACACATGGCTAAAATAACTAAAGTTTCTTCTCAATTTTATCAACCATACCCTAGCATGATGTCTAATTAGAAGTTTGAGAAAATCACCTACCTTTAATGGAGAGAAAAACTAAACAAAACTCCTAGGGATCTCCTACAATGAACAAGTGAAGCCTTCTCCTCCTAGATCGAGCCACCAAATTGACTTCTCCTCCTAGTAAGCAAGCAACCCGAGCCTCCACCTTTGCTCCTTGAAAATGCTGGCCTCTCCTTGGGTTGAAGGACACACACTAGCACTCAATCTTTTGAACTCAAAAACTTCTCAATCTTTTGTCTCACTAAATTGCCTATCTTTCTTTCTTTCTATTCTTTTCTTTTCAAAAATTTTAAGTGTGAGAAAGAAGAGTGTAGGGGGGGGGGGGGAGGGGGGTATTTATACGAATTTTGAGGGTGAATGGAGGGCGAGGATGAGATCAAATGGTTAGGGATCAAGGGTCTAGATGAACTAGGGAGTTATAGAAACTATCCATGATGAAGCAACCAACTCTCCACCTATCCCATCTCTCCCACTCTCCTATGCATGATCCGGCCTAGGGTAAAAGGGTGTGCATTGCACACTCTAATCTATGCACGTGCCAACTAGTACCCCCTCTTTACAAGTTTGTTGTCTACACTATAAGTTAGATTAAAAAAAAGAGAAATTAAGTTAGATGGGCTCATTAATGGGCCAATTAATCATGGGCTCTACTAATTAAATTAATTTATTAATTAAAATGGGCTAAAAAGAGCCAATTAGGCCTAGAATTTAATTGAACTTTTAAAATAGTCTTTTTTTTTGGAAAAAAGAGAAAAATTTTCTTGTTCATGCTATAAAAAAATATTTTTATAAAAGAAATTATACATATGAAATTATACGTGTAAAACACGTAAAATCACAAACTCTACATAAATATAAATTTAGGGTGTTACACCTCTAGTTCTGTGTCATACCATTCATCATGAACAAATGGGCGGCCATTACTATTGTTATGTTATTGTTTTTGGGTGCTTTGAACATTGTGTAATCTGTTAAGATTTTATATATTATATTATACCGGAGATTAGTTTAGTCCCATTTTGAATAATGTATTGGTTTAGTCTTTCTTATCTCCTATATATAGGAGACACATTGTACTCGGTGTAATCAATCAATAATAAAGAATATTTTCCTATCCCTAATTCTATCATGGTATCAGAGCCTATAATCCTATAAGGTCTATACTAATTTGATCAACGTTATCGAGGTGGAGTGATTCTCGTTTTCATCAGAATCACTCCACCTCCCAACATCTCTCCTGATCAAATCTCCAAAACCCTAGCCGTCATCAAACAACAAATCTCCAAAACCTAATTAATTCTTCTCAACCGTCATTAACCCCAAACCCCCTCATCATCCTTCTCCTTCCTCTGTTCATCTTCCCCAAACCATCGCATCCATCTCGTCGAGCTCACCCATCGACCTCACCCTCATCTGCCTACTCCATCGTCGCTCCGATCGACTTCACCCCATCTTCTCCACCATGGCCGCACTCGTCCCTCATCCTCATCCCCTGGACCCGCCATCGACTGCCCCTCCCTTCCGCTCGAGCACCCATGTCATCGTCAGCACCCTCATCCTTCCACTTCCCAATCCCGAAGTCCCCTAAATCCCGTTGTCCAAATTCCCTTCTCCTAGCCGCCTTCCTCTAATACAAAAACCCTAGCTATCCATTTTTTTCTCCTTTTCCTCTCAAACCCTAGCCGCCATCTACCATTGTTCTGATCCAATTATTTTTTTACCCAAAACCCACAAACCAAATACCCTATATTTCAAACCCGACCCAAACCCACTTTCAATACATACCCGAAACCCTATTACTCTCTTACCATAAACAAAAAAATCCAGACCCAAAATCCTAACCCGACTCGAAACCCATTTTCTTTTCAAAAAAAATTCATCTTGCATGTCCTTCACCCTCTACATTTTTCGTCAGCAAACTCACGCCGAGTTTGAGAAGGAAAGATATCAACATTATCATAGTTCCTGTCTCCCTCATCTTTCGTCGACCAAAGACCATCTTCCTCATCATGTTCTCAGTTCAGGGACAATTCTCAAGTCAGATGTGCCACTTCCTTCTCTTCATTCGACAATTCTCAAGTCAGGGGTGAGATCCCAACATGTGCCTGTTACAAAAAAATCTTTATAAAATTGATTGAGAGGCACAGAAAATAGAGAAGAAAAGTGGAGAGAAAGAAAAAACCGAAAAGAATAAAATAAATAAATAAATAAGAACTTACAAAGACCAATTTCAAAATTACAAGTTGAGAAGTCGAGACCTGTGTATCACACAGTGTCCTTAAAACAGATTTGGTCTCCTCCGATTGCTGGATTGTACGAAGGCGTCTGCCTCCCAGGATGCAACGACCATAGTGTTCACGTAGGCACCACGTAACACTCTCAAACCGACCTGCAGCATTAGAATTCTATCACAGACTTACCAAACTTGAAGGAACAAGGAATAGAATAGAACTAAAATTTGGAGGAAGAAAGAAGATGACTGGTGTAGGGAAGAAATGAGAGGGGAGACCTCTATTTATAGAGCCAGGATTAAAACTGTAACGGCAGAAAAGGCTATGAATGCCTTCAGTGTAACGGCAGACAATCAGTTGAATGCCGACACTGTAACGGCAGACATCAGTCATTGCCTTTGAATGCCTTCAGTGTAACGGCAGACAAAACATTCAACATTGTGTTGAAATGGTAGACAGAACCGTTTCTGCATTTATTTCAGCCGTTACAAAAAGAAAAATTACAACTGTAGCAAAAAGTGGCTCTGCACGGGGTGGGATCATGTCGGTCCGGCATTTGCATCTGCAGGTCGTGCGGGCGCACACAAGTCGCATGTTATCTGGTCCGAGATTTGCACCCCCCCTGCGCGCGCGAGAGAGAGCCTCTCTTCTAGATATCTTACAATTCTTAGAAGGAGGGTACTATATATCCTCTTCTATTCCTTTGATTTTTCCGATGTGGGACTATGTTCCCTTAACCCATTTTCAGGAATGAAAACGTCTCACTTTGAGAGACAATTTCTCATTCACCCCGTAATCGTTTTTAGCAAATGAATATATGATTTTGATCTACTCACGAAGGAGAACACAAATCAATCAAGATCTTTCAATAATTCATTGAGGATCTTAATCAAAAAATTGCTCAAAAATCGGTTTGTAAATGGTGTCTAAAACACCCATTTTCTAACATTCCCCACATGAATTAGAATTGACGACCACAGACACGATAGACTGACATGACAGACTTGGTGATAGAATTCAACGGTTGATTCCTGCATAGGATAGGTAGGTGTTACCCTTTGAACCTTTCCTTATGAAAATATGTTTACTTTACTAACTAAACAGTAGACGCGATGTCCTTGAACTGTTCTGTCATTTATGTAAACGATGACATATCTCACACAAAAATCTTCCTAACTCATTTTCAGTTCTCACTGTTATGTTCGTTTTGGCCAAACATACGCCTAGTTCTGCAAGAGTTTAACAGGAATATTGCCTTATATTATTTCCTTGGAAGCGACCCTTCTTCCCTCTTATATAGGTGATTTCTTACTTAAAAGTAACCTGCATTACTCTGCTCGGATATCCGATGCATAAGAATCATTAAAAGCCTAGTTTAACCTGTTACCTTACGGGCATCACTATTTTATCATGGGAATGGACATGGAAAAATTTTCACAGTGATCCAACTTGGTCTTTACAATTTAGTTGTCCCTTTGAACCTAGATCTTGGGATCTCCAGTCAGCTAGGTTGGGTGTCCATTGTATCGACTTATTCTTTCATGGGCTTCAGTCCCATTCCCTTCGATGATTTATCAACTAACTCTCTATTTAACCCTTTGGTTAGCGGATCCGCAATGTTATCCTTTGACTTTACATAGTCCACAGAGAT
The DNA here is from genome assembly GCA_017893485.1 of Hemerocallis citrina. Classification (NCBI taxonomy): domain Eukaryota; kingdom Viridiplantae; phylum Streptophyta; class Magnoliopsida; order Asparagales; family Asphodelaceae; genus Hemerocallis; species Hemerocallis citrina. Next base: position 170,901,570 of record CM030360.1, read on the forward strand.
AACCCCAGTAGAGAGTAGTTGTCTAATGGTATTATGTTTTCGACGAATATGTCTAGATTTACGATTATACATATTGCTCTGTGCTCTACAAATTGCAGATTGACTATCTAAATGTATGCAGATTGGAGGCACAGGCTTCGTCCACCTTGGAATATCCTCAAGGAAGTGGCGTAACCATTTAGCCTCTTCCCCACATTTGTCCAGTGTGATAAATTCAGATTCCATCGTGGATTTAGCGATCACTGTTTGTTTCAAGAATTTCCAAGAAACTACTACACCACCTAGTGTAAACACATAGCCACTAGTGGATTTTGAATTATCACTATATATCCAGTTCGCATCACTATATCCTTCACGTACAATCGGGTATCTCGTATAGTGCAGCCCATAGTTACGAGTAAAACGCAAGTACTTCAGTATTCTTGTAATTACTTGCCAATGCTCTCTTCCTGGATTACTCATGTATCTACTTAGTATACTCATTGCATAGGCTATGTCTGATCTTGTACAACTCATTAAGTACATTAGACTGCTTATTATTCTAGAGTATTCTATTTGAGAAATACTCTCATCTTTTTTTTGATGAAACGGATAGTCTTTCGACTCCAGCCAGATAAACAATAATATTAATCAAAATTAGTACAAAAAGAGGTTTAATAAGCCATAAAACCAAATGATACAGGCTAAGATACAGCGAGCATCCGTCGGAAGCAAAAATACAAGTAGCCAAAAGCTCTAATTACGACAACGAATCAGTTAGAGAAAAATAAAAAAATAAAAAATGAGGCTACGATCGGGCCGGTTGACGAAGACTAAAGCCGTTAGAATAGGGTCGCCCAACGTCCCCCTAGTGACGGAGAGAGACAAACTCGACTGGTAGAAGAGTGTGCTAGTAGAGTCACCCACAGAGTAACATCTGATGGAGCAGATCGATGCGAAGCCCGGCAATGACAGAAAGCCGCCAGGGGTGTGGGTACAACTGGTCTTGATGCCTGAAGGGAAAAGAACAGTCTGGCAATGGGCAAGAAAAAAAAGCCAGTTGCACCGCGTAAGATCTCATCGACGGCCATGACAAGCAGAAGGAGAAAATCATGGGGCGTCACAGACAAAAATAAGAGACGAGGAGGCAAGCTTCTCCAAAGCCATCACACAGTATAGTAGAACATCATAGAGCCTACAAGCTCACCAAATATACCATGCCTAGAAATATTCTAAGGAAAACACATCAAAGACAAAAGAACACTAGATATAAGCTCCATAAGGTAGAACAATAAAACCATACAACCAAAATCACCCAATGCCAATTACAGTCAGGGGAGTCGGCAAAGATGTGCCAGCCCAATAACATCCAGGGAAACAAAAGAAGAAGAGCTTAACCCCAAATAGTACCAACTTAGAGCCAAGAGAGGCTCACTAGAGCAACACAAAATAGTCTTATGAACAAGGGAGACAATAGAGAAAATTATCCTATGTGTTACATGCACGGGCTATACATCACCAAGCAAAATGCGCATCTGCGCAGCAGTCAAAAGAGTAACTCTGATAACTTCTTCAATCCTGTGAACAAGATGAATGGTTATCAAAAAGAGTAGCGGCCACAAGAAATAATCCAATAAACACAGAAACATAGATACTTATAAAGCATTAAGGTTACAGAGGCAAAGTAAAGCATCGTCCAGTCTATGACTGTAAAGAGAATCTCTAGCTTCGATTTTTAAAGTCGAAGACCAGAAATTAAAAAGAAATAGAAAATCTTCAATTATGGGATGGATTGGGGACGCATAATGTCTGAATAACCTCTTATTTATTTCCATCCACGTGATCCAAATTATAATTTGAACCGAAAGATTCCACGATCTGTGATACCTTTTATTAGTGGGAAGAGTCAACCAGCAAGAGAATAAGTTTGACGGGATAAATGGGAATTCCCATGCTAGAGAACTAATTTTCCACAGGGAACGCGTGAAGTCGCAACCAACAAACAGGTGATCTACGTCTTCTAAATTATTGGAGCAAAAGGGACACAACTAACCCCACGCTAAATTCCTTTTGTTTAGGACTTCGACTGTAAGCAGCCTGTTGTTGAGAGCGAGCCAAGTGACTATTTTAACTTTAAGGGGGGCACAGGTTTGCCAAATGAAGTCAGCGTAAGGGGAGAGAATGCCTCTAAAGTTAAGAAAGTGATAAAACGATTTAACTTAAAAAGTCCCCGCCAAGTTCCAATGCCAAAAGAAATCTTCTTTTGGGCGCCACTCGAAATTGTTGAGGGAAAAAAGGAGGTCGTTCAAGTCAGAAGTTAAATACGTCAGAAGACTGGCTGAGAACGGGATAATCCAATGTCTTTGAGAGTTAATAAGGGTGAAAGAGTCTGCCACTGTGGCTAGGGGATTGGAGGCTAGTCGGAAGAGAGCTGGGAAAGAAGAGGCGAGTTTGGTGTTACCAATCCAGAGATCGGACCAGAACTTGGTCTTGGATCCGTCGAAACAATCATGGATGATACCGCATTGGAAAGCAGCGGCCACTTTCCAAACTCCTTTCCAGAATGGAGAGGCGTTGCGATGGATACTGGATGGGAAATCCCACAACTGGCAGTTGGAAAAGCAGTTAACCTTGATACTTTGGATCCAAGGTAAATGATCGAATTTTAAGATCCTCCATAGCCATTTACCTAACAAAGTAATATTTTGGTGCCTGAGGTTCAAAACCCCTAAGCCCCCAGCCTCTTTGGAAGAGCAGACCAATTTCTAGTTGCTAAGGTGAGAACCTGGCTTATGGTTGGAAGAGCCTGACCAGAAAAAATTACTTCTGATTTGGTTCATCCTCTTGATAACCCAAGAAGGGACATAATAGAAAGACATCATATAAAGAGGGATAGATGAGAGGACTGAGTTAAGAAGGATCAATCTACCTCCACGGGAGAGGAGTTTCCTAGCCCAAACGTTAAGGCAGGATTCTACCTTATCTACCATGGGTGACTAGTCATATTTGTGCAGTTTACCCCATCTCAGGGGAATACCCAAATACGTGATGGGGAAAGAAGCAATAGGGCAGTTAAAGAAATTAGAGATCTCACTCTGGCGATTGGGAGAACCTCCCAGCCAGAGAACCGAAGATTTTTGAAAATTGATCGATAGTCTCGAAGCTAGTTCGAAGCAGTAGAGTAGAAGTTTTAGGTTACGGAGAGAGTGAGAATTTGGTTTGGCAAAGATGATAGTATCGTCAGCGTATTGCAGATTAAGAACACCATGGAAAAGATGCGAGTCACCTAGACCTTCAATGACCTGCGCTTTCCATGCATTGCGAAGTAGTTTACTAAAAACATCTGCAACCAGGAAAAATAAAAGGGAAGAGAGCGGGTCACCTTGGCGGAGGCCACATTTAATTTTAAATTTGTAACCTTCAGAACCTTTAATAAGAATGGAAGAAGTGCCTGAGAAGAGGCTGGATTTAATCCAAGCCATCCATTTGGGACCGAATCTCCTATTAATAAGAATATCAAACAGGAAATCCCAGCTTACATTGTCGTAAGCTTTTTGGAAATCGGGTTTGAGAAGGATACTTTCTGAGTTAGAGTTGTGACAATGAGATATAATCTCTTGAGCCGAGGCAACACTATCAAGGATAAAATGATCCTTGATAAAACCCGATTGGACAGGATCAATAAAGGGTGAAAGGACCGTGCTGAGCCTCGCAGAAAGAAATTTCATAATGATTTTGAAGGTGGTGTTGATCAGGATAATAGGCCTAAAGTTCGACACAGAGTGCACTCCCATCATTTTAGGGATGAGCACAATGTGCACATAATTGATACGGTCGAAAGAAAAGGAGCCCTGATGAAGTTCCGTAAACATACGGAGGAGATCATCTTTAAGCCAGTGCCAGAACTTTTGGAAGAAGAAAGCGGGAAATCCGTCCGGTCCTGGCGCTGATTCGCTTTCTAAAGAGAAAACCGCCGATTTAATCACTTCCAAGGAAAAGGGGACCTCAAGGGAAGAGAGGTCTTGTGACTGAGTACCATAAAGGTGGTGTCAATCAAGGCTAATGGATTGCTGTTTGTACGAACCAATAAGGTTTTTATAGAAATACTCTCATCTTTATTCTTAGATAAATGTAAAGTTAGATTTATTGGAGTTCTGGCAATTCCAGAATTATCTTTATCAAATTTTTCAAGAATATTATCAACATAATGTAACTTGCTTAAAATAAGCTCGTCTGATGTTCTTGTGATTTTAATTCCCAATATAACATCCACTAGTCCCATGTCTTTCATGTCAAACCTCGAGCTCAACATATTTTTAACAGATTTAATTATCTGATCATTGCTTCCAATAATAAGCATGTCATCTACATACAAACATATAATGACATATCCATCTTCTGTGTCTTTGACATATACACATTTGTCACATTCATTGATCTTGAAGCCATTTGTCATCATGACATTGTCAAATTTCTCATGCCACTGCTTTGAAGCTCTTTGAAGCTTGTTTCAAGTCATATAATGACTTCACCAGTTTACACACTTTCCTTTCATGTCCTAGAGCCGAAAAACCCTCAGGTTGTTCCATGTAGATTTCTTCATCTAAATATCCATTAAGAAAAGCTGTTTTTACATCCATTTGATGTACTTCAAGATTGCGCAGAGCTGCTATTATAAGTACCATCCTAATAGAATTTATTCTCATCACAAGAGAATATGTATCAAAGTAATCAAGACCATCCTTTTGTTTATAACCTTTAATTACGAGTCTTGTCTTATATTTATCAATTGATCCATCAGGTTTCATTTTTCTCTTGAAGATCCACTTGGAACCTAAAGGTTTACTACCCGGTGGAAGATCCATTAGTTCCCAAGTATGATTTTGTAAGATAGAATCAATTTCACTCTTGATGGCTTCTTTCCATAGAGAACCATCATTAGAGTTCACCGCTTCCTTGAAGGTTTGGGGTTCACCTTCAAGCATAAAAGTTAAGAAATCTGGACCAAAAGATTTTTTCATTCTTGTTCTTTTACTGCGTCGAGGTTCCTCCTCAACTTCTTCATCTTGGTCTTCACTATCTTCACTAATAGTCTCATGTATTCGTTTGGAGGAACTTGGTTCTTCCTTTGACTTACATAGAAATACATCTTCAAAGAACGATGCATTTCTAGATTCCATTATCGTGTTCTTTGATATATCAGTGATATCGGATTTATACACCAAGAACCCATAGGCACTACTATTAAGTGCATAGCCAATGAAAATACAATCAACCGTTTTGGTCCTATTTTTATTTTCTTAGGTGGCGGTACTGCCATCTTGACAAGACATCCCCACATTTGCAAGTAATTGTAAGATGACTTTCTTTCTTTCCATAATTTATATGGAGTTTTCTCTTCTTTCTTTTTGGGCACCTTATTCAAAAGGTAGTTAGCTGAAAGAATAGCTTCCCCCCACAAGTTTGGTGGCAAACCAGAACTTATTAACATTGCATTCATCATTTCTTTCAATGTACGATTCTTTCTCTCAGCAATATCGTTGGGCTGAGGAGAATAAGGCGCTGTCGTTTCATGTATAATCCCATAATTAGCACACGTGTCAGTAAATGGCGATTCATACTCTCCACCTCGGTCGCTTCTTAGCACCTTAATTTTCTTTTTGAGTTGGTTCTCAACCTCATTTTTATAAAGAACAAAATTCTCTATAGCTTCATCCTTGCTTTTAAGCAAATATACATAGCAGTATTTTGTGCTATCATCAATGAAGGTAATAAAATATTTATTACCACCTCTTATTTATATCATTTTCAAATTACAAATATCAGTGTGAATTAGATCAAGAGGTTCATTGTTTCTTTCAACACTTTTAAACGATGATCTTGTTAGTTTTGCCTCAACACAAGTTTCACACGTGTGTTTGGAATCAATTTGGAATGTTCGTATGTGATTCAAGTTAATTAGTTTTTGCAAAGTATCATAATTAACATGTCCCAGTCTACCATGCCATAAATTGGAAGACGCAAGCATATAAGTAGAAGAGCTAGCTTTAATGATATTTTTGACCATGGTCATTACATTGAGTTTAAACATTCCACCACTCATATATCCTCTACCAACATAAATTCCATTTTTTGACAAAACAAATTTGTTTGACTCGAACACTAAATGAAAACCGTGGTTATTAAGGAACGAACCAGATACCAAGTTCTTACGGATTTCAGGAACATATGCAACATTATTCAGAGTCAGTTCCTTTCCAGAAGTCATCTTCAAGATCACCTTACCTTGGCCCTTGATTTCTGAAGTAGCCGAGTTCCCCATAAACATTTTCTTTCCATTCTCTAATGGTTCGAAAGTGAAAAACATACTTCAGTTGGAGCACACATGTCGAGTAGCTCCAGTGTCAATCCACCATTCCTTCAGGTTTGAACCTAACATATTCACCTCTAAGATCACAGCTGAGAGGTTGATATCGGAAACATCTTGAGCGATCCCTTGAATCAAGTTTGCTTCTCTGTTCTTGTTCTTCTTGGGAAGTCTACATTCAGTAGACTTGTGACCCATTTTTTCACAATTGAAGCACTTGCCTTGAAACTTGGGCTTCTTGGAGATTCCTTTCTTAGGCCCCAACTTGGGACCCTTGTTCTTGTGCTTGTTGAAACGTTGTTTATGTTCCATTACATTTGCCTTGGCTGCATGACTGACGAGTCCAACCTTTTCAGATCCTCTATTGTCTTCTTCAATACGAAGCCTGACAATGAGATCTTCAATGCCCATTTCTTTTTACTTATGCTCTAGGTAGTTCTTAAAGTCTTTCCAACCTGGTGGTAATTTTTCAATTATACATGCCACTTGGAAACTTTCACTTAAGTTCATACCTTCAGCATGAATCTCATGCAAGATCAGTTATAGTTCTTGAACTTGACTGATCACTGTTTTAAAATCTACCATTTTATAGTCTAGGAAGCGGCCCACAATGAATTTTTTGACACCAGCATCCTCAGTTTTATACTTATGGTCTAGTGATTCCCAAAGTTCTTTAGCTATTCTTTTGTCAATGTATACATTATACAAAGAATCGGCTAATCCATTCATTATGTAATTCCTATAAGTAATCAGCACTTTTCTAAGCATCCACACCGGCGATGACTTGGTTATTTTGCTCATCTTTCTTAAGATTTGGAGCTTCTTTGTTCAAGAATCTTGCAAGATTCAGTGTGGTCAGATAGAATATCATCTTCTGTTGCCACCTTTTGAAGTTCTGCCCGTTGAACTTCTCAGGTTTCTCCCCATGGGAGACTGAGATAGGTACAATAGTGGGCATTGACACTCGTGTCGCAGCAGCAGTCGGTACTTGCGTCGTATCAGCAACCGGCATGTGGACCGTTTCAGATACAGCAACATTGTCCGATGCAGTAGTCATTTTGATTCTTAAAATTACACAACACGAGTGTAAGTTTTTTAGATTAAAGAAAAAAGAAAAGAAGTGCCTCAAAATCGGAAATCAAGAAAATCTAAAAATCTGTTTTAAGTTTGTTACAAAAATTCTTTATAAAGTTGATTGAGAGGCACAGAAAACAGAGAAGAAAAGTGGAGAGAAAGAAAAAACTGGAAAGAAAAATAAATAAATAAATAAATAAATAAGAACTTACAAAGACCAATTTCAGAATTACAAGTTGAGAGGTCGAAACCTGTGTATCACACAGTGTCCTTAAAACAGATTTCGCCTCCTCCGGTTGCTGGATTGTACGAAGGCGTCTGTCTCCCAAGATGCAACGACCAGAGTGTTCACGTAGGCACCACGTAACACTCTCGAACCGAGCTGCATCGTTAGAATTCTGTCACAGACTTACCAAACTTGAAGGAGCGAGAAACATAATAGAACTAAAATTTAGAGGAAGAAAGAAGATGACTGGTGCAGGAAGAAATGAGAGGGAAGGCCTCTATTTATTGAGCGATGGTTAAAACTGTAACGGCAGACAAGGCTATGAAAGCCTTCAGTGTAATGGCAGACAATCAATCCGGCACTATAACGGTAGACATCAGTCATTGCCTTTGAATGCCTTCAGTGCAACGGCTGACAAAACATTCAACACATCACTGAAACGGCAGACAGAACCGTTTCTGCATTTATTTCAGCAGTTACAAAAAGAAAAATCACAACTGTAGCAAAAAGTGGCTTTGCACGGGGTGGGATCATGTCGGTCCGGCATTCGTGTCCGCAGGTAGTGCGAGTGCACACAAGTCGCATGTTATCCGGTCCGAGATTTGCACCTCCCCCTGCACGCGCGAGAGAGAGCATCTCTTCTAGCTATCTTACAATGCTTAGAAGGAGGTTACAATATATCTTCTTCTATTTCCTTTGATTTTTTTCGATGTGGAACTATGTTCCCTTAACCCATTTTCAGGAATGAAAACGTCTCACTTTGAGAGACAATTTCTCATTCACCCCTTAACCGTTTTTAGCAAATCAATATATAATTTTGATCTACTCACGAAGGAGAACACAAATCAATCAAGATCTCTCAATAATTCATTGAGGATCTTACTCAAAAAATTGCTTAAAAATCGGTTCGTAAATGGTGTATAAAATACCCATTTTCTAACAGCGCCAATAGTGCGCCACTTTCTTCCACAACATACGACAATTCTCAAGTCAGGGGTGAGATCCCAACATGCACCAATAGTGCGCCTTCCCTGCGCCATCGAGCGCCTTCCCTGCACCATCTACTTGAGCGTCGTTCCTGCATCACTGTTTGCCGTCCATATCACATCAACTGAGTCAATATTCCAAACTCATGTTGTTTGAACCAACTTGAGTTTGAAAGGGGGTGTTAAGATTTTATATATTATATTATGCCGGAGATTAGTTTATTCTCATACTGAACAATGTGTTTGTTTAGTCTTCCTTCTCTCCTATATATAGGAGACACATTGTACTCGGTTTAATCAATCAATAATAAAGAATATTTTCCTATCCATAATTCTATCATAATCTTATATTTTAATCTCTTAATCTTCTCTTTAATTTGGGATTAAGAGGAGTTAATTTTTTTTTAGTAATACTACATCCACTACCAATTTCACTACCATTTTGTTCACTACCTTAGGTGGTACACTCCAATAGGTAGAAAAAGATAGAGTAGGTGGGAGAACTCTCCAATAGGAATATACCACATAAAATAGTGAACAAAATAGTAGTGAAATTGGTAGTGGATGAAGCATTACTCTTTTTTTTTTTTTTTTTTTTGTTCTTGTAAGCTTAACTTGTTGGTTTTTTGGACCTGTGGGCGCTGGACAACCAGTTCGATGTCCAAGTTTTGTTAGCGTCCTTGTATATTTAATTTGATGGGTTGTGGACAAAGATCCAACCCGTTATGAATTTGGTTTTTGGGTATAAACACAATATAGAGTATGGTAAACTAAATCTATATTGGAAATGCGATTAGGGGTTCATCCATAATGAACCATAATGTGATCCTATTTACATCCTTGCTCTTGTACCATAATAAATGACTAGTATTTTTCACGTGCAGCGCACGTTTTGATAAGAATTGAAGAATTGTTACGTGCGATTTATATGTTAAGAAATAATTTTGGAGTTAGACGTGCATTACACGTAATTGGTAAAAATATTTTGAAGAAAAAACTATAATTTGCACGTGCAATGCACGTATTTATAGGTAGATTTGAGTTGTATGTGCAACATATATGTATATTTAGTGTTAAAAAAATATTGTAAAATTGTTTTGCACGTGCATTGCACATTTTTAATATGTGGAATTTTTTATATTTATTTGTTTTTGTTGTAATTAATGGGAGAATTGGAGTTATACATGCAACGCACGAATTTGTATGTTGACAACACTACAACTTCAACTCTCCCATTATAATATTAGAGAATTTCGATGGAGCAATTCCCTTGATTAAGGATGTATCAGTAGCAGAGTGATCGTGTTCTTTCATATTTATCCGTGCATTAGCGTTTAGCGAAGATAGTTACAAAAATATGTAGACAATAACTATATCATATGTCTGAATTTTTTGAAATTTTTTAAATATATTTACTACTATTTTTAATGAGAAATATTGAGTTGCAATCTTGCAGCCGTATATCATGCAATCCATACACTTTTATCTTAATCAAAATTGACAATAATTAATATGCGTCAAATCAATGAGGCTCTTAGAGCATCCACAGTCGTCATTGTTTTAAAAAATTAGGGATGACAAGTGGGCCGGATCAACCGCCGATCCGTCCGCGACCCGTCCGTATAACCCGGCCCATGAAACGGCAGTTCGGGTTTGGGTCGAACCCATGAACAGTAACGGGTTGACTCGGGTCGCCGAAATATCGAATCCAACTTGCCCAACCCGGCCGGCGAACACGGTTAAATTCCCCAACCAGCCCGCCAACCCGCGGGTCGACCCACGGGTTGCGAACCGTTTGACCCGAACGGGTCAAACGTTCGACCCACCCGGGGTCGACCGTTGTCCCAAACGGGTCCAACGGGTCGCAAAAGGGGGCCGTTGGGTACTGTACAACAGAGAGCCAAAACGGCTCTTATAGCCTTTTTTTTTTGGTTTTTTTGGGTTTTTTTTGTTTCTTTTATATATTTTTACCCTATAAATACCCCCCCAAAATCCCATCAAATAATTCACAAAAAACTCTCTGACTCTCTTTACTATTATAACTCATTTCTGAGCAATTTGTGAACAATTGAAGTGCTCAACAAGCAAGTCTTCAAGGCATATACACGATCAAATTCCGATCGTATCGAAATCAAAATTCAACAACGTCTTCAACTCTTCAACTCTCGTCCAACTCCAAGTGATCAAGTCTTCAACTCTCCTTCAAGCTCTTCTCAACTCTTCAATTCCGGAATCGCTTATTTCTACTTCTACTTCTATTCTTATTTTCACGGATTTTTTTTTATATACGCATATCCACGGTGAACGGTATCAAAATTTCATACCTCTCTTCTTATTTAATTTTTGTTGTAGTTATATCTTTTATTAGTTTTTTGATCTTCTCTATCTCAACTCTTTTGTTTTCTAAATTTTTTTTTATAACTCATCGCTCCTACATTGTGTAGTTTTTTTTTTTACATACATTACTACATTATATCTAGATCACGGGGTAGAGGTCGTAGCCAAAGTGGGCAAGATTCCACCGGCACTTCCCATAGGCCACCAATTGTCCCAATTAGTGAGTCCGCCAAAGAGTACCATGATCCTCCTACCCAACAATGGGGTGCACACGATGAGGTTGTAGGAGACATACAACTAGAAGAAGAAGAACAACAACAACAACAAACCGAAACCACACAACCCCGTAGTGGTAGGAAAAGTAGAGGAGAAAGTAGTGATTGACATAAATTTTACGATTTTATTCCGGACGAAGAAAATCCGGGTATAGGGTTGAAAGTTTGTAAAACATGTTCTAAGGCATACAAATTCAAGAGGGGTGATGGCACCGGTACAATTAGTAAACACATCCAACATAACCATAAAGACCTTCTTGTTGACCTACCCGGCCAAAAAAAAATTAATCCTAGGATCGGTCTAGTTGATAGCCACCCTTATGATCCTGATCTTGTTCGTCGGGAAATGGCCCGATTAGTAATAAAGGAAGAGTTACCATTTTCCTATCCCGAGAGTAGGGACTTGAAAAATTTTAATCAAATGACCTTAAACCCTCATTTTAGAAGAATCCCGAGAAATACTTGCAAATTGGATTGTTTTAAAGTGTACAATGAAATGAATGACGCTTTGATTGCAATTTTATGAAGTTTAACTTGTAGAGTTAGTTTAACTTCGGATTGTTGGACGGGTGTCAACAATATTCCAACGATGGAAATAACCTGTCATTGGATTGACAATGGTTAGATTCTTCAAAAAAAAATCATATCACTTGCCGCGTTGCCGTATCCCCATAGTGGCGCTAAAATAGCAAACCGTATTTTAGAAATTTGTGATGTTTTTTATATTCGCGATAAAATTATGTGTATTAGTTTTGATAATACATCTAACAACAATGCAGCAATTACTACTTTAAAATCCGCATTAAACCCTCCATCTGACAATATTTTTCATATTAGATGTGCATGTCATATTTTAAATTTATGTGTTCAAGATGCATTGAAAATAGCCGATCCATATATACTTAAAACTAGAAATTGTGTACATTTCATTACATTAAGTCCCAGCGTATTTTAAGAATGGAAAAATTGGTGTAGGATTTCAAATGTACCTTTTAGAAGATTTACAAAGGATGTTAAACACTGATGGAACTCCACTTTTAATTTACTACATGTTGTTACCGACTATAAAGTAGTTGTAAATGATTTTTGTATCGCAAAAATTTGCCAAATTTTGAAATGACTCCTACCAATTGGTTTTATGTCGAATCTTTATTGAAATTTTTAGAACCATTTAAAACCGCAACTTTAAAATTTTCAAAATCATATGAATCTACTTCTAATAGCATTTTTATTTCAATAGTTAGTATGATGCAAACATTTAACGAAATGTTAAATGATACTTTTGTTAGTGATATTGTAAAACCTGCATACAAAAAAATTTTGAAGTATTTTTATTCTCCTCCTATATTTATTTGTGTTGCTACCGTTATGGATCCTCGTATCAAATTAGAAGGTACGAAGAGTTTGATTGAAATATTTTTTTCATTACTTGAGGAAAATGAAAAAATAGAAATAGAAATTGATTACGCTTCTTTTTTAGTTAAATTTGAATCTATATTAAATAACTTGTATAATTATTATGATCGATCTTTTGCTTCTAGTAGTACAACATCCGTAGTTAGTTCTTCTTCTGGTAGTTCCAAAGGTAAGGGTAAGAGTAAATTTGATGATAGAATATTTAATTTACTTTCACAAATTCAATCCAAAAAACCTAGAACTAATCAACCAAATAAATTAAATTGGTATAACCAATAAGATTCTGAGTTTTCTTCTTCTCCACTAGATACTTTACAATGGTGGAAAGACCATGAACACACTTATAGTATTCTGTCATATATGGCTAAAGATTTACTAACTCCTCCTGTCTCTACAGTTGTTTCTGAAAATGTATTTTCTTCAAGTAGCAGTATTCTAACTGATTACAGAAATCCCTTGAAGCCCGACACGTTAGAGATACTCGTTTGCACAGAAGACTGGCTGAAGGCTGAAGATAAGACACAAGGGAAAGCATTATCTACGTCCACAAGTGGGAGCAACTCGCGGAAGAACAACAACAACAATAGCAACCAAAATGAAGAATTCAAGACCAACAACAACAAGTCAACAACAACAAATTGAAGGCCATCAACTTGAAGACAATTGTAAATAGATAAAAAAATTGTATTATATCTGTGCTTGTTATTTCAAATTAAAAAAATTGAAGTAAATTGAAATTGTATATAAGAAATATGTTAGTGTATAAAACAAATTTGTGAATTGAATTCTTTATTTCATTAGAAATTGTGAAACTTGTATAACTTAAAATCATATGAATAATATTTCAATATTTTTTGACAATTTCACTCTTTCAATCTTATTATTATTATTATTATTATTGTTACCGCTAAATCTGGTGTGGGGGTAAATAGATAGAATTTGTGGATTCGTGAAAAACCTGAATAGCAAACCTCTAACCTGTTCCGCCGGGGTTTGACCGTTGACTCCTGCCGTACACCTGCAAAAAGTGCGAGACACCGGGGTTGATCCCGGCGACGCACCCTCCGACGCTCAAGTCAGTAACCAGAAATGATTATCAAAGAGCGTAAATTGGAAAAGTATTGATTACCTCTTAATGGAGATGGATGGGGGGTATTTATAGGCGTCTTAGGGATCAAATTAGGAATGTAGTCCCTGTGATCAGATAAGGAATATTCTCCTAGTAATCAGATAAGGAATTGAATCCCTAATTCCCGGTGAAAAGATAGATGTGAATCAGGGCCGTTGATTAGGATTAATCAGAAACCCTAATTCTATCTTTCTGGACTGGATGTGCAGCGGGTTGGAACCCGTACCCAGTTGATGTGGATCCGTTTATGGGTTATTGGGCTTTGGATAAAGACCCAGTTCCCATTTCAGACCCGTTTGTAGGTGAAATTACCATTTTACCCCTGAGCTTTAAGATTCGTGTCCGATGTGAGCGGTCCTGATTTAATCCTATTTTTAGCCATATCACGAGCCCCCCACTCCTAAATACTGAGTTTTTCAGTCTTTGAGGAGTAGTTTTGTTGTTCTAATGGCGTACGGGATTTTATCGGTGTTCTTAAGGGAGTTTGGATCTTGCTCGGGGGTGTAAAGGTGTTATTCTGAGCTTGTAAAATACCCAAAAATATCCTCAGAATTTTTTGGATTTTTGGTGATTTTTCCAGATTTTTCTGAATTTTTTCTCATTTTTTCGAATTTTTTATTCATTTTCCGAATTAAATAATTAATTATTGAAAATATTAAATAATTATTCTAATTAAATAATTATATTTTTCAGAATTTTAAAATAATTTTTCTGAATTTATAATTATTTTTAGAATTTTTATTTAATTTTTTCCAATTTTTAAATATTTTTTCGGGTTTTTTAAATAATTAAAACAAATAAATATGTAAATAAATAAATTGAATATTACCTGGACACGTGGCGCGATCGTATGCATTGATCACGATCAAGCGAGCGCGCATCGGGAGGAGGAAGAAGAGACCATTTTTTTGGTGTAACAAGGTCGGTTCCATGAACGCTCGGCAAAAGTGGCTGAAGTCCACGTGGGCGACACGTGGCAGTCAAAGTTTGACTTCTTCTTCTTCTTTTTTTTTTTTTTTTTTTTTTTTGCCAGCTCTGTTTCTCTCTTCTTCTCTCTCTCCCGCTGCTTCTTCTTTCTCTCTTCCGCTTCTTCGTGCTCCTTCGTTTTCTCCAGTCTCGAAGCGCCAGACGCTCGCGAAGTGGAGCTCAACGGGGGAGCTCGTCTTCGGAGGTCGACGTGGAGTGGAGCTAGAAGGTGGTCGTCGGAGGTGGAGCTCGTCAGCGGAAGGATTGGGTTCGGAGCTTCGGAGATTCGACGAAGGAGACGGAGCTCGAGTTCGGAGCTCAGTCGCGAGGGGAGCTTGCGATGGAGGAGGTCGGTGACTGAGCTTCAGCAGAGCTCAGTGATGACGGCGTCCGGTCGTGTCTTCTCGTCTACGAGCTTGGCGGTGGAGTCGAGGTCGGGAGCTCGACGGAGGAGACGGAGCTCGAGTTCGGAGCTCAGTCGCGAGGCGGTTGGATGGCGAGCTCGAAGAGGAGGTGAGGGAGCTCTGAAGCTTTGATGGTGCTCGTCGGCGTGGAGACGAGAGGAGGGCTCGAGCTCGGCATCGGTGAACTCGACGAGGAGGAAAGCTTGGCGGAGCTTGATGGAGGTCGGAGTTGTCGATGTGGTGGTGGAGCTCGTCTGTTGGGAGAGCTCGACAGCTATGAAGGGAGAGCTCGAGAGGTTCAAGCTTAACAGTGGGTTCGGTGAGAAGGTCGAGCTCGGCAATGGCTAGCTCGACGAGGAGTTGGGTTCAAAGCTCAGTTGAGGAGCTTGGTGTTCGTTGAGCTCGACGGAGGAGGAGAGCTTGGCTGAGCTTGATGGAGGTCGGAGTTGTCGATGTCTGTGAGAGGCGTTCGGCCATAGCGGCAAGGAGAACTCGGAGTTCGACCATAGGGGAGCTCGGCATCGCAGCTCGAAGGTGGAGCACGCGATGGTGGTGAGCTCGAAGAGGCCGATCGAGCGCGGGAGGAGGTCGGCTCTTCTTGTTTGGGTTTGGCGCAGTTGTGAGCTCGGCTTAAAGGTTGAAGATGACGGAGCTTGAGGAAATGTCGGAGCTCAGCATCGTGGTCAGCCATGGCGAAGCTCGAAGAGGGAGCTGATGGTGAGTGGAGATGAGCTTGGCGGCGAAGCGAGCTCGGCGACGAAGCGAGCTCGGCAGATGAGCTCGGCGACGAAGCCTCGCGATGAGTTCGAAGCTCTTGGCGGAGACTTTGTGAGCTCGGCGATGGGGGCTGGCGAGGTCTGCTTGGAGCGGCGGTGCGCTCGGAGTTGGGTTCGGCGAGGGAGGAGCTCGGGGTCTGGACGAACGTGGCGAAGCTCGGAGCTCAGCCTTGGAGGAGTTGGGTTTTGAAGAAGGGGTCGTTTTGGAGAAGAAGCTGACGAACTGTGCTTTTCGGTTTTTGCATGGGTTTGGTTTTTGCTTGAGTTTTGGCGCCAAAATGGCTGAAGAAGAAGGGATGGTTCGGTTTGGGTTTGGGTCCCCTTAATGGGTCCGAACCCGGCCCCTTGTCCCCCTAACCTTTTTTTTTTGCTTTTTGTGGGTCTGTGCTGGTGCCGAACTCAACTGGTGCCGAACTCAAGCCCGTAAAACGGTCGGTGTCAGGAACGCTCGGCAGCTGGTGCCGAACTCAAGCCCGTAAAACGGTCGGTGGCAAGAATGCTCGGCAACGGGTGCCGAACTCATCTGGAGCCGAACTCAAGCCCGTAAAACGGTCGGTGGCAAGAACGCTCGGCAGGGGTGCCGAACTCAACTGGTGCCGAACTCAAGCCCGTAAAACGGTCAGTGGCAAGAACGCTCGGCAGCGGGTGCCGAACTCAACTGGTGCCGAACTCAAGCCCGTAAAACGGTCGGTGGCAAGAACGCTCGGCAGCGGGTGCCGAACTCCAATTTTCCCTGCAGAGTTCTTCTTGATATTCCCGGTGCTACGGAGGTCGGCTCGGGGCGTGCGACCCCTTGTTTCGAAGCTAATTCGAAGATCTACGACTTTTCTTTAGGAGTGAGATGAAGATTCACCCTCCTTCCTGGTCAAAACAGCCAGAGAATATCCTTGTATACATGAGGTTGAGGAGAGTTTTCGATGTTCCCGGTGCTACGGAGGTCGGCTCGGGGCGTGTGACCCCTTGTTTCGAAGCTAACTCGAAGATCTACGACTTCTCTTTAGGAGTGAGACGAAGATTTACCCTCCTTCATGGTCAAAATAGCCCCGCAACATTCTTGTCTTCATGAAGTTGAGGAGTGTTTTGGTTTTTTGCTTGGGATCGGCGGCAACTTTGTTGGAGAAGAATGGGAGGAGAGAGAGAGGGTTTGGGTTTGGATCCTTAACGGGTCTGAACCCGACCCTATAGCCCCCCTTTTCTTTTTTGTGTTGTTTGTTTGGTTGCTTGTATATGAGAGCGTTCGGCGAAGGGGTGTCGAGGTCCGATTTTTCCCCCGTAACGAGGTCGGTTCCGAGAACGCTCGGCGTCGGGTGCCGAACTTGATTTTTTCCCCGTAACGAGGTCGGTGTCACGAACGCTCGGCGTTGAGTGCCGAACTTGATTTTTTCCCCGTAACGAGGTCGGTGTCACGAACGCTCGGCGTTGGGTGCCGAACTTGACTTTTTCCCCGTAACGAGGTCGGTGTCACGAACGCTCGGCGTTGGGTGCCGAACTTGATTTTTTCCCGTAACGAGGTCGGTGTCACGAATGCTCAGCGTTGGGTGCCGAACTTGACTTTTTCCCCGTAACGAGGTCAGTGTCACGAACGCTCGGCGTTGGGTGCCGAACTTGACTTTTTCCCCGTAACGAGGTCGGTGTCACGAACGCTCGGCAGCTGGTGCCGAACTCGATTTTCCCCCCGTAGTGAGGTTGGTTCCGAGAACACTCGGCAGCTTGTGCCGAACTCCGATTTTTCCCTGCAGAGTTCTTCTTGATGTTCCCGGTGCTACGGAGGTCGGCTCGGGGCGTACGACCCCTTGTTTCGAAGCTAATCCGAAGATCTACAACTTCTTTTAGGAGTGAGACGAGGATTCACCCTCCATCATGGTCAAAATAGCCCCGCAACATCCTTGTTTTCATGAAGTTGAGGAGTGTTTTGGTCGTGGGGATTTTGGAAGAGGGGCTCCACTCCTAGGGGCGGAGAAGCCGTGCTGGGAAAAACCCTTGTGTCAGGAAGACCCTTGTAAGAGCCGTGGGAAGACCCATCCTTTGAGGTGAGCAAAACGAAGAGCTTGGCTTTGGGAGAGAGCCATTTGTGAAACGAGTGTGAGGAGGAACTCTAGGAGAGAGTTGTGCTCCAAACTCGTTGAGAAGAGGTCCACTTCGGGGGCGAGCGAAGTGAAGAGCTTGACTCTGGAAGGGAGCCATTTGTGAGATGAGCTTGAGGAGCGACCCAAGGAGAGAGTGGTGAGCTCCGAACTCATTGAGAAGAGGTCCGCTTCGGGGGCGAGCGAAGTGAAGAGCTTGACTCTGGGAGAGAGCCCTTTGTGAGACGAGTGTGAGGAGCAACTCTAGGAGAGAGTGGTGAGCTCCGAACTCGTTGAGAAGAGGTCCGCTTCGAGGGCGAGCGGAGTGAAGAGCTTGACTCTGGGAGAGAGCCCTTTGTGAGACGAGTGTGAGGAGCAACTCTAGGAGAGAGTGGTGAGCTCCGAACTCGTTGAGAAGAGGTCCGCTTTTGGAGGCGAGCGGAGCGAAGAGCTTGACTCTGGGAGAGAGCCGTTTGTGAGACGAGCTTGAGGAGCGATCCAAGGAGAGAATGGTGAGCTCCGAACTCGTTGTTTAAGTGAGGGAATCAACGGTTGTGGGAGCAATTCCGAATGGCGAACCACTTCTAGCTCCTTAACAGCGAACTTGCGAAGTAGAATCGAGCCAAGTGTTGGACTCCGGAACCATTGTCAGTTTAAGGGTTGTGGGAGCAATTCCGAATGGCGAACTACCCCTAGCTCGCTTAGGAGCAAACTTGCGGAGTAGAGTCGAACCAAGTGTTGGACTCCAAACCATTCAACGGCTGTGGGAGCAGTTCTGAATGGCGAGCTACTTCTAGATCGCTTGGGAGCGAACTTGCGAAGTAGAATCGAGCCAAGTGTTGGACTCCGGAACCATTGTCAGTTTAAGGGTTGTGGGAGCAATTCCGAATGGCGAACTACCCCTAGCTCGCTTAGGAGCGAACTTGTGGAGTAGAGTCGAACCAAGTGTTGGACTCCGAACCATTCAACGGCTGTGGGAGCAGTTCCGAATGGCGAGCTACTTCTAGCTCGCTTGGGAGCGAACTTGCGAAGTAGAATCGAGCCAAGTGTTGGACTCCGGAACCATTGTCAGTTTAAGGGGTGTGGGAGCAATTTTGAATGGCGAACTACCCCAAGCTCGCTTAGGAGCGAACTTGCAGAGTAGAGTCGAACCAAGTGTTGGACTCCGAACCATTCAACGGCTGTGGGAGCAGTTCCGAATGGCGAACCACTTCTAACCCGCTTAAGAGCAAGTTATTCGAAGCAGAATCGAACCAAGTGTTGGACTCCGGAACCATCGTTAGAGTTATTCAACGGTTGTGGGAGCAATTCCGAATGGCGAACCATTTCTAACCCGCTTAAGAGCAAGTTATTCGAAGCAGAATCGAACCAAGTGTTGGATTCCGGAACCATCGTTAGAGTTATTCAACGGTTGTGGGAGCAATTCCGAATGGCGAACCACTTCTAACCCGCTTAAGAGCAAGTTATTCGAAACAGAATCGAACCAAGTGTTGGACTCCGGAACCATCGTTAGATTTATTCAACGGTTGTGGGAGCAATTCCGAATGGCGAACCACTTCAAACCCGCTTAAGAGCAAGTTATTCGAAGCAGAATCGAACCAAGTGTTGGACTCCGGAACCATCGTTAGAGTTTAGTGAGTTGCGGGAGGAGCCATGTAGAAGAAGCTGGACTCCGAAATCACCATTTAACGAGTCGTGACTCGGAGAGATTGAGATGAAGCAAGAGCAACAATTTCCAATGAAAAAATGTAAAGTTTTATTGAAATAAACTAAGTGGCTGCTTCAATAGGGCGAGCCATTATTACATGCTATTGGCCGGGTTACAAGCATCGGCCTTATTGAAAATCAAGATCCTACTTCTATGATAAGGTGAAAACCTCTCGAGAGGAGCTGGGAGGTTCTGAGTCTTGAAGTTCGGCGGGCCTTTCCGTACGTTCGTTGGCTCCTTAATAGGGAAGCTCGGCCCCATCTTTTTGGACGAACTTGGTAAGGTGCCCCCGCTGTATGAGTTCTTCGATCTCCTCCTTGAGAGCCCGACAATCATCCGTGTCGTGGCCGTGGTCCCTGTGAAAGCGGCACCACTTATCCTTGTTCCTCTTCTTGCCAGGTGTGTTCATTCTAGGGGGAGCACGGAGTAGCCCTTCCTTGTCCACCTCCATAAGAACTTCTGATATATTAGCAATGAGGGGGGTGAACTTCTCAAAACGTGGAGTCGAACGGCACTGGCCATTACTGTCCTTCTGGGATTTTTGGGACCCCTCTTCACTTGTGTTCTTCCGTTTGTTCCCGGAAGATGTCTCCTTAAGAGTAGGGGGGTTGAGAGCCTCTTCGGCCCGAATGTACTTTTCACACCTGAGAAGGAGGTCGGCAAAGTTCTGTGGAGGCTTCTTAGCAAGAGAGGAACGAAGGCTGGAATTGAAGACATTGGATTGGAAGGCGGCCGTTGCGATGGATTGGTCGAGGGAGGCCATGGACCTGACCTCCGCAGTGAACCTCTTCACATAGTCTCTTAACTTCTCACCTTTCTCTTGCCTGAGCTGGAGGAGTGAGATGCTGGTCTTCTCCGTGCGCCTGCTACTCACGAAGTGGGTGATGAAGAGTGTTTCGAACTGCTCGAAGGAGAATATGGAAGACGGGGCGAGGCGGGAGTACCATTCCCGAGCCGAGCCCTTGAGAGTAGCAGGGAATGTCTTGCACAGCAGGGCATCGGAGGCTTGGTGGATGAGCATGAGAGTCTTGAAGCTCTCAATGTGGTCAACGGGGTCAGTCTCCCCGGTGTAAGGCTCAAATTGGGGAGGTTTGAAGCCGAACGGCACAGGTGCATCCACAATGGTTCGGGAGAAAGGGGGTCGAGTAGGACGTAGGGTCCTCCCCCTAAGCTCTTCTTCTCGACCTATCTGACCCAGGCGCCTCTCTACCTCATGAAGACGGCGATACATGGCGTCGTCCCTCCGACGGTAATCAGCCGATCCTCTAGACTCGTTTTCGTAGGAGGGAGAGCGAGGGCTGCGGCGATGGTAACTTCGGGAGCGACGAGGACTTGGGGTACGCCGGGAGTTGGTAGGAGCGGGACGAGGAGATGGGGACCGTCGGCGAGGGCTTCGGACTGGAGGAGGGGACGGGGCCTTCGGCTCATTAGGGTTTTGACGGAGGTTGAGTGCCTGTTGTACCATTGCTTGGAACTGCTGGAACTCGGCACGGGTGATTGGTGCCTCATTGTTCCTGGGCTGTTGCCGATCTGCGGGGGAGTGCCTCCTTCTGTAATGCTCGGGGGACTCCCTCCTTCCCCTTCGGACAGGGGATCTTCTGTAGTCTCAGCGGTGAGGGGATCGCTCACCCGGACGTTGTTGGCGGGAGGCTCCCTCTCGGGCCCGCTTCTCGTCCAAACGGTGGCGTAAGTCCTCCACCTTCTGCCGGTTTTGAGGATTATGAGAGGCCATGGAATCCGTAGAGGCTTTGTGTATGGAGACGCGGTCTTGATGGAGAGGTTGCTTCATGCGGGAGCCCCCCGCACCGGCATTCTGAGGACCGGTGGGACCCTTGGGGGGTTGCTGATTCTGAAGAGGAGGCTGATCTTGTTGAAGAGGGTCCTCCACTTGAAGCGGGGGTTGTCCCTGCTGCGGAGCGGGTTGGACGGGGACTACCTCTTGCTGATCGACGGGGTTGGGCCCGCGGTTAGACCCTCTGGACCTGACTTTTCTCGGAGGCATGGCTGGAGAAGATCGGACCAACGGGAAGAAGGGCTGCTATTCATTTGGTGTTCCCACAGACGGTGCCAATCTGTTACCGCTAAATCTGGTGTGGGGGTAAACAGATAGAATTTGTGGATTCGTGAAAAACCTGAATAGCAAACCTCTAACCTGTTCCGCCGGGGTTTGACCGTTAACTCCTGCCGTACACCTGCAAAAAGTGCGAGACACCGGAGTTGATCCCGGCGACGCACCCTCTGACGCTCAAGTCAGTAACCAGAAATGATTATCAAAGAGCGTAAATTGGAAAAGTATTGATTACCTCTTAATGGAGATGGATGGGGGGTATTTATAGGCATCTTAGGGATCAAATTAGGAATGTAATCCCCGTGATCAGATAAGGAATATTCTCCTAGTAATCAGATAAGGAATTGAATCCCTAATTCCCGGTGAAAAGATAGATGTGAATCAGGGCCGTTGATTAGGATTAATCAGAAACCCTAATTCTATCTTTTCTGGACTGGATGTGCAGCGGGTTGGAACCCGTACCCAGTTGATGTGGATCCGTTTATGGGTTATTGGGCTTTGGATAAAGACCCAGTTCCCATTTCAGACCCGTTTGTAGGTAAAATTACCATTTTACCCCTGAGCTTTAAGATTCGTGTCCGATGTGAGCGGTCCCGATTTAATCTTATTTTTAGCCATATCAATTATTATTATTATTATTATTATTATTAATGTTTATTATTATTATTATTATTATTATTATTATTATTATTATTATTATTATTATTATTATTATTATTATTTTAAGTTTTTTTTAAAAAAAACCTATCTAAACGGGCCAACCCGCGACCCGACTCGACCCGGGTTGGACCCAAAAGGGTTCACAGGTTGGGCGGGTCGCCATTTCCACTTTTTGACCCGGCCCGGTTAAGCCACCAACCCGGCCCGAACCCGCCCAAGTCAACATCCAACCCGGGCGGGTTCAGCCTGGCCCGGCCCGTTCGACCCGAATGCCATCCCTATAAAAAATGCATATATGCATAAATGCATATAGTATTTGTCAATTTGCTGCAGTCGTTGATTGGTATTTTTTACCAATTTAATAATAAAAAATCCAAACGGAACTTTGTGTTGCGTCAGACGAATTTTTAGAATTTTTTGTGATTTTTTTTAATTAAAAATGTTATTTAAGTGTTTTTTTTAAAAAAATTAGTGGGCCCCTTCGTCGGACGCAACATCAAGTTGCTTCCAAGGAGGCCCAGGTTTGTGGAGTTTTTATTAAATATTTTTTTTATTTAAAAAGTCGTCGGATGCAACTTCAAGTTGCGTCTGACAAATTAAAAAAATTATTTTTTTCGTCGGACACAACATCATGTTTCGTCTCGTATATTATGCATGTAGCTATATCTTGTGTCATATATAGCAATCTACTGTAGCAATCTATATAATAAAACACAAAGAAAGCTATCAAGTGACTCTCATTCAATAAGGTAGAAATCAATGGTCCATATTTAACCTCACAAAATATATTTTACCGCCCAAAAGTTCTTCCAAAAACTCAAATTCAAATCCCCAAAACAACTCCTTTATTTATTTATTTATTTATTTATTTCTCTATCTCTCTCTCACTTTCTCTCCATCTCTCTCATTCTCTCTCTATATACTCAAAAATTTATATTTTCAGATTTCAAGTTTGTAAATTTTCAGATTTTTTATGCATTTTTTATTGCTCATGTTATATTGAAAATAACAAATATCTCATCAAGAGTTAAATTTAATCATTTTCCACACTTAAAGTTCTAAGAAGTTGGATTTTATTCCCCCATTTATAATTATTTTTCAACATATACTAATGGAAACATGGACTTTTATTTACAACTAATTATTGTTTTACTATTCAAACTTGAGCTACATAATTGTTATTTTACTGTTTACAAGACTTTCATATCCTGTATCGTTTTGAAGACGTGCCGTAGGCACGTGCCCACGGTAAATCTAGTTTATGTATAAAATGCATAAATAGCAAACGATTGCAGCTCGTCAATTGCTATAAAATACATTTTATGCATAAATAGCACACGACTATGGATGCTCTTACACCGATAAAATACATACTACATACTAATAAAGTAGTAACTTTTAACACCAAACTTTCAAGATTAAGACTAAGTATACCCCCTGAACACACCTAATAAAGGGGGAAAAAAGCAACATTGAGAGGATTCAGGATTCCCTTTGTCAAATACATAATCCAACCTACAGGCGTGAAGCATCAAAAAATGAAGAAAAATATAAGCAAGGATTCAAACGCGTCTAATTTACTCTTTCA
Organism: Hemerocallis citrina; assembly: GCA_017893485.1. Taxonomy (NCBI): domain Eukaryota; kingdom Viridiplantae; phylum Streptophyta; class Magnoliopsida; order Asparagales; family Asphodelaceae; genus Hemerocallis; species Hemerocallis citrina. The sequence goes on from CM030360.1 coordinate 170,925,592, forward strand.
CCAATCAATTTCTCAACTTTTAATTCAGTGGGGTGGATGGACCCGGGTTGGTGCAAAGTCCGGTTAGATTGGAGGACCCTTACGGTGTTCCTGTAGAACAGTATAGGGAGCTTTGGAACTTGTGTTCAATGCTATTGGGCGGTAATTTTGGACCCGGGTTGTGACCCATAACCTGGGTCCAACCGTACGGGTGATATTGAATCCAACGGGACGCTGTACCCTATTTGCATGTGATGGTTGAGCCTTTTTAAAGCCATGTGGGAATGAATAATGTGATGAAACTATGAAAAGTTGTGATTGGTGGGGCCACCTATATCGTAGGCAGCAAGCATTTGAATTTTTTTTACAAATATGACCCTTTTTGAAAGTATTTAGCAAACTGACCCACTTTCGACACTATTTACCAAAATGACCCACTTGCTATCTCAGATAGCGAGCTTGACGAAACGATCATCGTCATCTGAGATAGCGACTGTAGCCCTATAGATTTTTCTTCAAATTGGCAAGAAAACTGGGAAAAAATTTTAAAGCGAAGACTCACTGTCTCAAACAGCGAGTGTGTTTATACCATACTCGCTGTTTGAGAGAACGAGTGTCGCTTTGACTTTTCAAAAAAAATTAAACTCTCTATCTCAGATACCTCTTCACTTCTCTCTCTACATTCTTTCTCCCAACTCCGAAACCCATCTCCGAAACACTAGCTCCCAAATTTGTGCTCTCACCAACCAAAACCCTCCAAAATCTCAAGGGATCCACTTTATCCCTTACAACCCTCTGTACTCTCACTCTCAAAACCCTAAACTCATTATCGGCGATCCCGAATTTGGTTTATTTCGTGAAGGGTAAAGAGGAATGTGGCGAAAGCGGGTGCATTCATCTCATCCTCATTCTCTACCTCCTAAAGCACTCATCTATCGTACGGTAAGTCTTCATACGTTTGCAATTAGGTTATAGGTTAATTTCGATCGTGGGTTTCTTAGAACGTAATGTTGAGAGCTCATGATTCGTCGGATGATTAGTTGAAAGAGAAATTTAGAATTTATTTGTGTATGTTTAGTTAAAAGAAAATTGCAATGAGGTGAAACTTTGATACTATATGAAAAAATTAATACATTAATCATATGGCTAAAAATGGGAACGAATCTTAAAGCTCTCAGGGATAAAACAGTAATTTTCACCACAAACGGGTCCAAAATGGGAATTGGTCTTTCTCAAAGCCCAATAACCCGAAAACGGATCTATTCTATTGGGTATGGGTAGCAACCCATTACAAACCCGCCCAAATATTTAAAGAGTAATTCAAATTCGTGATTATCTCTAAAAGGTGGTTTAAATCGCTTCTCTTATCATGAAACGAGTTTAAACTCTACATCTTATCCAAAAACACCTGGACATAGAGATAAATGATTATCTCTAAAATTGTCTCTAAAGACGACTATAAATACCCCTCTCCCCCCACCATAAAAAAGGTAATCAATATTTCTCCACAAATCGCTCTTTCATATTCTTCCTAATTATTGACTTGAGCGTCAGAGGGTTCGTCGCCGGGATCCATCCCGGTGTATCGAACTTTTTGCAGATTAACGACAACAGCGTGAAATAGTCAAACGCCGACCAAACGTCAACAGGTTTGCCTTATTTGTTTCCAAAAGAATCCACAAATTCATCTATTTGCTTCCACACTAAAATCAGCAGTAACAGATTAACGTCGTTTATGGAAAACGAAAAAGTAATACAGTCACATATCTCCGATAAAGGCAGTTTGCAAGCCATGCCTCCTAAAGGAAAAAGGAAGGCAGCGACATCGATCCGAAGAGCCACTCCTCTTTCACCTCCTCCATAACTACAAGATCTTCCTCTTCAACTCGACCAACAAGTTCAACAACCGCAGCCTGAACAGCCTCCTCCCAGGTCCAGAGGGGCTGTCCCAGGGGCTCCCGTCAGAGCCGTTAAGGATAACACTCCCACCATGACCGTATCTCAGTCCACAACCCTTCTACTGACTCTATGGCTTCTTAAAGCCCTCCCGACCAGAATCTCCGTCAAGTAATAGTTAATCGACAACAGGGGTTGACCTCCGAACCTGCTTGAACGAAAGGCGGGCCCTTGAGGAAGTCTCTAAACCTGAGCTCCAAAGGGCTCCTAAAGGCTGGTCTCCCCGAAGACTAAGGCCTAGAAGAACCCCATCCCTAACGAGGCGAAGAGAGTCTCCGCCACGTCGCCAGCCGAGAAGCCATACTCCAATAAGCCGAGCCGCACCAAGGGACCACCAGGCTGGAGGAGCACCAGTCACTCAGGCCGAGTTCCATAATTTCAAGGAAGATATCTTGCGAGCTCTTAATATCGCCACAAGTTAGGAATGGCGTGCGCCTAGCCCTCCCCATGCCCCGATTCATGACCAGCACATGCCTAGCCCTCACCGTACCTCCACTCATGAAGGAGAATCCCGAGGGTCGAAAAGATCTAACTGTAGGGATGACTCTGTCCACTGTCGTCATCACGAGATGGAAAGGCACCTCAACCGGCTCAACCAAGAAGAAGAGCAGCGGGCGAGGAATTTCTGCCCAGGCAGGCCTCCATTCTCTAGAATCATCATGAATGCCCCGGTCCCAGAAAACTTTAAGCCCCCTCACTTTGAGTCTTACAATGGGGAATCATACCCGGCTGACCACATCGAGAGTTTCAAAACTCTTATGATAATTTACCAGGCTTCGGATGTGCTCCTTTGCAAAACCTTTCCAGCCATGCTGAAGGGACCCGCGAGAGGATGGTACTCCCGACTAACCCCTGCCTCAATATTCTCCTTCAACCAGTTCGAAAAGCTATTCCTTACCCACTTTGTGAGTAGCCGCCGGGTCGAGAAGACGAGTACATCTTTGTTGGCACTCAGTCAAAAGAAGGGCGAGCACTTAAGGGACTATGTCAAGCGCTTTACCACCGAGATTCGGTTTATCGGCTCTCTTGATCAGTCGATGACCTCTGCTGTATTTCGACACATGATCAATCACGCAGACCTGAAGGCATCTCTCACTTAAAATCTGCTCGGGACTTCTCGAAACTCCTGTTGAGGAGCTAAAAATATATTCGGCCGGAGGAGGTCCTCCTCCCCCGAAATCAGAAAGAGCCTTTCTCGAGAACAAACGGATGGGTGCAGACGAAGAAGGTGCTAAGAAGCTCCAAAAGGATAATGGTGGCCAGCGCCGCCCTCCTCCTCATTTTGATAGTTCACCCCTCTTAATGCCAGTGTCTCGGTCATCCTAATGGAGTTCGGAAAAGAAGGGTTGCTCCAACCACCTCCGAAGATGAATACACCCGGTAAGAAGAGGAACAGGGACAAATGGTGTTGTTTTCATAGGGACCATGACTACGACAGAGATGATTGTCGGGCCCTCAAAGATGAAATTGAGGCCCTCATCCAGAAGGGGCAACTGGCCAAGTTCATAAGGAAGGAAAGAGCAGATCCCCGCCTCCCTGAGGGGCTACTAAGCGAACTGAAAGACCTGTTGAGACCCCTGACTCCGAAGCTGAAGCTGTCTTACACCTTATTCATGGAGGCCTAATGGGAGGAGAGTCAAACTCCTCCTGAAAAGCCTTCATCCGAAAGGTAAACTCAGTTAAGAATCATTCTCCCCCAAGGGCCTTAGGGTTCCTGTCACCTTTTCAGACAAGGATTTGGAAGGCATCCGAACACCTCATTGTGATGCTCTTGTGATAAAACTCCATATGGCCAACTTCGAAGTGCGACGAGTCCTGGTCGACAACGGCAGTGTGGTCAATATCCTTTTCCTAGAAGCCTTCCAGGGCCTCAAGTTATCTAGCGATCGCCTCAAACCCGCCGGCTACACTCTCTACGGATTTTCTAGGGTACCAGTGAAGATCGAGGGAGTTATAACTCTCGACGTAACCGCTGGCAAAACCCCAACCACTCGAACCGAACCGATGGACTTTATGGTTGTTGACATAAAGTTCGCTTAAATGTCATCCTGGGCTGACCCGGCCTAGTCGCTCTTCAAGCCGTACCCTCAGCCTACCATATGAAGATGAAATTCCCCACTACACCTGGGGTGGGAGAGGTCAAAGGGAGCCAGGAGACGACCCAGAAATGTTACATGACTTCGGTAGGAGGGCCGGTCCTCTCTCTTGAAGCCCTCGAGCTCTCTCAAGGGAGTAGCCCAGCTATCTCAGAGCCGATCGATGAGTTGGAAGAAATAGTCTTCTCAGAAGAAGACCCGACCAAGACATTCCAAATAAGTAAGGTCCTTCTTCCTCTTGTCAAAGCCGACATTATCCGATGTATAAGGGAAAATCGCAACCTATTCGCTTGGACCACGACAGACATGCTTAGAATCTCAAAAGAACATCCCATGCATCACCTCAGTGTTGCTCCCGAAGCTAAATCTGTCAAGCAAAAATGTCGCAAGTTTGTACCAGAACACCAGCAGGTAATGAAAGAAGAAGTAGAGAAACTCTTGAATGCTCGGTTCATACAGGAGGTTAACTATCCCGAGTGGTTGTCCAACGTTGTGATGGTCAAAAAGGCCAACGGGAGCTGGAGTATTTGTATTGATTTCACTGATCTGAGCAAAGATTGTCCGAAAGATTCGTTCCCACTTCCTAGCAATGATGCTATGATTGATGCAACCTCCGGTCACGAACTCTTGAGTTTCATGGATGCCTTCTCCGGGTATAACCAGATCAAGATGTTCCCCTTGATATTTTGAAGTCTTCGTTCGTAACAGACCAAGGCATATATTTCTACCGGGTCATGCCTTCGGTCTAAAGAGTGCCGGTGCTACTTATCAGCGCCTTGTCAACAAAATTTTTAGAGAACATATCGGTTGGAACATGGAGGTTTATGTGGATAACATGTTGGTTAAAAGCATCTGCAAACTGAACCATGTGACTGACCTTCAGGAAGCCTTTGATGTGTTGCAGAGTCACAACATGAGACTTAACCCGACTAAATGTGTCTTCGGTGTCTCATCCGGCAAATTCCTAGGGTTCATGGTCAGTCAAAGAGGCATAGAAGCCAACCCAGAGAAGATCCATGCCATACTGAACATGGCACCCCCTTCCAGTGTCAAAGACGTACAAAGACTCACAGGATGCCTCGTAGCCATAGGGCGCTTCCTCTCCAAGTCAGGAGAAAAGTGTCTCCCGTTCTTCAAGGCCCTTAGAGGAAAGAAAGGCCTCAAGTGGGGGCAACAGCAGCAGGAGTCCTTTGACCAACTCAAAGCCTATCTGGTCAACCCCCCACTCTTGAGCAAGCCAAAGCCTGGAGAAATCCTCTACAATTACCTCGCCACCTCAGAACAGACCCTCAATGCCGTCCTAGTAAGAGAAGAAGATGAGACGCAAAATCCAATCTACTATGTGAGTAAGGTTCGCAGAAATGCCGAGCTCCGTTACCCAAAGATAGAAAAGATGGCTTATGCATTAGTCATGGCTGCTCGAAAGCTGTGTCCTTACTTCCAATCCCACCCGGTGGTCGTTCTTACCGACCAGTCCCTCAGCAAGTGCTCCACAAGCCCAAAAGTTTGGGGCACCTCATGAAGTGGTCCATAGAGCTGAGCCAACATGATATCAGCTATCAGCCAAGAACCACAATCAAGGAACAAGTCCTAGCAGAATTTATAGTAGAGAGCACTATCCCCGACCCCAGCTAAGAAAGAGAGAAACCCCCATTTTGGATCGTGTATGTTGATGGGTCCTCCTGCGCTGACGGGAGCGGAGCAGGGGTCATCCTGACTGGCCTCGATGATTTCGTTCTTCAGTACTCGCTTCGCATCAATTTTCGAGCATTAAACAATGAGGTGGAATATGTGGCTCTCATAGCCGGTCATGCCTGGCGCGCAAGGCCAGTGCTCAGCACATCAAAGTATTCAGTGACTCATAGCTGGTGGTAAATCAGATATCGGGGGAGTATGAGGCAAGAGATAATTGCATGGTCAAATATTTGGCCAAAGTCAAAGAGCTGCTAGCTACTTTCCAAAAAGCAGAACTCCAAAGAATCCCTCGAGAGGAGAATGGGCAGGCAGATGCCCTCTCAAAGTTGGCTTCCTCTTCACTCTAGGGGCTTGAACGTACTTTTTTGATAGAAGTCCTTTTGAGACCTAGCATCGAGGAATGGGGATACTGCCCCTTGAGCTCGGGGAGAATTGGATGAAGCCCCTGCTCATGTTTCTCAAAGATGGAATCCTCCCTCCAGACCCTAAAGAGGCTAGAAAAGTAAGAACTAGAGCTGAGCGATATACGCTCATCGAAGGGGTCATGTACACTTATACTCAAGTAGACGACAGACCCTACTTGAGATGCCTTTCCCCCGAGGATGCCCAGTATGCTCTAAAGGAGGCCCATGAAGGGATAGGTGGCGCTCATTTGGGAGCTAGGTCCCTCGCCCACAAAATCCTGAATCATGGCTATTTCTGGCCCACACTCCTCAGTGACGCCGAACAGCACGTTTGCCAATGCGCCCCTGTCAGAAGTTCTCAACAATTCAGCGTTTACCACAAGCCCAGCTGTCCTCCTTATCCAGTTCAATCCCTTTCGCAATGTAGGGGATGGACTTGCTCGGGCCATTCCCTCCAGCGCCTGGCCAGCTGAAGTTCCTTATCATTGCGATAAACTACTTCTCCAAATGGATTGAAGTCGGGCCTTTAGAAACAATCACTGAGACCAGAGTCCAGCAATTCTTTTGGAAGAACGTCGTCTGCAGATTCGGTGTACCTCGAATCTTAGTAACGGACAATGTGACCCAATTCACGGGGGCAGCCTTTCGTAATTTCTATGCGGACTTCGTTATCCAGCAACGATTCTCCTCAATATCCCACCCGCAATCCAATGGTCAAGCAGTGAACGCTAATCAGCAAATTCTCAGAAGAGAATCGACAAGTATACCAAGAAATTATGGGTCGAGCAACTCTCCAATGTGCTCTGGAGCTACCACACTACTAAGCGGATCCCAACAAGAGAATCTCCTTTCAACCTTACTTACGGCTCAGAAACCGTCATCACACTTGAAGTTGGCCTACCATCTCCCCGCTTGATTGCCTTCAGTGAAGAGAAAAATTCGAACCAACTTCGGGGAAACCTTGAACTCATCAATGAGATTCGAGAAAAACCCTTAATTCGTCAAGAGATCCATCGGCGCAGGATCGAGCATTCCTACAACAAGAGAGTCCGCCCCACAAATCTCAAAAAAGGAGACATGGTTTTGAGGAAACTATCAATTTCTTTTCCGAGCAAGAAAGGAAAATTATCTTCTAATTGGGAAGGGTCGTACAGGATGTCCAAAGTTGTCCGATCTTGCGCTTATCAACTTGAAGAGTCGGGGGGGCAAAAGAGTACCAAGAACATGGAATGCGGAACACTTGTTGAAGTACCAAGAGGGTGTTCAAACACCGCTCTAAGCAACTTCTACCTAAAGCATTTCTCAAATATAATTACCAAGAGGGTGTTCAAACAGCCACTAAGTTTGTTTTTCTTCTTATTACTTAGTTGATTTTCTCAAATATAATAAAGGCTTGTAACTCAGAAGCAGCACTTAGTTCTCTTTAATAAAGGTAATTTACTTCTCAGAAAACCTATTATCTAAATATTCTGGTTGTCTTACTCCAAAGCATACACTCTAAGTACAAAAACTCTCTTAAATGACAAGTTCGGAATCCAACACTTGGTTTGATGCCGCTTTAGCTACTTGCGAACAAGCAAGTGAGAATTACCGCACCATTCGAAATTGCTTCCTCAACTATTGAAACTCTATTAAATGACAAGTTTGGAGTCCAACACTTGGTTCGATGCCACTTTAGCCGCTTACAAACAAGCGAGTGTGAAGTAGCTCATCATTCGAAATTGCTCCCACAACTGTTGAAACTCTATTAAATGATAAGTTCGGAGTCCAATACTTGGTTCGACGCCACTTTAACTGCTTACAAACAAGTAAGTGCGAAGCAGCTCACAATTCAAAATTGCTCCTACAACTGTTGAAAACTTTTGAACACAAGTATTAGCAAACACTTAGAGAAACGACACAAGATCTTCACCAAAAAACATTGTTCATCCCACAAGAAAGGAAAAGTTACAAGTGTTATTGGGCAAAAGAGGCTCGTTACAAGATCAAAAAAGTGCAAACAACAAAAACATTGCTTTAATACTGCAAATATCTTATTCCATTAAAGTTGGGATACAAGTATTATTCAAAGACCAAACTACAAATATTTTATTCCGCTAAAGTTAGGGATACAAGTCCTTTTCAAGACTAAAGACTCCTACAAAACTAAGAAGTGTTGCCCTAACTCCTCCTAGGAAGTGGGACACTCCTATTAAGCGATACACGGGGACGACGAGCGCTGTACCGCTCCCTCGTTGCTTCCGAAGAAATCTCCAGGCCCGCAAGCCGAGTCATACCATCAAGACCCATAAACCTAGCTACCGCCCCAACAGATGCTCTGCTCGACAAGCCGACCACTCCGTTTTGAGCATCCCCAGGGTTTCGTGGAGCATTAGACATGCATAGAGCCAACTCATGAAACGATCTCCCCTGGACATACTCCCCACACGGGCAAGAGGTGCTCCTGATGTTGCTTCCTTCGGAAAGTCATCTTAAACGAAGATTCTCCGCCTCTAACTCAACCAGCCGCTCTTTGAGGGAGTCGTCTGTCACTTTGAGCTTCAAACGAGGTACCCCGCTCGTGCTCCCCCTGTGAAAACTCAAATATGGTCCTTCGCAGATGAGCCGCTTCTAAACTCTTCTCGAGCACCACGTTCTTCAGCTCGTCCCTCTTCGACCTCACTTCGAACAAAAAGTTCTTTAGATCGTCCCTCTCGGTCATCACCGCGAATAAAGAGTGCGGAAGGAATTTTAGTCTTGAAGCTTTGCTGGCAGCCATCGAAGGGTCGACCTCCCCACCCTCAGGGGGCACTTCCTGGAGAATCTTCTCAAGGCACCTTGTCTTGATATCTCGACGAACCAAGGCCAATCTTAAATGGCAGAGCTCCAACTCCATCTTAGAAATCCTCTCTCGAGATTCAGCGTGTCCGAACTTAGTAATACAGAGTTGGACGTGAAGGTGCGACGCCTCACTACCCTGAGGAAGTCAACCAAAGAGAAAAGCATAAATCATTCTAAGTCTAAATAGAGCTACAAGATAGTTCTATGGCTAAATAGAGCTACAAGACAGTTCTAAGTCTAAAAGTGCTACAAGATAGTTCTATGGCTAAACAGCACTACAAGATGGTTCTAAGGTAAATCAAGCCTACAAGAAGTTCAAAGTCACACAACACTTGTCCCAAAAAGAGATGTTTCATTAACTCTGATGAAAGTACAAGAGTGGTGGCCAGTCCGCTATTAGGTGTCGATACATACCTAGACTAAAAAAGGAAATAAAAAATGCTACTAAGTTAGGGGTCGACCTCTTTCGAAGGATCTGCGGCCACAGAAGTCTCGACCTCTCGTGCTTTGGTGGCCACCACTAAGGGAAACGAAACTTGGGCCGCGTCTGCCTCTGTCTTGCCGCCTTCGACCTCTTCCCCACAGTCCTCTTCTCCGTCTTCGTCGCCTTCTTTGGAGACATCGTCGAATCCGGGGACCGGATTAGGGAACAAACGCCACTCCGCGCAGTCAACGTCAGGATACTTCGCCATGACCTCGTCTATGGAATGGGAGTAAGCCTTCGCCATGTCCACAAAGAGAAACCCCTTAGCCTTCTCTATTGCCTGTTCTTTGGCCTCCTTCGTTGTAACTAATTTTGCAGCCGCAACTGCCTTCTTTTTCTCATTTGCAGCAAGCTCCTGCTCCTTCACCAACCGAGCATTGTCCGCTTCTAGCTTGGCGACAATGGCCTCGAGGTTCTCCACGGTTGAAGTCTTCATCTTGACCTGAATCCTCGATTGCTCGAGGTCTTTGGAGATCCTAGCTTTGTCAGCCCGAGCTCTCTCATACTCGAGCTTCAGCTCCTTCTCCTGCTCGGTTATCTTCTCTATTAGATGCCCGAAGTGGCAAGTGTTCTGCAAGAGAATAAGAACACAGTCATTCGAGCTAGAAGAACACCAACACTTAGCAAAAAAGAAAAGGCTCAAATATGATAGAAGACTTACCGACATGGCAGCTCGAGCTATTTCGAGCGCATCATTGCCAACAGTCCCTGCCTCCATGGCAGCCTTGTCCTTCGGCGTAGAAAGATGTCAAACCGCTCATGCAGGAGGATGAATCGCCGAGGAATTCGTCAAGCTTTCTGACCTGCCAGTCCGGGATGAATATTTTCTTGTGCTCCTCGGTCAAGAGCACCTTGGCTTCGGCAGTTAGAGGGGGGGACCTCCAAGGCCAAAGCTGCTGACATGGGGAAGACCCCAGTACCAGCAGAGGCCGACGGTGCTACCGAAGTTGTCGGCCTCGAAACCACCATGACCTCCTTTGAGGAGTGCTCCACAGCGGCGGCAAGTGTCTTCACCTTCGGCGAAGAAACCTTCGTGACCACCCTCTTCCTCTTCCTACCGTGAGGGGCCTTGGTGCTCAGAACCCCACGCCCCGCAAGCATCTCGTCGAAATCCATCGATTCTGCAAAGACGAAAATTTGCCGAGGATAAGAGCAAATAAATATTCGACTAAGTCAAAAAAAAATGGTGCTGAACTAAAAGAATAAAGGCATACTAGGTGAGACCCCCCTGAAAAGCACATCCTCTGTCAAGTCCTTCCAATCGAGCTTTGGCCGATCAAGAAGCATCTGAACCATCTCTGTTTCCTTGGGGCTAAGAACAGGGCTCTCCTTCTCCCACTTCGAAATCTCCTCGACCCAAGTAGTCAGAATGTTCCACGACTCTGGACTTCGGATCAGAAAGAATTTGTCCCACCAGTTCTTGATTGAGTCTGGGCATTTGACGAGCTTTGCCCCATGCCTCGGAGATAGATAATACCTGAACTCTGTCTTGTGCTACTGACGGATCCGGTACATAGTCTGCAACACACTCAACCGTGGCTCGAAGTTTGCTGCTTGACAATGGAGGATGAACCCATTGATAAGCCTCCGCATATTCGGCATTTACTGGACTAGGCTGATCCAACACCATCGCAACACTTCGGCAACAAAAGGGTGAAGCAGTAGTTGAACGTTGGCTAAGAAAGCATCGATGGGCCAAAAACACATATCCACCGGCATCGGCAAATTCGCCTTCACCCCAGGCTTAGGTAGCATCAGCTCGAACTTACTAAGGATCAGAAAACACTCTCAAATAAACTTTAAGTCCTTTTCGTTGAGTATGGAGAATTTGTTGTCGGCCTCTGCAGTCTCCCGAGCCGCATTCTCCTCGAAGTCTCGGCCCCGACCGCACACGTTACGTTCAGCCAAATCATTTGAAAGTTTTCAAACTTGGTGAAGCCCTGTCAGGGGCCGGGCAGCCTACCGAACTCCCCCATTCTCCGCTCCCTCTCTACAATGGTCTCCATAGCTGCCGAAGAAGTCCCTACTATGGCCTTTCCCTTGTCGACTGTAGGAGCTTGACTAGAGGTCGGCTCAATGGCAATGATGGGGGAGGTCTCTTGCCCCGAAGCAATGCTAGACAATCTCTAAAATTAAATTAAGTTGTCTGAGAATTACCTTGATTTGACAGGAACGGTCGGAAAGATCACCGGAAATTAAAAACTTTCGCTGGAAGCTCCCGATAGAAAGTAAAAATCACCTGAGTAAAAACTTAGAGAATGAGCAAATGAAGGGGGAGGTGAAGTTTTATAGAGAGAGGGGTTGTTGGCACATTCACCATGGTTAAAAGGTCCCAAAAAATGCAAAGGCCTAGCCCATTTAGCGCAAAACAACAAAAAGCATGGGGAACCCAAAAGACTCTTGACTGGTCAACGATCAACGGTCAACGGTCAACAACTCCACGTGTCGCCTCCTTAAAGCCTCTCTCGACTTCGGCAAGTTGCTCCGAGCATTCTTGTCACTGACGTTGTAATTGGAGAAATGGCGTTGACTGGTCAACGGTCAACAACTCCACGTGTCGCCTCCTCGAAGCCTCTCTCGACTTCAGCAAGTTGCTCCGAGTATTCTTGTGACCGACTTCATAATTGGATAGATGGCGTTGACTAGTCAATGGTCAACGGTCAACAACTCCACGTGTCGCCCCCTCGAAGCCTCTCTCGACTTCGGCAGCTTACACCGAGCGTTCTTGTCGCCGACGTCGAAATGGGAGAAATGACTTTGACTAGTCAATGATCAACAGTCAATGGTCAACAACTCCACATGTCGTCTCCTCGAAGACCCTCTAGACTTCGGCAACTCAGACCGAGCGTTCTTGTCACCGACGTCGAAATGGGAGAAATGACATTGACTAGTCAATGGTCAATGGTCAACAACTCCACATGTCGTCTCCTCAAAGTCCCTCTAGACTTTGGCAGCTCACGCCGAGCGTTCTTGTCACTGACGTCGAAATGGGAGAAATGACGTTGACTAGTCAACGATCAATAACTCCACATGTCGTCTCCTCGAAGCCTCTCTCGACTTCGGCAAGTTGCTCCGAGCATTCTTATCACCAACGTTGTAATTGGAGAAATGACGTTGACTTGTCAATGGCCAACGGTCAACAACTCCATGTGTCGTCTCCTCGAAGTCCCTCTAGACTTCGGCAGCTCACACCGAGCGTTCTTGTCACCGACATCGAAACGGGAGAAATGATGTTGACTAGTCAATGATCAACGGTCAACGGTCAACAACTCCATGTGTCATCTCCTCAAAGTCCCTCTAGACTTCGGCAGCTCACGCCGAGCATTCTTGTCACTGACGCCGAAATAGGAGAAATGGCATTTACTAGTCAACGGTCAATGGTCAACAACTCCACATGTCGTCTTCTCGAAGCCTTTCTCGACTTCGGCAAGTTGCTCCGAGCATTCTTGTCACCGATGTTGTAATTGGAGAAATAACGTTGACTAGTCAACGGTCAACAACTCCACATGTCGTCTCCTCGAAGTCCCTCTAGACTTCGGCAGCTCACATCGAGCGTTCTTGTCACCGACGCCGAAATAGGAGAAATGATGTTGACTAGTCAACGGTCAACAGTTCCATGTGTCGTCTCCTCGGAGTCCCTCTAGACTTCAGCAGCTCACTCCGAGCGTTCTTGTCACCGACGTCGAAAGTGGAGAAATGACGTTGACTAGTCAATGGTCAAAAACTCCATGTGTCGCCTCCTCGAGGTCTCCTTATACTTCGGCAGCTCTCACCGAAGCCTTCTTGACGTCGACGACAACACCTCCACGTGTCAGCCTGTCAAAGTATCGCTGGGGTTCGGCACTGGAGCCGAGCGCTCTTACCACCGACCCTCGTTTTAGTGAAAGTTCGCTGACCAGTCAATTGCCTCCAGCCGTCTGATCGTTCAGAAAAGTGCGATGAGGCGTGATCAACGATCCAGATTGTGCCACATCGATAATTAATTGATTAATTCTTTTATTTTAATTATTAAATCGAATTAATTATTAAAAATGCGAAAAATAATTAAAATTTTAAAAAAAGTTCTGAAAAATAATTATAAATTTGGGGAAAAAATTTTGAATTCCTGAAAAAATAATTATTAATTAGAATGATTAATTGATATTTTTTAAAATAGATTGTTATTTCACAAAATTCAATAAATGGTTTTAAAAATTGGAAAAAATCAATGGAAGATCCAGAAGATCCCACAAACACATCTGAGTACAGTGCAAGCTCAATTAAGCGTTATCAAGCCTCATGGGCGATTCTAAAGCTCCTAAAGAACTCCGATAAAATTCTGTACGCCATTAAAACAAGAAAACTACTCCTCAAAGGCTATTAAACTCGGTCTTCAGGAGTGGGGGACTCGTGATATGTCTAAAAATGGGATTAAATCGAGACCATTCAAATCGAGCACGAATCTTAAATCTCTCAGGGGTAAAACAGTAATTTCCACCACAAGTAGGTCCGAAATGGGAACTGAGTCTTTCTTAAAAGCACAGTAACCCGAAAATAGATCTGTCCTATTGGGTATGGGTAGCAACCCGTTACGAACTAGCCCAAATATTTAAAGAGTAATTCAAATTCGTAATTATCTCTAAGGGGCAGTTTAAATCGCATCTCTTATCATGAAACGAGTTTAAACTCTACATCTTATCCAGAAACACCGGGACATAGAGATAAATGATTATCTTTAAAACTGTCTCTAAAGGTGACTATAAATACCCCACTCCCCCCACCATACAAAGGTAATCAATATTTTTCCACAAATCGCTCTTTCATAATCTTTCTGATTACTGACTTGAGCGTCGGAGGGTTCGTCGTCGGGATCCATCCCGGTGTATCGAACTTTTTGCAGGTTAATGGCAGCAACGAAAACAGTCAAATGCCGGCCAAAAGTCAATAGGTTTGCCTTATTTGTTTTCAAAAGAATCCACAAATTCACCTGTTTACTCCCATACCAAAATCAGCAGCAACAATTATCGTACAATGTGAAGATGAAAAAGGAAAATAGAGAACATACGCTAACATCCAATTCTTCATATCTGCAAAATATCATATCACATTGAACATCCAATGATTACATTCCTACTTTAATTTTTCATTTACTTTTATATAAAATATGCCTATTTGGTTAATAGTTAGAGTTAAATATATATTAGCCCACTATAAAATATGTATTTTTAAATTAGTCTTTTAAATCAATTTATTTAGGTTTTGATATTAATAAGATTGTTATATATTAGTCAACATCAATGTTGAATTCTTCAATGATAAATTATATGTGTTGATAAGGAATTGTTATATTTTGTTTTTGAAGTATTGAATTATACTATACATGAAATATAATTACACTTGTAGTATACTCTTCGCTAATACATATGACACAGACGCAGAGTAATTTTGAAGAAGGAACGAGTAGTAGACCCCAAGTAACCGAGGCAGGGGGCCACGAACTTGTCACGGACGACCTCCGGTTAGTAGTGGTCGTGGTGGTGGAGACAGACATACAAATGTAAGATGAAGTTTGTCTTTATTCGATCATATTGATTTTGCTACAATAAATTGATATATTGTTAAATTGATGTTTATTGTTTATTGTTGTGTAGTTATTACCTAATTTGTCTTCTTCTCCAAATGAGTCGGGCCAATCATCTTCGACAAATGAGCCGGGCCCGTCTTCTTCATCTTTTGTTCCACTGGTGGATCCTGGTCCTCTCGACCCATGGTTCTTGACCTTGCAATCGCAACATCGTTCAAAAGCTGTGAGGGAGGGACAATCGAATGAGTGTATTTTTCGATCTCACGCCACCTTGCCCATGCATCCACTTATTCATGAGTTGTTACAAGATTGTGTGTTGTACGACATCGGTTTGATGAGTTCAATCAAGGTCAATCGTCATCTTCTAATAGCCCTTCTCGAGAGATGGCATCCGGAAATGCACAGTTTTCACTTGCCAGTAGGGGAGATATTTGTTACGCGGCAGGATGTTGCAGTGGTCATAGGTCTTCTCATCAATAGACAGGCCACCACTAGGACGATGGACTTTGATGCAGAATTTTTAATCCTAGAATATCTCGGCGTTAAAACGGATCCTAGGGCAATTATCAGGAAGTCGGTTTGGTTGAAATGGTTGAAGATGATTCCAGCGTGTTGACTAATTGATGACGGGTAGCGAAGTAAGAATTAAGACGATAAAAGATCATTTCCACAATCACAATTACGGATAATCTACGCACACCTTTCAAGACTGAGTTGAAAATTTCTAATAGATTTATAGTCATTATGCCATATCGTTGACTTCCATCTGCATAAAGAGCTCATTTCTCAACTAGTGTCTCTTTCAACCAAGTAGCCGCCTCCACATTAACAGTTTCCAGCTCGACGAGTTTACTATGGAACTTTTTGGGTTGGTTTTGACATGCTACAATTTTAGATTTTTTCCTCTTGGCCTTGCTACCAAATTTGGTGAAGAAATTTGTAGTAAAATGTCACATACAATAACGATGATATGCATTTGGTTCGTTCCATACTCCATTTTGTAATTCCATGGCGGCCAAAATACCTGCATGACGATCAGAGATAACACATAACCCAAACTGATCGGTGACAAAAAAACGAATGCAGCTCATGAACCATGTCCAAGTACTCTCTCCATCAACTATTGCAGAGGAAAATGAAAATAAGCTATCGTTCACATCTGGTGAAATGGCAATTAATAAACAACCCTTGTATTTTTCATACAAGTTAGTTCCATCAACACTAATAACAGGTCTGGATGATTTGAACTCTTCAATCGAAGCACCAAATGCCCAAAATGCTCCTTTAAATGTTTCATCGCCAGGACCGGACTCATACTTATCCCAATAGACAACGGTTCCTAAATTTGCTGCTTATATTACTGATTAAAGATAAGAAAACTTAGTATATGCTTCTTCAAAGGAACCAACCAACCTCTCAATAGCATTTTATTTTTCAATCCAAGCCTTCCTGTATGAAATCTAATAATTGTATTCTAGTTTGACTATCTCAATAATAGCCTGTGATGTTATTCCTATCTCAGCCTTCGCAACATTCACAATCAAATTGCATACAAGTTTAGCGTTAACTTTTCGATAGTCTTGATTCAACGTAGGATTCAAACATGTATACGACCCTACTATCTTCTTCACCACAAAATTTGTCCCACCTTTTGGAACGATTGCACGTAATCTCCGTGGGCAACCACCCTCACTTACGACTAGGAGGATTTGCACCATCTCCTCAATGGTACATTTTCTCGGTGCCAATTTATATTTCACGGTATATAGGGTCGGTGTAGATTTTAATATGATAAATTTCTGATGTTTTTAATGGGTTATAGCTTCATCGCCTGCTGGATCGATTCTTTACTTTGCCCAATGTACAATTCGTCTACGTTGGATGAACCGGACGACTCTTGTGGAACTTTATTTACTCTAGCACTTTGTGTCATCTCCACAGTAACATGAACATTAACATTATTATAGCCATCATTAACATTCACGTCATTATCGTTCCCCTCATTTATATTAACTTTAGCATATTCATTTTCTTCCACTTCGTCATCGTTTTCTAAACTCTTATCAACTTCATCATACATTTCTTTCTCTTCTTCTTCATCCTCTAATAACTTGTTGTTAATAGTAACATACTCTAATAATTTGTTGTTAACGCTAGCATTTTCAAATATTCCAAATACATTGTCATTTTGAACATAATCATTAACCAAACTAGGTTGACGTGACAACTTAAATTCTGTAGGTCTGGGCTTGTTGTATTGGTGAACGTGTCTTCTTGTGGGGACGGTGAGATTATACGTGATATTTGAACTGAGTTAGAACTCATCTCATGTGTCGGTACTTCTCGTACGAAGCTTGAACTAGGATTAGCATGTAGCTGAACATTATTAATTTAGATTTGCTGAATATATGACTCCAATGCAGACCAACTATAATTCGAATCAAGTGTCATAGCAATTATAGACTTTCGAGCGTTATCATTTGCTACAGGCATAGCCATAAAATATCGACCTTCACCTTTTTTCGCTGCATAACGAGCTAAAATTGTAACATTCCATTGATCTCTATCCCAATTAGTAACCTCATAAATTTTTTCGACTAGTTCTGCCATTGTAATTGTACGAAGTGCCCAAATTATTTCAGGATCAACGACACTATAACAACAAGCTAGTTTTGTGTCACGAATAATTTCACCACCATGATAAAACCAAATAGGAATATCGTAATCCATACCTATACGTATTTATATAAAAATGAGAGTCATTATCTAATCACAAACTAAACCTACTCAAGTGTACACAATAAAAGGTTATACAAATTATACATTTAAATCAATGATCTTGAAGACTGAGCAATTTTGAGCGTGGAGAAGACCTCTTTAAACTTTCCCGAATTCAACAAAATTTGTGATCTTGGGTGATGGGTTTATAATTTTTGTGGCTAGGGTTTTGGGTTTCGGAGTTGGGAGAGTGGATGGAGAGAGAGAAGTGAAGAGATGAGACAACAACGAGTTTGATTGATTAAAAAAAATTGAAAGTGACACTTGTTGTCTCAAACAGCAAGTGTGATATAAATACACACTCGCTGTCTGAGACAGCGAGTCTTCACTTTGAAAATTTTTCCCAGTTTTTTTTGCCAAGTTGAAATGAAAGCTATAAGGATACATCCGCTATCTCATATAGTAAGGATCGTTTCGCCAAACTCGCTATCTAAGATAAGATAACGAGTGGATAAGTTTGGTAAAGAGTTTCGAAAGTGGGCCAATTTGGTAAATACTTTCAAAAAAGTGGGTCATTCTGGAGAAAAAAATCCAAGCATTTGTTCGAGGACACTGCTAGGCCAGCCAGTTTTGTACACAGATAAGTAGTAGACCAGAACTCTGAAATTCAAAAAATATGGAGCATCTAAAAGCACTTACAATAAAGAGTATCTTAATATGATATCTTTAAGTGCCACATCACTTTCCTCCTAAAAAATTGAATTCGGGATACCCACCAAGATACCCACAACTATTTGAATTTTTTTCCAAATTGTTCCACTTTTTGAAAGTTTTTCCCAAACTGCCCTACTTTTTTTTTTATTTCCAAACCGTCTCATTCGGTTTTCGAAAAACCGAGTTTGATTAAAACTATCTCGTTTTTTCGAAAAGCGAGTGTGCTATTTGAAAAATCGAAGAGTAACATTTTTTACAATTAGCTTGAAGACTCGGTTTTCTAGTCAAAATCTGGTAGGTTTTTGAAAAATCGACGGTAGAAAACTCAAAAACCTATGAGGTTTTAAACACGCTTGTAGAGCCCACCAGTTTTCTTCCTCCTTTACAGTCTGGAAGATGTGCTTTCCAATCACATGCTTGTCGAGCCCACCACTCAATGCCTGCAACCAACAATGGAGAAAATTAATTTTAAGAAAAAACCTCCATAAAAAATATAGTTAATTTTTAGCATCCAAAAATATATAATCCAAGCAATTCAGTACTGCATTACCTGGATGTGCTCGCCAATAGTAACAACGATGGTTCCATCCTCCACCGGAAAATGAATCCAACCTTTCTTTGAATAAACACAGAATGTCGAAGTACCTCTGCAAATATGAAAGCATAGAGAATGATAGGTTTGTTCTAAAATCGAGTCTAGTTAAAACCTAATAGGTTTTTGAAAAACCAACCGTTGAAAACTCAAATGATAGGGCTCTACAAGCATGTTTAAAACTTGATAGGTTTTTGAAAAACCAGAGTCTTGAATAGCTGTCCTTTCGAATCTTCTTCCTCCTTTACATTCTGGAAGATCGCTGAAAAACCGAGTCACAATCTCGCTGATTTCTGTCTCCAGCAAATTCTTCTGAAAACATAAAAATTAAAAGTTTGGATCTAAGTATTTATGAGGGGAACGATGCAATCTCTTTGGGGAGAGATAGAGAGCATTGCCAGCAAGATTGAGTTGGTTCTGTTGGAGCATATCGAACTCATAGTAGGGTCATGTTCATCTCGAATAACAACGATGGTAACTCCATTATTTGCTTGCACAAGCATGGTCGAAGCAAAATTCAGAATGCTGAAGAAATAAAGCACAATATCTTGAAAATGCTAGTAAGAAGTTCCGTTTGTCGTCATTCTCTGTGCTTTCATATTTGCAGAGGTACTTTGACATTCTGTGTTTATTCGAAGAAAGGTTGGATTCATTTTCCGGTGGAGGATGGAACCATCGTAGTTACTATTGGCGAGCACGTCCAGGTAATGCAATAGTGAATTGCTTGGATTGTATATTTTTGAATGCTAAAAATTAACTATATTTTTTGTGGTGGTTTTTCTTAAAATTAATTTTCTCCATTGTTTGTTGCAGGCATTTAGTGGTGGGCTCTACAAGCATGTGATTGGAAAGCACGTCTTCCAGAATGTAAAGGAGGAAGAAGACGGGTGGGCTCTACAAGCATGTTTAAAACCTGATAGGTTTTTGAGTTTTCAACAGTCGGTTTTTCAAAAACCTACAAGGTTTTAATTAGACTCGGTTTTTCGAAAACCGAGTCCTGATTGAAAAAAAATATTACTCTTCGGATTTTCCAAATAGCACACTCGTTTTTCGAAAAAACGAGATGGTTTTAACAAAACTCGGTTTTTCGAAAACCGGTACGGCGGTTTGAGAATTTAAAAAAAAGTAGGGCAGTTTGGGAAAAAATTTTAACTATTTCACCCGCAATAAAATAGGTATCTTCCCACATTAAGAACAACTAGTATTTTTCACGTGCGATGCACATTTTGATAATGAGTTGGGAGTTAAACGTGTAATACATGTAAGTCAATAGTAATTAGCACGTGCGATAAATGCCTTAATTTTAAAAAATGGAGCTGAATGGGAGATACACGTTTTTTTTTAAATTAGGAAGGAAAAACTTTGATGTGTACGTGTGATGCACGTGTTGAAAAATAGATTTGGAGTTGCACGCGCGATGCACATGTTTATTTGGTGACAAAAGTGGTGTTTCATATATGACAAAAAAAATATTAAAAATTGTTTATGTTTGATAAACTCTTCCATTAAATAATATAAGTAAATATATTATATTATAAATAGATAAATGAATAGTAATTTACACATGTGATGTATGTTTAATATATATAAAAAAATTAAAGTAAAAAATCTGACATAGTAAGGCTTCGAACCTGAGACTTTCTTCATATTAGTTATGCACGTACAATGCATGTGTTGGTAGATTGACAAATGACACTAAGGCATTCTTCCATTATAATGTTAGAGATTAGAGATGAGAGATTAAAAATACTAGTAATTTACACGTGCGTTGCACGGCTTAATAAATACATATATTTATTTTTAAAAGTAAAAATTCAGGCATGCGTGTTGCACGGGTTGGTAGAAGGATAAATTACACTAAGACCTTTTTCCATTATAGTAGTAGAGATGTTTATTATTAATATAATTATTTAAATAAGATTTTGATTTAAAAAATCAAAAAGTAATGGTGGGGCCACTCGGGCGGCTATTTAAGTTGGAGAGACCCGGGCCCACCAGGGTCTTCATCAAGACCCGCCGACCCGGTTGCTGTAATAAGAGAGGGGGGTCTTGGACCTGACAGTCAAAAAATGTAAGATATACTATTTCTCATCTCATATTTACTCGCTTAAGGCTGATCCAGTCCTTTCACCAATATATACTGATTTCTTGAATGTGCAATGCTGCTGCTGCTGCTGCTGCTTCTTCATCGGAACAATTACAGAATACACATAGCGTACTCCCTAAATTTATATTCATTATATAATAAAGTATTGTGCAAGTTTAATTCGAGTATCCAATTTCTTATTCACTAGTAAAGAAGTTGACGACTAGATCTTAATGATACACTGATACTCGGTCTACATAGATGGGTAAGTATGAAAATCAAACTTCATGAGGTGGGATAAAAATGACCTGGGATTCAGCCAGGGCCCAGGATGGCTCTCACTCAAGGGCACGCCAGCTCGACCCCGGACCATCACAGGATCGGTGCCGAGCCGTTAAGTCACCGCCACGAAACCGGCCTCCTCGTTTCGACGATCCGCCACGACCTTCGGTCTCCGATCCTCGACAGTCCCACGGGCCTTCCACTCAGCCTGATAAGAGATGAGGATGACCTGGCGCACCCTAGGCCATCCAATTCTCCCAGAGGCACAGGGGCCCCACGATCAGCCATGTCAGCTCCAAAACCACCTAGGGCTTTGCCACGTCAGCCCTAAACCGCTCATGAGGCTGCCACGTCTGCCCTAAACCCCCTGGGCCTCCTGCCACGTCAGGCCCATGGGCTTTCGGTCCAGACCCGGCCCCCAAGCGGATCCAAACCCGGTTGGGATTATCTATAAATACCAGGCCCTCTCCCACCTTTTGAGGTAATCAATCTTCACCACTTAAAAACCCTAGTTACTGCTACTCTCTCTCAGAGACTAACTAGATCGTCGGAGGGTCTGCCACCGGGATAAACCCCGGTGTTCCTAGACCGTCTACACGTACACGAGGCGAGGCAATCCGAGCCGATCCTCTAGTGCCGAAGCGAGCCTCCCGCTCACCGTCCGGTACCGCATCCTTCCTCCCTTACAAATTGAGTCCGGACTCACACCTGGTGCATCCACACTCCCCCCAAAAACAAGCAGCATCAGGTTGGCGCCGTCTGTGGGAACTATTTATTCGGTACGGACGACAGTCCGAGCCTCACCACCGACGCTCTCCCTTCGATCCACTCTCCCATGGCTCCCAGGGCCCGGAGACCGACTCCTTCTGCCCGCCCGGACGGGCCTCCTCTTCAGGATGCCCTCGACGGAAGGCAAGGATCAAATAATCCGGGGGCGAACCCCGGACCCCAACAAGGCGAACCTCACGTCGCCGAACCCGACATTCGTCGGGTCATTCTGAACCGAAGGGCTAGTCAGGCTAGGGAAGGGACTGCTTCCAACTCGGCCCTGAACCGTTCCAGGCCTGCGCCCGAGGAGAGGCCGTCGGTACTCAACCGAATTGGCCGGATTCCTACGCCCCGACCCGACCCTTCTGACCATGGCGCGGTCACCAGGGCCGAGTTTCGGAGCTTCCGGGATGAAATCATGGAGGCCCTTCACGGAGCACCAAGGTCCGCGACGCTCGACCGATCCCGTCAAATGAGCGGAGGAAGGAGTTACACTCGTGCACCAACTCCTCCACCTGAGCGCACAGACGAGGTACTCCGCCGCCTCATAGAGATGGAGAATCGCCTCGAACGCATTGGCGACGGGAATCCGAACCCCGTCCTGGACCGAGCACCTTCCCGGCCGCCATTCTCTGTCAACATCTTAGAAGCGGAGATCCCCCGAAACTTCCGGCCTCCGCAATTCGAGACTTACAACGGCGAGGGTGATCCAATTGATCACATGGAGGGCTTCAAGACCCTCATGATGATTCACAGCACTTCGGATCCCCTGCTGTACCGAGCCTTCCCGGCCACCCTCCGGGGTCCGGCCAGGGAGTGGTTCTCCAAACTCTCCCCCGGCTCAATCTTCTCGTTCGATCAGCTGGAAGCCAACTTCTTAGGGCCACTTCGTCACCAGCAGAAAAGTCGAGAAGACGAGCGCGTCCCTGCTCGACCTCCGCTAGAGGGAGGGGGAGTCACTCCGTGACTTCGTCAAGAGGTTCACGACCGAGGCAAGATCCATCTCTACCCTCGACGCCGGGGTCGCCTCGGTCGCCTTCCGACACAATCTCCGGCACAACCAGCTGAAGGTCTCCTTGGCGAAGAAGCCACCTCTGGACTTTCCCGACCTTCTCAACCGAGTCGAGAAGTACATACGAGCTGAAGAAGCTCTAAACCCAGAGGGCTGCAAAGAAGTCGCAGGAAAGGGCAAGCACAGGGTTGATGAGATCGAATCTGCCAGGAAAGCAGCAAAGGAAGGAGTCGGTGCGAAGAGAGTACCTCCGGTCCCTCACTTCGAAAGGTACACTCCCTTGACACAGAACGTGTCCGCCATCCTCTTAGAAATCGAGGACAAGGGCCTCATCCGACTACCTCCCTGACCAAGCAACAGAAGCGAGACCAATGCTTCTACTGCCGTTTCCATAGAGATCATGGGCACGAAACCGACCAGTGTCGGGCCCTGAAAGAAGAAATCGAGGCCCTCATCTCACGAGGGTACCTCCAGGAGTTCACAAGAGAAAGCCAACGGGATCGGCAGGATACCAGGAACCGGAGGCCTTCGCCTCCGAACCCTACTCCGAACCGCATCCAGGATCGGGATCCCGAGCCCGAGGGAGCCGGAACCCCGGCAATTCTGCATTGTGTCCACGGAGGACCGATGGGGGGAGAGTCAAATACTTCTCGGAAAGCCTTCATCCGAGAGGTGAACGCTGTCCAAGATCTCCCCTCACCCCGATTACAAATGGTACCTGTCTCCTTCTCCGGAGAGGACCTCGAAGGCGTCGCCTCCCTCATTGCGACGCCCTCGTCATTGGCCTCCACATGGCTAATTGTGAAGTTTGCTGGATCCTCGTCGACAACGACAGCTCGGTAAACATCCTTTTTCTCGAAGCCTTCGAGAATCTCAAACTGCCCAGAGGCAAGCTCAAGCCGGCCGCATACACTATGCATGGGTTCTCCGGCATCCCTGTCGTGATAGAAGGGATTGTGACTCTCGACGTCACCGTGGGCTCGGTTCCTATCCAGCGGACCGAGTCTATGGACTTCATGGTGGTAAACGTCAAGGCGGCATACAATGCCATACATGGCCGACCCGGGCTGTGCTCCCTTCAGGCGGTACCGTCGGCCTACCACTTGAAGCTAAAATTCTCTACCCAGTAAGGGGTCGGTGTCGTCCGAGGCAACCAAGAGGCGGCGCGGTCCTGTTACATGACCGCCGTCGGAGAGGGTGTCTTCCCCCTCGACGCAGTCGAGCTCGGGTCCGAGAGCGACGGTTCCGCCCCTAAGCCAGCTGACAAGCTGGAGGAGGTCCCGTTCGGGGCCGCAGACGAGTCGAAGTGGAGGCCAGCCGACGAGTCGAAGTGCCTCGATAGTTTCCCCAAAGGGCAGTGGGTGGAAGAGCTGCCCAGCGTGCTATGGGCACACCGAACCACTAAGAGGATCCCTACGGGAGAGACGCCGTTCAGTTTGACCTATGGGACGGAGGCAGTGATCCCCGTCGAGGTCGTCCTACCTTCTCCGCGGATCATGGCCTTCGACGAAGCCGACAACTCATTCGGCCTAAGGGCCAACCTGGACCTCGTCACTGAGGTCAGGAAGAAGTCTTCCGTCCGAAGGAGCATTTATCAACAGCAGATTAAGAGGTTTTATAACAAGAAGGTTCGCCCAACAGACATCAAAGCCGGGGACTTCGTGCTGCGCAAATTGTCCGTCTCCGATCCAACCAAGAAGAGGAAGCTGGCCCCCAACTGGTAAGGCCCATACAGGGTAGCCGAGGCCATACACCCCGGCACGTACCGACTGGTGGACATGGAGGGTCGGGCGATCAAGCGGCCCTGGAACGCCGAGCACCTAATGAAGTTCTTGGAAGAGCGGATATAGGTTCCTGCTTGGCTAATGTAAATAATGATTTTGTAAACCCTCTCATGTAAAAGGCCATTAGTGCCTCTCTCTCCATATCTATGAAAGGGACCCCTTTTTGTTAAACTCCAAACGTCTCGGTAGGTCCGACCGAATTCCGGACAAAGGGATGGCTTTCTCAAGCTGCGGCACCCGAGTTATCACTCCGGTGCCGGCTCCCCGAGGTCTCGACAGGTCCGAACCAACCTTGATCCGAGGAGCCGTCTTACTGCCCCACGGGTTCGACCCTTATCTCCGCCGTCAATCAATAAACAATTGGCCAGAGCAAAGAATAGAAAGAAACCCCTTATTCATACTCCCTTATTATGTTTAAAGAGAACAAATACCGTTACATGACCACTCCACTCATCTAAACAGAAAGAAACTACTGACCAAGGGACCTCTTAGGGGCCCCTCGGGTTCGACAGAGGGTACTCCCACTCCGATCGAACGGTTAGGAGCCCTCTCCTCGTCACGGGGGCCCTTGGGTTCCGCCAAAGTCGACACGCCGACCACGGAGCTCTGAGCATCAACCGGTTGAGCACGCTCCAACAACAGCAATGCCGCGGGAACCCCCTCCGTTCGCCGGCATCCCGAAGAGGATCCCGTCCCCATCCCAGACATTCCTAGCATCGTCTTATGACGGTGTATCTCCATCTCTTTCTCCACTATGACGTCACGAAGGAGCCTTTCAGACGAGGGCCTCTGCATTGACGCGCTCGACATGGTGTACCCGAGACCGGCGCTTCCGAGGTCCCGATCCACCATTGCCCTTTTCAGCCTCGTCGCCTCCGCACTGAGAGCCTCAAACTTATCCCGATAGTAGTTAAAGGCAGCATCCTGATCGCGAGCCCCTTCGCGATAGCAGACCAACGTCGACTCCAGGACCTTGATTTTACTCCGGAGCCACGCCACGTCGGAGCGACGAGGGTCCGTCTCGGGAAGAAGAGCCGTTACCTAAAAGGAAACCATCCACCACTCAAAACACATAAGCAAAAGGGTCCGGAAAGATCCGAGGTCAAAATACTTGGCCAGTCAAAAATCCTTTTTTATAAATAAAATCCCTCATACAAAAATGCGGTGGCCAGTCCGCGGTTGGAAAATACAACAAAAAAGAAGAAAAAAAGATCAAGGAGGCGAACAGCCTATTTCCCCACCTCAGCATCGATCGGGTTCACGTGCGGGTCGACGGCCGAGCCCACGACCGGCCCTTCAGCATCAGGAGT
Source organism: Hemerocallis citrina (assembly GCA_017893485.1). Lineage (NCBI taxonomy): Eukaryota > Viridiplantae > Streptophyta > Magnoliopsida > Asparagales > Asphodelaceae > Hemerocallis > Hemerocallis citrina. Next base: position 170,951,855 of record CM030360.1, read on the forward strand.
CTTCGGTGGCACCTCGATCTCCAAATCATATTCGAAGCCGGACAGGTCGATGGTCAGGTAGAAGTGCCTCACGTGGCTGAGGGCCTTCTCATAGACCTCGTTCTGGGCTGCGATCACCATGTCCTACCCTGTCGTCGTCAGTGCCTCATTCTTCTTTGCATACCTCTTCTTTAGGGTGACCACCTTCTTAACCCATTCGGCCTCCTTGGCCTCGAACTCGACCTTCAGCTGCTGCTCCCTCTTGTGCGAGCCCTCGAGCTCGATCTTCATCTCCTTCATCTCCTGCAGACACTTGTCCGCCCGACCTCGCTCCTGCTCCACAGCCCCCTCGTAGAGACTCTTCACTTTGGCCCCCTCCAGACAAACCTGTGGCGACCAAGCACTGCTCAGAAACACCTCCTCCACCAGAAATTACAAGGAAAGTGGGGTCGGCGGACTTACCAGCACGCTCGCCTGCGCCAAGTGCGTGAACGCCTCCTCCGCGGTCTCGCCACTCATCTCCTCACGGTCCCGGGGAGTCGCCAGCTTCTCCACCACCTCGATGGCGTTGGGCCCGCGGGTTAGGCAGTCCCCCTCCCGTATCGACCAAGCCGGCACCCACGGCCGTTGCAACTCCTCCACAACAGTGTCCCCTCCCTCGGCTCCGACCAGAGGGACCTTCCCCTTGCCGCGATCGGCCACCTTAGCCTGGCCCGGGCTCACCTGAGCGACCGCCTCCTTGCTCACCTCTGAGTGGGTCCTCTTAGCCTTCGGCTCACCCGGGGCCTCGGAGACGACCTGAGACGACCCCCTCGTCCTCTTCGCTTCTCCCCCCTCCTCGGCCTTCTGCTTCTTTAGGGCGAGCCTCCGAGCCTTAATCGATTCTGGGTCCATACCTGCAAGAAGACCCATTAAGGACAATGAGCTCGAAAGAAAAGTAAAATAAGAAAAAAGAAACGACGACATACTAGACACGGCCGGGCTCAGTCCGACGCTGGCCAAGTGACCCTCCGTCACCTTTGGCCAGCTGATGCTGTGCGACAAACGGAGACGCTCGACTAATCTCCACTCCTCGGCAGTCAGATCCTTCTGCCTCGGTGCTTTGAAGTTCGACCTGTAATAGTTCCAACGGGTTGGAATGTCCCAAGGCTCCGCGCTCCGGATCACGAAGTATTTTCGTTTCCACTCCTTAATGGAGTCCGGATGGTCGTGGACCACCTTCCCCCGACTCCGAGGTGTGATGTAGTAGATCCCCTCCGACTCCCCCGACGAGTTGATCCCCAGCATCGCGCGGAACACATCCAACCGAAGCGGCACCTTCCTCTCCTCGCAGAGCAGCACAAAGCATACTATCTGCTTCCATGAATTCGGTTCGTACTGCATCGGGGCCAGGGACGCCCAATTAAGCACCTCCCGGATAAATGGATGGATCGGCAGCCTCAGCCCGGAGCCGAAGGCGTCTATGGGGAAGATGCAGTACCACTCTGGTAGCGGGTCGGTAGGACGGAGGCTTGGGCTCGGCACCATCAGTTCGTAACCGGACCCAATGTGGAAGGCCGCCTGAGCAACCTCTAAATCGACTGCCTCCAGGATCGTCGGCAGCGTATCCATCTTTATCTTCTTCCGACTCGGCAAAGAAGGATGCACCCCATACAACACCTTGTCGGAGAGGTCGTCGGGATACTGCCTAATCCTCTTCGGCTGCACCGGTGACCCCATCACAATATTTTGAATGGGGGACGCCTCGCTCGGACCGCCGGCCTTCGCTCCCCTCTTCCTCGGCACCCTCTTCTTCTTAGCCCTCTCCGGCGAGGGGGTGGCTAGGCGCTCGAGACCGGTCGCCGTGGAAGAGGAACCTACGCCCGGACTCCGCCCCCCGAGCTGAGAATTTTCTCCCCATACCCTTCCGCCGAGCCTCAGCCGCTTCGGCCTCTCCTTCTCCCTCACTGTCACTACTACCCTCCTCTAGCTCCGGATCTAATATCTGCACCGAGTCTGAGCTATCACTCCCCTCCTCATCGAAGTCGTTACTCTGGACCACGTACGGCCTCCGGACATGCAGGGGCTTCACATCATACACCTGGGTGTCTTCTTCCCACGACGTCGAGTCTGAGAGCCCTGCTCCAGGGTTGTCTCCCCCCTCGAGGTCAAAGCGGACGAGCCAGACTGAGCCCTAGACATGATAACGAAGTAAAGCTAAAACTAACCTGTGTTGCCTCAGAAAGACGAGCCGGAGCTGCAAATAGAGAGTGTGAGTGCCGAAGTGTTTGTGTTTTTCTTTTTGGAGAAAGCAGCAAGAGAAAGATAGGCAGAATAGGAGAAGAGTGGGGGGTATTTATAGAGGAAGAGTTGACTCCTTGATTTGCGTGAAACTGCCTCTAGAAAATCGTGCCACATCTCCTAGAAACGCGTGCCAGTGACGTCACCCAGTTGTGCAGTTGGCAACCCTCGGTTCGTGCTCAACTGCTACCAGGCACAGGGGTCGGTCCGGAAGGAGGACTTCGGGACCCAGACACCCCCACTTCTGTTCCTGTCAGCAGAGAAAGTTTTGTTTAAAAGTTTTAAGGTGCCCGCCCTGGACGAGCGCCCCGGGCTCCAGGACTCGGTCGGCTCCCCTCTCACCCGCGAGCAACTCGGGGCTTACGAACTCGGAATCCAAAACCCCAAACTGTTCGAGGGTGGGAGAAAAACCACCATCGCCTGGGACCCTGTCGGAAAGCAGATCGGCCCACCTCCCATCTCTACCTCCTTCGGGCTGATAACCATCAAAAGCCGTCCGCCCGGAAGGAAGACAGAGATCGAAGAAGACCCATCCCTCCGAGGCTCCTCATCCCCCGGGTTCGAACTTCGGTCGGTATCCCTCCTGTCCCGATCTCTCTTGGGCAAACAACCTCATCAGGGCCGTCAGACCCAAGAGAAGATCCGGACGACAGAGTAACCACCAATCCGAGGCTCCCAGGGTTGGAATTTTTCAAGCATCAGGCATCCGCCCAAGGCAGAGACCTCAGATGGTCGATGGACCACCCTCGATGTGATCGAAATAGTAGTGGGGGAGCAGGGTATTTATAGCCTCCCCCCAAAAAACCTGCCATTATGGCCCTTGGGAGGCCAAGCTGACGGAAGCCCAACCGTCACGCCTAGAAAATTGAAGCACCGTGCATTTATTAGGGGACATCATTAATGCCCCCGGGAAATTAGAACGTCACACAAATCCCGGAGTGCCATTAATTCCTCATGAAGACAGTAATCAACTCAGGGCAGCCACCTCACGAAGGCACAACGGTTCGCCATCATCCTAGCCGACCCGTAAACCCTCGCCAGTCCGAGGTGAGGTCCAGCACCAGGACAGCCTTATCACGAAGGCACAACGGTTCGCCATCATCCTTGCTGACCCGTAAACCCTCGCCAGTCCGAGGTGAGGTCCAGCACCAGGGCAGCCTTATCACGAAGGCACAACGGTTCGCCATCGTCCTTACCGACCCGTAAACCCTCGTCAGACCGAGGTGGGGTCCAGAACCAGGGAAGCCTTCTCACGAAGGCACAACGGATCACCATCGTCCTTCCCGACCCATAAACCCTCGTCAGACAGAGGTTAGGCCGGGGACAGCCTTCTCACGAAGGCACAACGGTTCGCCATCATCCTTGCCGACCCGTAAACCCTTGTCAGACCGAGGTGAGGTCCAGCACCAGGGCAGCCTTCTCACGAAGGCACAACGGTTCGCCATCTTCCTTGCCGACCCATAAACCCTCGTCAGACCGAGGTGAGGTCCAGCACCAGGGCAGCCTTCTCACGAAGGCACAACGGTTCGCCATCATTCTTGCCGACCCGTAAACCCTCGTCAGACCGAGGTCAGGCCGAGCACCAGGGCAGCCTTCTCACGAAGGCACAACGGCTTCCGAACCTCCCTCCACGTCAGCACCGGCCCCCGAGGCCTCTGAAAAACCTCTCCCACTCTTTTCCACGACCAAAAATACTCCTCCACGGCTAACTCTCGCATCCCCGCAGGAGTGGGGGGCTTGCGAGGTGGGATAAAAATGACATGGGATCTAGCCAGGGCTCAGGATGGCTCTCACTCAAGGGCACGCCAGCTCGGCCCCGGACCATCACAAGGTCGGTGCCGAGCCGTTAAGTCACCGCCACGAAACTGACCTCCTCGTTTCGACGATCCGCCACGACCTTCGGTCTCCGATCCTCGACAGTCCCACGGGCCTTCCACTCAGCCTGGTAAGGGATGAGGATGATCTGGCGCAACCTAGGCCATCCAATTCTCCCAGAGGCACATGGGCCCCACGATCAGCCATGTCAGCTCCGAAACCACCTAGGGCTTTGCCACGTCAGCTCTAAACCGCTCATGAGGCTGCTACGTCTGCCCTAAACCCCCTGGGCCTCCTGCCACGTCAGGCCCATGGGCTTTTGGGTCCAGATCCGGCCCCCAAGCGGATCTAAACCCGGTTGGGATTATCTATAAATACCAGGCTCTCTCCCACCTTTTGAGGTAATCAATCTTCACCACTTAAAAACCCTAGTTACTGCTACTCTCTCTCAGAGACTAACTAGATCGTCAGAGGGTCTGCCACCGGGATAAACCCCGATGTTCCTAGACCGTTTGCAGGTACACGAGGCGAGGCAATCCAAACCGATCCTCTAGTGCCGAAGCGAGCCTCCCGCTCACCGTCCGCTACCGCATCCTTCCTCCCTTACAAATTGAGTCCGAACTCACACCTAGTGCATCCACACTCTCCCAAAAAACAAGCAGCATCACTTCACATATAAGGAAGGATATGCAAACCCAGAGCAGCCTAAAATCAGTACACACAAAGATAACTGTAGAAAACTCTCAAATGCAGTAGATAAGTTTAAGACCAAGCAAATGAAAGTTTTATACCAAGCAAAGACCAAGCAAGGACAAATTTTTGAGCCAAAGCTTGTAAGCCGAAGTTTCAGAGCTGTTTTATGTTTAAATGATTGTTTTTGTTAACAGGCTTAAGTGCTGGATTCCTGTGTTCAATTATTTCTTTCTTTTTTTTTCCGAAAACTTTTATATTAAACTCTAGTTATTAGTACACCTGTAGCACCAGTCTCTACAGCTGAGCTAACTCCACATCATTATTAGACACAAAAATAAATTCACTACAAGTAGGGCTGCAAACGAATCGAGCTATTCGCGAGCTATTCGGTTTGAACTCGGTCAAAGCTCGGCTTTAACTGAGCTCGAGCTTAAAACTAAGCTCGTTTCGTAAATGAGCCGAGCTCGAGCTTGGTTTTTTTATTTTTTAGGCTAAGCTCGAGAGCTATTCGGCTCGAATACGGTCAAAGCTCGGTCAAATCTCGACTCGAACCGAGCTCTAGCCGAGCTCGAACTCAAAACTGAACTCGTTTAGTAAATGAGCCGAGCTCGAGTCTGAAGGTATTCGGCTCTGCTCGGCTCGATTGCAGCCCTAACTACAAGCTAATCTAGCATTTTTCGCTGTGTAATACGCACATGTAATACACTTCTTAATAATATTCTCCAACCACGTTAGTTACTTTGGCTAACTAAAATAGCCAAAATAGATAATTTGGCTAGCGAAAAAATCTCTACTCCAACCATGTTATCTATTTTGAATAACCATTAATAATTTAAAGTTCAAAATTAAATAAAATAAAAATATAAAATAAAAGCCCATAAAAAGCCTAATACAAAATAAAATTTCCAAGCCCAAAAATAAAATTTCGCAATTTTCTCGATTGATTTCCGCGATTCCTCCAACAACATAAATATAAATGTCGCTATTCTGCAATTTTCCGCGATTCCGCAATTTTCGTGATTGATTTTGTAATTTTTGCGATTGATTTCACAATTTTCGCGATTGATTTCGCGATTTTCGCAATTGATTTTGCAATTTTCTCGATTGATTTCCGCAATTTCGCAATTTTTTGGTTTTGGGGAGAAGTTTAGCGTGCGGTACATACTCGCCAGATCTGGCGAGTGAATATTTGAAATCTTATTGGCGAGTGGTTTGCCTAGTCCCGTTGGAGTATATTTTTGTCTTTATATTAGCTATTTTAGCTAAAATTGAAAGATGGCTAGTATGGTTGGAGATGATGGTCTAAGATGGCGGCATTCCCAACATCTTCTCTACAATTTTCTTCTTAAAAATAGAATAAAATTAAAGAAAGTCTATTCTTGAATCTGAGACATTTCTTAATTTCTTTTATCTATTCCACTTCTTTAATCGAGTTGCAACTCAGTGGTCATCCCTACATATAAAAAAATGGTTGAAGAAAACCTTCTCTACAATTTTCAAATGGAAAACCTTGCTCCTTAGGTTTTCCCATGAAGCAAACATTAAACATGTTATTTTTAAGAACCGAACACACACCCTAAGGAAATGATGTGGCTCTAGCGAATTGAGGTCAAACGTGACCCAAGTCCATAGAGTCGGTTCTTGTTTGTGTTCATTCATTAATTCTATGTTTTCTGTCAACTTTTGTTCTCTAAGTTGTTACATAAGTCCAAACGAGCTTTTATTGAGTTTAGTTCTAATTAGCGAAGAAAATTTACTAGCTGAGCTTCGAGTATCTCGAGCCTATTTTATAGCACTGATGGAGCAGCAGACGGTTCCAAGAGAATAACATATGTTGACTCGTGGGCACAAAACGTGTCTATAAATACCAATAAATTTAAATTGAATTGTTCAGATTTTCAGGATCAAATAATATCAATAAGAGATCCAAGAGAGATTCAAGAATATTCAAAAAAGAAAAGTAATAAAGAAAGATTGCAAAATCAAGCAAAAAAAAAAAAAATTCAAAAAGAGCACATGATTGATTAGTGTCCAAGAAAGCTATCAAGACCAGCTGCTATCAATCTATATTTGTGAGATTTTATCTGTATTTAATTGATTGGTGATTGATTAGTTTTGGTAAGAATATTAGGTTGATTCGTTATGAACAGCGCGATAACGGTCGACCGCACCTCATGACGGTCAACTGCATCGCAGTCGACTGCACGTCACAGTTATGTAAAAAGTAGTCGACCCTCTATCTCTCGACTTTACGTCAGAGAGATGAACGGTCGACTGCACTGTAATTGCGGTCGACCGAACTTTGCGCTGTTCACATTTTTGGAATATATCGTTTCTATTTTTTATGGATACACTTCCCAGTCTATTTAATTGGACGAACCCACTGTGTATTTTTTACCTATTACTTCTGAGAAAATTTTCTGAACTAATCTTTCAACAATCAATCAGAGTGTGTGTGATAGTTTTTGTATTCTTCAGTCAGGATCATTTAGGATCTTGAGTTTTTCTTTTCTTCCACTTCTGTAAGATTGACGGGATTTGTGTTAGAAGTCCTGTGGATGTAACAGGTCTCTCGGCCTGAATCCGAGTATCACTGTACAAGGGTTTGAGTATAGTGGAATGCTTGTAGCGGAGAATTGCTGCAAGTAGGTGGTGTGGACGTAGACCTGGAGGTCGAACCACGTTATATCGCTGTATCACTTGTGCTATCTGTGTTTTCTCTTCTTATCTCTTTTATTTACTCTGTAGTTTACTTTAATTTTTTTTTAATTCAGCACAATCACCCTATTCACCTCCCCAGGATGATTGACAGTGGTATCAGAGCGAGGTGCTTATCAAAAGCTTAAAAGCTTAAGCAAAAGGTCTAATGGCCGAAATCCCTCATCTTACTAAATAGTCCAGGAAAGGGAAAGGTGCCAAAAACTTGTACTCATCGGAGCCATTCGTCTCCAATGGAACAAGTCACACACACTCACCATTTTTGATGAAAAATGCTAGATGTTTGGAAAGTTCGTATGTCTCATTTTCTACAGATGCTTGGAGAAGAATTATGGAATGTGTGCATCAATAAAACAGATATTCCGGTCAGCAACGGAAAGACAGTTTTTACAAAAGCGGAGCTTGCTCTCAAGACGGAAAATTCCAAAGCCATGACGGCTCTCTATGCAGGGTTGAATAACGAAGAACTAATGTGATGCAGGCGAAACTGTAAGACAGCTTATGAAATCTGGAACAACATGTTGAAGCGGCATGAGGGAACCGCTTCTGAGGTAAAAGCTAAAGTAAATTTATGTTTTATAAGTTTCATTTGTTTCGTATGTTGTCAGGAGAAAATGTGGATCAAATGCTTGCCCACTTCGATATCATTGCCCATGAACTTGAGAGCTTAGGTAAGGGGTTGGATGATGACCGAAAGGTTGGAAAACTCATAAGCTGTCTCACGTCGGAGTGGGATGTAAAGGCTGCTGCAATGAGGGAAATCCTTGAAGAAAAAGGATTTGACTACTACACATTCCAAGAAAAGCTGAAGACATAAGAGATGTAAATGACAGAAACTAAAAGATTCAGACAGAACATCGAGAATGAACCAAAAACAGAAGAGAAGACCATTGCCCTAAAAGTAGAGAAATCACGTCCATCAAAATCAGAATCAGACCATGAAGAATCAGACGAAAATTTCATACGACTAACTAAACAATTCTGTAAGCATTTCAAATGCAAAAAGTACAGCTGGTCACAAGGAGAAAGAGACAAAGACAAAAATGATGTGTGCTACAAAAACAACAGGCCAGGACATATACGCCCAAACTGTCCCCTATCGAAAGGTAGGAACAAAGATTATCATCACTCCAATTCAGGATTGAGAAAGAAGGCGTTGAAGGCAACATGGCTAGACTCAGATTCATGTGAAGATGAGCAATATCACAACAATGTCGGCTTCATGGCTCTTGGGAATGGTGAGATGCAATCACTATCTCAAGAAGAGGTAATCGAAGAACCCACTTATGATGAGTTAGTAGATATGTGTAATAGATTAAAAGATTATGCTAAGAAATTGAGTCGTGAACTAAGAGAATATAAACAAATTCCAAATGAATCTCATGACTCTTGCATCGCTAAAAATAAAAAACTGAAAAATAAAAATTCCTTGATCATGGAAAAATTCGAGTCATTTAGAAAAGATCATGATGTATTGATAGAGGAAAATGAACTCTTAAAACAATAAATTCAAGAATCCTTAGCAACACATGATGAACACTTGAGAGAAATTTATGAGAATTCTGTTTATATTGCTAAGCTCACTGATGATTTAAAAGAATGTAAAAGAAAATTTGATGAGGTAGTGGAAGATTGTAACGAAGCTCTTGAGCAAAATAGAATACTTGATGCTACCCTAGACACTCTTCGTTGGAACACTAAAGACGATGAGATGACTAGGAAAAGACTTTTTAAAAGAGTAATTGAGCTCGAAAAAATTGTTAAAAAATATGGAGGGCCCAGTTACCTTATTACAAAGAATTCAAGATCTTATCATGATAATCGAGGGCTTGGTTATAATGAGCTAATACAACATCAAAAATCTAAGCAATCTTGTCATATACATATGCATAGCCACCAAAACAGTTACAAACCAACACACAATTATGCATATGTGCATGAGCCAAAGCATAATCGCATTACTTGTCACTATTGTTGTAGATTCTGACATATTTCTTATAACTGTGCTTTAAAAAGGAATACTAACTTCGTTTGGATAAAGAAGAATTCAAGTGCAGGAACAGTACCTACTTTGATACATACTAATCTTAATGTAGGTACATCAATGCACTTCACCTAAAGATCGGTAGCACCTTGATAGTGGATGCCTAAAGCTCATGACGGATGAAAACAATACTTTTGCATCACTATCAAGAAAAGAAAAGAGAAGATCATATTTTTTTAAGGTAAAATAATTTTAGTTTAATTCTTTGTCTGGTAAGCAAATTTAAACTCATTTTATTCTCAACTTGCTGATATCTTTACTAAGCCTTTAGATGAAAAACGATTTTATTCTTTGAAAGGAGAAGTAAATGTTATTGATATTTCAGCTTGAAAATGCGTTTTGGTCGACTGGACAAGCGACTGTACGCCTGTGAGGGTGTACGGTCGACTGGGTGGTCGACCGGCACACTCTCGATCTTCGTTTTGTTTTATACTCTGTTTTCAAAAAGTTTGGCTTTCAGTATTTGCGGTCGACCATGCGGTTGACCGGATAACCCTTTATCTAGCGTTTTGTCTTTACAAGATGTGCGGTCGACCGTGTAGTCGACCGGTTTGCTCTCGGGTTGATTTTTTATATGCCCAATTGGTGTTGCGGTTGACCAGTTATTTTCTTGGCTACTCGTTTTGACTTTTAAGAATCTTCTGCTCATTATCTTTTATAATATCGATTCTTCTTTTGTTTTATGCATCACCTCTGTATTGAAAAATCTCAAATCTATGATACCATGAAGAGCCCTCCCTGTATATCAAAGGGTTTCGCTATCAACGGTATCATGTAAGTATATTTTCCTCCGTTTTCAAAATTATTATATTCCTCAAAACTCATCTCATATTTTTTTGTTTTGCTTATTGAATGTTCTTCTCATTTACAAATTGCTTTTGGGGGAGTATGTTCTCCACATCTCTTTTGCCCTTATTGGTGTGTTCCAAAAGGGGGAGAATATTTTCATGAATCTTATGAATGTTTTTAACACTGAAAGTAAATATATTTTTCTTCTATGAAGTATTGAATAAAGGGAGAGTATTTGTATTTACAAATCTCTCATAAAAGCTCTCTACCTATGAAAATCTGTGTTACAGGAAGTATTAAATTTAGGAAAAGTATTTAAATGTCTAATTGTTTAATTTTTACTTCCAATATTCAAAGGCATGTTTTGTTCACACCAAAAAGAGGAGATTGTTGACTCTTAGTTTGGTGTGCACAAAACGTGTCTATAAATACTAATAAATTTAAATTGAGTTGTTCAGATTTTTAGGATCAAATAATATCAATAAAAGATCCAAGAGAGATTCAAGAATATTCAAAGAAGGAAAGTAATAAAGAAAGATGGCAAAATCAAGCAAAAGAAGAAGATATTCAAAAAGAGCACATGATTGATTAGTGTCCAAGAAGCTATCAAGACCAGTTGCTATCATTCTATATTTGTGAGATTTTATCTGTATTTAATTGATTGGTTATTGATTAGTTTTTGGTAAGAATATAAAGTGGATTCGGTATGAACAGCACGATAACGGTCAACCGCGCCTCATGACGGTCGACTGCACCTCATGACGGTCGATCGCATCGCAGTCGACTGCACATCACAGTTACGTAAGAAGCATTCGACCCTTCATCTCTTGACTTTACGTCAGAGAGATGAACGGTCGACCGCACTATAATTGCGGTCAACCGAACTTGGCACTGTTCATATTTTTGGAATGTATCGTTTCTATTTTTGATCGATACACTTCTCAGTCTATTTAATTGGACAAACCCACTGTGTATTTTTCACCTATTACTTCTGAGAAAAATCTTCTGAACTAATCTTTCAACGATCAATCCGAGTGTGTGTGATAATTTTTGTATTTTTCACTCAGGATCATTTAGGATCTTGAGTTTTTCTTTTCCTCCACTTCGGTGAGATTGACGGGATTTGTGTTAGAAGTCCTGTGGATGTAACAGGTCTCTCAGCCTGAATCCGAGTATCATTGTACAAGGGTTTGAGTATAGTGGAACGCTTGTGGCAGAGAATTGCTGCAAGTAGGTGGTGTAGACGTAGACCTGGGGGTCGAACCACGTTATATCGCTGCGTCACTTGTGCTATCTGTGTTTTCTCTTCTTATCTCTTTTATTTACTCTGCAATTTACTTTAATTTTTTTTTAATTCCGCAGAATCACCCTATTCACCCCCCTAGGGTGATTGACAACATACATAGATATCCTAGACATCCACTACTTCCTGTGGTGGCTCTATCCACTGGTATACATAAAAGAGAATTCTGTCAAACTTGATTGATAGGAATTTCTTTTAGTATACTAGTCAAATATATAGGGTAAAAGGGATATGAGCAACTTGCTCATTTATTAAATGAGCAAGTGATGAGGTGGCATGCATGTGATTGGGAAATCCTAAAAGTGGTTAGATACTTAATGTATCACATGCATGCCACCTCATCACTTGCTCATTTACTAAATGAGCAAGTTGCTCATATCCCTTTTATCCATATATATATATAGAGAAATCTTCGGTTGCACACTACTTTGGTGAGCACTCACAAACTAGAGACCCTATGAAAAATCCGAACCGCTCATATTGTTCTATATGCCTTAGATAGCCTAACAATAAAAAATCAAGTAATTTGAAGTTCATTTACCCATGATTTACATCATCACAAAATTGTATGGCTGAAAATTCTAACAGCATGATGGATGGGCAAATGAACTTCAAATTACTTGATTTTTTATTGTTAGGCTATCTAAGGCATATAGAACAATATGAGCGGTTCGGATTTTTCATAGGGTCTCTAGTTCGGGAGTGCTCACGGAGTGCTCACCAAAAGTAGTGTGCAACCGAAGGGGACTATATATATATATATATATATATATATATATATATATATATATATATATATATATATATATATATATATTTATTTATTTATTTATGAGAATAGTGAGCATCATATTTGTATGAGAAAATTTTCTCATACAAAATGAGGTTTCAAAACAAGAACTCTTAGGTTATAGGTTTGTTCTAGAAATTGCCACAAATGGTAACATGACTATCTTGTTCTAGACACGATAAATTACAAGTTATATCAGAGATAAATGCCAAATACTATGTAATCCAATACGTAATACTCTCGTTTCCATTTAGACTATGTTAGGAGTCGCTTCTCAAACACAAATACAACCAAGAATCATCCAAGAATTGAAGGCAATCATGATCTTTATTGAGAGAATTTGAGATACAAGAACCTAGGGTTTGAAATTGGGAAAGAACAGTAGAATCAAGAAGAAGAAGAAGACAAGAGATGAATTGATTACAAGTTCTAACTCTCTCTCTCTCTCTCTTACTCTTAACTCTCTTATTTATACTAACCCACCATCTAATCTCAATCTTTAACCACCATACACATGTCCCCTTCTTTCTCCCACTTATGTTCTACTTCAAACTCATAGCCGAAAACACGTGCAGCTCACACCAACACATAATCCTCTAAATGACTGGACAACACAATAAACCCCCAACCCGTATCGAACCCTGTATCAGACTCCCATGTAATTCGAGAAGATTATGTTTGGCTGATATGTAGAATTCAACATGTGTATTGCACTAAACTTTAATTACTATCTATTGGTCATATTAACTTAAAGAAAACTAATGAAGTTGGGTTGTGTTGTTTAGAACTCTTCAAATGATAGAAACAGCTGCTTGTGTTTTTGGGTTGTTATGTGGCCTATTGATAGAATTTTGTTAATTTACTGAGAGTGTCTATGTGATAAGAAAATATGGGGAGATATATACGTACCTTGCTTTGGTTTTATAATCTTCAGTACTTTGTTTTGACAGTATGGTCTTTGTAGTTGTTTTGAATAATGGTAATCTTCAGTACTCTCAAATCTAGGTGATATCTCAAATCTAGATGATATGACTAAAAATAGAACTAAATCGGGACCATTCAAATTAGGCGCTAATCTCAAAGTTCTCAGGCGTAAAATGGTAGTTTCCACTACAAACGGGTTTGAAAATGGGAACTGGGTCTTTTTCAAGCCCAATAACACAAAAACGGGTCTGTCTTACTGGGTAAGGGTGACAGCCCATTATGAACAAATCCAAGACATTTAAAGAGTAATTCGAATTCATAATTATCTCTAAGAGACGGTTTAAACCAAATCTCTTATCATGAAACAATTTAAACTTTGTTTCTTATCCTAAAACACTAGGAAATAGAGATAAATAATTATTTCAAAACTATTTCCAAAAGTGACTATAAATACCCCTCTACCCCCACCATAAAAAAGGTAATTAGTATTTTATCCACAAAAGCTTTTTCATAATCTTCTGGATTACTGACTTGAGTATCAGAGGATTCGTCGTCGGAACAATCTCAATATTTCAAACTTTTTGCAGGTCAGTGGCAGAGTCATGAAACAGTCAACACTAGCAAGAAGTCAACATGTTTGCTTTTATTATTTCTAGAAAAATTCACATATCATCTGTTTGCTCCCCCACAGAAATTAGCAGTAACAGATTGACGCCGTCTATGGAAAAAAGAAAAAGAAATCCAACCATATTTCACCGGTGAAAGTAGTTTCCAGCCATGCCTTCGAAGAGAAAAGGGAGGGTGGCGGCTTCCAGTCGAAGAGCCACTCCTCTTCCTCCACCTCCTCCACTTGAGGATGTTCCCCCTCTACAAGATCAACAAGTTCAGCAGCCTCAACCTGAGTAACCGCCTCTCCAACAGGCTCGCCCTATGCCTAGAGAGGCTGCATCGGGGGGCTCCCGTTGAAGTCGTCAAGAACAACATCCTCTTCATGACCATATCTCGATCCACAATCCTTCCACCAACTCGATGGCCTCGCGAGGTTCTCAGGGGTGAAGATACCTCCATCAAATCATCGTCAACCGCCAACAAGGACTCCGAACCCACTTGAATAAGAGACTAGCCCGTGACGAGGTCCCTATCCAGAACGCCAGAGAAGACAGAGGAGTCGTTCTCCCCGAAGGTCGAGATCCAGAAGGTCGCCTCCCCGTCGACAGCGAAGGAGCCACACCGTTGTGAGCCGATTACCACCAAGGGTTCACTATGATGGAGGGGCACTAGTCACCTAGGCAGATTTTTGAAACTTCAAAGATGACATCATGCGAGCCCTTAAGATCGTTCCAAATCACGACCGACAAGCGCACAGCCCTCGCCATGCCACCACTCATGAAGGAGGGTCCCAAGGGTCGACTGGATCCGACCAGAGGAACGACTCGGTTCACCGTCGCCTTTGAGAGATGGAAAGGCACCTTAGCAAGATCTATTTCGAAGAGGGTCAACAAACCAAGGATTTACACTCGAGCAGATCCCCCTTCTCCAGGACCATCATGGAAGCCCATGTCCCCAAAACCTTCAAGCCAAATCATTTTGAAACTTACAATGGGGAGTCTGACTCGGTTGATCATATTGAGAGTTTTAAAGTCCTCATGATGATCATCAAGCCTGGGATGCGCTCCTCTGCAAGGCCTTCCCAGTAACATTGAGGAGACCAGCGAGAGAACGGTACTCCCATTTATCCCTAGCCTCCATCTTCTCATTTGACCAGTATGAGGAGCTCTTCCTCACCCACTTCGTTAGAAGCCGCCGAGTCGAGAAAACAAGTGCATCTTTGCTAGCCCTCAACCAAAGAAAAGGTGATCGCCTAAGAGATTACGTTTGGCGCTTTACCACCGAATCTCAGTCTATTGCCTCTCTCGACCAATCAGTATCCTCTGCAGCATTTATACACAATGTCAATAACGCTGACTTCAGGGCGCCCCTTGCCAAGAAGCCTCATCGGGACTTCTTAGAACTACTGCTTAGGAGTGAGAAGTACATCCGAGTGGAAGAGACTCTCAACCTCCCCAGTCGAGAGGAGCCATTTTTTGGGAACAAATGGAAGAATACAAAGAAAGAAAGGCCCCAAAAATTCTAGAAAGATGACAATGGTCAACGCCGCCCAGCTCTTCATTTTGAGAAGTTCACCCCCTTTAATGCCAGTATATCAGGAGTTCTTATGGAGGTGGATAAGGAAGGGTTACTTCGCTCTCTCCCTATAATGAATACCCTAGCGAAGAAGAGGGACATAAAAAAGTTGTACCGCTTTCATAGGGATCACGGCCACGACACGGATGATTACCGGACTCTCAAGGAGTAGATCGAAGAACTCATACAACAAGGATGCCTAGCCAAGTTCGTCAGAAAGGACGGGATCGATCCTCCACCCCGATGAGTCATCAAGCAAACCGAAAGGCCCACCGAGTTCCAAGACTCCGAACCTGGGGTCATCCTCCACCTTATCCATGGAGGTCCAATGGGGAGAATCAAAATCCTCCCAAAAGGCCTTCATCTGAGAGGTGAGTTCAGTCCAGAACTTTCCCCAGGCCAAGAACCCTGGGGTCTTGGTGACATTCTCAGGCAAAGACTGGAAAGGCATCCGAATGCCCCACTATGATGTGCTCGTAATTAGTATCTACATGGCCAACCACGAGGTGCGCCGAATCCTGGCCGATAATGATAGTTCCGTCAATATCCTCTTCCTGGAAGCCTTCCAAGGCCTCAAACTTTCTCGTGATCTTCTTAAGCCTGTCGGATACACACTCCACAGGGTTTCTAGGGTTCTGGTCCCAATCGAAGGAATAGTCACTCTTGATGTGACCGCAGGAAAAACCCCGACTACCCGGATAGAGGCAATGGACTTCATGATCGTCGATGTGAAGACCGCTTACAATGCTATCCTGGGCCGACTAGGCCTAGCAGTACTTCGTGCCGTACCCTCAGCTTTTCACATGAAAATGAAGTTTCCAACCTCTGCATGAGTAGGAGATGTCAAAGGAAACCAAGAGACCTCAGAGGTGCTACACAACCACAATGGGGGGCTCGGTCCTCCCACTCGAAGCATTAGAGCTCTGCCAACCGAATAGTCAAGTCATTCCAGAACTAGTTAATGAAATCAAGGAAATCCCCCTTTTCAGGGAAAGGCGGGCTTGGAATATTGAGCATCAAATGAAGTACCATGAGGGTGCATAACACCCACTTGTAGAAATAAGTTTTCAGTTTTCAATAAGACCGCCACTAGCGTTATGGCCAAAGCATGTAATAAAGGCTCGCACAATTGAAGTAGTCACTTAGTTTATTTCAATAAAACTTAGTTTTTTCTTTTGAAAATTATTGCATTGGCCTCATGTCTATCTCTCTGATTCACAGCTACGCTCGTTTAACGGTAAGTTCGGAGTCCAGCTTATCCCACAGGTAGGGATGGCAACAGGGCCGGGCTGACCCGCGACCCGCACACTACAACCTAGCCCGCTTAATAACGGTTCGGGTTCGGGTCGAACCCGCGAGCCTAAGCGGGTCAACCCGGGTCGTCGAAATTGAACTTCAAACCCGTTCAACCCGGCTTGCTCAACCCGGTGAATAGTGTCAACCTGCGGGTTTTGAACCGTTTGACCCGTACGGGCCAAACATTTGACCTGCGTGGGTCAAACGTTCGACCCGCGGGTCCAACGGACGAAATCAGAGGCCAACGACTGTTTTAGCCGTTTTTTTGGTTTTTTTGGTTTTTTTTTTGTTTTTTTTTTTAATTTCCCCCCTATAAATTCTCCTTAAATCACTCTAAAAATTTCACACCTTATTCCCTTACTCTCTCTACTACTACTAGTCAATTCAATCTCAAATCTTTGAAATTTTTTCAACAAAGAAGCTAGCAACATACAAGCGACAAAAATTCCGATCGTATCGAATTCAACTTTCAACTATGTCTACTTCAAGTCTTGAACTCCTCCAAGGCTCCAACAAATAATCTCTCTTTCTTTCTATATACGAGTCCGGACTTCTACTTCTACTTCTACTTTTATTTTCACTCTCATTCTATATACGAGTATCCGCGAAGTACGATATCAAAATTTCACTACCCTCTTATTGTCTTAATATTTTTTTGTAGTTAATTTTTTTAATCATATTTATTTGTTGATTTTTTTATCTTCTCTCTCACAACCCTTCTATTATTTTCTAGATTTTTTTCAAAACTTATCTTGCCTAGATTGAATTTAATTTTTTCACATACACTACTATATCAACATGTCTAGATCACGAAGTAGTGGACGTAGCCGAAGTGGACAAGATTCCACTGGCACTTCTCGTAGGCCTTCTATTGTCCTACAAATTGAGCCCGCCGAAGAGTACCCTATGACCGGGTACATTGGTACACACGATTTGTTCCCACAAGACATAGAAATAAAAGAAGAAACACAATCGCAACCAATCGAAACAACACAACCGGGTAGTAGTAGGAAAACTAGAGGGGAAACAAGTGATTGGCACAAATTTTATGAGTATATTCCGGACGAAAAAAATCCGGGTGTAGGTATAAAAATATGTAAAACTTGTTCCAAGCCATACAAATGGAAGAAGGGTGAGGGGATGGGTACAATAAAATAACACATCCAAAATGTACACAAGGAACTTCTTGTAGACCTACCCGACCAACAAAAAATTCACCCTAGGACCGATGTAGTTGATAGCCACTCTTATAATACAAAACTTTGTCTGTCGGAAAATGGTCCGACTAGTAATTAAGGAAGAGTTACCATTTTTCTATTTCGAGAGTAGGGACTTAAAGTCTTTTAATCAAACCGCATTAAACCCGCATTTTAAAAGAATCCCTAGGAATACTTTGAAGTCAGATAGTTTTAAAATGTATACCGAAAATGGAGAAGGTTTGATTGCTATTTTATGGAGTTTAACTTGTAGAGTTTCTTTAATTTCCGATTGTTGGAAGGGTTGCAACAATATTCCAATGATAGAAATAACTTGTCATTGGAATGACAGTGATTGGATTTTTCAATAAAATGATCATATCACTTGTCGCGTTGCCCTATCCCCATAGTGGTACTGAAATTGCGAATCGTATTTTAGAAATTTGTTATCTTTTTCATATTCGTGATAAAATTATGTGTATTAGTTTTGATGATGCGTCTAACAACAATGCATCAAATAGTATATTACAAACACAATTAGCTCCTCCATGTGACAATATTTTTCATATTATATGTGCATGTCATATTTTAAATTTATGTATTCAAGATGCATTAAAAATAGCCGACCCATATATAGTTAACATTAGAAATTGTGTACATTTTATTACATTAAGTGACACCATATTTCAAGAATGGAAAGCATGGTGTAAGCTTAAAAATGTACATTTTAGAAAATTTTCAAAAGATGTTAAACACCATTGGAACTCTACTTTTGATTTGCTACGTGTTGTTACTGAATATAAAGCATGTATAAATATTTTTTGTATGACTAAAAATATGCCAATTTTTCAATTGACTCCCGAAGCTTGGTTTTATGCTAAATCTTTGTTAAAATTTTTAGAATTTTTAAAATCGCAACTTTAAAATTTTCAAAATCTTATTAATCTACTTCTAGTAGCATTTTCATTTCAATAATTACTATGATGCAAATTTTCAAAGAAATGATCGATGATGCTTTTATTGGTCATATTGTGAAACCTGCATAGACCAAAATTTTGAAGTATTTTAATCCTCCTCCTATATTGTATTGTATTACTAATGTGATGGATCCTCGTATCAAATTAAAAGGTACGAAGAGTTTGATTGAAATGATTTTTACTTTACTTGGGGAAGATGAATCTGAAATTGATTGCGGAACATTTTTAGCTAACTTTGAATCGACATTAAATGACTTGTATGATTTTTATGATAGAAGTTTTGCATCTAGTAGTACAACTACTTTAGTTACTTCTTCTTCTACTTCTAAAGGTAAGGATAAAAATAAATTAGATGATGCCACATTTAATTTATTTGCAAAAGTTCAACCAAAAAAAGCTAGGACTAATCAACCAAATGAATTACATTGGTATAATCAACAAGATTCTGAAAGTTTTACTTCTTCACTTGATATTTTACAACAGTGGAAAGACCATGAACATACTTATATTATTATTAAATATATGCCTAAAGATCTACTAACTTCTCATGTCTCTACAGTTGCTTCAAAAAGTGCATTTTCTACAAGTGGAAGGGTTCTAACCGATTACAAGAATCGCTTGAAGCCCTAATCGTTGGAGATGCTCGTCTGCACGAAAAACTGGATGAAGGCCGAAGATAGGACTCAAGAAAAAGGGTTTGACATGTCTACAAGTGGAAGCAACGCGCCGGAAGAACAACAACAACAACAATAGCAACCAACATGAAGAATTGAAGACCAACAACAACAACAAATTGAAAAAAATTATAAATGGATAAAAATTTGTAAAAAATCTTTGTTTCTTATAAAAAAGTTCAAAAATTCAAGAAAATTGTAACTGTATAGAAGAAAATTGTAATCAATCTTTGTTTCTTATAAAAAAAATTGGAATTTGTATAAGTTGAAATCATATGAATAACTTTTTTTTAGCAATTTCACTCTTTGATTCGTATTATTATTATTACATTTTATTATTATTATTATTATTATTATTATTATTATTATTATTATTACATTTTTTAAAGTTAAAAAAATTGAAAATCGATGGGCCAACTCGCGACCCGACCCGACCCGGGTTGCACCTGAATGGGTTCGCGGGTTGGCCGGGTCGATATTCCGCTATTCCAACCCGGCCCGGCCTAGCCCGGTTACCAAGCCGACCCGACCAGAACCCGCCCGTATTCGGTTCCAACCCATGCGGGCCGACCCGACCCGGCCCGGTGGACCTGATTGCCAACCCTACCCACAGGGCTTCTCCTACAACTTGCTAGGCTCAAAATACGAGTTTGGATTCCAACACATGGTTTTCGATGCCGCTTTAGCTGCAAGCAAACAAGTGCAGAGTAGCTCATCATTCGGAATTGCTCCTACAATTCGTTGAAATCCCTAAACAACAAGTTTGGATTACAACACTTGGGTTCGACTTCGCTTTAGCCGCATGCAAACAAGAAAGTGCGGAGCAGCTCACCATTCGGAGTTGTTCCTACAACTCGTTGAAACCCCCAAATAATAAGTTTGGAGTCTAACACTTGGTTCGACGCCACTTTAGCCACTTGCAAATAAGCAAGTACGAAGCAACTCACCATTCGAAATTACCCCTATAACTCGTTGATAACTCCGAAACAACTAGTTCAAAGTTCACAATCATTGTTCGAAATTGCCCTCACAGCTTGCAAGTATGCAGTTTTGGGGCTCAAAATGACCATTAATACTAATCCCACTACTGGTTAAATTTTGCAACAAACAAGTTTGAAGACTAACTCTTTCTCAGGGCTATCTCTAAAGTTTTACTCGAACTAGGACCTAGCTCGCCCTTAGAGCTGCTGCCTCGACTAGATAACTCTCATCAATGAGTTCCGTGCTTAGCTCCTCTTCTGAGCCACACCAGCAACCCCCTAACTTCATGTGATGGTGCTGGAGCCCAGCTCTTCCGAAGAGCTTCTCCTACAACCAGTTCAGCTTCAAGCATTGGATATGGCGTCAACCCCCTCCTCTGGTTTCTTCTACAAATTTGTCGGGCTCAAATGTCAAGTTCGGAGCTCAACTCTCCCTTAGAGTTGCTTCTCAAGCTCGCCTCCAGAACGTCTCTCTCCTAGATCCTGGAGATGCTCTTCATCCCAATTGCCTTCCAAGTGGCCTACTTCCCAACGACTTCGGAGTTCAACTCTCCCCTAGAGTTTCTCCTCAAGCTCACCTCCCGAACGGCTCTCTCCTAGAGCCTGGAGATGCTCTTCGTCCCACTCACCTTCCGAGTGGCCTTCTTCCCAACGATTTTGGAGCTCAACTCTCTCCTAGAGTTGCTCCTCAAACTCGCCTCTCGAATGGCTCTCTCCTAGAGCCTGGTGATGCTCTTCGCTCCGCTCGTCTCCCAAGCGGCCAAATTCGGAGAACAACACACTTAGAGTTGCACCTCAAACTTGTCTCCCGAACTGCTCTCTCCTAAAGCCTGGTGATGCTCTTCGTCCAGCTCACCTTTCGAGTGATCTTCATCTAAACAATTTTGGAACTCAACTCACCCCTATAGTTGCTCCTCAAACTTTTCTCTCGAAAGGCCCTCTTTTAGAGCCTGGTGATGCACTTCGCTCCACTCGCCTCCCGAAAATCCTTTTTCCAAAAAAGTTTGGAGCCTAACTCTTCTAGAGACGCTCCCTAAAACTCGCCTCCAAGAATGGATCTCCCGAAGAGTCATACAAAGCTCTTCTCAAACATCATGGAAGGAAAGATATTGTGGGCCTATTTTGACCATGAAGAAGGATGATTCTTCAACTGACTTCTAAAGAGAAATTGTAGATCTTTGAGTTAGCTTCAAAACGAGGGGTCAAATGCCCCGATCGGACCTCTGTAGTTCCGGTAAAGCTGGTTACAACACAGTTGTGCCGAGCCAACAAAAAGTTGACCGGGTCAATGGTCAATGGTTAATGGTCAAAGTGCCATGTGTCGGCATGCCGAAGCATTGATGCAGTTCGGAGTCTGGCACCGAGCAAACGCACCCCCGATCGTGAAAATGCCAAAAAACTGTCAACAGTCAATGATCAACAGTTAATGGTCAATGGTCAACGGCCACGTGTCAGCACGTTGAAGCATTGCGGCAATTCAGAGTAGTGTGCCAAGCAAACGTGCCCCCAATCGTGAAAATGCCAAAAAATCATCAACGTTCAACAGTCAACGGTCAATGGTCAATGGGACACATGTTGCGCAATCGAACCACCTCTAACATTCGGAATTTGTTGATCTTGCCAAACCACCTCTACTCTCGTTGAACTTGCCAAAGCTCCTCACTGAGCTCTGACCCATCTCTGCTAGAGCTCGAATCCTTACTGAGCTCCAATAGTCGCCGAGCTTCCCTTGCCATGCTTTTCTTCATAACTCCTCCACGGCGAAACTCCCCCTCGTAGATACTCGACACCCACTCTTCTCAACTTCACGGAGATTTTCGAGTCAGCTTCGAAACGAGGGATCACACGTTCCAATCAGACTTCTATGGCACCGGGAAAGTTCATTATACCGCAGCAACAGGTAGATCTCTCAAAAGTTTGCCACCAAGTTAAATAAAGTGTGATACTTAGTTTCTACAAGGAAGCAAGTTGGTCAAGTGGTTAGGCTGCTCATCCCCCTTCTTAAAGAGCCTAGGTTCAATTTCGAACAATTCCATCTTCGGCAATTTATTTTGCAACCGAGCTACATGTTACACGTGCGCCGCACATGCTATTAAAGAACAAAAAAAGGAGAGATGCTGCAAAAGAGAAAAACGGTCGGATAACCTCATGATCCATGTTCGCACGATCGACGCTTCAGATTTCACCACATCATCTGCTTCGAAAAAGCACGTGCACTGCATGTGTTACGCCGAGCTTAAAAAAAGCACGTGTACGGCATGTTCTACGTCGAGCAAACGTGCCCCGAACTGAAAATGGTGCAAATTTCTCTTCAAAATTCATGCCAAATTGCGATCAACACCTGAGATTCAATCGAAAGAAAAAGCATGTGCATTGTACGTCGATCTTTGAAAAAGCACTTGTACGGCATGCGCTACGCCGAGTAAACGTGCCCCCGAACTTAAAATGGTGCAAAATTCTTTTCAAAATTGGTGCCAGATTGCGATCAACGCCTGAGATTCGATCAAAAGAAAAAAAAAACACGTGCACCGCACGTGTTACGCCGAGCTTCGAAAAAGCACGTGTATGGCACGTGCTACGCCGAGCAAACGTGCCCCCGAGTTGAAAGTGGCAAAAAAATTTCTCCTGCCGATCCGTGCTCGATTTCGGTCAACGACCGTGATTTGATCAAAAAACACGCGTACTACACATGCTATGTCGAGCAAACGTGTCTCCGAGCTGAAAATGGCAGAAAAAATCACCTCCCGATCTTCGCCTGATCTTGATCAACGCCCCAGATTTCACCACATCATCAGCTTAAAAAAGCATGTGTACTACACATGTAGAACCGAGCAAACGTGTCCCCAAACCGAAAATGGAGAAAAAAATTCTCCTCCCGATCCGTGCTTGTAACAACCCGAAAAATAGCATATGGCTATTTTGCATCGAAATGTGTGCGCGATTGAGAATTTCGCGCGATCATGGATTTTCTGATAATAATTATTTTGATTGAGAAATATAAGATATATTGTCTACTTTATTTTATTATTATCTTCGAAATTAAATTATTTTTATACGGATTATTACAAAGTAGTTTTAATGTATTTTGTATTGTTTGGAATTATTAAGAATAGAGAGTTGGGTTTTATTTGAAATGTATTGAGGCTAGGGGGCTTATACGAAACATTCCCTTAGATTTTTATCTATCTATTATTATCTATTTCTTTTTTTTTACAAACCCCCCCCCCCCCCCCCCACATTCTCTCCTTCTCCTTCCCTTCTCTTTCTTCTTCCTTCTTTTCTCCCCGTCTGGTTCCACCCGACCCTGGTAATACCCCCCCCCCCCCCCCGGCTCCCCCCCACTTCTTCTCCTTCCCCTACTTCTTCCTCCTCCTATTTATTCCCAACCAAAGAGAACCTAACTCCTTCTCCCTTC
This sequence comes from Hemerocallis citrina, assembly GCA_017893485.1. Lineage (NCBI taxonomy): Eukaryota > Viridiplantae > Streptophyta > Magnoliopsida > Asparagales > Asphodelaceae > Hemerocallis > Hemerocallis citrina. The sequence continues at coordinate 170,975,912 of CM030360.1, forward strand.
CCTTCTTCTTCTCCCCCGTTTCCCTTCCTGTTCAATCCCGACCCAGAGAACACCCGACCCTCCTCTCCCTTTCCTTCTTCTCCGTTCGCACCCAGCCAAAAGAACCCCCCCCCCCCCCGCCAACCTCCTCCTCCCCTCTCCCTCTCCGTTCGCTTCCAACCAGCGACCCCCCACTCCCGTTCCCTTCTCCTTCTCCTTCTTGTTCGATGCCGAACCCAAAAGAACCCCGACCACTCCTCCCCTCCTCCCGTTCGTCCACGCCAGCCAATCGAAAAAGAAACCCACCCCTCCATCGTCTTCCTCCTTCTTCTTCTTCCCCTCCGATCTCCATCCCGAACTCCAAAATCGAACCCATCGATCGATTCCTTCCCCGCTCCAAATCCCCTCCATTTCTTCACCAATTCCAAATTAAAGTGAGGGGTAGACTGAGAGAGGGATTCTCTACATCGTAGTAGCATTGGATTTTCGATTGGATTTCGGAAGGTATAAACCCTAACTATTTTATTGTATAAAATTTAGTTGGGTTAAATTTTATTGAGTAGAATTATTTTAGTAGGGAGATTTAGAGATATTGGAAATTGTAGATGTGAAAGATTAGTAGGTTATTAGAGAGATTGTGAGTTGTTAGTAAAATAGGGTTTTGGATTTGTAAAAGAGAACTATATGGGTATGGATTAATTCTCGTATAGTAATAGAAATTGTAGTTGGACTATTAGATTATTTGGGGGTGATTTTAGTGATTAATTGGGAATGAAAATACTGTAAGCATTAGATTATCACGTGCATCGCACGTGTATATTCCAAGCGTTCAGTAAACGCTTGTGTGATATTTGGGGATAGTGTTATCAGCTTTTATGATTGGTTTGAATTATTTGAGTTTAATTGCTTTGAAATTGATGATAGGATATATTGCGACTTTGGAGGCGAAGTGGCATGGCGCTTCGGATCTTCGCGGAAAATGGTGAGTTGGTTTATTATATATTTTGTGGTTTGATGAATATGTGAGTTATATTATTTATATATTTTGCGGTTTAAAAATATATGTGAGTTAATTTGTTTATATATTTGTGTATTTTATGGTTTAAAGAAATAAGTGAGTTAGTATGTTTATATATGTTGTGGGTTGATGAATATGTGAGTTGGTTTATTATATATTTTGTGGTTTGATGAATATGTGAGTTATATTATTTATATATTTTGCGGTTTAAAAATATATGTGAGTTAGTTTGTTTATATATTTGTGTATTTTATGGTTTAAAGAAATAAGTGAGTTAGTATATTTACATATTTTGTGGGTTGATGAATATGTGAGTTAATTTATCTAGGTATTTTGGGATTTAAGAAATATGTGGTGAGTTATATATATATTTTCGTGGTTTAAAGATATGTGTGAGTTAGTATTTTTATATATTTTTGTGTGGTTTAAGAAATATGTGAGTTGGTCTATTATATATTTTGTGGTTTAAAAGATATGTGTGAGTTATTTTAATTATATATTTTGTGGTTAAGAATATATGAGTGTTAATTCATTTATGTATTTTTTGGTTTAAAGAAATAAGTAAGTATCGATTTATTTACGTATTTTTGTGATTGTAAAAATATGGTGAATCTAACCATTCTTGAGTATATAAAAACCTATATAATGGATGAGTTATATTTAGATGATGATATCAAAATATGGGTGTATGGTTTATATACGTATTTTGATGTTTTGAAGAAGTTCGAATAAACTAAAGTATTGTTATAAATTTATGGATCAAAAGGATCCTATAAAGAGCATGAATGGTAGAACTTGAGAAAATAACATAAAGATGAGTGTTGTCTATGTCAAAAAAAAAGAACCCATTCATGCTCGTGAACCATGAAGAAGATCATGCTTGAGTTATAGTAGAATATCATGCTTGAGTTGGTGTGCTATGTCAAAAAGAGAACTACCATGCTTAAAGATTTGTTGTAGTTAATGATTCTAAGAGAAGAACCCATGCTAAGATGAGTAGTTGTCCTAAGGTTCAAAGAAACCATGCTTAAGTGAGTATAGTAATGGTTTTAGCTAAGAGTCTCAAAAAGAACCCATTTTAGTTGTTAGTAGTAGTGAGTAAAAAGAACCCATCCTATGGATTTGGATTGTTGGAGAGAAAGAACCCACACTTGTGCTATAGTAAGAATCCATGCTTGAATTGTTGTAGAAGGAAACCCATGGTTAAGTTGTAGTAGAATATCATGTTTGAGTCGATTTTAGAAAGAAGCTCATGTTTGAGTTGATTACAGTAGGTAGGCCATGATGAGTTGATTCTAGAAGGATACCATGCTTAAGTTAATTATAGTAGATTCTTCTGTTGCTTCTAATTATAGAAGATCAAGTTGCTAGTAAGCACAGTTGGTTGCTTCTAGGTTTGATTACCTGTATGGTTGTTGTATGTGGTTTTGCGCGTACATGGCCCGACTGGCCCGTAGGTAGCTGTGGGTCTCATACGGAGCTTATTTGGCTCGTATGCATGTTGTTGTCTCATACGCGGCTCGACTGGCCCGTATGTAGCTGTTGGTCCCATACGTCGCTGTTTAGCTCGTATGTGTTTTTGGTTACTCGTATGTAGCTTCTTAGCTAATACGCAGTTTGTTGTGCTCATCTAGGGTGATATCATTGCCCTAGGGCTATCGACCATTAAGACGTGTGTTTAGCTTACTCCTAAGGGACTGTGGACGAGTCACTTCGCGGGTGCCGTCAGATCTTAACCGTTGGTTGATTGCGGACCGGAGTGTGACGAAATCCAAGTTCAGGATAGTAGCATGCGAATACGTTCGTATTGCCGGGGTCTTGGATCGATAGGCCATGAACCAGATCCTGAGGGATTCTGGTGAGTTTAGGTTGAGCAGCCTAATAGAGTTATCTTGCGAAGTCTAATTTAAGACCTAGCATGCTGTGTAATGTTGTCATTCCTAGGATTGTTCAGGGTTAGGAACATCATTAAGGTAGTGACTTATAAAGATCATTTTACTTCGACCCTTTGCCGAAAAGAGAGGAGTTGGTTGTAGGTAGCGCCTTACGACCAACTTATCCCTCGAAGCAGGCCTTAGGTGGTGATATTGGGTTGTATCTTCCTGTCAAAGGGATACGTACGGTGCCCTCTCACGAGTTGGGAGCACGGGATGCGTATCGCACACTGTTAATTCCTGAAGTGCCATGATAAGGCGGCGAAGCTAGGGGGATGGACCCCGGAACTTCGTCGAGTCCTTGTCCAGGAGAGAGCGAACAGGCCATAGATCACGGTCTATGAGTTAGGGGCGACACAGGATAGGCTTTGTATGCTATACTGCGCTCGGGAGACCCCGTGTTCGTCTGGTTTTTGAGTGAGGTCCGGTGTACCGGGTTAGTAGTGGCAAACATAGACACCATGAGCGTACTGCATTGGTGGGACTTGACCACATTTGCAACCTCATCAATCATGTAGTATCTGTCAGGAACAGGTTGGGTACAATTAGTAATTCATAACGCGGGTTCAAATCCTTGTATTTGGAGAAACGGCTTGAGATGGGGAGTATGTAGTATGGGATGCATACTGTTCCGGAGACTTGCTTGCATTAGAATAAGAGCATCATTGTATTGGTAATTTTGCATTGGAGTTTAAGTCATAAGGTACACAGGCACAAAATTATAGGTACACGTGTCTTTTCCATTCGAGATGAATTGCGAGTATGATAGTGAAGTAAATTAACAACCGAGCTATGGGCTTGGGATGTGAAGTGATATTACTCAAGTTGGGCTTGGGATGTGCGTGATTATTACCCAAGCTATCGGCTTGGCGTGTGATATGTTATTGCCAAAACTATGTTGGGATATGGGGTGTATTGTGATAAAATGCAAGTAATTGGTGAGGTGAAATGAGATGTTAGGTTGGACATGAATGAATGTGGTAGTATGAGATTGAAGACATATATTGATGATGGGATACGTGATATAAGGAAACAAAATCAATATTGTATTATGAGTGGTTATTCAAATGGTTACTAAATATAAGTAGGTTATGAGCGGGTATAGATATACATACAGGTGATGACTCAGAGAGTATTTGATGTAAAATCTTAATTATGATGTTTACATATTCAGATGTCAAGTAAGATTTGTTTATCTTGGAAATTGCGAGTTCGTTATGTTTCTACTTGTAAGTTTAATTTATTTACTTATTTAATAAATTATACTCACACCAGAAATGGCTAACCCCTTAGTGTTTGGGGGTTAGGGAGTCCCTGGACTACCCTAGGTCCCTACTGTTACAGGTCCTTAGCAGTGCAGAGGTGAGGTGTAGGTACAGGTTCCGTGGAGTGGAGTTCCAGTTATAATTCATTATTATGTTTTAATTGTAAATAGTAAAGATTTATGCTTTAATTTGTATTTTTGTTGTATAAGTATGATGATGATGATGAAGAGTATAGTGTGAGGCAGCAGGATATGGTTTGGACCCGTACCCATTTCGTTGTGGAGTGCCGGGCGTCGTGGTAGGTTTTTACAGGTTATTTTCTAAAAAAACTTACTACGTTTTCAAAATGATTTATGCTTTTTAATTGATATTTGTTAAACCGTTATGAGTTTGGCCCCCAGAGCATATATATATATTGCCTGTGTGATGATGCTCATTTTGGCCTGGGGAGCCCATATTATTATTGCCTGTGATGTAAGCTACGGAATTTAGAGCAAAATTCCGTAAGCTTTTCTGTGTTTTGGGCAAAAAATACAAGGGAGACTCTGCCCAAATTTTCTTTGAAACATAACTATTTTAGTTTATGTTTAAAGTGATATAGAAATTGGAAAAATTGATTTTGGAGTCAAAAAGGAAAAGAAAAGGGGCAGGCAGTACAGTTTGGTATTACAAACTGATAATTGTAATTACTGCGTAGTAACTCTGTGTTGAAGAAAAGTTTTTAAATTTCCCAGTTTTTCTGTGTCTCGAGACTAATTGAAGGAAAGATCTTGGCATGTGTCTCGGTTTCCCAGCAACGGGGAGATCGGGGCGTTACAGTGCTCGATCTTGATCGACGGCTGAGAATTGCCCAAAAAAGTCATTGGTCAATGTTGACCAGTCAACGATCAATGCCACGTGTCAGCACGCCAAACCATCGTGATCGATCGGTGGCGCGCTTCGAACAAAGCTGCCCCAATCGAGAAATGAGAGAAAAGCTCCGCCTCCCGATACGAGCTCGATCGTGAATGTAACCCCCGTTCCCGTAAATATATATTTTCTGAATAATTTTCTATATTTTGATCATTTATAAATTTAGTTTGTGTTAAATTCATTTTTTTGGAATTTTTCTATTAAAATCTTTTCTAATCGAAAATCTTGCTTATTTTGAATAACGGTGTGTTTTAACTATACTTTCCATTTTATAGTTGATCGACTATTTATATTTTAGCCAAATCAAAAATATTTTGATTTACTTTAATAAATTTATGAAACTCAATTCCTATTTCGTTACATAACTTCATTATTATTACTTTCTTTATTATTATTATTATTACTATTATTGAATTATTTTCGTGAAAGTGTTGAATCCAAACAATATTCCGTCATGTAATAATAATAATAATAATAATAATAATAATAATAATATTAAAGCCCATTGATTTTGACCTATATTGTATTTATTAAAGCCCATTAATAGCAATATTATTATTGCTATTACTATTGATGTTGTTACCATCTTTATTATTATTATTTTTGTTAAAGCCCATTGATTTTGACCTATATTGTATTTATTTAATTTGAAGCTCAGTCCAAGCCCATCTCCTATTTTAATTTTAACTCAAAACCCAATATCCATTCCTATTGGATCTTGACCCAAAACCCACAACCCAAAACAACCCCCATATCCCCACTAACAGACAATCTCCAAAAATCACTCCTAACCCTTCACATCCCGTAACCCCAATTCCCCATATCTCTCCACTATCCCTATAATCTCTCCCCATTATTATACATTATATTTATCACATTTATTATATCATAACTATTTTAATAAAACCCTCTCTCTCTCCCTCCCTCTGTTCTCTCTCTGAAAACATAGAGTTTCCCCCAACTCCATCGTCACCCTCCTTCCTTTTTCCTGTCGTCGTCTTCCTCCAGTCGCCGCCTCGACTGCGACCCAACCTCGTTGCCCGTCGTCGAGCCACCGCCTTTACCACCTCGAACACCCATCGACTTTGCCTTCAAGCTTCATCATCGCTCGCCATTGCCGACTTCCGCCATGAGCACCTTCATCGTCCTCAACCCTACTGCACCTCTCCTCGTCGCAGTCGCGTCTCCGATTGTGACCACCTGCCGACCTCCGTCAGCCCGTCGCCAGCAACCCACCAAGCATCACAGCCACCCGCTGTTGTCTTCTCCGTCGCCTGTGACCTCCCCATTGCAGCTGCCCTTGCCATTACTGCAACCTTCGACCACCCTCTTCTCCTTCCGCCATTGCCGAAGTCTACCACCTCGAACTCTATCGTCGCTCGTCATCAGAGCCGCTCCATTGCCGCCACAGTCATCGTCCCTGCCTTGGCCTCCCGCCATTGCACTCGTCTTCGTCGAGCACCTTCTTCGTCTTCTTCTTCCTCTGGGTTCTCGTCGAACCCATCGACAGTCGAAGCCCTCCGCTCAAGCTTGCACCTCATCATCACCTTCACGTCATCTCTGAGCCCCCGCTCATCACCGAATGCACTCCCCATCGCCGCCCCTGTCCTCGACCACATTGCCAAAGCCCCTCGACCACCCTCGTCCTCGTCTCCACTCGCCCTCTGCCTTCATTCCCCTATTTTCATGCCATTGTTGCCATCTCCAGTCGACTCCTACCTATGCATCATCGCCTGTGCATCTCTTTCTCCCTGCCGTCGAGCCACACTTGATAGCACCTCCCTGCTAGCTCGCCCCCAACGTCGTCGACCCATCGCAACAGCCTCGCAAAGCACCCTTTGCTCTGTTTGTGATCAATTCGACCCCAGCCGTCCGATCAGATCATCATCATCATCAGCTTTTGATCACAGCCGTCCAATCCTCCATTTGATCATCACCATGATCATCATCAAGTTCTTGATCAAATCAGCCACCACCATCTGATCAGATCTTGATCTCGACCGTCGGATCTCCCTTGATCATCGTGATTGTGATCATCATCTTGATCTTGATCTTCGATCTCAGCCATCTGATTATCCGATCTTGATCCCTATCGAGCTCTGTGCCCGATCGTGATCATCGTGATCATTTGCTCGTCACCGTGTCACCAGGATTCCGATCCCGTTATTCTTTGCGTATTCGAATTAAACTAATCGTCATCAAAGGCAAGTCATCTCACTTTCGAATTGTATTATATCATATTCGAGATTGTTTATTGAATCCCGCAAGTTGATCCATATTGATTATCGTATATTGCTTATTGTTGTTCATCGTTGGGATGCTATGGATTTACACGAGAGAATCCAAGTAGTAATCTTGACTTCATGCCTTTTTTTGCCTCCAATGTATAGAGATCTTGCATGCATTCATGTAGTTGATTATTGAATATAGGAATAGGAATTATTATTGTATTTCATGTCATGAAATTACACAACTATTGTAGATTGTATACTAGTATTGATTGTTCATATGATTGATGATGGTGTATTAGTTGATTGTGATTAGTAGAATTATGGACATTATATATCTTAATACCATATTCACATAGATGTAACTTGCTGTGATTTATAATTGTTAACCCCTAACTCATAGTTCATAACTTTTAATTATTTTTATTCATGAAGAATATGTTGAAACCCTGAAATTTATTACCAACCTGAACATTGTCATGCTATTTCGATCTAGATAATGTCATCAAAATCAAAAATTTCATGAATATGAAATGTAGCCCCATGTTTCTAGTTTCCAGAACGTCCAGAATTTTTGAATTCCGAATTATATTGCATGAGTTATGACCTTTTTACTGTTGCTGTGTTTCAAATTTATGCACATACCATGTTAAGCTGATGAATTAGGTGAACTAATAATCAAATAGTGATTGACATGCTTAGGGTAATAAAAATTATTTTTACTGATTTTTACAATGAATATTTACTGCTGTTACAACTGAAACTAGTTGACACTGATAACTAGCCAGAAATAGTAACCTGTAAAGAACACTGAAATTCACCTAGCGACTGTTGTCGGAATTTGGACTTTAAATATGCGTTGGAACCGGACAGGAGTCTAGTTTCTAGACCTTCTGACAGATCCACATTTTCTATCCTGCAGGAACGGAAATTTTGATTTTGGTACAGCAACCTACTGCTGTCCAAAATTGGGTTTCTATGTTTAATAATATATAATTGAATATATAATGTTGAATTTGGTGTATTTGATTGTATAGAGTACATTGCATGATCTTAAGGTTGTGTTGTCATCATTCTAGTGTCCCTTATTAATAGCATTATCGCTTCCCATTGATATTTCTATCCCTATTGTTCCCTATTAGTATTGCATGTTGATTGAATAAAGAATATTAATCAAGTCAGGGTTAAGGGTTGACTAGGGTAGTTGATAATATAGTGACTGTACTCGGAAATGTGGATATTGTTTCCCAAAATATTGTGTCGGCTAGTGCTATCGATTTATTTTTAGATTACTGACCACAGTATCCCAATTCATCGTGTATTGTTTTAGGATTATTGTGCCGACTATTATTATCGTTATTGTGCAAGAAATTGCTATTGTTATCGTTATTGTTATCGTGCCGAGTACATGACCTATAGAATCTACCACCTTAGTCTAAACGAATTGATTGTATGCATCGAACCTGTAGTATGGGATGCAATAGTACGTGCATTAGTTAGGATTAAAATGAATAATAGACTTAAAACTTTATCGCATTGTCATTGCATTTTGTCATCGTTATTGAATAGTGTTATCGTTATTGCTTACCGTTATTGTTATTGTTTATTGTTATGATTATAAATCATCATTATTGCACATTGTAGTATTATCTCTTTGTCACTGTTCAATACTATTGATTTCATCGTTCATTGAATTCATCGTTATACTGTTATTGTCATTATTCCTCTATTTCTCTACTTGCTGTCCACGACTTGCTCTAAGGACATTATTCTCTCTTTTAGATGAAAAAATTACAGAAATCAAGGAGATTTGCCTGACGGACTAGGAGAGTAGCAATGGTGAAAGAATTGTTTTGCTGCGCCGCTTAAATAATTATTGTTTTATTTTGAGAACATTAATAATTGAACAATGTTATTAATTCTTGTAATTGTAGGCTTTGATCCGAATATTGTTATTGTTGATTCCAGATGTTGGACTGTTATTATGTTGGTTATTTTATTCTTAAATTCCAAGTATTGTTATTCATGTGATTACTCTTTTAATGCATGTGTGGTTGTATTACACCCTATTTATATTGTTGAGTAGAATCGATAACAGCTCATGGATGACGCAAGTCATTCGCTGGGCCATGTCACGTGCTTGCATTCCGTAGTTTTGGGAAGAGGGCCGTGACAGTGAACAGCGGACCAGATCGAGCTGTGTCGCCTCTTCTCTTCCCAGGTGCATCAGCGCGAGAGCTAGGGCATGATCGACGCTCCAGATCGAACCACGTTGCCTTATTTTCAGATCCTCCTATTATGGCTTCTCAATCTCATCAGCGCGCGAGGACATCCCAGATTTTGCCACGTCACCTGCTTCCCCTATCTCCTCAGCGCGCGAGCTCGATCTTGATCGCCGCCCTAGATCAAGCCATGTTGCCTCTCCATCAGATCCCCTCATCGTGGCCACCCAATCTTATCAGCATGCGAGTTCGATGTTGATTGACGCCCCAGATTTTGCCACATCACCTGCTTCCCCTCTCTCCTCAGCGCATCAGTGCACGAGCTCGATTTTGATGGACGCCCCAGATCGAGCCATGTCGCCTTACCATCAGATCCCCTCATCATGGCTGCCCAATCTCATCAGCGCGCGAGCCATTTCGTGATCAAAGGTTGTGATTAAATCAAGGTAATTTCTTTTATTTAATTCCGTTATTTAATTATTAAATTGAATTAATTATTTAAAAATTCCGAAAAAATATTTAAATTTTTTAAAATATTAATTAAAAATATTAATTCGGAAAAATACTTTTAAAACTCTGAAAAAATTTTATTAAATTAGAATAATTAATTAAAATTTTAAAAAATTAATTATTGAAATTCAGAAATTGAATAAAAAAAATTAAAAAATGAATAAAAATTGGAAAGAAATTTTTTTGGAAAATTCACAAAAAATCCAGAAAATTCTAAAAATAATTATGAGTATTTTACAAACTCAGGAAAGCATCGTTATACTCCAAGCGAAATCTAAATATCCCCGAGAATGCCGATAAATTCTATGAGCCATTAAAAACCGGTGAACTACTCCTTAAAGGCTGTGAAACTCAATCTTTAGGAGTATGGGGCTTGTGGTATGGCTAAAAATAAAACTAAATCGGGACCATTCAAATCATGCACGAATCTCAAAGCTCTCAGTGGTAAATGGTAGTTTCCACTACAAACGAGTCCGAACATGGGAACTGGCTCTTTTTCAAGCCCAAGAACCCAAAAACGGGTCTGTCTTACTGGATCAGGGTGACAACCCATTATGAACAAACCCAGGACATTTAAATGGTAATTTGAATTTATGATTATCTCTAAGAGACGGTTTAGACCAAATCTCTTATCATGAAACGATTTAAACCTTGTTTTTTATCAAAAAACACTAGGAAGTAGAGATAAATAATTATCTCGAAACTATTTCCAAAGGTGACTATAAATACCCCTCTACCTCCACCATAAAAAAGGTAATTAGTTTTTTCTTCACAAAAGCTCTTTCATAATTTTCTTGATTACTGACTTGAGCGTCGGAGGGTTTGTCACTGGAAAAAATCCTGGCGTATCAAACTTTTTGCAGGTCAGCGGCAGCGTCAAGAAACAGTCAACACCGGCAAAAAGTCAGCATGTTTGCTTTTATTGTTTATAGAAAATTCACATATCATCTGTTTGCTCCCACACCGAAATTAGTAATAACATTAGGTAACTGTATATATTTACGAGAAAAAGAAAGTGTACCCTTAACCTACATAATTTATATACAAAAAGGTTAGTTATTTGATCTTTCATCTTTAAACTTGCATCAAATCTAATCTCTAATATTATACTAGGAGAGTTGGAGTGGGAGTTTGTAAACATACCAAGTTATGTGTATCGTGCATACATAACTAATATGAATGAAGTCTCACGTTCGAGATCATACTAGTTTTTACTTTAGATGCATGTCTTAATAAATATATCTATCTATCTATCTATTTCTATTATAAAAACAGGAGTAAATCTGTCAAGAGCAGATCTGGACCACAAATTTAAATTTTATTTCATCTTAGATCTAATTTGGACTATACAAACCCCTCAAATACTTTAAGATTTGAACCACACATTTTATTCTTAGATCTAATCTGGACCATACAAATTTATCTAATATAATCCCTATTACCCATGACCTAGAAAACCCCATATCAAAAGCGAATCTTTCTCCCTCAGATTTCGTCTTTCTCTACCTATCAATCCAATTTATCCCAAATAGTTTCAATAAATCCCAAAAGAGAGATGGCTCAGGTACCACTGCCGCTGCCGCTGCCGCTGCCGCCATCCCCAAAGGCACTGCCGCTTGAGCGAACTAGTACCTGTCAACATCTGGAGGTTAACAGACACGTTGTATGATATGTTCAATCAGACTGGGTAGGTCATGTCGGTTAGGGTTTGTAGGGATATTATGACCGCTTTGTTACACATATGCCAATTATAGGAATCCGATGGATGGTGAGATTTTTTGGCTAATTTTGGTTGTTTTAAAATTATTTTTAGTGTTTATGATGATGATCGTAGGGTTTTTGGAGCTCTAAGGGATTGGCCTCTTCCTTCAATTCCTCGATTGGTTGCTTAGTTGATTCATTCTTCAATTAATTATCAATTTAATTATCTAAAGGCATTAATTTGATTAAGGATGTAATCTTCTAATGTGATGTGATTGTAGAACATAATGTGTTTGCTAGAATGTCCGTATGAAAATGGCGAACACAATGAGTAGCATCTTCCCTATTTTGATTGATTTATGGTTTGGGGAATTAAATATTTTTTTTTGTTGGTTGGTGTAGGAGTGTGTGGACATTTCCCAAGGGGAATAATGTGGACCATTTGTTGATGTACTTGGACGTTGTGGATTCTTCGACATTGTAGTATGGGTGGAGTAGGTATGTGCAGTTCAGCTTTTCGGAGGTGAATAAGTTGAATAACAAGTAGACCATTCGCAAAGGTATTCTTGTGGAATGTTCTCTTAAATAATGGGCTATTTCATGATAACACGAAACAATGAATCTCACTCTTGCTTATCTATGTGAATATTGTAGTTGAATTATATGGCATGCAATGCATTTTGAAATGTTTGGAGCTTGTTCTAATCAAACAAGCATTAGTTGTATATGATCTGACCATAGTTAGGATGGTATAAGCGTCTCATCAAATTCTCATCAAATTCGTTCAAAAAGTGAAACCAAATTTATTTGTTATTAGTTACTTACAACAATTTGTATCAAGTTATTGAAGACTATTGTTGATAATATGACAATTATTATTGTTGCTAGCATTTTTTGTGATTACACACACAGAGTAGATATTTTGTGATGACACACACACAATATATATATATATATATATATATATATATATATATATATATATATATATATATATATATATATATATGGAAATGCTCGGTTGAAAACAGGTTTGTTTTTAACCGGGTTGGAAAACACCAATTCTAGCCCTGCGATCCGATCCGATCTTGATGAGCGGATCAGATGCAGAGGGGTAATTTTGGTACTTCACGCCAAAAAATGCTTCGGTTTTTTGGCGTGAAGTTTTTTTGTTGGAAAAATCACTTAGCCTGTTATTGTAAACAACGGCCTAGGTTGTTTTTAAAAAAAAAAAAATCAATCTTGCCCATTGTTGTACATACCCAGATCTTGCTCACTCCGTCTTTGTCACAAACTCTCTCTCTCTCTTTCTCTTGAGCTCCTGAAACCCATCCCCAAATCATAGTTCTCTCTCCAACCTCCTTTTGTCGATCTCCTTGCCTTCTCGGTCTCCCCCTCTTGTTGAAGCCTCTCTATCTCTCTCTCCCTCTCCCGAATACCCCAAACCCTAACCTAACCCCATATCCCAAATCACCTGAACCCTAGCACAAATTCTCCAACGCCCTAGCCTCTTCAACTTGTTCGTCTACAGTAGCGGCTTCTCACATCTTCGTCAACTCTCTCTCTCTCTCTTTGGACTATGTATTTACTTAATCACAATTTTCTATAATGAACTCTGTGAATAGGGATGAAATTTTTTTTCAATTTTTGAGTTTGATTTTTTGTATTATGCGTAGTAGTCTATAATTTAGAGAGTATATAATTAGCTCGAATCATGTATGTTGTATATATTTTGTAGACATTTTTGTAGATGTAGTATTAGTTGTAGTTGTGGATATAGGAAAAGGAAAGAAACGAGATCCAAAAATTTCCAAATTTAATGAGTTGGTCGGACTCATCGCGTAGAAGGTAACGGAACTTGTAGAGGCGATTTCCGTCTCACGGTTTGCAAGATACGTCCGTTTATCACTTTTATTCAATAAAATGGATATAAACCGATACACGGCCGTATCTTTCAAACTGAGAGTCAGAACTGACCTCTGCAAGCTCCGTTGGCTTGTGTTCAGTGTGCCAGACTTGACGGCCAAATTTAGGAATTTTTCCATCTCGTTTGTGTTGTTTTTACGCGTATATGAAAAAACTTCAAACTACCTCCGAACTTTTTTAGTACGTTGTCAATAGAAAAATGCTTAAATGAAGTCCAAAAAATACGAAATCGTGCGAATAGGTTGGGCTAACCATTCACAACCCAACGCAACTTGTATTTGCAAGTTCTGACCCACGGTTTGCGAGATACGCCAATGTATCGCTTGCTGCTCTTTTTTCAAGAATGAAAGCGATACACGTCCGTATCATTCAATCCGAGAGTCAGAACTGACCTCTGCAAGCTCCGTTGGCTTGTGTTTGGTGTACCAGACTTGACGGCCAAATTTAGGAATTTTTCCTTCTCGTTTGTGTTATTTTGACGCGTATATGAAAAAACTTCAATCTATCTAAATAGTTTTTTAGTACGTTGTCAATAGAAAATGCTTAAATAAAGTCCAAAAAATACAAAACCGTGCGAGTAGGTTGGGCTAACCATTCACAATCCTACGCAACGTGTATTTACGAGTTCCGACCCACGGTTTGCGAGATACATCAATGTATCGTTTGCCACTCTTTTTTCAAGAGTGAAAGCGATACAAGTCCGTATCTTTCAAACTGTGAGTCGGAACTCGCTTCTAAAAGTTGCATTGGCTTGTGTTTGGTGTGGTAGACTTGACGGCCAAATTTTGGAATTTTTGCATCACGTTTGTGTTGTTTTGACGTGTATATGAAAAAACCTCAATATACCTCAAAATTTTTATAGTACGGTCTCAATAGAAAAATGCTTAAACAAAGTCCAAAAAATACGAAACTGTGCTAGTAGGTTGGGCTAACCATTCACAATCCAACGCAACTTGTATTTGCAAGTTCCGATCCACGGTTTCCGAAATACGTCAATGTATCGCTTGCCGCTCTTTTTTCAAGAGTGAAAGCGATACACGTCCGTATCTTTCAAACTATGGGTCGGAACTCGTTTCTACAAATTGCGTTGGCTTGTGTTTGGTGTGACCGACTTGACGGCCAAATTTTGGAATTTTGCATCTCGTTTGTGTTGTTTTGACGCGTATATGAAAAAACCTCAATATACCTCGAAACTTTTATAGTACGGTCTCAATAAAAAAATACTTAAACGAAGTCCAAAAAATACGAAACTGTGCTAGTAGGTTGAGCTAACCATTCACAATCCAACGCAACTTGTATTTGCGAATTTCGACCCACGGTTTGCGAGATATGTTAATGTATCGCTTGCCGCTCTTTTTTCAAGAGTGAAAGCGATACACGGCCGTATCTTTCAAACTGTGGGTCGGAACTCACTTCTACAAGTTACGTTGGCTTGTGTTTGGTGTCCCAGAGGTGACGACAAAATTTTAGAATTTTTGCATGTCGTTTGTGTTGTTTTGATGCGTATAAGTGAACTTTTGAAATTTTTGCATCTCGTTGGTTTGTGTTTGCGATTTTTCGGTGAATAATTAGTTTTATATATGCGAACTTTATTACAGAGAAATGGCTAGAACGAGGAAACTGGAAGGACATCTAGGGATGCTCGGGGGGAACATTCCACAGAAGTAAGAGAACTATTAATTTGTATTGTGCATTTTGCATTTAGTGATATTGTTAGTACACTAATAATAATTGTGTTTTTGGGTTCGTGTAGGTTGGTGCATCCTCTTCGATGGCACCACATCGTGGTCCAGGACCAATATATCTCGCTGAACTGACCTTGCAAGACCGCCACAGATCCGCAGTAGTGTGGGGTGAACGACGCAGAGGTGTAATTTCCGCACCCATGAGACCATGAAGGTGCACCCACGTATTGTCGAGTACCTAGTTGCAGTCGGTTTCTACGGAATCAGCATGATGGGTCAGGTTAAACTCAACCGAGCACTTCTCTCAGCACTCGTGGAGCGATGGAGGCCAGAGTCGCACACCTTCCATCTACCAGTCGGAGAGATGATGGTGTCGCTACAGGATATAGCGATGATCTCCGGTCTTCCAATAGATGGGTTGGCCGTGACGGGTAATATAAACTTTGATAAAATAGAGCTGTGTAATGAACTGCTCAGTATAGAGTTTGATGAGGAGGCCGCAAAAAATAAGGATATTTGTCGGACTATCAATCCGACTATCTTGGTTGAAGGGACGTTTTGATGGGACGTTAACTGATGCATCGCCCAACCACTATGTACAGTCCTACACCAGAGGTTACATTCTAACGGAGCTCGGAGGGGTTCTCTTGCCTAACTCATCCGGGGTTACGGTGCACCTTATGTATCTACGATTGCTCGCCGACCTAGGCTTAGCTGGCCGGTACAGCTGGGGAAGTTGCGCGTTGGCAACGCTATGCAGGTCGTTGTGTTCTGTAGCGTTAGATGGGACCGAGATGACAGGTCCGATGATTTTGTTACAGATTTGGTCATGGGAGCGACTGCACTTGGGTCGTCCCCGAATTAGGAGACCGGCGGACGGTTAGATGGTCGAACCAGAAAATCTTTATATGTTAGCACCCTTAGGGGTATATTGGCCAGGTAGTTGGAGTTACAAAGACAATCCAAAAGGTGTACTAATGTACAACAGAGACGAGCTCGACCAACTACGAGAAGAGTTCGTGATTTGGGTGCCGTATACACCCGAGCGGGTGGGAAGACTACCACCGATGTGCACAACCGGGTCGCAGTTGTGGATGACGACAGCTCCACTCATCAACTTTGGTATAGTGGAGCATCCATGGCCGAAGAGAGTCCTTCGTCAGTTCGGTCTTCAACAAGATAGTCCCCCAAGCTGCGCAAACCTATACGACCATGAGTTACACGCCGTGAGGTGTACCGGTCGCAAACCTACTCATGATTGGGCAGATTTCCATCGTGTTCACATTGCAGAATGGAACGAGCGACGGTTTAAACTTGTAATTACAGATGTAGAAGAGTACGATGGCAGAGAGCAAGGGAAGTACATGCAATGGTTCAAATTATATACATGTTTGTACATCTCTCTCGATACAGAACTAGCTGCTGGTGTTCAACGAGTAATTGAGGAGAGGGAGATTGAACCACCACCCGCCTATTCAAGTTCACATCCCATGTTCCAACTGAAGGCCTCAGCTATACGTACAGTGGTAAGTATAATCTTCAAATTTTTTTGAATGTTCGTTATATTTAAAGTTATTGAATTGTTTACTTTTCCGAATCTGTATAATTATTTTTTTAGGGATTTTTTGTTTTAGATTGATAATACGATGGACATGGCAAAAGAATGTACGGACGTAATCAAAAGTAATGCGGGCATGACTATGAAGAGGTTCTCTCAGAGGATGCTCTCTTCATGTCGTACCAATTTGGATGTTTTGGGAGAGGCTAAATATTTGGATAGAGCATTAAGGTCACCGAGAGGGCATTGTAAGAGCGTGAGGGGTAGGCCAGCTGCATTGATGGGGCAACAACGGGAACGTGAACTCAGAGAACAACAAGCTACATCTTCACATCCATCTCAAGATCAAGAGCAACAAGATGAGAATGAAGAGAGGGATGTTGGAGACGTACAAGAGAAGGGAGGAGAAGAAGAAATCCCTAAGGCGTCATCCCCACTCCGGCGACAAAATCCTACTTGGAAGAGGCGAGCACCACAACCATACACGCCCGGTTCTTAGCTAATACCATATACAATTTGTTTGTTGTAGTAATTTTTTCTTTTTTTGTTTTTTTTCCTGTTGTAACTTAATATGTGGTAATTGTTGTTCGTAAGTTTAAGTGTAGTTGATATTGTTGTTATTAATTGCTAATAGTCAATTATGTTGGTGATTTTGGTGGCCGTACGTAGAAATTTATTTGGAGAGTGTAAGTGATGGGAAAGTGTTTGCAATTTGGAAAAAATTCAAGTGTAATAGCTGTAGCTTCTGTGTCGAGTTGTAGATATATATATATATATATATATATATATATATATATATATATATATATATATATATATATAAACCTAGGCCGTTGTCTCCAACAACGGCCTAGGTTAGTTGTTGAAATTTTTATTTTCATCAATAAAAGACAGAGATCAGGACCCCTATATTTTGTATACCTTAGGCCGTTGTCTCCAACAACGGCCTTAGGTAATAGGCAAGAAGTTGAACAATTTGGGGTGCTCTCTGACTTGTTGGAGTTAAATACAGCAACAAGTCAGAGAGCAAGACCCTATATTTTTTTATACCTTAGACTGTTGCCTCCAACAACGGCCTAGGTAGTATGCTTAAAGTTGCACAATTTGGGATGTTCTCTGACTTGTTGGAGTTAAAAACAGCAACAAGTCACAGAGAGCAAGATCCCTATATTTTGTATACCTTAGGCCGTTGTCTCCAACAACGGCCTAGGTAGTAGGTCAAATATTGCACAATTTGGCTTGCTCTCTGACTTATTGGAGTTAAATACAACAACAAGTCAGAGAGCAAGACCCTATATTTTTTATGCCTTAGGCCGTTGATTCCAACAACGGCCTAGGTAGTAGGTCAAAAGTTGAACATATTGGGGTGCTCTCTGACTTGTTGGAGTTAAATACAGCAACAAGTCACAGAGTGTAACACCCCTATATTTTGTATACCTTAGGCCGTTGTCTCCAACAATGGCCTAAGGTAGTTGTCCAAATGTTGCACAATTTGGCCTGCTCTCTGACTTGTTGGAGTTAAATACAGCAACAAATCAGAGAGCAAGACCCTATATTTTTTATACCTTAGGTCGTTGTTTTCAACCACATGTACAACAAGTCCAATATGGAAAAAATCACATGTAGAAACCCACATGTACATAACTTGCCTACTTCATGAAAAAAGATGACGACGACGAAGATGATCAACATCAAGATGCGAGCCCAATGTCAGTTGATGCTGAGGATGAAGAAGAAAATCAGAGGTCGAGCGCCGAGGAAGAAGGGGAAGGTGCAAAACTAATCGAGGATGTGATTGTTGCGACTCAAAAGGGAAAGCAGTATGGTTCTTTTGAATTTGAAGAGAATGTATATAAACTGGTGAGTTTTTAATTTTAAAAAAGATTAAAAAGTTTATTATTTTTGAATAGGGTAGGTAGGTTTTCATTGGTATTGTTTTATTTTTCTTAATCAACCAATAACCCTTAACCCTACCATAACCCTAGTTTACCCTAACCCTACCCCTAACCCCCGTTAACACTAACCCTAACCTTACACATATAACCTTCATCCTTTTATTTTTTGGAATTATTTTTAAGCATATAACCTTGATAATTTTATATTGGTTAGATAGGGGGGAAAATTGGAAAGTAATAAAAAAATATAAACGATATAGAAGCATAGATCATCTGTCTTTGGTATATAGTTTTAGAGATACTGTTCGTAAAGAGTTAAGAGAAAGTTGTAAAAAACGAAAAAATAAAAACCCATCTAATAAGGATGTTACTACTTGGGTTGAAACCCTAACAGAAAACCCATCCAGCAAAAAAACCCCTAACCCTAACCTTACCCTAACCCTAACCTAGATGTTACTCCTTGGGTTGAAACCCTACACTCACAAATAACCGGATAGATGTATGTTTTGCAGCAGAATTTACATCTAATAGGGATTAGAATATATTTAAGGAATTTTTTTTGTACAAAATAGATGATTATGTTTTATTTTATAGTATTTTTGTTAAATATTTAACCACCATGATTTTATATTGGTTACTAAGGTGGAAAAAAATGGGCCAATAAAAAAAATATCTAAACGATATATAAGTATTGATCATCTGTCTTTGGTATAAAGTTCCACAGAGACTGTATGTAAAGAGTGAAGAGAAAATTGTAAAAACCCCAAAAACTTCAAACCTAGGCCGTTGTTGGAGACAACGGACTAAGGTATTCATATAAAGGAGTGCTCCCTGACTTTTTGCTCTTTTCAAGTTGGTCAAGTCACAGAGCAACGCAAAAACTCCAAATTTTAAGCTATAACTTAGGCCGTTGTTGGGGACAATGGCCTAGGCTATAAATAAAAGGAGTGTTGCTCTCTGACTTGTTGCTCTTATTAACTTATCCAAGTCAGAGAGCACCCCAAAAACTTCAACTTTTGTTCTATTACCTAGGCCGTTGTTATTTATAAAATAGGGTGTTGCTCTCTAACTTATTGCTCCTTTTAACTTCTCCAAGTCAGAGAGCACCCCAAAAATATCAACTTTTGCCTACAACCTAGGCCGTTGTTGGAGACAACCGCCTAAGGTATAAAAAAATTGTTATGTTGCTCTCTGACTTGTTGCTCTTATTAACTTGTCCAAGTCAGAGAGCACCACATAAACTTCAACTTTTGTCCTATTACCTAGGCTGTTATTGGAGACAATGGCCTAAGATATTTGTAAAATAGGGTGTTACTCTCTGACTTGTTGCTCTTTTTAACTTGTCCAAGTCAGAGAGCACCCCAAAAACTTCAACTTTTTGACTACAACCTAGGCCGTTGTCTCACAACGGCCTAAGGTATAAAAAAATTATTGTGTTGCTCTCTGACTTGTTGCTCTTTTTAACTTGTCCAAGTCAGAGAGCACCCCAAAAACTTAAACTTTTATCCTATTACTTATGCCGTTGTTGGAGGCAACAACTTAAGGTTAAAAAATTAAAGGTCTTGCTCTCTGTGTTCATGCTCCAAAAACAAAGAGAGTTATTGAAGTCTAAAAAAATTCAACAAATAATGTAGGCTGTTGTATCCAACAACGGCCTAGGTTAAAAAATAAAAAAATTATGTACAACTACAACAGCAGCTAGCTGATACAATTGAGTCACCCCCAAAATGAAGCTAAATTATATACAACCCATCAGCTACAAACTCCCAACAACAACAACAACAATATTAACAAACGACACAAACCAACAACACTTGAGTCTCAAGAACATTTAAACCCTAACAACCAAAAGTAATTAACCACATGGGCAATAATCTGTAATATACTGAAACATTACATTAAACAAATTCCAATTCACAGTGGATCATCATATCTCGAGTCAGAACTCTCTTCATCGGATGGAATTACTTCTTGCGGATTGTTTGGCCTTCATTCAAAGATAAGTTTTAGTTAGTGAGAAACTTATTTACCACAAATGAAGTATAATAAATTTAAACGAGGGACAAACAAATAAAGTACGAGTCTTACCCCTTAAATAAAGTTGGAAAATTTCTTGAAACATGATTCATTTGCACAATGCCGCATCTTCGGCACCGTCTCGGTTTTTTTATGCGGAGTTGCTCTCTTATCGGCCTCAATCTTTTGGCGCGAGGCCTTCCCTTTATCCTGCATTGCTGTGGGTCACTAACGCATGTAGGTATGTGTCCACTCCCTTCATCATGAGGTTCTGCACTACCATGCGGTTGTGAACTACCTCCCTAGTTCTACACGGTCATGTGCTTGTAAGGCATGTTCTGGTTGTTCACCCAATCCGGTTTGTAGCCGAGAAACCCCATCAATGATCTTCTGCAAATTCTCCAATGTGTATTTGTAACTTTCGTTGGAGGAACAACCGAGATCGACAATCTGTTTTGCATGGTAGCTCAACTCACAATATCGAGAAGCAAAATTCTCGGTATTGAGTTCGGTTGGAACAGATGTATAACTTCTTCTCATCACATCCCTGGTCCATCTTCTTTTAATATATACATCCGAAAGGGAAGTGTGATGGCTAAAACGAAGAGCAGCTAAAATATGCCTGCAAGGAATGCCAACGAAGTTGAAGAAGTGACATGCACATGTAATAATTCCTTTGATTTTGCATAATTGAAGAAGGCGAGCCGGTTCTGATTCTCCACAGAATATCACATGGAAGGTTGAACTGTCCGGTGTCTCAAGATCGCCAACGTAACTCACATTATACATGAAGCTTTTTGTAACTTTATCTTAGAATTTGTAAAAAAAATTTGAAGTGTATGTTTTTGCCATTTGTGCCTCCAAAGCCCATTCGCTCTTCAACTTCGGTCTCTTCTCACGATTACGATGATTTTCTTTCAGTTCATCGTGTCTTTGCCTTCCCAAAAAACAGTGAAAGATGACGGCAAATTTATGCAAGAAATATTTCTTTACTGTATGATGCTTTAGGGCAGAATGTGCTGGCTCAACCCGTTGGCTACACAACATGCCGGCCCAAAAAGAATCTTTAGGGATAGACGAGTGCCCAACTTTCACGGATATCAAATAGATTGTTCAACCATTGTTACTCTCTAATCCATATTGCAAAATCAACAAATTTCATTTTCCTACAAAGTCATGTACATATTTGGAATTCTAGATGACATTCTTCAAAAACTCCCTAAACTTGTCGACATCGTTCGAAATACACACCTCCTGGGGTAACTTATCCAGAATGTGCCTAATACAAAAATGATGCCAAGTCTGGGGAAAAACTTTCTTAACTGCAGCGGCGATCCCACGGTCTTGATCGGTGATGATACCGGATGGAGCACGATTTATAACCCCTGACCACTTTTCAAAGAACCATTCAAACGAAGAGGCCGTCTCATTTGGAATGAACCCACCTCCTAAGAAAGTCGATTGCCAATGTTAATTCACTCCAACAAAGGGAGCAAATAACATTCCATAACGGTTCGTATTGTACGTGGTATCAAAGTAAATTACATCGCTAAATTCTTCATAATTCATCCTACAAATACCATTAACCCACATACAATGTAACAACCGCCCTTCGGGATCTACTTGAATGTCATAAAAATCCATCTGTTTCTTAGATTCAAAAAATCAATTAGCATTGTAGAATCATGTCATTTCAATTCTTCTTGCGAATCTCTAAGTAAATTTCTAACATCCTTTTCTGTGAATCCTACTTGATCGTGACCACCACTAGCACTTTCGAAGAAGAGAATTTGTCGATATGTCTGGATATTAGCTTGGTTGAATTGCTCTATTATCCTTTTATCCGTATTTGACACGGAACGGTTTCGGGACAAAAGATGTCTTCTACCGGGTGAGGTGAATTCGTAATTGTGTTCTTCGTGAAATGAATACACCACCGACGTATTACTTGCTTCGTTCAATTTTACACGAATGCAAGCCTTGCAACCCATTCTACATGTTGTTCTTCGTCTACCATCACTATGTTGACTCAGCGACGACCTAACTTTATTACAAAGATATGACTTATCTACTTCTACTCCTCCCTTTAATGTATTCCCACCCTTACGCATTGCAAAACCCCCACAACGAGCATATGAAGAATAAAAATTTTCGGCCTCAACTAAAGTGGGGAACGTCATACCTAATTTTGGTTTTAGATGGTCTTCGACTAACGGCATGGAATCAATAATTGGTTGTACCCACACAAAATTATCGCCGACAGCAGAACGCTCCATATCGTTGTTCATCTAGGGTAAAAATATATTATTGGTAAATTAATATACACATCATATATAAAATAGCTTGTTAACAAACGATTGCGATATATATATACATACGAAACAAAATAAGTGACAAAACGTCAAAAACGACGTCATAAAAATACGAAACTGCTATTGGTCCGGCTTGCCTCACACAAGGTAACTGAACCTGTACAAGCGAGTTTCGATCTACGATTTGCAAGATAAGACCGTGTCTCGCTCGCTTTCACTCTTGAAAATGAGGGGAATGCGATACACAGACACATATACCAAATCGTGGGTTACAACTAAAAACTATAAGTTCGGTATGACTTGTGAGTGGCGAGACCAACTTACTCGCAAAATTACGGATTTTTTCAAGTGGGTTCTCTATTGAAAACTCCCTCAAAACATAACAAAAATCATGAGAAAACCACACAATTGACGGCAAAAAAATAATTAAACTTTGTGATTGGGTCGGGCTCCCCGCACACAAGGCAATGCAACTTGTACAAGCGAGTTCCAACCAACGGTTTGCAAGATACGGCCGTGTATCGCATTCATTCATGAAAAATGCCAACGATGCGATACATTGATGTAGGCCCCAAACCGGGGGTCCGAACTCTCAACTACAAGTACCGTTTGGTAGCGAGCGGTAAGCCCAATATGCTTTTAAAAAAAATTTTTTAGATGTCGTTTTGTACTGAAAAGTACCCTCGACAGAAATTAAAAACTTCAATTGAGGTTGTTGTTTGATATACGGTACAAATCCGCACAAACGAGATCAAAAAATTCTGAAACTTTGGGAGTGGGACGGTGGCAAAACACATGAGCCAACAAAATTTGTAGAAGTGAGTTTCGACTCACGGTTTGCAAAATACGCCGATGTATCACTTTCACTCACGGGAATTACTTGAAAGCGATACACGGCCGTACACTTCAAACTGTGAATCCAAACACACTTCTACAAATTGCGTTGGCTTGTGCGTGGCGAGCCCGACGTACTCGCAAAGTTGCATTTTTTTCCGCTTTGTGCGCTATTACTAACATCAAAAAATAGCCAACAACAACTAATACTACATCTACATACCCAATATAACTAGAATTACCTACTCTATAAGTACCTACACATAATATAGAAATTATACACTCAAATATTGGAGAAAAATTTCTAATCAATTAGCCTAGTTAGATCTACTCAAATAGGAACAAATTAGTATCTTTAACAATGATGGTGTTCGGAAAGGAGATAGGGGAGGCCGATGCGCGCTGTTGTAGAGAAAGGAAGGGGAGTAGGGTTTGGCTAATTTTTTCAGGATTAGGGTTTTAGGGTTGGGGAGATTTCATATGGGATAGGATTTTTTTATAATTGGGATCTTCAAAGGAAAAGGGCAACATCTGAGAATAGGGAGAGATTCGGTGAGAAGTAACAATCAAGAGAGAGGTAGGGTTTTCAGATCGATAGAGAGAGAGCTAGGATTTAGGGAAATGGGTTTCTCGAGCTCAACTAGTGAGAGAGAGAGAGCTGTGAGGGAGATGGCGATCTATGTACAAGTGTTTGGAAAAACACTTGTACTTAGGCCGTTGTTCGGAACAGCGGCCTAGGTTGAAATTTTTGTTAAAACCAAACAACGGCCTAAGTAGAATTTTTTCCAAAAAAAAACTTCAAATAACTTAGGCTGTTGTTCCCAACAATGGCCTAAGTATAGGTAACTGACAAAAAAAACTTCACGCCAAAATAATGCTAAGTCTGAAACGTTTTTTGGCGTGAATTTCCGAAATCGCCTCTCCACTTTTTGGACCGTTAGTGGGATGTTTTAACGGGTTTCAATCACAACCGCTCATCACGATCAGATCAGATCGGAGGGTTTGGATTTGTGTTTTCCAACCCGATTGAAAACAAACCCGTTTTCAACCGAGCATTTCCCTTATATATATATATATATATATATATATATATATATATATATATATATATATATATATATATATCACCTAAGGCATTTTACAATTTTAGATAGTAATATTCATCTCGAGATTGATTATTTGAGTTCGGCTACAGTTACCTTTTCTTGAACTTTAATAACTTGAAAATGTACTCATTTAAGGTCTCTAATCTTTTCTATCTCAATCAATTGAAGTCCACAATTTAATAAACATAGATATAAGACTTGAGGAGAGGAAACATAGATATTTATCTTATTGTTAGAGCTTCATAAGGGATTCATCTTTAGGAAGAACTAAATGGGAATGAGAAGATGCTCAAAATACAATAGAAAACTCTTCGCGTATGGGATCACTATTTTTTAGATCTTTTTAGAAAAAAAATCCTTTAGTATTTAATTATTTATTAAAAATTTTCTATTTTTTTTTGAAAATAAGATGGCCGAGCCATCGCTTCATTAATGATAATTAACGAAACAGACATAAGTTAATCCATAGATAGCCCGAAGGCAAGTTAAATATCAAGGACTCCCAAAACAGAGGTTATGACCTCGACAGCCTACACATGTCTACAAAATAGATACAATGAATTACTAAATCATAGTGAGTCCCAACTACTTGCCCCTCCCTCAGACTCGCCCAAGCTGAAAGACGGCTACTCCTCCTCCTCCATTCGTAATCTCTTCTTTGATCCGAGGTGCCCTATCCATTCATGTATGAATAAGTAAGTTTTGTCCAACAGAACTGAAAATCTATGGTTAATATTTCGAAAACATAAATCATTACGATCTAGCCATAAGTTCCATATCGTAGAGGCTACCGCTATATCCCAGTGTATTCTATCATCCTTTCTAACTCTGTGGAATCTAATATTACCCCAAACCTCCGCACTCGACCCCGGACAATCTAGAATCCCGAATCTAGCACCTATCCTTTCCTAAACCATTCTAGCTCTAAGGCAATTAAAGATGATATGATTCGTATCTTCTTCTTGTGTTTGGCATCTAGCGCAAGCAGCGTTCATCGTAAAACCGCGTTTCGTCAAGTTGACCTTCGATAAGATTGCGTCGTTGTCCCCCAACCATAGAAAAACTTTCACTTTAGCGGGAGCGTTAATGCACCAGATAACGTCTGCAACCTCACTTCTTCTTCCTCCATCGTTCAGCCTTTTGTAAAGTGAAGAGATCGTGAATCTGGAATTCGTCTCTAGACTCCGCCCTCTCTTATCTTCAGCCTCTTGATTGTATCTCCCTTCTATACGAAAGAAATTATTAAGATTTTGTAATTGAATGATTGATTCTTGATCCAGGCTATCCTTGACTTCTAGCCTAAGCCTATTTTTGCACCACGCATCACCGACTAATGTATCATTGCTGTTTGAAAATTTGCTTTTTATAATAAAAATCCTTTCTAATAGGTTCGCAAGTGAAGAGGCCAGGGGTTACAACAAGACATTGATCATAAAGATGAAAAGTTGGTTTTTTTTTAATTCATCCGTTTTGGTCAGTTGTTTTATGTTTAATTTATATATGAAACTGTAAAGTTTTGGCGAGATCTCAAACCTTGTTTTCTGTAGATCTAATGAGAGTATTCTGGAGCTATATGGAGGCATAGATACAAAGTAACTGATATTCTTAAATATCAGGGTTGGTACGTATTGAAGTACGATAACTGACTGAAGACATTGGTCTTTAGATTTTTCTTTTGAAACCAGTGATGAGAATTTCTCCTATATGTAATATTGATAAAATTTAGGCAGGGAAGGTTGTGAGAACATCTTGTTGGGTAATTTGGTTGCTTATAGCTCAAAGCGTGACATAATGGAAAGAAAAAGAGATCCTCTGTTCTCTTCTTTCTTTACATTTCTTGCACGTGCGTATGATTCAGTTCTTAGGCTATCTATGGTAGAACATTCAGAGTTCCTGAACATGACTATATTTTGACCTTTTATTTTCCATTTAAACATTTGAACAGAATTGGTGATTGATAAGGTATAACTGCCAGAACTAATGAACTTGTCTAGATGTATTTTTATAAACTATACTGAAGTAGTAATTGTCTGCAAAGAGTAGAGAATTTTTGACAGTTTAATTCTTTATTTTGCTTCAACTTCGGTATTGTATGGCTCTTATTTTGTCGTGATGAGGTATACATTGCAGCTCAAGGCAACAACCTTATGTTTTGTCATAACACCAAACTCTGAGCTTAGAAATATATCATCTTCTATACTTCCTAAATTAGATTGTGTTTCCTTGTTATTAAGAAAGACGTGTATGAGATTTATATATCTATATTTTGTTAGGATTGTGGCCTCAAATATACTTAGGCACGAAGTACTTGAAGTTGGAAAAAAAGAGGAGGAGACGAAGACAGCAAGAGAATGCAACAAAAGCTAGAAGAAGTACAGCTGGAGTGTTGCGGTCGATTTTCTCGGGGTGCGGTCGACCAACCAACCGACCGCAACTAGGCTGTTAGGTATCCTCAAGTGTACAGGGTTCAACAGAGAGCGGGACAGTCGACCATGCAGTCGACCGACCAGGGCTTCAGGAGTGGACTTTACACGCTGAGGACGACCAACTTGGGAGTGTGGTCGACCATCAGCGTCGCTGTGTGTTATTTGGGCTGATGGGATTTAGGCCCAATAAGTTGGATTCATGTTTATCGTTTAGGGTTTACTTGAAGGCTATATATATGGCTGTAGACTCTGAGATTTATACACAGAAAAGAGAGATTTGGTGAGTCGTTATCATTGTTCAATTTCAGGAGGGGATTGTGCCGAGTGTTTCAAAGGTGAGGGAGAGAGATCGAGAGTTGTAATCTCTTTGGTATTTTTTGTATTTCTTGGAGAATAAGAAGTATTGGTTATCTCTACATATTGATTGTGTTCTTGTGAGATCTTGCATATATTGTGATGGCTTGCAGGGCCGGCCCTGAGTTCCGGGGGGCCCTAGGCGAACTTCCGAAATGGGCCCCCCCTGCCCCATACATTTAAAAAAAAACATGCAAAAAAAAATTTACGTGCGAAATGCGTGCCTATATTTACAAGGAAAGTTTGAAATTGGGGGCCCCTAAAATCGCGATTTCGGCGGAGGCCCGAGGCGGCCGCCTTGCCCGCCTACATATCAGGGCCGGCCCTGTATATATATATATATATATATAAACACCCACAATCTCAAATCAACTTTCCCAGAAAATAACATGAAATAAATCAACATAAAAGAAAGGTTTTTTTTCTTAAAAATAATGGGTATCTCTGTAACCAAAAAATCAAATTAAAAACAAAATAAAATGAAGGCATCATGTGACTGAGAAAAGTGAGAGTATTTACAAACTACACTAAATTTGGTAAATGACCTAAACAATTCACCGAATGTCTTGTATATCTCGAAAGCACAAAAGTAACCCCTTCAAAAAGATTCCTCAAATCCCCATTTCTCCAAACACCAAAATAAATGAAACGACATGAAAACTAAACGAAACTGAACCCAATTATCAGTCAGCTGAATTGGAAAAAAGGCGGAGATCGATCTGACCTTCTAACATCTTGGCTCGCTCCATGAGAACAAGATCAGGATCAACGGCCGCCGGGATCATTTCTCTCGATCGAGATCTGCTCCTGCTCTTGTGTTGAGGGAAAATGGAGCGCATTTTCTATGCGGAAACCCTAGAAATGGAGCTTCAATTGAGATGTCTAAGAGAGGAGGGGTGCATTAATGGTTTGGATGAATGAACTGTTGGGGAAGACAGAGAGCCACAAAAGGGATTTTTTTTGTGGCTGGTGCCCCTTAAAAAAAAAAAATTTCTCTTCAGAAAAGGGATTTTTTTTTCTTCTTTCTGGCCTGGGCTGGTGCCCCTTAAAAATTTTGGGCCCTGGGCATGAGCCCAGTTCGCTCTACCCCAGGGCCGGGCCTGATGGCTTGTTCTTGGTTCATCTAATCTAAGTCTTGGTAGTTTCTATTGCTTGTGGTGTACTTCCGCTATTAACATTACGAGTTGTGGTAGATTCTTCTACATATTTTTTTCTTTGTCCACATCAGTATATTCCAAGAGTTGCAACGCTCCATCAAATGAATTGTATGACTGAAGTTGCCATCTTTGTATAGACCTTTTGCTTTGGTTCAAAAGTTGCAACATCCTTGTCAACTAGCGAGTGTAGGTGTTGTCTTTGTTGGCCGACAATGTAACACACATTTCAAAGGTGGAGGTTCCACTTTGGACGAAGAACTATAAGACAAAGAAATTGCATGGGAAAAAAATCTTATAGATGGATTGCATGAAAAAGGTCATCAATAAATTTTGTTCTTTTCGTCTCCTTTGGAATAACACACAATCATCTTCCGTTCTAAGATGTTCAATATGTTAAAGACTCTTTTTTTTTTTATGATACGGATAGCGCCTTACGGCACCAGCCTGTCAAAATTATACAGCAATAACAAAGTAGCATACAAAGACTCATTTTACAAGAAGTAAAACAAGGGACAAGTACAAGCAGCAGACCAAACCCCAGTCCGAAAGAGCGGAATGCAAAAAAAGAGGGAAACGACTAAAAGTAAACAATCAGCACAACTAACAGATGGCAAACTCGATCCCCAGCAAAACCAAGCCTCACAGCCCCGCTCAAGTGGGAAAAGACGAGATCCAGCGACCCATCCACCCACCATCATGCTGGCATGCGGATCAAACCGTCGCAAACCAAAGTCAAGCATGATTGGGACCTCGGGGAGGGGGACCAAACAAAAGTACCGAGCTGCTGAGGAACAGCCAGCCAGCGTGCCAGTCCGCGAAGGGGGGAGCCGAGATTGCCAATATCCAAGGATCAGCACTCAATCAACAGCACTAAACTGCCCCCAAGCAGAACCTACTAGAGAAACCACACCTAACGCCGGACAATATGTGAAGTACTCTATATATACATACTTTTAGTTTGGTGTTGCGATATCATTTGCTTTTGCACTTGGACCTTTCCCGTAACTATTCTTTTGCAGGTTGTCTTTATGTTGAAGTTTCGTTGCTACTTTTCTTTCATCAACCTGTGCTTTTCTATTTAGAAGGTACATGCACATATTTCCTGGTATTATAAGATGTCTTTAATGATTATTGCCTCATCACAATTTTCACTTTATGAAAGGAAGAAAACAAAACGTTAGCAAGAGACCCCGGTAAGCCAATGTGAATCATGTGATTCCATGCACAAAGTCAGATATTCCCCCACTCACAATTTACACTTGCTCCAAAATTCGATGCTTAAGAGCACATGTCATCGTTTGCCATTTACTCATATTTTAAAAATTGAGAAAAAAAAAAGTTGTAGTCGTTAGCCATTTATCCAAAATTTCGATCTGACATGAACAGTGTTTGTCCAATTATAAGAGACGAAATGGCTTTTGCCAAAATATAGCTAAAGATGGATAATCTTTCATCCGTTAAATCGGACGAAAGATTATCATTCGTCGAAGAGGTCGGACGAAAAATGAAACACCGTCATACACATTCGCAGCTCAATTTTGATCGGACGAAAGATAATAAATCGTCGGTGAAATGAATTAAATAAATATAAAAAAAATTGTCGGCCGGTAAATTATCCATCCCTACATTTCGCTAAAAGCCAAAAATAAGAGTGGGGGGTAGGGTGGAAATAGGCCAGGCCAGGCCAGGCTTTTTATTGAACAGCCTGGGCCTGTTTCACAAAAATTAGGCCCAAGCCTGGCCTATTACCTATGATAGGCTTTTTTGTAGGCTTGGCCTGGCCTTTTTAATAAATAGACCTAGCCTATAAGCCTATTTAAGCCTACAATACATATTTTAACAAATGAACACATTATCTCTACAATAAAACACAAATAAAATAAAAGTCAATTAGCATACGAAGGCAAACCAAAAGCTGCATTCCCAAAGATACTCCTTAAACTCAACAAATGGATTCACAGATTATAACAAGTACAAAATTCAAGATTATGTAGGGATGTAGTCACCGAGTCACAAACTCCAATACTTCTAAACAACATCAAGAAACTTCAAAATAAAGATGAACACAAAGTAAGGGACTGCTAACATTATTTCAGTTCAAGTCCCAGATCACAGACAATTATCGAACATACTCATAGCATGCTACCCCCAATTTCTCAATTATAACACTTATACTATCACGGTTACCTTCTCACTCATAGCCGATACAATATTCAATAAGTCAATAACAATAAAATGTCCAAACACAAATGATTATATTGATCCTTTCTCCCATGAGATAATAAAACAAAGAGCAACAAACTGCAAACAAAGCATTAAGTCTTCAAGATAATCTCCTGTTCTTGTTCAAACACCTTGAAAATAAGAAA
This sequence comes from Hemerocallis citrina, assembly GCA_017893485.1. Lineage (NCBI taxonomy): Eukaryota > Viridiplantae > Streptophyta > Magnoliopsida > Asparagales > Asphodelaceae > Hemerocallis > Hemerocallis citrina. The sequence goes on from CM030360.1 coordinate 171,007,319, forward strand.
CAATTTTATTATTAGATGCATAACAAATCTTAAAATGTATAACAAAGTGCTTAATGTAATAATTAAAATTTATACCTTTTTTTTCTTCAAATCATACTTGTTGCGAAGCCAATCCCCACCACAAATAAGTGCAGCAATAGATTCTTCATTTAGTTTAGAACGATAATCATCAATAACTCTTCCACCAACACTGAAAGTGGACTCTGATGCAACTATTGAGATTGGAATAGCTCGTATATCAGCTGCCATCTTTGATAATATCTTATATTTTAAGCTATTGTTTCTCCACCACTCCAATGCACTAAAAGAAATAGAGCTATCATCAGGGATATAAACACTCTCCTCGAGGTAAGTTTGTAACTCTGATTTGAATGGGGGAACAGCTTCCTTTTTACTAACAATGCTCATGATATGATCAAATCCAGTGACTACAACATTAGAATGTGAAGATGAGGAGTTACTATCTCCAGTATCCTTTTCACCAGCTGCATTAGTGGTTGTCTCTTCTTTAGCCAATTCGACATACTCATCATACAACATTTGCAATGAAGTCATCACCTTATCCACATTCTCTTTAGCCACGCTTTCAGGTTTATATATCAAGGGAAAGCATATGTTAACGACATGAAATTTGCATCGTGGATCCAAAACACTAGCAATGGCCATCAAAATATTACATTGCCCCCAATATTTGTCAAACTTTGATTTCATTTAGGCTGCCATATTTCTCATGAATTCATCTTCATCATCTATTGCTTTATCAATTTCTTGTTTCATTCTCCAAACTTCAGGAAGATACAAATTAGTAGTAGGATACTCACTACCTGAAATGACAAGAGTGGCAAGATTGAATACCTCTAGAAATTGGCAGACTTTCTTGACCTTCTCCCAATCCTCATTTGATGGCGCATTATCATAATGCGGCTCTCTTTCATTATAAGCTGGAAAAGCAATCTGAAACTTCAATGCAGTGGAAAGCATGTGAAATGTAGAATTCCATCTTGTTGGACAATCAATGATGAGCTTTGTTTCTTTTAAGTGCTTCTAGTCTAAGACATCACAAAAGGCCTTCAACCTTGAATCATTGTAATTAATGTATTTAACAGTTTCACGAACATTGTGAATGATATCCTTGATCTTACCAAGACCATCCTGCACCAACAAATTCAGTATATGCGCACAACATCTAACATGAAACAAAGCACCATCAAGGACTAACTTACCACTAAGTGATATGATGTCCTTAAGAATTCTTTGGCAAGTGTCATTGTAAGAAGCATTATCAACAGTCACAGAAAATACTTTGTCCTCAATTCCCCAAGCTTTCAAACACTTAAAAATTGCATCTGCCACATCGATTCCACGTCTAGGAGCAGGCACTTTCACAAAGCTTAAAACTCTCTTTTGAAGTTTCCAATTTGTATCAATGAAATGGCCAGTGATAACCATGTATTCAGTTACTTGGTGATTTGATTTCCACATGTCTGTAGTTAAACTAATCTTGCTCACACTTCTTAGCAAGGCCTTTAAACTTTTCTTCTCTGCCTCATATATTGCCAAACAATCATTTCTCACTGTTTTGCGCGAAATTTTTTCAAATTCTGAATTGGCATATTGGAAGCCCCACATCCATACTTGGTCCTCAACAATGCTAAAAGGGTACTCATGTATCATAATTGCAGTAGCAATTATTTTCTCATCTTTTCATTAGAATACCTGATACCAGGAACCACAAATGGATTAACAGCAGACGTGGAAGGCCTAAATGGAATGGTGGCTTGCTTCTTTGATGCAGCCATGTGCAACTTCCTTTGCAAGCAAACATCTGAATGTCTCTTTAGATGGCTAGTGCTAGCCCCTTTTCCACCAATTGCATACTTTTCTTTACAATACTTGCAAACAGCTTTCAATCCTATTTTGGGGATGTCAACTTCATCAAAATCATTCCAAACAATTGATGTTTTTTGTCTTTTCTTCTTAATAACAACACCACCACCATCATCATTATCTTCAATATTTTCAGTATCAACTCTACTATTTTCTGCCCCACTGGATTCATTAGAAGGCAAAGTAGATGAAAGTGTTTCTTTATTTCCAAGTTGAGAAGACATAATTACACCTGAACAAATTAAGTTTTGCAAAGCCACATTAGGTTCATGCAAAAGTTGAATAAAGAATAGCGAAATAAAAAGGGAAGAGGGAAAGGGCAAATAAAAAGAACAGAAAAAGAAAATGAAAGAACTCCTTGATCTTAGCATTTTTCAGCTAACAGCGAAACCACTGTTCATGTAAAACATAACCATTTATGAATTTTCTTGGAAAGGCAAAAAAACTTAGAACACCAGTTATTTTAGTAACTCTTCATACAAATGCCTAGAAAGAACATATAATTCAATGAGTCTAGCAATCAAAGTTATTGATAAATATTGCTACATAAGCAGCGTTAAATTATTTTCTATTTCTTCTCTATGTTGTCTTTCCATCCATTTAGATCGTTAATGTGTAAAATTTAATGTCAGGTCTATAACGACAAACAATTTATTCTATTACTCAAAAAAAGAAAAGAAAAAAACAATTCTATTCTCATCAAGAAACGAGTTCATCAGACTTTCAAGGGACAAGGGATGTCAATACTCAGTTTTTTGGAAAAACCAAATTTTTTATATATCAATATATACAAGCTACCATAGATTTTCATAACCACAATTTATCAAAAGCATAACTACTCTACCTTTGAATTTTGGGAGTAAAAACAGAGATGTTTGTATTGAAATTTAGCCATTCTTATCTCCTCTTGGATTGACCTATCAGACCAAATTCAATTGGAACATGACCGTAAACTGGTTCGATTTGCAGAAAACTGAAAAGACTGAAATAGCCGGCCTGAATTAAACTAGCCAGTTGTGCACTGATGAAACTGAGTCGGGTTCAAGTTGAACGGCCTGATTCGAATTGCTTTAATGAAACTAATTACAATCAAATTGAATGAGCTAGATACTCATGTCTCTCACATGGAGATCATGATGTTCATACCCCAAGATTGCCAAGAAAATAAATATATACAAGCTACCATAGATTTTCATAACCACAATTTATCAAAATTCAAAAGCAGCTACATCCAGTGTTTCTCTTTTGCTTTAATTTCAAAGTTATCGATATTATTAAAAAAGAATAAGAAAACTTATGATCTATTAATGGTAGCAGATCTGAGTTGTTGAACCAAAGACTGAACTTATGATCTATTAATGGAAGCTTGAACTACTCTACCATCGAAATATTGCGATGAAGGCGGCGGGACGATGGCTCGGCTGGACGATGACGGTGGCTCGGCAAGCGATGACGGTGGCTCGGCTGGACGATGATGATGGTGAAGAAGGAGAAGTCAGAACTCAGAAGAGAAGATATCAAGATGAACGAATGGGAAGAGAAAAATAAGAGTGGGGTGTTTTCTTTCAAGCAGCGGCTGTGGCAATAGGGAATGAAGATTAGGATTTATGTTAGTAAAAATGTATTTTTGTTTAAAATATATATTAATATGGGCCTAAACAGGCCGGCCTGATAGGCTTTAAAGGCTTATTATTAAGCCCAAGCCTGCTCTATTTTATTAAATAGGCCAATGAAAAAGCCTTTGTCTGGCCTCTTTGTTAAAAAAGCCGGGCCAGGCCAGGCTCTAAATAGGCCAGGCTGTAGGCCCCTGTCGAGTAGCCTGGCCTTTTCCCACCCCTAGTGGGAGGGTAGATAATCTACCATCCCCCCCTCTCTCTTTTTTTGAATTGTGATCTTACCAAAATACTGTTGTCCACATTTTGCTGTCATTTTGCTGTCTATTAATATATTTAATATATTGAATACATTTTCCTGTCCACATTTTGTTGGCGCCAATTTTTGTATTTTTATTAATATATTGAATGAGACGAAACATTAAGCCTCGTCCCATGCCCAAAAATGCATCAATTTTGTCCCCTTTTCTCAGATGGGAAATAATATCCTGTCCGACCGAATTTTTAAAAAAAATCCAACCAACGACAAATGATCACCCGTCCGATTTGATTTTTAATTTTGTTTTCCTAATTTAACGGACGATAAATAATCCTCCGTCCTACTAAATTTATGTGTACGGAGCGCAAGGATGGTAGATAATCTGTCGTTTGATAGTAAAAAACGTACGTGTTGCTGCTGATTTTGGTGTGGGAGCAAACAGATGAATTTGTAGATTCTTGGAGAAAAGAATAAAGCAAACCTGTTGACTTGTTGACTTTCACCAATGTGTTGACTGGTTTCTTGCCGCTGTCGTTGAACTGCAAAAAGTGTGAAACACCGGGATGGATCCCGGTGACGCACCCTCCGACGCTCTTGTCAGTAATCTGAATGATTATAAAAGAGATTTAATTGGAAAAGTATTGATTACCTTCTTATGGTGGGGGGAGAGGGGTTTTTATAGTCGCCTTAGGGATACGTTTCAAGATAAGAACAAATTTCTACTTCCCGGTGTGGATGGATAGAAGTGGTTAAACCCTTCTCTTAGGAATAATTATGAATCCGAATTCTTCTTTATCCTTCTGAACTGGTTTGTAACGGGTTGGGACCCGTACCCAGTAAGACAGATCCGTTTATGGGTTGTTGGGTTTTGAACAAAGATCCAGTTTCCATTTCAGACCCGTTTGTAGGTGAAATTACCGTTTTATCCTTGAACTTTAAGATTCGTGTCCGATTCAAACGGTCCCGATTTAATCCCATTTTTAGCTATATCAGTATGAAAAGCCTTGGCTTCTGACAACTTCAGCGACAACTCATATTTTCTATTTACATTTGTCATTTGCCATTTACCCAAAATTTAGCAACCAAGGACTCCAGATACTCTAATAATAGCTTGTAGGAAAAAGCTTTTCCTTCTACTTTAATTTGACCAGTAAGATGGGACGATTCTCTGATCCTTCATGTATATACCAGTGTGAAAATTTGAAAGAAAACATAAGAATGGGATACACCGAGTTAATTTTCTCTTTGTAGTTCAATTATTAATGGACGTACGGACTGTTTGTTCTTGAATAACTTGGACTAGTTACCAAATTTCTGGATTCATGTTTCCTTTCTTCAGGTTGTTTTCCTTTAAAGGCCAATCTATCTACACTATCGTCAAAGGAGGAATTTCCTTCAAAATTACACCTTGGTTTCTTTCTCAGCATTCTGCCAAGTACTAAGTGTGTTTCTTGCAGTGAGGAAAGCATGCAATGTGATTGGTCAGAAAAAATTATCATATGTTTCTTAAACCTGCATTATCTATATTTTCTTGAAAAGAAACAGTGAAAGATTTATGGTTTGTCTTGTTTCGAAGAAGGCTGTAGGTTTAATCATCTCATTTGTGCTATCGTACGTGTATGTGTATTTTGGACTATGCTTTGTCTGTTGATGAGCATGAACATTACGATCATAGGTCTACTTGATGCTTAGAGAGAGGAAATAATTATTGCATTATCATTATAATATATTTCTTTATTAATGCTATTCCGATAACAAATTATACGTTAATTGGCATAAAATTGCAAGAAATAGTCTTCCTATTCTTCTTGAAGGAATTTGTCCTGTGACAGTTGTGATCTTCCTTAGATTTGCAAGTTTCTTGATACTTAATATTGCCCGTCATTTCCTGTATAACATTATACTTTATGATCAAGTATACCAATTAGACACGGAGTAATGCTTCAATATGTTTAAGTTGCATTGGCAACTTTAACTAGGTTTGCTACATTCATGGCAAAGACGGCATAAGTTAGTTATTAAAGAAACTATTGTAGCTTGGTAAATGTCGAAAAATCATCCAGTATAAGTGCTATTAACAACCACATAACGTCCAGTGAACTTTGAAAACCTCAATGTATGATTTTATATATAATATTGTACATGAAGATAACCCGGTGGTCCTACCAACTCCCCTTTCCTGAGCCCCCCAGACATCAACCCCAGCCATTTTCCCGGCCGCTAAACCCCTCCTTCTCCGATCTTGATGCCCTGCCCAATCCCGCTCCTCTTCCCCACCTTCTTCTTCACTCTTTTCTGCTTGTTAGAACCCCAACACCCCTCTTCTCCTTAACCCCAACCATCCCTACAAACAACCAACCTTCTACCTCTCTGTTTTGGCAAGTTTCACTTCTCCTCTTCTTCTCAACCTTAACTTCCCTTCTTTTGCCATTCTTGTTTATTCAACTACATTCACCAATTCAGGATGCTTTCGGAACTAGAGATGAGTGGGTGCGGACCCAAAGAGAGGGTCCGCCACACTCCGACGGCCCCTTCACCCCCCCCCCCCCCCCCCCCCACCCTCATACCCATGCCGAAGCTTCTTCTCCCACACTTCCTAATACCGACTCTTCTAAATCAAATCCCCAGCCAAACATCCCTATCCCAACTCCAACCCCTGCCCTACAACCCAACTGTGTTGAGGGGGAACCCTCGGGGCTCAGATACGTAATCTCCCACCCGCAGGCACATCGAAATGCGCACCCACAGCAGGTGGGGAGTGCATCAGCTCATCATCGCCCCATGGAAGAAGAGCATTTGAGAGGGAGGGCCCAAAGAGGCGGTCTTCCTACAGGCCAGTCTCGGCGTAAGAAAACCCCTCCAATGGGCCGGCATCTCGCTCAATTGCACCTCAACTCAGAAGTGCACAGCAGGCACAAGCACAGGGATCACTTCGCATCAGATAGAGAAAGGAGGTACAGGGATACAACTCACCATTAGCACCCTCACATACAACCAAGAAAGACTCAATATTATCCTTACCAGCATCACCAAGCTAACCTACAGCAAGTTCAACCCATCGCATCACCCAAGCCAATTGAGGCTCTACACCCACATTCCCCTACAACTGTGATCACACCAACATTGGAACCCAACAAACAACACCCACCTCAACATCCTGTTTCCCCCCTCCGCAACTCCCTCCAACTACCGCCAAGGAGGATGACCATCGACCCCCCAAGATCCACCGCTATATGGGCCCAAAGAAGGGGTCCAAACGGTGGACCTGGGGAGGGTGACGGTCTACCTCTGGTAGGGGTAGAAGCAGAACAGTGGCAAGAAGTGGTTCACAAAAGAAAACGAAAGTCCAAATCCCCACCGCCAGCACCTAGTGAACCCAAAAAACAATAGAGAAAGGGAAAGCGTAAACCTACTCCGTGCTTCAACTGCGGAGAGTTGGGGCATTATCGGACGGAGTGTACCAAAGAAGTCAGATGCCTGAGATGTATGATGTGGGGTCATATGTCCTACACTTGCACTAATGTCGTCGCCACCAGCAATGATGAAGAGAGGCGAGTATTCAGGGGACGTTCGCCTGACAATCCAGCAACGATCAAGTTGGCAAACAGCCTCGCAGCGATCAAACAGGAAGAAGTTTGGCTAAGGCAGTGGTGCGCTATAGCAAGGGTGAGTTCCGGTAGACCATCGGAGACCCATGTGCTCCAGGCTTTGAGTGAGAGGTGGCCTATGAAGGCTTACCGGGATTGGATTGTCAAGCGAATGTGCCCCCTTCGGTTTCTAGTGTCTTTCCCCTCTCCGCAAAAGATGCTAGAGATCACCGGAGCTAGCACAGTGGATTTTGGCCATTTTATGATGGATTTCGAAGCTTGGACACCTAGCTTCGGTGCTGAGAAGCCTCAAGGAGAGAGATACTGGGTGTGGATTCATAATGTGCCATTTTATTTTTGGAAGAGAGAGGCCTTACAAGAGATGGTCTCCAACTTCGAAACGGTGGAAGATATCGACGAGAAAACTGTTCGTCGATCGGATCTATATCGGCAAGATTGCTCATCAGAAGTAGACATTACCTTGATGCCAAGATTCGCCAAAGTATTCTCCTTTGATGATTCCTATCTCATTCGCTTTGTGCTTGACAAATGCACTGATAAAGAGACAGACCATTCCTCCATCACGCCCCAATCGCCTACAGCCTCGCTCAGAGACGGCCGAAGCTACAGGGATGTTGCTTCGCCAAATTGGGAGATCTCTTTAGATGGGAGCCATGAAGTGGAGAGAGCCTATCGAGAGGTCATCAAAGCGGCGAGAGAGATGGATGCACGTCAAGAGGCCACGGTGGAGGGATCAGAGAAACATGGATCACGGCGGGACACCGATGGTCGGAAGCGAAGCTAGACCAAAGGATCCAACGGCCTTGATGATCATCACCCAAACTTGGTAAATCTCTCTACTTCAGGAGTTTATCAGAAAAATGAGAAACTACAGAATACCCAAAACGGCAATCGAGAGCTCCAAAGTGGTCAAAAGCGGCATGCAAGGCAGGATGCACAGACTGTGGTACAGAGGAAGGGGACAGGGCTTGCAGGCCCCCAAAGTGGCAAGACCCAACCCTGCTCCTCCATGCATGCAGCAGATAACGGCTCTCTGGCATCAAGACAAGGGTTGGTGAGGGAAAGCGCCAGAATGGGGAACAAGACAAGCGAAAGTTTGCTGTCGACTAAGGAGTGGGTTGAAAAGCGATGGTTTTCAGCAAAAGAACCGGAGCAGGCGTCTGTGGAGCTAGGGCGACAAGAGTCAGAAATGACTCTGGAGAAAGCGAAGAGCTCAGATCTGAGCCTCCACAGGGGTAAGAACCCACTAGAGGCGCAGAGTGATGCTCATGGCTTGAGGTCAGACATATGGGGTAAAGAAGACAACGGTGGAGAAGAGAGTGGAGAAAAAGGGTCTGGACTTAAACAAGAAAGTTGGAAATGGCAGAGTGGGGTTGGAAGAAGAGAGTCGTTGCGTCTCTTCGATTAAAGCTCCCAATTCAGCTTCGAATACGCCGACCTCTGACTTTACCGCTGTCCCAACCACTCTCCTTAGGACAACTGTCGAAAGCTGTGTGGAGGCAGCTGCGGTTACACCAGATCTGAGCGAGGAAATCAATGGGGGCGGTATAATAGACCGCGGAGCAACAGATGTTTATTCAGCCGACGATATTTCTAATGGGGGGTTGGTTTATGCACATCTTATAGGCATTAATGGGCCCAAAGAGGGGCCCAAGAAGCATTTTATTGTGACTGGGACTAGCAGACCTGAAATTTCGAACATTCAATCACAATATTAAGCTGGTAGCGGACCCACTGAGGGGAACGCAATGGAAAACACCATTATTACCACCGCTATTCTTGAAGCGCCTTCGTCGGTTTGTAGGCTCAATGAGGAGTCCACAATTAGAAAGGCCTCTCTTCAATTTCAAAATCAGCATGCTGATAGTGAGGAGGACCTAGAAGGGCGTCTGAACCTAGACGTTGACTTCTCATTTACAGACGAGGACTCAGGGGACTCAGAATTTATTGCTGATGCACAAAAGGAGTTTTCGCCAGAGATGGTGCTGTCCACTTTGACAGAGTCGGCCCCACAATACAGTACTGGATCATCTCACAGGACGGTTAGTTTTAGGGTGTAGCGGTCGCCTAAGAGGGCTCATGCGGAGTCCTTGGATGACTTTTTGGAGAAAGCTGCGGCTGCCAAAGCGGCTAAACATGACAATGAAGGTACAAAAATTTTTCTTGCTAATATTTTAAATTTCATGTCAGACTCTGAAGTTTTTTTTATTAGCTATGACCTGTGGTTTGGAAGTTTGTGATAAAGAACGCAACGCGCTACTTCTCAACAAAATTAGGGTTGGGAAACTGAGAGGGCTAAATCTAGTGTTCATAAGGAACTAGGAACCAACTCTAGGGGATAACGGTCTCTGAGGGCGAACCCGCTCGAGTCCCTCACACACAGTCATCTTGGACATAGTTCTCCAATGAATACGCTATTCTGGAATGTCTGGGGTCTTGGGGATAAAGGTAAAAGAGATATGGTTAGGGACGTTATCACTAAGTCCAAGGCGGAAGTGGTTGGGCTTCAGGAGACCAAACTTATACACGGGTCCAAACTCAAGAGATTAGGGGGGAACAGAATCAAGGAATGGGTTTTACACCCATCCGCGGGAGCCTCAGGGGAAATTGCCATTGGCTTCAACTCGGACCTGCTCACTTGTTCCGAGGTTTATAATGGTACTTTATCCCTGACTACACGGCTGGAACGACGATCTGATAAGTATATGCATACTATCACTGTCGTTTATGGGCCAAACGTGGCTACAGAGCGTGACGCCTTTTGGCAAGAGCTGGTCAATATTCGACTCCGTTGGCCGGGGGCCTGGATTATCGGGGGGAACTTCAATATTACCCGATTTGCTTTCGAACACAAGGGTAGAGGTTCCAGCGATAGGCACAGAGCAGAGTTCAATAGGGTGATCACGGACCTAGAGCTGATAGATATCCCTATTAATGATAGACTATTTACATGGTCTAACATGCAGTCTGCTCCGATTAGGGCAAAACTGGACAGGATACTCATATCGATGGATTGGGAGGCTAAGTTCCCCTAGCAACTGCTAGATCGATCCCTAGACCCACGTCAGATCATACTCCAATCCTTCTTGACACTGGGGTACAGGGAGCCCAAAGACATAGAAAATTCAGATTTGAGAAGGCCTGGCTGGAGATTCAGGGGTTTCACAACCTGGTGATGGAAAACTGGGTGCTCCCAGTGACTGGCACAAATGCTGCGGGCCGATGGTGTAAAAAAATTCGCAGATTAAAAAAGCGCCTACATAAATGGAACCGATCTAGGTTCTGGACCATCTGGCGTGCAAAAGATTCCTTTTTGGAAGGAATTGATGAACTAGAAAGAGTGGAGGAATTGAGAGACCTGTCACAGGAGGAAAGAAACAGACTTCTTAAGCTCCGTGAGAACATTGCCAATATCTATAAGCTGGAAGAAATTAAATGACAACAAAGATCTAGAATTTCGTGGCTCAAAGAGGAAGACACAAACATGGCTTTCTTCCACCGAGTGGCAAGTGCAAGACGCAGGCCCAATCTTATTTTATCCTTAGAAACAAGCTTGGGGACAGTGCAAGACGAACAAGTGATTTTCACAACCTTCCAAGGATACTACAAGGACCTCTTGGGGAAGAAGAATGACTTCCGAGTCCCACTCAGGAATGATTAATTTCTGGCAAACTTACCAGATCGAGTCATCGCCTTCGCTATCCTGCCTGGAGTCTCCTTTCTCGGAGGAGGAAGTTAAAAAGGCTATCAGTCACATGGGAGCTGACAAGTCGCCAGGGCCAGATGGCTTCCCAATGATGTTCTTCCAAATTTTCTGGAAAGAAATTAAAGGGGACTATATGGCATTGCTGGATGACTTTTTTAACAACAAGCTCAGATTGGGTATGTTTAATTTTGCGGAAGTCGTCCTGATACCCAAACGGGAGGAGTTGACGAAAGTGGGCAATTTTAGACCGATCAGCCTCATAAATTGTTCGGCGAAGATTATTACAAAAATCCTAGCTATTCGCCTGGGGAGTATTATGGACAGCCTTATCAACAAATCTCAATCGGGCTTCATTAAGGACAGAAATATCCTAGATTGTGTGGCAACGGCAGAACAAGTTATCCACCGCTGCCATACGACCAACTCTAAGAACTTCCTGCTTAAGCTGGACTTTGAGAAAGCTTATGACTCGGTCGATTGGGAGTGCTTGCTGGAAGCTCTCAGGGAAAGGGTCTTCGGGAATAAATAGATCTGCTGGATCAGGCAGTGCTTGCAGACTAGCAAAACGGCCATTTCAGTGAATGGATGGCCGGGGCAGCCGTTCCCTTGCAGGAAGGGACTTAGACAAGGGGACCCGCTATCACCACTCCAGTTTACTTTCGTAGTGGATGTGCTGAGGGGTATGCTGGAGAATTGCTAGGAAAAAGGTTGGATCACGTCGGTGGCCAGTTCCGCGTCTACTCAAGGGTGTACGATCCTGCAATATGCAGATGACATCCTATTCTTTGGTAATAGGTCTAGACAAGAAACAGTCTGCTTTAAAGGGACCTTATACTGTTTTGAGGCCTGGTCAGGCCTCATGATTAATTTTCACAAGAGTGCACTGATTCCAATTTCCCTATCCGATGATGAAGCAGGGGAACATGCTACTATTTTGAACTGTATGACGAATGGCTTTCCTATCAAATACCTAGGGCTACCACTCAGACCAGGAAAATTATCTAAAGCGGACTGGCTGCCTATCATAGACAGGGTGGAGGACAGACTGTCTGGTTGGAAAGGTAAATCGATGTCTCTCGGGGGCAGAGTGGTACTCATCAACTCAGTATTGTCTAACCTGCCAATCTACTACATGTCATTTTTTGAGCTTCCAAAATGGGTGATCCAGATGATTGACCGGATTCGAAAACGATTCCTATGGAAGGGGGCAGATTCGAATAAAGGAGGTTACCATCTCATCAAATGGAGCATCGCTTGCATGAAGAAGAAGCATGGAGGGCTAGGCATCATCGACCTCAGAGATATGAACCTCGCCCTGCTGGAGAAATGGTGGTGGAAGGTATTCTACAATAGCGGGGAAGGTTGGCAGGACTTCATTCAACCTTATCTAAGGGAAAAAGGCACGAGAAGCCTTGGCTTCCGAGTAGAGGCTAAAGTTTCGCGACTCTGGAAAGGAATTACCAAGGCTAGCGGCCCCTTCAATTCAGCAGTTACGTCGATTATCGGCAATGGCCGGTCCATCAGATTCCGGTGGGATAGGTGGTGTGGTGCTCATACCCTGAAGGACACGTTCCCAGAGCTGTATGAGAGGTCGAGTCGACCGAATATGTCTGTTGCCGAGGGTTGGAAAAGGGGATGTTGGAGACCGGCGTTCTGAGGAACGCTCACCCCAGATCTACGACAGCAATTGCTTGACATGCAAGCACACATCACACGGACAGGCGCAAGGTGCGCCCAAGGCCCAGATCAGATGCGATGGGGACTCGAGAGCAAGGGAGCTTTCTCGGTTAGATCTCTGTATCAACGGATCCACTTTCCAGGATGCAGACCCAGCTGGGCACAGGTATTGTGGAAGGCGAAAACCCCCCTTAAAGTCAGAGTTTTCTTATGGCTAGTGCTCAATAATGCTATCCTCACTAGGCAAAACCTTGCCAAAAGACAACCATAGGTGGCGACCAACTGTGGTTTCTGCGACGTGCATGTGGAAGATCTAAATCACCTTTTCATTCACTGCCCAAGAAGTAAGGCAACTATGGTTGAGGTACTCCGAGTCTTAGGAACAGGCGACTACCCCTGCGAATATGAGGATTTGTGGATTGGCCCCAAATTTGCCTCTTTTCGCCATAATATGAAGGATGCGTGGTACATCGCAATTGCGGCAACAACATGGGTGTTATGGCTTGACAGAAATAATTTTTATTTTTGTGTTTCATGTAATAGTATTTCTGGTAACCTGACTCACATCATGCATCTTATCTCTTTTTGGGTTACAGCTGCGGCCACGGGGGCAAGAGGAAGGATAGCCGGAGTTTTCCAGGTAAAGGAGTTTGACGATGAGGAGGTAGAGTTCGGGCCGACGCTGGACTGAGGGACTGGCTTCACCAGTCATGACAGAGTTTATGCCAGTTTGTGTTTTGTACCAACCTACTGTACTCTTTGGTTGCTTGATGTTTAAGTAGTTAGACCCACCCCCCAGGGTTTGTTGGGGGAGTATGTTTGTTTTCTTTCTTTTTCTTCCTGCATTGTACTTTTGTTTTCTCCCAGTACACCGGGGTTGTTTTATTAACCTCTTATTAATGAAACAGGGTGGCCTTATTCCACCTTTTACCTCAAAAAAAAAAAACTTTAACTAGGTTCAGTTTCAATATGTTTCAATCTGATTCCAAGTACAAAAATAATTACCTTTATTATGAATGTTCTCGTGCATGGCTTGCTTGCTTCTTATGCAACTATCCTGACATTATTTTCGCATTTCTGTCATAGATATCACGTTTGCAAACATAAATATTGTCTACACCATCCTTTTCACTTATGTATCAAATATTGCAAATACAGACATTACTACATCAGGTACAGGAATTTAGCAAAAATTGAAGTGTACATGAAAAAGGCCTTACTGCGACAAGATGGCAAGATTGACAAGTTAATCAACATTCTTCAATCAACATTCTTCAAGTGTGGTAGATGAGTAATTTGTGCTTATGCATGAATCTATATTCTTATGTCTTGACATTACTAAATAGTATAGTCAGAAGGTTTAGAATTAATAAGTGGATGAGAATAATCCGTTGAATTGGGCAACTAAAGAGCAAACACGAAATAATTTTATGGTTCCATGTATAATCGCCAATTTGGGCATGCAATTCTTGCACATAATTAATTAAGGGCCATTCAGTAGGGTGCGGAGGTGCTTGTTTTGGAGGAATTGGTACTGTTAGTTCTTATAATAATTAGTAGCTACAACAAGTGCCTTAATGTTGAACTATTCATCAGTTGAGATTTGGACTACCATGGGGATTGACAAAGGGTAAAATGATGTGGCCCATCCTAGGCCACTAGATCTCCACAAAAGGTGCTCACCCAGGATAAGCAACTCAACAATAGTCAACTGGTCCTCTGCTAGCTCAGGCCCACAGGCAAACGGGTCTGACCCGGCCCGTTAGGCCTCAAACCCGTTTAACACTGCCTATAAATACCTCACCCCCTCCCTCACTTAAAAGGTAATCAATCTTTCCCTCTAAAACCCTAGCTTTACTGTTACTCTTCAATAACTAACTAGATCGTCGGAGTGCCTGCCACCGGGACCAACCCCGGTGTTCCTAGGCATTGTTCAGGTACACGAGCCAAGCCTGTAACACCCTGAATTTCAAATAAGGATAAATTCAAGATTTCACAGGATCTTTACTTCACTTCGTACAATTTTACAAGGAATTTAAAACTTTTTCAATAGTACATCAGAGTTCATTTACACTTGGTCTTTACACAGCGGAAGAAATAAAGATTACAACATTTGAAAACAAAATATAACTTGTACAACTTCATAAATTGAGTCATCGATTGCATCATATTATCTTTACTCCTTCAAGACTAGTCCATTACCTGCATGTCAATCTGTGGGCACGTCAGTTACTTACAACTGATGAAATGTTATACTCGGCTATCCTCTCTATGCCGGGAATAGTATAACGATCTCATTACTTTAATAAAAACACAACAGTTGAATGAATAATAAAGTATTAAAGTGGCTACGCCAAATATGTAAGTGTATGTCATGTCTTAATACCTAATGCACACAATTCTATACTAGGATGACACTAATGCACACTTGTTCGGATTCTATACATCCCATACTACATAGGTCCGAGGGCAAGTGCCTACGTTCTTCACAATACAGGGCTCGATCCCTCGCCATGAAACTACCCAGTAGCAAGAACAAGGTTCAGGTATTCCACGAGTACGGATCCCAGCCCCAGAGTACACTGACCGGCTGTTATACAGACTCCTCATCGTGCGAATCCCCCGCAAATGCCCCTCTAGCCCCGGTATACGTATATACACTGGAGAACGAAAAACTATCCGCCCAACTATTCATGATCCCGGAGTACACCGCCCGATCAATCATTATAATCCCGGATTTCAAAAATAAACTCATCCCCATCGGAGCAACCATAGTCCCGGAGTACACCGCCTGACTGGGTCTATAGTCCCGAAGTACATCGTCCGACTATATAGAGTGCCCCACTTACGTTTGCCTAGATTTACTACACTTCACTTAAGTGCCTAACTCTTAATATTCGAGACCTGAATAATCTTTTAAGCCTAGAGTTAGCATTACCTATTACCGGACTTAATCAACATCCACCGAGATAACTTCATGGCAAATCTCAAATATAATAATCATTTCATTCAAATTGCCGGTATACAAGGCCTTACTAACTCTAAATTCAAATTTGTCATGTACAAGAATAATGGATAATCACATCTTTTCAATAACCATGCCTATGCCTCCATCTTATTCATGATTCAACTTAGTATTTATTCATGCCTTTTTAAACATAGACAAATGGTCTCTATCTCAGAGAATTCGACATTACAAACTTGTATAAGCAATTGAAACAAAATTCCTATCTCAACATGAGTGTTTGTTCAATACATCTATTTCAAGGACACAATATTGCTACATGATTTATTACAACAAAATCTAAGTCATCACAATGTCTTTGTTCATTATAAAAATATTTCTAAACAAAAATATAAGTGTAATTCCTCAAACGATCACTTCACAAAATATACTAGAATTCTATTCTCATGATCTTCATTTCTTTTTATACTTCAAATTATACAAGCACACTATCTTCTAATATTTTCATTCTACTTTATATCCATAACCCATTTTAATTAGAGCTTCATTGCATAAAGAAAAATCCATTTCATATTCATAATCAGTTTCAAATATAAAAAAAATTTACATTTCACATCTATAATTATTTTCAATTAAAAACTCTTTAGAAAAGTATCAATTTATTGAAGAATAGGAAAAACAACAAAGAAAAAAATAAAAGGGTGTTGGTGGGTTTCGAACCCATGACCCCAGACCGAACCACACAGAGCTCAAGCTCAACTCGCCAACCACTAGTCCAAGTGGACTTTGGTGTTCAATGCCTCGATAAAATCCCTTATGTTCACTCTGGTTTCAGGTGGGTTTTTAAAAAACAAGAAAAATTATATACTTGGGCATGACGAGTTTCGAACCCAGGCCCAAAGGGAAACCAGCGCAGCACTTAGACCACTAAGCCAAGTTCGCCTATCGATATGTAGTATCTTCATATGTTTTTATTCCAGCTTTCTGTTATTCTACTTATTTCACAAAACTCGATTATCTAATTGTTCTAATCTTTGATTAGACTGAATCTACTTCGTGTAAACTAAGTTTACTTTCTACAGTAACTTAATGATTAAAAACCATATTTTAGACAATAAAAATCAAATTTTCCATTTATTTCTTCCTACTGTTAAACATGAATTTATATTTATTCAATGTAATCAAACTAGCGCATTATGTCTTTCATAGACCATCAAACGAGTTTAATAGCATCAAAATTTACTCTACAAAGATAAATTTGTTTGCTTAACAAAAGAAGGGTCCCAACAATTGTTCATACATTCAATTATTTATTCATGTATACTAGTGCATGGCAGAAAGATCAATTATTTCTTTTCTCATCAACAACTACATGTTGTAATTTAATTTACTCATCATAACATGATTTACTACCTTGGTTTATGTGATTGTTTCTTTACTTTCAAATTTCATGATAAATAGTAAATTACTTAATTTCAACCAAGTCTTAGCATGTCATACTAGCACACATCACATTCAACTTTTATTCTATTCATTATTAGCATGGTAACAATAAAATCATGAGTTGCTAGCATGGATTCTTATCTACAATATCTCATTCAATCATTTACTACTCATTAACCTATTAGCATGCAAATCCTACTTAGAAAGCATAAGAACACCCACCTTTAGTGAAGGGTTGAACAAACAAGATGGAAGTACTCCTAGCTCCAACCAAGCAATCCTAGCTCCTAGCAAGACTTCTCAAAGCAAAGACTCCACCACAAAAATGAGAACACTCTACTCTCTTTCTTTTCTTTTTCTCTTTCTTTTCTCTTTCTTTTGATATTGCTTTTGGTGTGTGGAATGAGAAGAGATTGGGTGATATTTATAGGCTTACACTAGGGTCTAGATTGCAAAACTACACAACCTAATAAATCCTCCTATTTAACACAATTTAAAACTCATTTTCATAACCCCCTAATTAAATCCTACAAATCATAACCCCCCTAATTAAATCTTCCAAATCATAACCCCTCCAATCAAATCCTCTTCTTCACTCATGTGCAATCCGATCATGCCTAGGGGAAAACCGACCCTAGGGTGTGTGTGCATGTACAAATGCACATACAATTTTAATTTAGTTCTATAACTTTAAATGTGTACTAACTTTTTTGCAACTTGTTATGTAGTAGTGTACACTTAGTTTTATTTGTGAATTTACTAGTGGGCTTGCTTAATGGGCCTAGTAATTAATCAATTAATTTTATTACCTAGTGGGCTTACCTCCTAATGGGCTAAAGTCTAATCTTTTGGTCCATGGATTAACTAAGGGTTAAATAAGTTATGCATGCTAAAAGAAATGAATAATGAGATTAACAAATGAAGAATGAAAATTTTACACGTGCATCATACGTTCAAAGAAAAAAATGCATTTTAATTAAAATAAAAAGTGGGGTGTTACAGAGCCACTGGATCCGAGCCGAACCATCGTCTCCTGCCTCTCTCCTGCTATTCCTGAGCTGACCCCCCATCCGAGGGTCGAGCGTATAACCAGTACCGTATCCTTCAACTAAACAAACAAATAGAACTCACACATGTTGCATCCACACCCCAAAAACAAACCGCATCAGGTTGGCATCGTCTGTGGGAATCGGTCGGTACCAACCACAACCTGATCCCGACCAGGGACGTCACCTCAGAATCTGGGCTCTTAAATGGCTTCACACGCCAGAAGAGCCACCGCCTCTGGGCATCATCCAGAAGATCACCTCGTCAACAGTCGTGCCGATGCGCAAGGGTCTAACGACCCGAGGACCAATGGCGAACACAGTACTGGATCCGGCACCTCTCGCTCAGTCCGGACCGACCTACGCCGCGTCATCAAAAACCGACAGGCTAGCCGAGCAAGGGGAGGGGCCACTTCCAACTCGGTCCCGAACCAACGCCGGCAGAGGTCCCGAGAGCAAGAGCCCGCGTTAAGCCGCAACGCACGAAGACCACCGCCCTAGCACAATCCGATCGAGCAGGGTCCTGTCACAAGGGCTGAGTTTCGAAACTTCCAGGATGAAATAATGGAGGCCATCCACGGAGCACCCAAACCGAGATGGTCGACCACGGATACTATTGGCAACCAATGTTGCAAGACTCCCAGGATCTAGTCAAGAGGTGCGGTTCGTGCCAAAGGTTTTTCCCGATCAGGAGACTTCCACAGGCCAACCTTCGCTCGCTGGCCAGTCCGACACCCTTCGCCATGTGGGGAATAGACTTAGTCGGCCCCTTTCCCATGGCGACTGGACAGAGGAAATTCCTAATAGTCGTCATCGATTATTTCATAAAATGGATCGAGGCTGAGCCCCTGTCAACAATTGTCCGAGTGCCAAACACAACAGTTCTTCTAGAAGAACATCATTTGTCGGTTCGGGATTCCGCAGGTCCTTATCACAAACAACGTAACCCAATTTGCAGGCCAGAACCTTTGCAGGAGCGAAGACATCGGCATCCAACAGTGCTTCTCCGCCATATGCCATCCCCATTCAAACGGCCAAGTGGAGAGAGCGAACCGTCAGATACTCGACGGCCTGATGAAGCACCTCGACAGTTCCTCCAAGGGGCAGTGGGTAGAAGAACTGCCAAGTTTTCTATGGGCGCACAGGACCACAAAGAGAATTCCTACGGGCGAAACACCATTCAACTTAACCTTCGGAACGGAGGTAGTTATCCCCGTGGAGGTCAGTCTTCCTTCCCCACGCATCATGGCCTTCGACGAAGCCAAAAACTCATCAGGCCTCAGGGCCAACCTGGACCTCGTTGACGAGGTCAGGGAGAAGTCCGCCGTGAGGAGGAGCATCTACCAACAGCGGATCGAGAGATTTTACAACAAGAAAGTCCGCCCTGACATCAAGGCCAGAGACCTCGTGCTCCGTAAGCTATCCGTCTCCGACCCCACAAGAAAGAGAAAGCTGGCCCCCAATTGGGAAGGCCCATACAAGGTGGCCAAGGTGATACGACCAAGCACATACCGACTCGTGGACATGGAGGGCCGAGCAATCAAAAGACCCTGGAACACCGAACATCTGATCAAGTTTTTCGAGGTACAGAAGTAGAGTTCTAGTTTACTCTCTATACATAACACTTTTGTAACCGACCCTGTGTAATAGGCCGTTCGCGACTCTCTTCATGTATAAAAAGACTCAAGTAAAAT
Source organism: Hemerocallis citrina (assembly GCA_017893485.1). NCBI lineage: Eukaryota > Viridiplantae > Streptophyta > Magnoliopsida > Asparagales > Asphodelaceae > Hemerocallis > Hemerocallis citrina. The sequence goes on from CM030360.1 coordinate 171,027,217, forward strand.
GGCTCTTCTGTTAACATGACAAATGGCTTCCTAGCGCGGAGTGGTTTTGCATCGTACACCATGACGTCCTCCCAAGATGTCGAATCGGAGATGCCCGTGCGTGGGTCGTCTTCCTCCCTCGAAGTCGAGGCTGAAGAGCCAGACTGAGTCCTAGACATACTAAAGAAAAAGAACTAACTAACCTGCTCGGTTTCGACGATGGACGAACGGAAGACAGAAAGCTCTAGAGAGAGAAACTCTGATGGCACCTTTTTCTAGAGAGAGAATAAAAGTGAAGAATGAAAAGGGGGGGTTAGGGGGGATATAGAGAGAGAGCCAAGGAACTCCTCGATTTCACAAAATGGCTCCTAGAATTCCGCAATAACAGCTCCTAGAAACTCGCAAAAGTGACGTCATCAAGACACGTGGTAGGCGACCCTTCAGTTTCTACACAGTGCTCGACGATCCGAGGCTAGTTCGAGCACCAGGATTGCTCTCCTAGACAAAGGTTTAGACGCTCGGCCTCGACCTGGGGCAGGGCCCTAGCCTTTTCAGGCCATGCGACCTACTACCCTCGGCGATGACCCCCAGCTGCTCAACCCCCAACAGTTTACTTTAAAGATTTAGGGCGCTCGCCGTAGGCAAGCACCTCGAACCCTGGACCTTGATCGGCATGCCTCCCATCCATTGTCCCCTTCGACAGACAGCACTCAGAACCGTCTACCCAAAGGAAGACAAAGATGGCAAGGGAGCCACCAATCCGAGACTCTCTGCCTAAAAATCCAATTCTTGGGTGTCCGCCTGTGGCAGACACCCCTGATAGCACATGGGCCACCAGCATTTTTCTTTTAGAGAACAATGGAGGAATGGGGTATATATAGCCCCCCAAAGCCGCACTTATGACATCAAGGAGACCAAACGACGGGATTAATTCTTCATCGAAACGCAAAAAGTCCGCAATTAAGAAGCAATCTGCATGGCATAATGGCTCGCCGCACCCCTTGCCGACCCCTAAACCCTCGACGCTCTGAGGTCAGGTCAAGCACCAGGGTAACTTTCTCAACAGAAAGCCCACAGGCTCGCTGCACCCCGTGCCGACCCCTAAACCCTTGACGCTCCGAGATCAGGTCAAGCACCAGGGTAGCTTTCTCACTAGAAGGCCCACAGGCTTGCCGCACCCCTTGCCGACCCCTAAAACCCTCGACGCCTCGAGGTCAGGTCGAGCACTAGGGTAGCTTTCTCAACAGAAAGCCCACAGGCTCGCCGCACCCCTTACCGACTCCTAAACCCTCGACGCTCCGAGGTCAGGTCGAGCACCAGGGTAACTTTCTCAACAAACAGCCCACAGGCTTGCCGCACCCCTTGCCGACCCCTAAATCCTCGACGCTCCGAGGTCAGGTCGAGCACCAGGGTAGCTTTCTCACTAGAAGGCCCACAGGCTCGCCGCACCCCTTGCCGATCCCTAAAACCCTCTATGCCCTGAGGTCAGGTCGAGCACCAGGGTAGCTTTCTCAACAGAAAGCCCACAGGTTCGCCGCACCCCTTGCCGACCCCTAAACCCTCAACGCTCCGAGGTCAGGTCGAGAACCAGGGTAGCTTTCACAACAGAAAGCCCACAGGCTTGCCACACCCCTAAACCCTCGATGCTCTGAGGTCAGGTCAAGCACCAGGGTAGCTTTCTCAACAGAAGCCTACATGCTCGCTGCCCCCCTTGTCGACCCCTAAACCCTCGACGCTCCGAGGTCGATCAGGTCGAGCACCAGGATAGCTTTCTCAACAGAAAGCCCACAGGCTCGCCGCACCCCTTGCTGACCCCTAAACCCACGACGCTCCGAGGCCAGGTCGAGCACCAGGGTAGCTTTCTCACCTGAAGGCCCACAGGCTCGCTGCACCTTTTGCCGACCCCTAAAACCCTCGATGCCCCAAGGTCAGGTCGAGCACCAGGGTAGCTTTCTCAACAGAAAGCCTACAGGCTCACTGCACCTCTTGCTGAACCCTAAACCCTCGACGCTCTGAGGTTAGGTCGAGCATCTGGGTAGCTTTCTTACTAGAAGGCCCACAAGCTCGCCGCACTCCTTGCCGACTCCTAAAACCCTCGACGCCCCGAGGTCAGGTCGAGCACCAGGATAGCTTTCTCAACAGAAAGCCCACAGGCTCGCCGCACCCCTTACCGACCCCTAAACCCTCGATGCTCCGAAGTCAGGTCGAGCACCAGGGTAGCTTTCTCAACAGAAAGCCCACAGGCTCGCCGCACCCCTTACCGACCCCTAAACCCTCGACGCTCCGAGGTCAGGTCGAGCACCAGGGTAGCTTTCTGAACAGAAAGCCCATAGGCTCGCCGCACCCCTTGCCGACCCTTAAACCCTCGACGCTCTGAGGTCAGGCAAGCACCAGGGTAGCTTTCTCACTAGAAGGCCCACAGGCTTGCCACACCCCTTGCCGACCCCTAAAACCCTCGACGTCCCGAGATCAGGTCGAGCACTAGGATAGCTTTCTCAATAGAAAGCCCATAGGCTCGCCGCACCCCTTGCCGACCTCTAAACCCTCGACGCTCCGAGGTCAGGTCGAGCACCAGGGTAGCTTTCTCAACAGAATGCCCACCGGCTCGCCGCACCCCTTGCCGACCCCTAAACCCTCGACGCTCCGAGGTCGGGTCGAGCACCAGGGTAGCTTTCTCAATGGAAAGCCCATAGGCTCGTCGCACCCCTTGTCGACCCCTAAACCCTCGACGCTCAGAGGTCAGGTCGAGCACCAGGGTAGCTTTCTCACTAGAAGGCCCACAGGCTCGCCGCACCCCTTGCCGATCCCTAAAACCCTCGATGCCCCGAGGTCAGGTCGAGCACCAGGGTAGCTTTCTCAATAGAAAGCCCACAGGCTCGCCACACCCCTTGTTGACCCCTAAACCTTTGACGCTCCGAGGTCAGGTCGAGTACCAGGGTAGCCCCCTGGCTGGGTTTGATCACCTCCACCTCGACGATTCGAACAATTTTCCTTGGCATTCCATGGCTCCACCCAGCCCAGCAGATACCCACGTGCTTCGCCAAGAGGCCTACGGCCAGAGGGCAGACCTCCGGTCTCCGAGCCGATCTCAGCCTCGACGACGATCGCGAATGCCTTAAGGAAACTCCCCCAGCTCTTCTTTCACTACCAAGAATACTCCTCCATGGCTAGCTCGCACACCCCTACAAGAGTGGGGGGCTTGTGACATAGGGTAAAATGATGTGGCACATCCTAAGCCACCAGATCTCCTCAAAAGGCGCTCACCCAGGATAATCAAGTCAATAATAGTCAACTGGGCCTCTGCCAGCTCAGGCCCACAGACAAACAGGTCTGACCCGGCCCGTTCGACCTCAGACCCGTTTACCACTACCTATAAATACCTCACCCCCTCCCTCACTTAAAAGGTAATCAATCTTTCCCTCCAAAACCCTAGCTTTACTGTTACTCTTCAGTAACTAACTAGATCGTCAGAGGGCCTGCCACTGGGACCAACCCCGGTGTTCCTAGGCATTGAGCAGGTACACGAGCCGAGCCACTGGATCCGAGCTGAACCATCGTCTCCTGCTTTTCTCTTGCTATTCCTGAGCTGACCCCCCATCCGAGGGTTGGGCATATAGCTAGTACCGTTGTAACGCCCCGATTTCCACGTAACTGGAAAACCGTGACACATGCCAAGATCTTTCCTTCAATTAGTCTCGAGACACAGAAAAACTGGAAAATTTAAAACTTTTCTTCAACACAGAGTTACTGCGCAGTAATTACAATATCAGTTTGTAATACCAAACTGTACTGCATGCCCCTTTTCTTTTCTTTTTTGACTCCAAACTCAATTCTCCCAATTTCTATATCACTTTAAACATAAACTAAAATGGTTATGTTTCAAAGAAAATTTGGGCAGAGTCTCCCTTGTAATTTTTGCCCAAAACACAGAAAAGCTTACGGAATTTTGCTCTGAATTCCGTAGCTTACATCACAGGCAATAATAATACGGGCTCCCCAGGCCAAAATGAGCATCATCACACAGGCAATATATATATATATATATGCTCTGGGGGCCAAACTCATAACGGTTTAACAATTATCAATTAAAAAGCATAAATCTTTACTATTTACAATTTAAAACATAACAACGAATTATAACTGGAGCTCCACTCCACGGAACCTGTACCTACACCTCACCTCTGTACTGCTGAGGACCTGTAACAGTAGGGACCTAGCGTAGCCCAGGGACTCCCTAACCCCCAAACACTAAGGGGTTAGCCATTTCTGGTGTGAGTATAATTTATTAAATAAGTAAATAAATTAAACTTACAAGTAAAAACATAACGAACTCACAATTTCCAAGATAAACAAATCTTACTTGACATCTGAATATGTAAACATCATAAATGAGATTCCACATCAAATACTCTCTGAGTCATCACCTATATGTATATCCATACCCGCTCATACATACTTATATTTAGTTACCATTTGAATAACCACTCTCATAATACAATATTGATTTTACTTCCTTATATCACGTATCACTTCACAGACATATGCCTTCATTCTCATACTACCACATTCCTTCATGTCCAACCTAACATCTCATTGCACCTTACCATTTACTTGCATTTCATCACAATGTACCCCTATATCCCAACATAGTTTGGCAATAACATATCACACGCCAAGCCGATAGCTTGGGTAATAATCACGCACATCCCAAGCCCAACTTGGGTAATATCACATCACATCCCAAGTCCATAGCTTGGTTATTAATTTACATCAACTATCACACTCGCAATTCATCTCGAATGGAAAAGACACGTGTACATATAATTTATGTGCCAGTGTATGTTATGACTTAACTCTAATGCAAGATTACCAATACGATGATGCTCTTATTCTAATGCAAGATTACTAATACAATGGTGCTCTTATTCTAATGCAAGCAAGTCTTCGGAACAGTATGCATCCCATACTACATACGCCCCATCTCAAGCCGTTTCTCCGTATATAGGGATTTGAACCCACGTTATGAATTTTACTATTTGTACTCATCCTGTTCCTGACATAAATACTACATGACTGGTGACTATTGCCGGCGTACCGGACCTCACACCAAAAGCCAACACGAACTACAAGATACTCGTCAACCTTCTTTCGTGCTCTCAACTCGTCATGAGAAGGCATAGAACCTGCTGGGATCGTAGGGTCTATTTCCCTAGGAACCCTCTCGTTCTTATCATGGTACATTCAGAAATTAACAATCAAGATACGGAACCCGTGCTCCCAACTCGTCATGAAAAACACCGCCCGTATCCCTTTGACAGGGGAATACATCCCGATAACACCACCTAGTGTCAGCCTATAGGAGAGGTTGGAGTGTAGGTTATCACCCCAAACACCAACTCTCCCCCTTTGGCAAAAACATGGTTAAGTAACAAGTTACTATCCTAACGATGTCACTAACCCTACAGACCAAATGGGCCGTACGAGCTACAAGATACTCTCAACCTAGAGTCGTACTCTCAACTCATCATAAGAAGGCACCATATGGGTCAAACAAGCGAGATACGCAACTCATGCTTCCAACTTGTCATGAAAAGCACCGTACGTGTCCCTCTTCTAACCCAACAAGCGAGACATGCACTGTGCTTCCAACTCGACATGAAAAGCACCATACGTGTCCCTCTTCTATCTAAACAAGCGAGACATACACTGTGCTTCCAACTCGACATGAAAAGCACTGTACGTGTCCCTCTTCTATAGAGTGTGACAATTTGTCCACACAATTAACCCAGTCTTAAACTAGGCTTCACATGATCTCCTCGGATCCACTCATAGCCTACTTATTTAAGACAATACCTGCATACGAGCCCAGTGAGCTTCGTATGGGACCAACGGCTACATACGGCCCAGTCGAGCCCGTATGAGCAAAACCACATACAAAACAGCCATACAGGTGATCAAACCTAGAAGCAGCCAAACGTGCTTACTAGTAACCTTGTTCTTCTATAATTAGAAGCAACAGAAGAATCTACTGACAGTCTAAAATAGGCATTCTACCAAGGAGAAGTCTAAGAAGCGACATCAAACTTTTATCAAGCTAACGATTATTAGTGACTTTCCAAATTCTTATTATCCATGAAGCTGAATAATGTTCATGTGATATGGTCCAACTTTACTTAGGGTCTCATACAACTAAAATCCATGGTTTCCCTCCCCAATTTGGACTAGAACTACATGCACTAGATTCTTGGGTTCTCTCCTCAAGTTTGAGCTAAGATCACCTAGGACGAAAGGCATGGATTTCTTGCTATAATCAACCTATAACAACTCAAGCATGCTATCTTTCTAAAATCAACTCGAGCATGGTAGGTTTTACTGGAATGTCACATAGGCATGAATGGGTTCTTCACACAACTCAAGCATGATGTTCTACTACAACTTAACCATGGGTTTCCTTCTACAACAATTCAGCATGGATTCTTACTATATTACAAGCGTGAGTTCTTTCTCTACAACAATCCAAATCCATAGGATGGATTCTTTTTACTCACCACTGCTAACCACTAACATGGGTTCTTTTAGCATCCATAATTTATACCAATACGCGTTATCCCCATACGCCTCATCCATAATCCATATCAATACTTTAGTTTATTCAAACTTCTTCAAAACATCAAAATACGTATATAAAACCATACACACCATATTTGATATCATCATCTAAATATAACTCATCCCAATATATACATATACGTTATTCAACCATCTTTTGAAACAACAAATACATAATAAATCATACTCACCCTATTCCTTAATGCACAAAATACGTAATTAAATTTATGCCCACATATTCTTCAAACCACAAAAATATATAATAAATCAATACTCACGTATTTCTTAAACCCACAAAATATGTATAAATAAATTAAACTCACATATCCTTCAAACCACCCAAATATATAATAAACCAACTCACATATATCTTTAAACCACGAAAATATATAAATAATATAACTCACATATTTCTTAAACCACAAAATATATAATAAACCAACTCACATATTCATCAACCCACAAAATATATAAGTATACTAACTCACCATTTTCCGCGAAGATCCGAAGCGCCATGCCACTTCGCCTCCAAAGTCGCAATATATCCTATCATCAATTTCAAAGCAATTCAACTCAAATAATTCAAACCAATCATAAAAGCTAATAACACTATCTCCAAATATCACACAAGCGTTTACTGAACGCTTGGGATATACACGTGCGATGCACGTGATAATCTAATGCTTACGGTATTTTCATTCCCAATTAATTACTAAAATCACCCCCAAATAATACTAATAGTCCAACTATAATTTTTCCTACTATACGAGAATTAATTCGTATCCATACAATTCTCTTTTACAAATCCAACACCCTATTTTATTAACAACTTGAAATCTCTCTAAAAAGAACCGCTAATTTCTCACATCCACAATTTCCAATATCTCTAAATCTCTCTACCCTAACATTCCTACTCAATAAAATTAACCCAACTAAATTTTATACAATAAAATAGTTAGGGTTTATACCTTCCGAAATTCAATCGAAAATCCGACAACACCACCATGTAGAGAATCCCTCCATTAATCCAACCCTCAACTTAATTCGAAATTGACGAAGGAATGGAGGTGGATTTTGAGGTGGGGAAGAACCGTCGATGGGTTCGTTTGGGTTTGTTTTGATCGGGATGAAGAAGAAGAACGAAGGAGGAAGAAGGGGTCGGGGTTTCTTCGATCTCGGATGGAACGAACGGAAGGAGGAGGAAAGAAGAGGAGGTCGGGGCTGCCATGGGTCGGCATCGAATCAAGAAGGGAGAAGGAGAAGGAAGGTGGGAATGGCGGTTGGGGTTCGTTTCGATCGGTCGGCGTGGACGGGAGAGGAAGGAAGGGAGAGGAGGCCGGGGTCTTCTTTGGGTTCGGGAAGAAGAAACGAACGGGAAGGAGAAGGGAAGAAGAAGGAGAAGGGAAAGAGAGAGAGAAGGGGTTTATTGTAAAAAGGGGAATAATTAATAATAGATTGATAAATATCTAGGGGAATGTTGCATATAAGCCCTCTAACTTCAATACATTTCAAATAAAGCCCAACTCTCTATTCTAATAATTCCAAACAATACAAAATACATTAAAACTACTTTGTAGATAATCCGTATAAAAATAATTTAATCTTGAAAATAATAATAATATAAAATAGACAATATATCTTATATTTCTCAATTAAGATAATTTTTATCAAAAATCCATGGTCGCGCGAAATTCTCAATTGCGCACACATTTCGATGCAAAATAGCCATATGCTATTTTCCAGGTCGTTACAACCGTATCCTTCCACTAAACAAACAAATAGAACTCACACCTGTTGCATCCACACCCTAAAAACAAACCGCATCAGGGATATTAACGGGTGAAGAGGATGCAAGGAAAGGATAGGATAAATATAAATTTCTGGAATAAACAAAAACACTATTAGGACTCCAGCTTCAACTCAAACTATACATGCTACCAACATTTTTCAACTCCTATATATATAATGAAGTAGTACAGCTTTTATCTCATTAATCTCTTGAGTTTATGTTGTTGTTTTCTTTTGTGTAATAGAGAACTTTACAATCAATTTTCATGGAGAAAATATGAGAGCTATGTTCTAAGGCTCGAACCCAAAGCAACGTCGCTAAAATTCTGAACCGGTTTAGGATCCCAAGCTTGGAACCGGATGAGTACTTTCTAGGGGTCAAAAAGTGTGATTCTGATAATAAACTATTTAAAGGTGAACACATGAACCTCGATTCTTAGAGAGGACGAAGAGACAGTGGTATGAGATCATTTACTGCTTAGGTTAGCAGCAAAACTTGTGTTCGAGCTGCAAACTTAGATGAATTTGTCAAGGATTACAATCTCAAGCAAACAATGTGGTCTAGTTTTGAATGTCAAGAAATAAGAAAAGAAAGAAATGAATATTTCATGAATGAAATTGTTGATCATGGCGAGGCAAAGATAAAACATGAGGCAATGAAAGTGGAGATGTAACGCCCCTGCCCCTAGCTCAGACAATTTATACAATTTATAAGACAAATTAGATACTATGTAGTACAATTGCCCACCACAGGCTGCCTCTCAAAAGTTGGTTAACCGATTAGGTGACTCTTGATCATAGGCTATATTATTTATATATTATTTTATCTAATTCTATACCCGATATGGGATCTTTTTTTTCTCTTACCTTTCTCTCCGTCCAACTCAGAAAGAAACACAACAGGTGTGGGTGGGCCCAATCAAGGCCACGTCACCTCTCTAAGATGAAAACAACAATCAAAGAAGGCATTCATCAGCATGCATTCCGTGCCCCCCTCCTCTTACAACCTTCCATTAATTCCATGCATATACATTATTACCACATACCATTCCATCACCTTTTTTTTAATGTCATATATCACATAAACCATACAGCCAACTATATACTCCATATATATATATATATTCTGTATATATATTATTATACTCATTTGAACACTACGGGGTGTTACACACCCCCCTTTCAGAAATCAGCGTCCTCGCTGAGCAGTGACATTCACAATCTAGTGCAGGATCTCGTTTCTAGCCGCAGGCATACATCTCACCCACTCTTACCCACACCCGGTGTCAAAAGTCGACTCTGATACCATTTGTAACGCCCCTGCCCCTAGCTCAAACAATTTATACAATTTATAAGAAAAATTAGATACTGTGTAGTACAACTGCCCACCACAGGCTGCCTCTCAAAAATTGGTTAACCGATTAGGTGACTCTTGATCATAGGCTATATTATTTATATATTATTTTATCTAATTCTATACCCGATATGGGATCTTTTTTTTCTCTTACCTTTCTCTCCGTCCAACTCAGAAAGAAACATAGCAGGTGTGGGTGGGCCCAATGAAGGCCATGTCACCTCTCCAAGGTGAAAGCAACAATCAAAGAAGGCATTCATCAGCATGCATTCCGTGCCCCCCCCCCCCCCTTCTATATATATATTCTATATATATTATTATACTCCTTTGAAAACTACGGGGTGTTACAGGAGAATAGGGAGATGACCGACATATTTTGCCACAAGGAAAATAGTTGGTGAAGGTAATGAGGAAGTGATGCAATAATAAATTGCTTTTGTAATTGATATCTCCACAAGATATATGGATATGAGAAGGACGAAAACCATTCATGCAACACTGCATAATTAGTCATCCTGTTACGAAAAACCTGATCACACCGCTCCCAATCCGAAGTTTAAAAACCTTGGATTGAGCATATCCCACAAAGCATAGATTTAAAAGTGATTTCACTTTTTTTAAAACTTTTGTTATATGTTTACCTTTGTCGTGGAATTTTAATGTCCGCAACTCTGTTAATTAATACACTGACTTTTTTTCTTTTGTTGTTTCTTGTATTTCTTCTTTGTATCAAGTTGAAGAAATCATCCTGATGAGTTGAAAACAAACATACTTCATATTCTCTTTAAACTTTTGATTGATGATTACGATAAATTTGTCAAGAGGGAAAATTGTTGGATTATCGCAGACATTGTAGTTGGAGGCAAATAACATATACAAGAATGTATAAAATGAAATGTGAAATGCAACCTATACGAGTATCCATAAAGATCTTCTAGGACAACCTTTGATCTTCTCAAGATTGTGAACAAGTGTAGCAACCGAAGAAAATATTGTTCATTGTAAAATTGGAATATGACATTTATTGCAGATACAAATTACCTCAACACACTAATTTTCTGATTTCTTTATCCTTGTGGCTTGTATCTAAAGTATATACTTTCTTGTAATGATTGTTAAACTATTAACTGAAAGTCCTGCAGATGTAATAATTTTGGATTCTTGCATCTATGGTACATCGCTCGCATAATGAAGAGAGTGACACCAATTCCTGCAAGATATTTGAGAACTCACTTAATTACACTCCCATGTTCCATGCTCGGATCTTTTTGAAGCAGAGATAATGACTATCAATGTAACCCCAATTCCCGACAATAAGTATTTTCCGTGTATTTTCTAAAATTTGATTTTTTATAAATTATTTTGTGCTAAATTCGTTTCAGATTTGTATTAAAGTGTTTTCTAATCAAAATTTTATTCATTTCGAATAGTGGTGTATATGATCTTATTTTCTATATCTTATTAATCGGCTATTTATATTTGAACCTAAATCAAATATATTATTATTGGATTATTTTAATAAAAATTGTTAAACCCGAATATTATTTTGTTGTATGATTTTATTATTTTTATAATCATAATAATTAATTTTTATTTCTTGATTATCTATGTAAAATCCATCGGTTAAATTATTTTATTTGATCTAATTTCGTGATAAATACTAACTTATTTTCAAGTTCAATTCATATTCTTTTCGTTTGTATTATTTATTTATTTATTTGGATTTAAATTTTCGTTCATGAACTCTTCTTTTCTCCTAGTTAGACTATTTATCTTGTGGATCTTATTTTATTGGATTGTGGTTATTTTAATTGAACCCTATTGTCTTCAAACCCATCTCTTGTTGAACCCAGAATCCAATTGCAATTTGTTCTTGACCCAAAACCCACTATTATTGGATCCTAAACCCATTAACCAAATAATCTACTTGTATTCTATAAATACAATCCTTGTACAAACCCTAAATTTGCATAATTTTGAACCATAATAGCCATCTATTCTCTCTCTTATTTTCTCTCTCCTCTCTCCTCTCTCAACCCATCAGCCAAACCCAAATCCCGACCATCCCCTTTCCGGCCTTCTTCCCCGGCCAAACTCCAGCCACCCCTTGATCGTCGTTCTCACCCCGTCGATGCCCAAACCTCCCCTGCTACCTTCTCCCGACCGCCGGCGACCCCCTGTCCTCCTCCCTGACATCAGCACCCCGACCTCCCATCGACGACCCCCTCCACCCTCCTCCTTCTTGCTCCTCGATGCCAGCAGCCGAAACCCCCTGCTCCCTTTTCGTCGATGCCAGCACAGACGCTCCTCTCCTTTCGAATGACGAGCTCAGCCAGGCTCACCCCGAGCTGCCACCTTGCGTCGATCCGCCAACGCCCTCACCGCTCGATGCCTCCATCGAGCCACGACGTCTGACCCTGAAGCCCTTGCTGCCATTGCCCTCTCTCTCTCTTGTAGCCATTACTATTGCAGTTGCTGTCTCCTTGTATTTGTGGTTCTTGTACACATAGATTGCACGTGTTATTTGTGTGTTCGTGGGTTCATTGTTTCGGGATCCTTATCCCGTTATTCTTGGTATTCAATTTCGTCGTCCATAAGGCAAGTCACTGTCCTCTTGAATTGTTAATTGTATCAAATTCAAATTTTGTTGAAACTCTTGCAAGTAGATCTCTTTGTTGTCGTATTATACATTGTTCATCTCTTACGTTGGGTCTATTGAGGATTTACACGAGCTAATCCCAATATTCTTGATATCGTGCCACTTTCCAAAAAAAATATTGAATCTTGCATACATCATATAATATTGATGATAGGATATTTTCATGCATCTCATAACACGATTAATTATTGTAGAGACAATTGCTAGGTTGTATGTTGTTTGATCGATTGATGGTTGATTGACGATAAATTAGTGTATGTATGTGTTCTAATTTTACTTATCATGTTTTGACACTCATCATGCTGATTATATAACTTATTGACTATAGAATTGATACACACCATGTTTAATTAAATTATTTCATGAAGAATACCCTAAAACATGTATCTTGCTTGTTGGTTGTATGTTGACTGCTATTTTCGACCCGGTAAATGATCTTAAAATGAATTACTTTTTGAATATGAATTGTAACCTTATCTTTCTAGTTTCCAAAATATCTTGAATTTGTGAATTCCGAGTTGTGTAGCAAAAGTTATGCCCGTTTTACTACAGCTGTGTTTTTATTTCCAGATTAATAGATTCTTATGTGTTTCAAGTTTAAATAGTAAAAAGGCTGATCAAATGATAAAATTTTGCTCTTATAATTTCCAGATTGTTAGTAATCATGTTTAGGAGTCTAGAAAATATTTTTATTGAATTTATTATTGAGTTTTTGCTAATTCTAAATTTATAATAACTTAATGTCAAATTTCTGCCTGAACATGAAATCTGTAAAGAACAGTGTGATTGACCTAGCCACTGTTGTCGAATTTTGAACTTTAAATATGCATTGGAACCGTGTGGAAGTCTAGTTTCTAGAATTTCTAATGGATTTATTTTTTGATTTCTGAAATAGCAGGAAACTGTATTTTTGTACAGACTACTCTTGCTGTGTAGAATTTTATATTCCAGTTTTTGATAGTTTAATTAATCTTATATCATTGTATTGCATGATCTTAATGTCCTAATGTCATCGTTCTAATTGCCCTATTTTATGTTACCACCTTATTATTCCTTTATTGTTACTATTGTTCACCCCATGTCTCAAATTGCATATTGTATTATTACATTAATAAAATAATTAAATAGTCGGGATTTAAGGGAATGACTTGAGTAGTGAATAATATAGTTGTGTCGGCCAGTATTTATCGATTGATTGTGGAGCGCTGACTACGGCACCCCAATCTCTCGTGTATTGCATCAATGAATCATATCAATGTATCGTATCAGTGAATCAGTGAATCATCGTAATGTATCGTGCAACAATATTGTATCGTATCAGTGATTATCGTACCGACACATGATCTATAGAATTCATCACTAGAGTCTAAACGAAATTTATTGTATGCATCGAACCTGTAGTATGGGATGCAGTAGTACATGCATTAGTTAGGATTAAAATGATTAATGGACTTAAGAATTGACACGACATCGACACTGCATATTGTACATTATTGTTCCTATTGATACCGAATATTGTTTAAGTGTTATTGATACCATTGAATATTGTTATTGAATATTGAACTATTGTTTACACTATAGCATTGTTACCATGATATTGATTATTGCTATTGTCCCATGTTATTGACTCCTATTGATCCATTGAATTTATTGTTATATCGTTATTTCATTGTTCTTTGCTTTCTCTACTTGCTGTCCACGACTTGCTCTAAGAACAATTTTTTCCTCTTTTTAGATGAAGTGTTTACAGGTGTTGATGGTGAATTGCCTGATGGATTGGAAAAACAACATTGGTGAAGAAATTGATAGCATTGCCGCTTAATAAATTATTAATTTATCATAGAGATTTAATTATTGAACTATTGTTATTTCATTGTATTGTGGGTTTTTGACCCGAATATTGCTATTATTTGTTTCTAGATGTTTGGTTATTATTGTATTTGGATATTTTATATTGCTTCATTTCAAGTATTATTGTTCATGAGATTATTATTATTGCCTGCGCAATTGTTCTGTATTGATTATATTGTTGAGTTGATTGAATAAACAGCTTATGGGTGACGTTAGTCATTCGCTGGGCCAATGTCATGTGTTCGTATTATGTATTTTTGGAATGCGGGGCGTGACAATCAAACTTTTCAATTGTAACCATGTAGTTTACAATCTCTAACTCTTGCTTTGGTACCAATCGTTGCAGAAATGATGTGAATAAACTGCAAATCAAATTTCAAGTAAAGACAATCTCACAAAACATTAAACAACACGAGATGTACAGACAACCTGCAAGAAATTATGTAACTTTTTATATTGGCATGTGCACCAAGCCACGTGCACTTTGTGCACGACAAATTTTAACTAGTATATTTTAAAGTAAAAACTCTGACGTAGTCTGGCCTCGAACCTGAGACCTCTTTTATATTAGTTATGCAATGACTATACACGTAAGTTTGTAGATTTACAAACGACAGCTCCAACTCTCCCATTATAATAGTTACTAAGTAATTTGCACGCGTGATGCACGTTCTAATTAATTTATTTTATTTTATATTTTTATATAGTAAATAATAAGATGTAATCTGGCCTCGAAGTTGAGACATCCCTCTACTTATCACATACTTTTTACAAATTACCCATAGTGGCACAAAATTTTATTTTATATGAATGACAGATTTGTAAATAATTATGTCGTAAATAAATTTGAACTTTGAGGGTATTATGGTAACTAACAACAGTTGAGTGAATGAATGGTTGAGATTAGATGGTTGAATTTCTGCAAATTACATGTTGTCTACAAATGACAACCCACGTGTGATGCACGTCTTAATAAACATATATATTTAAAAGTAAAAATTTCGATGTAGTCTAGCCTCGAACCTGAGATATCTTTTACATCAGTTATGCACGAACAATACACGTAATTTGGTTGATTTACAAACAACAACTCCAACTCTCCCATTATAATAGTTACTAGTAATGTGCACGTGTGATGCACATTCTAATCATTATTATTTATTTATATAGTAAATAATAAGATGTAATCTGGCCTTGAACCTGAGATCTCCCTTTACTCATCACATACTCTTTATAAATTATCCCTCACACAAACTTTTATTTTATATGGGTGGCACTTTAGTAAATAATTATGTTGTAAATAAATATCAACTTTGAGTGCATTATGGTAACTAACAACAGTTGTGTAAATGAATGATTAATATAACTCCCACTTAAAAAATAAATGGTTGAGATTAAATGGTTGAATGCCTACAAATTACAGGTTGTCTACAAATGACAACCCCAACTCTCCCATTATAATATTGTATATATATAATATTATATTATTATATTATATTGCTAGTAATTTACACGTGCGATGCACATCATAATTATAATTTTTAAAAAATAAAATTTTCGGCATAGTCTGGCCGCGAACCTGAGACCTCCTTTATATTAGTTATGCACGAGAGATGCACATAAGTTGATAGATTTACAAATAACTGTTTAATATAACTCTCACTTAAAAATGAATGGTTGTGAGTAGATGGTTGAATGTCTACAAATGACAATCCCAACTCTCCCATTATAATATTAGAGACTAGTAATTTACACGTGCAATGCACGTCTTTATAAATATATATTTTTAAAAATGGAGTTTGTTTGGTGAGAAACTCTCCCATTAACATCGTAGAAATTTTTAGAGATTAGAGAATAGAGATTAGAGATATATGTATTAATACGTGCATTGCACATGTAAATTAATAGTGAAATTGAGTTGATTAGGTTTTCAGTTGCCTTGTGATTGATAGTAATGTTAAAATCTTGCAGGTATAATCATGACTCCATCTGAATTTGAGAAGCACACTGAGAACACAGGTCTGGAAAAAGGGCCAATAACATATGGGTCATGGTTAAAGGAATGCAGATCAAATTAAGGCTATTAAAAAAAATTTAAAAAAAAAAAAAATCCTGAACTATCTCCTTTATGCAGAAAACCTCATTGAACTATTTTTTGCGCAGAAAATCACACTCAAGTATAGTTGCAAAAAATTCACTCCGACGGTTTGAGCTTTCTGCTAAAGTTGAGTGAGGTTTTTAAACAATAATGAGAAAGATGAATGATGTTTTCTGAATCAACTTGCAAAGATGAATGAGGCTATCTAATACAAGCAAAAAAGTTAGATGTGATTTTTTGAAAATATACTTCATGGAGATTTTTTTGCAACCATACTTGAGTGTGATTTTTTACGGAAAAAGAAGTTCAGTGAGGTTTTTGCATAAAGGGTAGTTCAAGTTTTTTTCTTTCAAATTTAGCCTTAAATTAACAAATACTACGCTGCAAGTACAATAGATCTTTCAAAGACAAACGTCCTTTTCATCGCCACGATAGATCTCTCAATGACCAACATGCTTTTCATCACAACGAGTTTATTAGTTGCACCAAGTGCGACAAAATTCGCAGATTTTAGCATGTAGAAGTAAATGAATGCCGCTAATACCATGATGCCCTTGCAAAAGTTGACTGGAAATGCTTTGATTTCCTTTCTGCGCGGTAAGTAATTTCTTGCGGAAGCAAGATATAAATTTGATCAAGTATTGCCTTGTAGGTAAATGCACTCTTATGTAGTCTAGAAAGTTTTGCATTCCATTATAACGGAATGAAAGAAAAGATTAACCAACGATAATCTGCATATTTCTTGGTGATGTGGAATAGATGGCGTGGCACAATCGGGGCCCTCAGATCTCCTCATGGTGATGTGGAATAGAAGGCGTGGCGCAATCAGGGCCCTCAGATCTCCTCAAATGTCGCTTTCCTACGATCATCAGGGCTAAAAAACTCAGCGGGCCCCACCCGGCTTAGGCCCATAGGCAAACGGGTCCAACCCGGCCCGCTAGGACCTCAGACCCATTTCCCCTGGCCTATAAATACCAGATCCCCTCCTCACTTTAGAAGTTAATAAATATTTCCTCACCTGAACCCTACCTAATGTTGCTTTCTTAGTGACTGACTAGATCGTCGGAGGGCCTGTCGCGGGGACTTCTCCCGGTGTTTCTAGGCAGTGTGCAGGTACAAGAGGCCGAGTCGAGCCTCAAAGATCTGAGCCGAGCTACTTCATCCGAGCCGAGCTACTAAGTCTGAGCCGAGCACCTGGCCTCTACCTCTCTCCTGCTACTCCCGAGCAGGTCCTACAACCCAAGATCGGATCAACGCCAGTACCGCATCTTCTGCTTCACAAATTACAAGAACTCACACCTGTTGCCCCACATCACAAAAACAAACAGCATCAGGTTGGTGCCGTTGGTGGGAAACTTTAGGTACTAATGCCAGTCCGATCCCAGCCTGGGACGTCATCTCAAGTCCGAGCTTTTTCATGGCTCCCAAAGCAAGGAGGGTCGTCACCTCCGGACGTCGCCCTGATCCTCCTCCCCACAGCCGCGCAGACGCCCAGGGCTATAATCAACCGCGGGTCAATGGCGCAGCCGGACCCGGACCAGATGCTTCTCACTCAGTCCAAAAAACTTGTGGTGCTTCATCCAAAATTGGCAGGCCAGTCGAACCAGGGGAGGGGCCGCTTCCAACTCGATCCTGAACCCTGACATGCAGCCGACCCCAGAACGAGAGCCAGGACACAGCCGCTCGCCCTGAGGACCTCAACCATCGCGTGACCCGGTGGGGCAAGCCTCAGTCATGAGGACTGAGTTTCAGAATTTTAGGGACGAGGACCTCCAGGCAATCCGAGGCGGTCCTAGGATTGAAGCGCGCGATGACTCCATCCCTCAGCCGAAAGCCCGGGGCGGCGAATCCAACTGCGACATCCAGCAAGAAGAAAAAGTGTTTGGGATCGCAGGAGCTTACCAAGCAAAAGCGGTGATCAACCATAAAGGCTGGATAAAGCTGCACCGGAGAAAAAGATGATCAGCATCCTCATACTCCGTAAAACACAATGAACAAATTTGGCCTAAAGCCAGATTCATATTGTTAAGCTTCTCAATAGTTAGAAGTTCGTTGTTAAGAGCAAGCCAAGTGAGAATTTTTGCTTTGAGAGGAGCGCAATTACTCCATAATGGTTTAGCAAGCTGGGAGAGGGTTCCCCCGAAGTTAAGTTGTAGAAAGATTTGACCGAGTAAAGACCCGAGTTGGTCCAACGCCAAATAAAATTGTCAGAGGGATGCCAGGAGTAACGGTTGAGGTTGGTGAAAAGCTCCTGAAGCTCAAGCTCCAGCGAGGGAGGCAGCGCAATAATGAACTGTAAAGACCAGAACTTTTGGTTATCGAGAATAGTGACAGAATCAGCCACCGTGGCGGCGGGGTTGAGAGTCAATTGGTAGAGGGCTAGAAATGCCACGGCCAGCTTAATATTTCTGATCCATAAGTCATCCCAGAACTTGGTCTTAGAGCCATCGGCACAAGTGTGGTAAATGCCACAGCCGAACAGGCTGGCCACTTTCCATACCCCTTTCCAAAAAGGGGAGGCCTTTCGAGAAAGAGAGGGGGGGAAATCCCATATCTTTCGTCGAGAAAAACATTTGAGGGCAATGAGACGAGCCCAGGGCAAATCATTCTTAGTCAGAATTCTCCATAACCATTTACCTAGGGGAGCTAAATTTTGGTGCCTAAGATTGAGAACCCCTAAGCCACCCGTTGCCTTGGAAGTACATATCCTCTTCCAACTGCAGAGGTGGGTACCAGGTTTATAAAAGTCATTGCCAGACCAGAAGAAATTCCTTCTGATTTGGCCAGTCCTCTTGAACACCCAGACCGGGACGTAAAAGAAAGACATCATATATAAGGGGATAGAAGATAGGAGGGAGTTAACCAGAGCAAGTCTGCCTCCGCGAGAGAGGTGCTTGCCGGACCAAAGGTTAAGTCTCAATTCCACTTTATCAATCATAAGCATCTAATCAAACTTAAGAAGCTTCCCCCAATGCAAGGGAATACCAAGGTATTGAATGGGGAAAGCGGCATAGGCACAATTAAAAAAAATTGCAATTTCCACCTGCTGGTTGGGAGACCTTCCCAACCATGACTGAAGATTTTTGAAAGTTAATGGATAACCCAGATGCGCTCTCAAAACTACATAGCAGAAGCTTTAGATTGCGTAAAGTGCTCCCGCTAGGTTTGGCAAAGATGATGGTGTCATCGGAGTATTGGAGGTTCAGCACTCCCCGGTAACTATGGGAGCCCCCAAGGCCTTCGATGACACCTGCATCCCAAGCATTGCGGAGCAACTTACTGAACACATCGGTGACAAGAGAAAATAAGAGGGATGAGATAGGATCACCCTAGCGAAGGCCACACTTACACTTGACTTTGCGACCTTCCGCGCCATTGATGATGATGGATGAGGTACCAGCGAACAAGCTGGATTTAATCCAGGCAATCCATTTAGGACCAAAACCACGATGAATTAAGATATCAAAAAGGAAATCCCAACTCACACTGTCATAAGCTTTTTGAAAGTCTAATTTTAATAGGATACCCTCGGAATTGGATCTGTGGCATTCGGAAATCACTTCTTGGGCCGAAGCCACACTATCGAGAATAAAGCGATCTTTAATAAAACCCAATTGAGCAGGGTCGATCAGGGGTGAGATAATAGCACTGAGGCGGTTAGAAGAACTTTCATAATGATCTTGAAGGTGGTATTAATGAGGCTAATCGGCCTAAATTTGGCTACCGAGTTAGCACCCAGAACCTTGGGAATGAGAACGATGTGCACGTAATTAATACGGTCAAAAGAGAAGGACCCATGGTGAAGGTCGGAGAACATTATGAACAGATCGTCTTTAAGACAATCCCAAAATCTTTGGAAGAAAAAGGTCGGGAAACCATCCGGACTGGGGGCAGAATCACTTTTTAAGGTGAAGACCGCACGTTTAATCTCATCTAGAGAGAAGGGGGCTTCCAAGCTGGAAAGGTCATGAGACTGTTGGCCATACAATTGGCCCCAGTCCAGCTGGACAGCTCGATGTTTAGGAGATCCCAACAGAACTCTAAAGAAACGAAGGAAAATGGCATGGATATCAGAATCAGACAAAAATTCATATCCATCGTCGACAATAGAGGCGATGAGGTTGCAACGCTGACGATACGATGCGAAGTTGTGAAAAAAGGCGGTGTTGCCATCACCCTCCATAAGCCAACGAAACTTCACTCGCTGGGCCCATTTAATGTGTTCGTTGTGGAGAATGGAAGCGTACTTGCTCTTACAAGCAACACGTTCCAAACGAAAGAATTTCGAAATTGGGCCTTGCTCCTCAAGTCTATCATTCGATTCAATGGAAGAGAGTAGGACATTTTAAAGAAAATTTGCATTAGAAAACCTCTCTTTGCTCCATATTTTACAACCATATTTGATAATATGAAGCTTGAGAAGCAGACGACCAAGTCCGAAAGATCCCGTAATGGAGGCGAGACACTCTATAATGAGATTGACGAAGATTTGATCTTGCAACCAGAATTTTTCAAAATAGAATTTAAAAGGTTGATCTACTCAAAAGATATGTAAAAACGGTCGAGCTTAGCCATAGTAGGCAGAGACCTCATATTGGACCAAGTAAATGTTCTACCATTGAGGGGTAAGTCAGACAGATGCAGAGAGCGAATTCAATCGTTAAAACGGGAGGAATCTAAGGGGTGCACTGCGATACCCGATCTTTCAAAGGCAAATCTGGTGACATTAAAATCACCACAGAAGAAACAGAAGCCATGAATGAGATTACGACAGGAATAAAATTCGTGCCAAAATTCATCGCACCAATCCGATGTGGATGGTCCGTACACCGAAACCACCGTTAGATCACGATTGAATTCTGACCAGTGAAGATGAACGATAAGAAAGAAAGATAATCTATGAGTTGAAATGAGGGAGAACCTGGATTCTTTAAATCCAAAGAGGATACCTCCCCTTGAACCGACAGCATTGAGAGAGATCCAATTCGAAATAAAAGATCCACCAATGGCTCTTAAGATGGAGGGAGAGGGGGATTCGAGTTTAGATTCTTGAATGGAAATCAAATCACAATGGGAGGAGGAAATCAACTGAAAAATTGCTCGTTTCTTGGTTGGACACCCTAGCTCTCGAATATTCCAAGAGATGCTAATCATAATGAAAATTAGCCTCACAAGATCTAGAAAATTCGCGTCGACAGATCGACTCAAAAACCAACAAGTTATCCGGTGAGACTATGAAGCCCATATTCTTAGAAAGGCGCTGCATATCTAAATTAGACAGGGTGTCGAAGTGCACCTGGTAGATTGAGCCTAGGTGAGCCTGCCCCGATGAGGTAGACGAGGGAAGGGGGATATCCATGTTGTGGAGCTGAGCAGCAGGAGAAGGGGTCGAATTAGTCGTCACGGCTCTACGCGCCTTAATTCGGGTGCTAAAGTGAATGACTGAGAAGGAAGGTTTATGCGAATGCTCAGACTGTTGTCCCCCCGTTTGTACGACAATAGGTGAGTGAAGCGCCTCCTCAGAAGATAAGGGCGAAAGGTTGGGGAGTAAGGTCACCCGCTCAGTAGCGACTGGTAGCGGGGACGAAGAGAGAAAAGGGGAAGGGGCATGGTAGTTAGAATTGTAGATAGAAAGGTCGGGCTGATTAAAACATCGGAGGTTTATGGAAACCACCCCTAACGTTGCAGGAGCCCAAGAACGAGAATGAAAATGGTGATAAAAATCAAGATGGTACGCAAGGGAGTAACCATCAGAGAATGAATCGAAGGGGCCCAAACGAAATGAGAACCAACAATAGACAGAACAAAAGTTATAAGGAATTAACTTAATAAAAATTGCGGTAAAGGTAAAAGTTACCTGATCAAGAGAAGAGGATGGAACCAAATCAGTAGTTTCTTCGTCTAAAAGTCATCTTGATGAGTCCAAGCATCAGCTTTCAGAGAGGGAGCTTTAAGGGAAGCCGAGTTATATTTGGAGCCAGAAGAGGGAGTGTCATGCACCACCAGCTTAAATTTGTCCCAATCGGAGGAGAAGGTTGGGTTAACATCCCAAGTGGGCCACTTCTCTTCAGACTCAATCATAGTTGGCAACGGTGGCACGTCGGAAGGGATCGCCAAAGTGGCAGAAGCCACCGAACAGTGTAGAATAGATGATGAGTGCACAGGGGGTTGAGGAGGGAGCTCACCGGTGCTAGGTTGAGAAGATGGGTGGTTCTTCACCGAGGCGATGGCCGGGTTGATCCAAACTAAGTTGGGAGCTTTAGAAGAAGAAATTTTGGGGATGGAAGGCGAATTAACAACTTTGCGGTGAAAAGGGAAGTGCTTTTTCGCCGGTTTTTGAGCGAGGCCTTCCATTTGGAAGATGGAGCAGGTGGCTGGGAAGAGGCACCAACGGAAAAGGTTTTGGGGAGAGTGGAGTTAATCGCCAGAGGATAAGACACTCTAATAGGCAACTTAGCTGAATTAGAAGCATCCTTAGAAGAGACTTGGTAATTAACCGAAATGGGAAAGATGGACTTATTGTCTCTCAAAGAAAATGCCACAATTCTGTCACTCACCGGAGGGCAGAAGAACTCAGCCTCCACCTGGAGTGATCCAGACGCTAGCATAGAAGAAGAGGAGATGCGAATCAATTCACCCACGCATTTAGTCAAGTTTGCGACGACTCGGTGAGAGTCACAGAAAGGGGGTAGACCTAAGAGAGTTGCTTTGATAGGGGACTGGATCAGTGCCGTAGGAGTAAGCCCTAAATGCATCCATTTGCGAACCTAGATCTTGATCGATCCGATAGCAAGAGAGTTTAAAGCACAAAGATCTTCCAGAATATTAATGGAGGGGCAATTGATGACCACCTCACCGTTAGAGCAAATATTGATAGCCCAAACCCAATCTTACACATTACAAGAATTGCGGAGAAACGAGTCTAAAGTGAAGTTGGGGACCGAACCTCCAGTGAAAGAGACGACGCCTTAGCACTCAAAGAATTTCATTTTATCAGAGAGTTCAGTCGAGGGGATGAAAACAACGGTATCTTGAGGCTTAGAAAGCAAGGAAGAAGGCTGAGAAGGCGCAGGAAGAACAGTCGAAATATCCACATCGGAGAGATGTTGAGCTACCGGCGGTGTTGGGAGAAAAGGTTGGGATGGAGCCAGTTTGGCTCGCTTAGACTTGTGGGATTGGATCCCCTGAAGCTTAGATTGAAGAGAGGGGAAGTCGAGCGCGGCCAACACCTGTTCGGCGATGGGCACCCCCAGGGTCAGACCCAAAATTTGTTGAAGGGAGAAGCAGCAATTACGCGTGTAACCAGCTTTAAGACAGAACAAACACTTCATGATGGCGGTGCAGAACGTTTTAATGTGCCCCGGTTGAAGACAGCGGTAACACACAGGAGAATGAGAAGGAGAGGATGAAGACAAGATTTTGGTGAGAGACTTAGATAAGGAACTGAAAGGGCGGGAATAGGACGAGGTGGAGAGCCCTAGAAACTTCTGCGAAGTGGACCTGTCAGTCGGTAGGCGTAATGGGCCGGGGGTGGTGTAATACGGAGCTAATTTGATTTTTTTTACCACTTCAACCCAAGCTGAACCCATAGCGGCCCAAGCCTAACACCCAAAGGGGAATAACGTCGACAAGAAGGCCCACAATGCAAACACTCACTGTAGCGATCAGGGCAACTGATCAACACTGAGAAAAGGAGGAAAACCCCAAGGAAAATGAAGAACATGGGAGATCAGCTCGATTTAATCTTCAGAGGAAACCGAGAAGAAAGGAACAATAAGGGGGGTGAAGACAGACCAGACGAAACAAATAACAGCCGGCTAATAAATAGGCCAGGCTCTAACCAAGCACAATCAGAGCTAAACGAAAACACTGCGGAAAAAGAACGAGGTAAGGAGAAAACCAGGCTAAATGGGGAGGAAGGAGATCCAGAGCGATCTCCACCAAAAGCAAAGAAGGAACAAGCATAAATGCAGAACAGAAGAACAAAACGGAAAAATAATAAGTAACACTTACAGTGATGGGCTAGCGATGTATGTAACACCCCGAATTCCAAATACAACTAAATTTGAGATTCCACAGGATCTTTACGCTTCTTTCGTACAATTTTACAAGGAATTTAAAACTTTACACTTTACATCAGAGTTACATGGAATCTTTACACTTTACATTTCACAGCGGAAGCAAATTACAACATTATTATATAAAAGTACAACGATATTTGAATAATCTCTAAGCATCAGTTCTCCTTTAATCTTTATCGGACCATTTCCCTGCATACAAAACTGTGGGTACATCAGTTTATTCAACCGACGGAAATTATACACGGCCATCCTCTCTATGCTGGAAATAGTATAACGATTCTCATTTCTTAACAAAATCACAAACTTGTTCACAAAACAGAGCTAAAGGGACTATCCTATTGATGTCGTGTCGTGCTGTGCACTTAGTCCTTAATGCAGTTGTTATGTTATATGACACTAATGCGCACTTGTTCGGATTCTATGCATCTCATACTACATAGGTCCGAGGGCAAGCCCTTAATCGTACTTCATCTTATAGAGTTCAATCCCTCGCCATGACTTAAACTACTACGGTAACTACGGTAAGTATCCTAGATGTCTTATGATCTACGAGCCCATGCCCAGGCAGTCTGGAGGAGAATCCCACGCACTGATATGACGCATCAAGCAGGCAGACTATAGACAATTCAGCCTCCGCCATAGAACAATGGCACCACCCGTAGCTACCAAAACACCCCACAAGCGTCTCTACCGGGATGATAATTCTGGAGTAGTGCTCACGCCATATCATGATGCATCAAGCAGGCAGTCTGTGAATCACTCTCACACCGCCAATCCGATGGCCCTCATACTCGTATTTTTCTCTTACTTTCATCACATCTTTACTATGTATCTAGTCCTTAGTTCGTTAGAATCATGAACAAAAATTAATTCTCTAGAGTTAGCCTTTCCACTATACCGGTCTTAATTCTTTATTCAACATGACCCAAATCTTGGTCTTTTCATTTCAAATTTCATTTCAATTCATTTCTTTTCAATGCCGGTATAAGGCTTAGCTACATCTAGTTCTCAATTTCAATTCACAATTTCACAAGAATTGAGCATTTCAAGCTCATAAGTTTATTTTTCATGATTACATCAGATTTTTCTTTTCATGCTCATAGCATTCATATTCGTAAAACCTTTCATAAATTCAACAGAATAGTTTACTTCACTTTATATGCGATATCATGCAGAGGTAAATAAAATTCACTTTTCTAATCCGTCACATACAGCCTCCATTATCAAAATCTTTTTCAAGCAATATATATATATGTGTGTGTGTGTGTGTGTGTGTGTGTGTGTGTGTGTGTGTGTTTATTTTTGTCACGGGACAGAAATTAAAATCTGAGACGTCAGAATAATCTGGACAGTCGGCTCAAAACATAGCCAGTCGACTGCTCAACTAAAGAAAATATTCAAGAAAAAGGCTCGGGATAGTCGACTACTAACACAACCAGTTGGTTGTTCCGAAAAGATTTAAAATTCAAAAAGGATCAGGACAGTCGACTATTACTCAGACCAGTCGGCTGTTCTGCAGGGTTTTAAACTCAGAAAGTTTTGATATTCAGGTCAGTCGACTACTTATGCCTATTCGGTCGACTGGTCAGCAATAAAAATGGAAGTACGGAAATGTTTCTTCTTCCCTTTCGATTAGTACACAACATTTCAATTTAACTAAAATATGTTCATTTATCAACACTAACATGCCTTTATTTGACTACCATTGTAATACCCTGATTTTTTTTCAATAAATGAAAAATTATTTATTTTGCACGTGTTGTGCACGTGCAATATTTTGTTTGAATTATTTTATCATAACGTGTATAATTATATAATATATTTTTCTCAAATTATTTTAGTACAAAAGACTTTCTTTAAAAGCCTTATTTGATTTAATTAAAAAGCCTTTTTCTTAAAAAGCCCAAAAGCATTTTTATTTTAATTATTTTTTATAAAATTATTTTGGCCCAAAAAGAAAGCCCATGAATTAATTTATCTTAATTAAACTTGTCATGTAGAAGACCTTTTTTAAACAAATCTATTTTTATACAATTTTAGAATGTACAAATTTGGCCTAGTTGCATGCACGTGCACTACACGTACACGTGCATTGCACACTTCATTTTTGTGGCCGGGTAGCATTCTTTTGGAGGGAAATTTGGATTTTGGGTGTGGAGAACATGGGAGTAGTTTCAAGGAGGTGGGTAGTTCTTGTAACTTCTACTTTGATCTAGTCCCTTCATCCTACAACCACCAAGACAATCTTGGCCCTCCATTCCCCTCATTTTTTAGTATAAATACCCCCTTCTCATGGCTAATTTTTTATATGCAAAGTATAATTTCTAAAGCTATAGTATTATAATTGTGTGAGTTATAAAAGATAAGAGAGTGTGTGGTTTCTTTTGGTTGCTTGGAGTGGCCGGCATCAAGGAAGGGAAGCATTCGGCTAGGACTTGAGAAGCTTTCGGCATTGACTTGGAAGCTTGGAGTGGTGCACTCTTTTGGCTAGGAGGAGGTGTTCTCATCTACTAGGACTTGTTGCCTTTTGTGTTTCTCTCCATTAAGGTGGGTAAAATATTTCATATTTCTAATGTAGGATCCATGCTAGTTTTATTGTCAACACTATACATGGAAAATACTAATAAGAGTCCACTTTAATTAAAAAGTTAGTATATGAATGGATTGGAATGATGTGATTAATTTGTGTGTGAAATTCTAGCATGAAATTAAACTATATATAGCACTTTCTATGATTGTTAGTTTAATTGAATGATGATGGAATATGGCTAGTATGATGTGTGAAAATCTCCATTAATTGCTTGTAAATTGTATGGTTGAAACATGACAATTGATTAAGATAATGACACACTATGAAGTTTAAAGTATCTTGAATGTTGAGTGATGAGTATGTTAAATTCATGAATAGAAGTGGCATAAATGAACCAATGAAATTGCTTGTTGTCATCAAAATAGAAATACCCAAAAATTAGTAATTTTTGAGTTTTACCTATTCATGTGCTACATGAATCCTTTTGCTAATATGAGTATGGGAAAATCCAAAGATGTATGTGGTGTGAATATAGATTAATAAACAGTAAATTATCATAGGAAATTTGGGAATAAAAGAGATTAGAAGACCAATTGATTTTTCAATGTCGAAAATAAAAGATATGGTAGTCTTAATGAACAATTTATTAATTTGGGGGGAAAAAATTATGTTTTTAGTACAAAAAAAAAATTATTTTATACTTACTGTTATGAAGATCAGGCAAAGGAGATTAAATCTGGAAATTTTCAGTAGTTTGTATAAAGGCAATATGAACCAAATTGATTTGAACATCGAGTTGTTTTCTAAAACAGTGCGAATATGAAACATATGGATTTTAACTTAGTACTGTGACAACCTGAGCTAGTAGCTCAGGCGGTCAATGACCGCGGGTTGCTTCTCTGGGTCGAACGGTTCGAGTCCCAGCGATGCCAACATTTTTTTTCTACAAATTTTGAGGACTTATAACTACCGGTCTGGACACCCTATATACCATTTGATCCCTACTTATATCGCTAGCACATGTTGGCCTGTTGGCGGGTGCTCTGGGCTCTTTCTCTACCTTGCTGGGTTCGATTCCTCCCTTTAGCACTTTATAAAAAATATTTTTTTTGTGAGATTGTGATGTCCAAAAAATGTGAGAAAAATATGGTAATTTTCATAAAAATACAAGGAATTTTATGGGATTGAGTTGGGTATTATTTGAAGAAAATATAATGTAGTTTGTGAACAAATGGTATAATTAAAGCTATGGTTCTAAGACACATACTTATGGAAATTTTCAGTTTATAAAGATATATTGAAATGGATTTATTAGAAAGTAATTGACAAAAAGAGTTTTGTGGTGTGACATGATATTATTAATTCTCACTTGAGGATACTGTGTAAAATATGAAGTATGAGTGTTTAATTATGAAGTGCATGAGTCCATTGTATGATTATGGAATTTAGAAATCATGTTGATAAAAGAAAAAGAAATTGTTGGCCATGAATATGAATTTTTATGAGTTATAAGTATTCACTATGGACTTGTGAACAAAGTGTAATCATGAATAAGAAAGAGTATGAAAATTTGACATGGAAGTTGTTATGAGTTAAAGATTGTGAAATGAAATTTGAAATAGAGTAGCTAAGTCTCCCCGGCATCGAGAAATGAAATAAAATGAAATTAGACCAAGGTTGGTCGTGATGAAATGAATGAATAAATCCGGTTGATGGAGAGGCTAACTCTAGAGATTAATTTTGTTCATGATTTTTAATAAAACTAAGGACTAGTGCATAGTGAAGACGTGATGAAAGTAAGAGAAAAACACTGAGTATGAGGGCCCTGGGTAGCGGCGAGAGCGTATCCCAGGAATTCCCATGACGAGTCTGGGTGAGGATACTGTTCCAGAGTACCGTCCCAGTGGCGACGCTCGTGGGATGTTTGAAGACTACGGGTGGTGTCATGTTTATGGTGAGAGCGTATCCCAGGAATTCCCATGATGCGTCTGGGTGAGGATACTACTCCAGAGTGCCTAAACATGAGTTCGTAGGTCAGATAACATCTAGGATACTTACCGTAATTACAGTAGTAGATTAAATCATAACGGGGGATTGAACCCTATAAAGATGAAGAACGAATAAGGGCTTGCCCTCGGACCTATGTAGTATGGGATGCATAGAATCCGAACAAGTGTGCATTAGTGTCATGTAACATAATTAACTGCATTAAGGACTAAGTGCACAATCACAACACGACATCAATAGGGTAGTCCCTTTAGTTTAAAATGTGACAAGTTTGTGGTTGCTAAATATGAAATGTTAAGTTATACTATTTCCGGCATAGAGAGGATGGCCGTGTATAATGATCGTCGGTTGAATAAACTGACGTACCCACAGTCTGACATGCAGGTGAATGTTATGCTAAAGATTAAAGAGGATTTGGATGCTTAAAGATTATATCAAGCTGTTGTACTTGTATTTAATTGTTGTATTTTACTTCCGCTGTGCAAAAGAAAGATGTAATTATGATGTAATCTCTGATGTATGATGAAAAGTTTTAATTTCCCTGTAAAATTGTACTAAAGAAAGTGAAAAGATCCTGTAGAACATCTCGAATTCAGTGTATTTGGGATTCGGGGCGTTACAACCATCATTACACACATGGTTTACAATTTAATGTAGAGATTCTCACAACTCGTATTTTTCACACAACCACGATTTCTAACAACATATTTTTTCTTCCTACTCATTGTTTTTCTACATAGATGAATATTAAGTCCAAATTAGCATACTAGATTAAAATCAAAATAACATAACATTAATCATATCATTCCATTAAGTTCACTCATTCGTTTCTTGCAATCGCACTTGTATTTCATTTTCATTCAAATCGTAGTATTAACAAGAGCAATAATTTCACTTGTTTATTCATGCATAATTAGTACAAAACTTAACATGGTGTGTTTCATTCTCTCAGACCAGTCGACTGTTCGACATGATCGGTCGACTGTACGGCTAGTTTTCCAATTTCTCAAAATGTCTTTAGTTCTTTTCCATTCATTCAAGTTTTCACATGATGTATATAGCATGGGAGATTTCATTATAACAATCATTCAATCAATCTAACTTTACACACATATAATGACAATTCAATCTCAATCCTAGCATGATTTCTATTCTAGAAGTCATGAGAAACACCCACCTTTTTGAAGAAACAAAGAGAAATCCCTTAGAGCTTCCTAGATTGCGATGCACGCCTCGTCCTCCTTGCTCCTTGCCAAAACCGAAGCTTCAAATTGGGGTTGAATAGCCGGCATCCAAGGGAACACTCACACTAGAAACTACTCAATCTTTTTCTCTCTCTAATCTTTTCTCTCTTTAACAAATTTTTCTATTGTACTAAGATGAGAAGAAACTATGGGGTATTTATACTCAATTTTGGGTGGATTGAATGGCTAGGATTAGATCAACTAGTTAGAGATTAAGGACTAGGATGAATTAGGGAGTTGTAGCAACTACCCATGATGAGATAACTATCTCCACACTACTCCCATCTCTTCCTCTCTCTCAAAACCGGCCCACTAAAGGGTGTGCAATGCACACTATATTGCATGCACGTGCTACCCTAGTATCTCTCATTAAAAGTTTGTACAATTTTAATAAATTAAATTGTTCACATTTTGTCTCTTCATGACAAGTGTGGCCATTTAATTAATTTATTAAATTGGTGGGCTTAGGTTGTGGGCCAAACAACAAAATAGTAATAAATTAAAGTGGACTAAAACAATTAATTAGTGTTTTAGGCTTTTTAGAAAATTAAGCTTTTTAGGAAAATAAAGGAAAGGAAAAATAATTGTTCATACTATCAAAAAAGATTTTGTATATAAAAATAAATAAATAATATACATATGAAATTTTTACGTGCACAACACGTGAAAGTCAATATTTTATTAAAAAGAAAATTTAGGGTATTACAATGTAAACCAGGCAGCAAACACGGTCGAAACGAGGCTGCAGAAGGGAGGGCGGAAGATGAGCAAGGCAACGCGCTCTGCTAGAGCCAATCTCTGAATCTGAAAGAGACGAGCTCGAGGGATGTGGAGTGCAGGCTCCTGGAAGATTAGGAGAGAGGGGAAAATTAGTAGTGGACTCAACACTTGGAAGCAACGCGCTCCGTAAGATGGAGACTCTGGATCTGTGGAGGCGGACCCATAAGGCCTGGATCTGCGGAGCCAGGGAAAAGGGGGAGAAGAGGGGCAAAAATCAAGGCCCTGGTGACACAAGGAAAAGAGGAGATGGGTCGGAAGAAGAAGGAGAGCACAGCAACTTTAATGAAAGACGCCATCGAGAAGGAAGACAGGGCAACGGGATCTGGGGGGAGAAGACAACGAAGACTTCAAACGGCGTAATCCTAATGGCAAATAGTGCACAACAGTTTGAATATATGATTATGTGATCGGGCTTAAACATTTAAAAAAACCAAAATAATAATAATAATAATAATAATAATAATAATAATAATAATAATAATAATAATAATAATAATAATAATAATAATAATAATAATATTTGACTGGGTTTTGGTTTTACATTAACTAAAATATCAAAAATAATAAGTATGGATGTAACCCTTTTTCCCGCAGTATTTCGATATTTATAAATTCATTATTTGTTAAATTCGATTTGGATTTTATACTAAAGTCTATTTGTTATATAATCTTGTTATTGCTATTATTATTATTGTTATCATTATTATTATTTTTATTTTTGTTACCATTATTATTGTTGTTATTATTTTTATTTTTGTTACCATTATTATTGTTGTTGTTGTTGTTGTTTTATATTAAAGTCTGTTTGTTATATAATCTTGTTATTGCTATTATTATTATTGTTATCTTTATTATTATTTTTATTTTTGTTACCATTATTATTGTTGTTATTATTTTTATTTTTGTTACCATTATTGTTGTTGTTGTTGTTGTTGTTCATCATCTCTTATGAACCTCTATAATGTGAGTATTTAATAATAGAATTCATTTTTTTGCTTTCAACTCAATTTTTCATCTCCCAATTTATTTAATTTAATTTTCTGCTAAAATTTTTGTTGTTGTTTTTGTTGCTTCATCGTCTCTTATGAACCTCTATAATATGAGTATTTAATAATAAAATTTATTTTTTTGCTTTCAACTTAATTTTTCGTCTCCCAATTTATTTAATTTAATTTTCTGCTAAAATTTTTGTTGTTCATCCCATTAAATTTTTGCATATTGATGTCCCCAAAATTTATCTAAGTTTTAAATCATATTTTATTGGATATTTTATTCTCTATTGGATCTAGATACTCAAAACCATGTTTTTCTCCTATTGGATCCCAACCCAATAACCCAATAACCCAACATCTCTTATTCTATTCATATAAACCTAACCTACCCTAACCCCTAACCTAACCCTAGCCGCACTGTTGAACCCCTTCTTCTCTCCCGCCGCTCTCTGTCTCTTTTCTCCTCTGTCAATTTTGAACCCATCAACTGAGCACCCATCCGTCTCCTCCTCTTCCCCTTCCTCCAACCGCCCTCGACTTTTGACCTCATCGTCAACCTCCCGCCTCCTCCGTAACAACCCATCGTCCCTCCGTCGTGCATCCCCAACAACCGAACACCCATCCGCTCCTCGTCAACCTCCACCCTCCACCGCAACCACCCTCGACCATCGCAGCAACCACCTCCCATCACCATTGTAACACCCCGCAAAATTGGAAATAACAATTTTACCCCTCGCGTGTTACGGACGTGTATTTTGTATGGTTACGGGTAATATCCATAACGTATTTCAATACGTATTTTGAATTCCGACTATTTATGCATTTTCCGTCTTCTTAAAATTCTATTTGAGCCAACTCAAATATTAAATTTCAATCTTTGTATTTTTACGTGCGACGCACGTGTTTGCAGTGCACGTAATAGTTGCATTCTTTTTCAAAATAAAATTTTATAAAGTATATGTGTCTATTTTTATGCATACATGAAAACCCTAATTTTAATTAAACTAAAC
Source organism: Hemerocallis citrina (assembly GCA_017893485.1). Taxonomy (NCBI): domain Eukaryota; kingdom Viridiplantae; phylum Streptophyta; class Magnoliopsida; order Asparagales; family Asphodelaceae; genus Hemerocallis; species Hemerocallis citrina. The sequence goes on from CM030360.1 coordinate 171,060,199, forward strand.
TAATTTTAGTTAAATACTTACTATTTATTATAATCTATGTTTTTAAATTAAATACCAAGTCGTGGGTCGTGGGTCGTGGATCGTGGGGGTAGTGGAGAGAAAAAAATGGGATGTGGGAGTAACTACCAATGCCTTATAAATAACCCTAAGAACTTAATCCTCTCACACATAATCCAAACTTACACTAAGTAACCAGTGAGAAAAAAGAAGATGAAAGAATCAGAGCGCCGGGGGGGAGTTCGGAGTTGGACTATTATGCATTTTTCGTGGGAGAATTTGGCTAGCTTTTGTGGAGTTTTGGAGGGCTTTCGAGAACGCGATTACTTCTATTATCCTCCTATTAAGTGGATGTTCCTTTATACTTTCTAATTTATTGAGTAGTTGCATGTGTAGATACTCTAAAATTTAAATTGTTAATGTGGAATGGTTAATTTATTCTCATTGATTGTGATATGTGCGATAGAAGAAACTCTAAAATTTTGAGTGAAATGCATGTTAATTAAAGTAGGATTAAGAAAAATGAATTTTAGAAATTGTGTAAATTAACATGTGAGATTTTAATTTGTGTTCTCTTTAGAGAAGTATATTTTTTTTTATGAAATACAAACTTAATTGACCTTGAAGAAAATTCTCATATTGCAAGTTGTCATGGAAGAAAATATAAATCGAAGTAGAATTGACATTTCATAAATTATAGCGATAATTGAATTACTCTTCACGTGATAGAAATTTTAAATTGTGCGAACTTATTGTTGCATTAGAATTCAGGATATTGTTCCTCTGATTATTTTAGAATGCGTAGATCGACCGTATTTAATTGACGGAACGGGTAAATATTGAATGCATGTATTTTTAAAAAGAAATGAATCAGCAAAGGTTAAATATTTAAGGAGTTAAACTCCCTATATGTTGTGATCTGAGCATTGGCTCAGTGGGTAGGCGTTCTGGCGCCTCTTAGTTGGCGTGGGTTCGAGTGTGGGCGTCGTTTAGTTGGTTTTCAGAAACATTTTTTTTAACAGAATGAAATAAGGAGAATTTGGGTATTTAAAAACCTATGTACACTTTATCACTTGGGCGCACTTGGCCCACTGGTTTGGGCACTGGGCTTTCTCCTTGCTGGTGCAAGATCGAGCTTGCGGAGGCTCTGACTTTAAACCCATTTTTTAATGTGTTTCCACTTGATTTCTCTTCTTTAGAAATTATTGGAAGACTCTGACTTTATTTAAAACCCATTTTTTAATGTGTTTTCACTTGATTTATTTCTTTAGAAATTATTGGAAGAATGTGAGAAAAATTTAAAGAACATAATTAAAGTAGTTTGAAGATTTCGTTATATGATTCTAAAAGAAATTTTTTAAATCTAAAAGGGTATGTTTTTCTTTATGTGTTAAGTTGGATTTCAAAATTTTAAAATGCAATAAAATGAAGATTTGTAAGTTTGAGTTTTGATTCTAAATAAAGTAAGATGAAGTTGAGATTTGGAACAAATTTTTTGGACATGTATTATTATGAAATTTGGAAAATTTGGATGAAGACACGAGTTTTGTTAAAATATAAAACAAAAGTGTGGTTTGAAAAAGAATTGTTTTGAATGAAGCGAATTTTGAGAAAGTTTTGGAAGCGGTTAACGTGTTAGCAAACTAATGATTATTCATGAGAAAAAATTGAGTTGGAAGTTGTCAATATTTGAATTTGAAAGTTGAATACTTCATGGTTGAAGAAAATTGTTGTTTTGAGAATTGAAATTGTTGAGGTTAAATATAACCGAATTAATCTCTAGAACGAGATAGTTGTTGGAATCTAGAGGCTAGGCGAGACCCTTAGAAACCGGCAGTTGTTATTAATATAAATTTGAAAGCAAACCAGTATCGGTTGAGCATCTCTTGAGAAGTAGCCAGTTGGGCTGACTATCTCTTGTGTTGGTTTAAGTCCGGTAGGATAAGCTAGCTCTAGGTTGTAATGATTTCTTCTAAAACAAACTAAAAACTTAAGGACATGCACTAAGGGGAGACGTGATGAAGTATGGGCAAACATGGGTATGAGGGCCTCAGTTGGTATACGGTGTAAGATAGTTTCCCCAGAATTATAGAGATGTGATTGGGAGTGTCCCCAGCTCATCTGCAGTGTGGGATTCATCTTCAGAATTATCGGGTTCGAGGCAATGCCTATGGGGTGTTTTAGGACTATGTAGGCACCATAGCTTGCGGTGTGAGATAGTTTCCCCGGAATTATCGATGTGTGATTAGGAATGTCCCCAGCTCACCTGCAGTGTGTTATTCATCTACGGAATTATCGGGGCATGGGCCTAATACTCCCAGAACATCTAAACCTTATCTTAGTCACCGTAGTAGTAATTCATGGCGATGGATCTAACCCTTTAATGTGGAGTACGTAGGTGCTTGCCCTCGGACCTATATAGTATGGGATGCATAGACTCCGAACAAGTATGCATTAGTGTCATCCTAGTTTAGACATCTGCATCAGGCATTAAGTCATTGCATACACTAACATGTTTAGATTAGTCACTCTTTTACACTTTGTTTGCATTCAAGTTTATGATTGTTAAAGTATTAAAGAATCATTATATTACAGCCTAGTGAGGATCGCCATTTATAATATTGAGTCGGTTGTAAGCAACTGACGTGCCCATAGTTTCATATGCAGGACTTGGAATTTACAAGAAGATATAAAGATGAATTTGATGCTGATGATTACTTAAATGCTAAAGTTGTTACAATTGTGTATTCATCATATTGTAATTCATTTATTTATTCCGCTGCGTGTTGATGTAAAAGACTTTGTCGTGATAAAAGTTTGAAAATTTCTTGTAAAATTATACTAAGTGTAGATCTTGTTGAGCTACGAATTACCGTATTTTGGTATTCGGGGCGTTACAGCCATTGCCATCGCGTCGCCATCCCCTTCTATTCCTCTGTGTTCTTCCAAAACTGTAGAACCCCATATTTTCAAATATTATTTTAATTATTTGAAAATGAATTTAAATAATTTTTGAGGATTTAAATAAATATTTTCTAAGAAATTTATCTTTTGTACACGTGCAAATGACTTTTCAGAAGTTTGAAAAATTAAGTTTTCTTTATGAAAAATCATTATTTATTATTTGAAGATTATTTAGTATTTTTCCAGATTTTTTTTCTGAAATTAATTAGTACTATTTGCAATTTTTGAGAAAAGAAGGACTTATTTGCAAAAGTGACATTTTTAAGGGTTGAAGTGCAAAATGCATTTGCTGGGCATTCCGATCAGTAATTGGAAATATATTTTTCTATTAGATCCCAATTTAAATGATATTTGGTTTAATTTTCAAGAAAAGGATTATATATGTGAGATGTACTTTTGGAAAGGATTATTTTGTAAAGTGGGAATAAAACCCTAATATTCTATCCGGCATATATAAGGGAAATTCTTTCCCAGCCGTCATTGAGTATATTCAGAATATTGGGATTTCTTTTAGGAGCACAAAGGAGGATTCTTGGATCTAGCAAGGAGGAGCTTTTGTGGATCTTTTCTTCAAATCAAGGTGAGTGGTTTGTTTTGTTTTGCTTTGCTTTGTTGTTTTGATTGATGAATGACGTGAGACCTTCGTTATGCTTGGTCGTGATCATTATGCCATTACTTTGTTAGTCTCATTGTATGTATGATATGGATCTTTAATTTGGATATGGAGGATGAGAACTCTTAGTGTTATTTGGATCATGATGATAGAAATATTAAGATTTGTTGAGGATATATTGATTGTGAGATCGTATTGTTGGGAGACATATTAAGAATTGATTATGTTATGATCAGATGATAAACATCTAGATCCGATGGTAGTAGTTCAGATTTTGATTAAGTTATGAAAAAGTTTTGTTGAGAAAAACCCTAATCCAAGGATTAAGAGTTTAGATCATGAGAATATGAGATTTGAGAAATCGATTGATTGAGAAATGTATCCATGATGGAGATTATTGAGAGTTGTTTATTAGCCTGGATACGATTGATTTTATGTTCAGTGAATCTTTAGAAAACTCCAGTTTGATTTGTGTTCAGATCTATCTTTTGGGAATCTGTAGCCGACAGCCGACTGTCTTGCGAAGCAGTCGACTGGTAAGCCTACTGTGTATTTTTGAGTCCTGAGATTTGTTCGGGACAGTCGACCTAGACTGAGGTCAGTCGACTGATCCTCTGTTTGTGATTTTGTTCAGTCCTTTCGGGACAGTCGACCTATGACCCTTCAGTCGACTCAAATACTTAGAATATTTTTGATGAGAATTATTTGTTTGGTCTCGGGGCAGTCGACCGACCCCTTGGTAAGTCGACTGATTATGCCTTAGTTTATTTTTGAGAAATGTTGGATTATGTCCTCTGGACAGTCGACTGATCTGATATGCAGTCGACTGATCCTGAAGGATCTTTGTATTTGATTTGAGATATTTTGTTTAGTGTTTGATGTTGAGATGTTCCGTTAAGAACATGATTTTGAGATATTTTGTTGAGCCACTTGCTTAGTGGAAATTTGTTCAGATATTTGTTTTTGAGTCTCTAGAGGTATGTGACCCTAGTATACCGGTGTTTGTTCAGTTATTTGTTGAGGCCCAATGAGGCACATTTTCAGTATTCAGATATTTAGTCCGGTAGGGTACACTACTCTAGGAGATTTGTTCAGTAACCCAAACTAATAAGGACAGGCATTAGTAGTGTCATGACAAATGGGAACTTGAGTTATGCACCTCAGTATGGCTTTTGATGTAGGATTTAATCTCCTGAATTATCCAAGTAGTTAACTTGTGATGTGTGATTTATCTCCGGAATTATCCAGGTAGTTAACCTGAGATGTGAGGTACTTCCCCGGAATTATCCAAGTAATTATCTTGAGATGTGGGATTGACCTACGGAATGATCGGAGTCGAGGCGACACTTTTGGGGTATTATTGTGATAAGGAATCTATGTTTAGATGTGGGATGATCTCCTGAATTATCCAGGGAAAATACCTGTGATGTGGGATCAATCTCCGAAATGATCAAGCATGGGCAAATTATCATAGTTTATCTTCATCTCTTAGTAGTCATCGTTGTCAGCATGTAGTCATGATGTTTTCTTCAATCACTTTTGTGCATTTGGTTTTCCTGTTTTTACACACTTGGCTTTTGGTTTTGGTATCACCCATTATTCTTTTGTCGTACTTCATACTTCAGTGTTTGATTATTATTTGTTGGTTATTATGTTTTAAGTTCATTTATGCTATTTATTGATTTGTCACCACTCACACCATTTTTATGGCTGACCCCTTTAGTTTGGGGGTTAGGGTTCAACTCTAGCCTCACATGTTGCAGGTTATTGCCTCGATTGGAGGTTGGATGCTTGAGTGGGCAATTTGAGATAATTGGATTATTTAGTGATTGGTGTAAAACTGTAAAGGATATTTGAGATCATTTTGAATTGTAAATAAAATGTTAATTTGTGTTGAGATGTTTAGACTTCCGCTGTAATTGTAATAATTGTTGTAATAAAGAAGACTAAAAAAATTTAGTGGTGTTGTTGGTGTTTATTGTTCTATTGAAGTGGATTGCTGGGATTTCGCCACTTATTTTCTAAGCTCTCATATTAGAAATTTGGGGCGCTACAGAGATTGGTATCAGAGCACCGCTTCAATGTAATAATAGACTTAGTATGACAACCAACCTAGGTGTGGACACTAGAGAGTGAGTACCTAGGTGTGGACATCAGAGTGTGAGTATCACATAGAATTAAATTACGATGTTTGGTTTGAAATTTGGTTTGACTTCGCCATAAGGGCATTGATATGAGTTTGAATTGTATGTGTGCTCTAACTTTACCCTCGTTTTGCAGTATTCACGATGGTTGCACCCAGAGGTAGAAATGGTGGCAACAATGAGGATAGATCAGGTAGTTCTCGAGGAACGGGAATTGACCTAGAAGCTGAGTTTGCCAAAGTATATCAGACGTTGAATACGCTGATGGCACTCAATGTGGCGCAGCAGCAAGCGCAGCAGCAGAACCCACCGCCAAATCATGGAGCTGGGCATGGATTGGTGAATGCCGACCCCATAAAGCAGATTGAATCCTTTAAGAGGATGAGGCCACCAGTCTTTGAGGGGCAAGCTGATCCAACAGCAGCAGGCGATTGGATTCGGAAGATGGAGACGATCTTCGAAGTATCGGAGACTCCAGCAGCCAGTAAGGTGAAGTTGGCTTCTATGCAGCTTGAGAAAGATGCTGGTGTCTGGTGGGAGTCACTGAAGAGGACTCTGGGAGATCAGCCTTTGACATGGGAAGCTTTTCTGGAGGAGTTCAGAGATCGCTTCTTTCCTCTGGATGTTCAAGAGAAGAAGGCGACTGAGTTCATGAACCTTCGGCAGGGGAGCATGACTGTTCGGGAGTATGAGACGAAATTTGCTCAACTTTCAAGGTATGCACCAGAGTTGGTCACGGATGAAGCAAAGAAGGCCAAAAAGTTTGAGCAGGGCTTGAGGCCGAACTTGAGGTCAAGGATGGTTCCGTTGGGTATCAGGAGATTCGAGAAGCTGGTCAGGAGGGCCGTGATGACTGAAGAAGATATGGAACTGTTTCAGAAGAAGCAGGATACATGGAACCGAAACAAGAGGCCAGCATCAGGCCAGAGTGGGAAAGGATTCCCCGCAAAGCAGGCAAAGTTCAGTGGACCGGTGCAGAAGGCGCCCGGAACTCAGGGAGTGACCTGCTACTACTGCGAGGAAGTAGGACATTACAGGTCAGCATGTCCGAAGTTGGCAGAGCATGTTTGTTCTCAGTGTGGGCAGACTGGACACTCAAAGCCCCATTGTCCACAACTGAAGAAAGATGGTTCGGGTGGAAGCAAAGTCCTGAAGAGGCAAGGGCGAGTATTTGCATTGACCGAGGAGGATGCGAGAAACTCGGAAGATGTAATACAGGGTATGCAGGAATTTTGATTTCTTTCATTTTTGAATCAGTGTAATGAATAAAAGCTTTTATTTCAGAACAATTTAAGATTGAGTATCATTCTTATTGTAACAGGAGTTGTTTTAATAAATGGAATTAAAGCAAAGGTTTTGTTTGACACTGGTTCATTGCATACATTTGTATCGCCAAGTTTTGCAAAGATCTTAGGTTTGGAACCTAAGTTATTTTCAGGCAGGGTTTTGTCGGTGGCAACGCTATCAGGTGAAGAGCTGGTAGCGGATCGATATTATGAGGGCTGTGATATCGAGATTGGTGGAAGGATGTTCGGCATCGACTTGATCGAACTGCAAGTTTTGGGGGTGGATGTCATCGTAGGCATTGATTGGATGGCTATTTATGATACCACAATTGATTGCAAGCAGAAGGAGGTGTTGGTGAAAGCACCAGGTGGACCTGCAGTAACTTTCCAAGGGAAGAAGAAGATCCCGCAGGTGGCTGCAATGGTATCTAAGAAGTCTATTGCAGATGAAGTCAAGGGCATTCCAGTGGTTCGAAAGTTTCCTCAGGTGTTCTTGGATGATTTTCCAGGATTACCGCCGCAGAGAGATGTGGAGTTTTGCATCAACGTTCAGCCCGGGAGTGCGCCGATTTCCAAGGCTCCGTACAGGATGACACCTGTTGAGCAGGATGAAGTGAAGAAGCTTTTGAGCAAAGGGCTTATCAGACCGAGTTCATCTCTGTGGGGAGCGCCAGTGTTGTTGGTCAAGAAGAAGGATGGGTTGATGAGGATGTGCATTGACTACAGGGAGTTGAATAGGGTGACTATTCAGAACAAGTACCCACTGCCGCGGATAGATGATTTGTTCGACAGACTTCGAGGAGCAGCGGTATTTTCGAAGATCGACTTGAGGTCAGGATATCATCAGGTGCGAGTCAAGGAGGAAGATGTGAGTAAGACAGCGTTCAGGACTCGTCATGGGCTGTATGAGTTTTTGGTGATGCCATTCGGGTTGACGAATGCGCCAGCGGTTTTCATGGATATGATGAATCGGGTGTTGAGGCCATTCATTGATTCCTTCGTGGTGGTCTTCATCGATGATATCTTGGTGTATTCGAAGTCGGAGGAGGATCATTCTAAGCACTTGACAGCGGTATTACAGACATTGCAGGAGCACAGCTTGTATGCCAAATTGTCGAAGTGTGAATTCTGGAAGTCTGAGGTAGCTTTTCTTGGCCATATTCTTTCTAAGGAGGGAGTGGCTACTGACCCTCAGAAAGTGGAAGCAGTGAAGGATTGGCCCAGGCCGACGTCAGTGAAGGAAGTCAGAAGCTTCTTGGGATTAGCTGGTTACTACAGGAGGTTTATTCAGGGGTATTCTCAGATTGCAGTTCCATTGACAGGTTTGACCCGGAAGAGTGTGGCATTTGTATGGACAGATAAGTGTGAGGAGAGTTTCCTTGAGTTAAAGGAAAGGTTGACTACCGCACCTATATTAACATTGTCGCAAGCAGGGAAGGATTATGCCATCTACAGTGATGCATCTCTCAGAGGTTTGGGATGTGTCTTGATGCAGGAAAGCAAGGTCATTGCTTATGGTTCGAGGCAGTTGCGTCCGCATGAGAAGAATTATCCGACGCATGATTTGGAGCTAGCAGCTATCATATATGCCTTGAAGCTATGGAGGCATTATATTTATGGTGAGAAGGTCAATATGTACACTGACCACAAGAGCCTGAAGTCTATCTATCAGCAGAGGGATTTGAATCTTCGTCAGAGAAGATGGTTGGAGGTATTGGAAGACATTCGTCCTGAGATCAAGTATCATCCGGGCAAGGCGAATGTAGTGGCTGATGGACTTAGCAGGAAGAGTAGTTTGTCAAGGTTGATCACTACTCGAGGAGAGTTGGCAGCAGAGATCGATCAGGCAGGTATCGAGGTGGTACTGCGAGGTTTAGGAGCATCTTTGGCTCAGTTGAGGCTGCAGCCGTCCTTGAGAGAGAAGATTGTGGAAGGTCAGAGATCAGATTCGGAGATCCAGAAAATGTTGCAGCAGGTTTCAGAAGGCAAGTTATCAGAATTTCGTGTCCAAGATGGAGTTCTTTGGTTGGGTGAGAGGTTGTGTGTTCCAGATGATGCAGAGTTGAGAGAGAGTATCTTGCAGAAGGCACACAGCACATTGTTATCAGTTCATCCAGGAGGTACGAAGATGTACAGGGATATCAAACCCCACTTTTGGTGGTCTGGCATGAAGCGAGATGTAGCAGATTTTGTGGCAAGGTGTCTGACTTGTCAACAGATCAAGGCAGAGAATCAGAGACCTGGAGGTTTGTTACAGCCATTACCCATTCCGGAGTGAAAGTGGGAGAATATTAGCATGGACTTTATTACGGGTTTGCCGAGGAGTTCGAAGGGCAATGACTCGATTTGGGTTGTTGTGGACCGATTGACTAAGTCGGCACATTTTCTAGCCATGAAGATTACTTGGTCGATGGAGAAATTGGCTGAGTTATACATTGAAGAGATTGTGAGACTTCATGGAGTTCCTGTTTCGATTGTGTCTGACAGAGATCCGAGATTTACATCAAGGTTTTGGAGAAGTTTACAAGCAGCTTTGGGCACCAGGACTGATTTCAGTACAACATTTCATCCGCAGACAGATGGTCAGACGGAGAGGGTGAATCGAGTGCTGGAAGATATGTTGAGAGCTTGTGTTATGGACTTTGGTGGTAGTTGGGAGAGATACTTGGCATTGGTTGAGTTTGCTTATAACAACAGTTACCATGCAAGTATTGGGATGGCACCGTATGAGGCTTTGTACGGGCGGAGGTGCAGGACACCTGTTTGTTGGTATGATGTTGGCGAGAGGCAGATGTATGGCCCTGAGATCGTGCAGCAGACGTCAGAGCAGATTGAGCTGATTCGCAAGAGGTTAGTTGAAGCTCAGAGTCGGCAGAAGAGTTATGCTGACACTCGACGAAGAGATTTGGAATTTGAGGTTAGGGATGCAGTTTTTCTCAAGGTTTCTCCGACCAAAGGAGTGATCAGATTTGGTAAGGGAGGCAAGTTGGCGCCGAGGTATATTGGTCCATACAGGATCATGGAGAGGATTGGCAAGACAGCATACAGATTAAAACTTCCTGAGGAGTTAGCGCAGGTACATGATGTGTTTCATGTGTCGCTATTAAGGAAGTATGTGACCGATCAGAATCATCAGTTGGTAGAAGTTCCCGAAGATCTACAGGTGAACTTGAGCTACAAGGAACAGCCTGTTGAGATCGTTGATCGTAGGGAGAAAGTCCTTAGGAGCAAGGTGATACCTATGGTCAAGGTATTGTGGAGGAACCAACAGTTTGAGGAGGCTACTTGGGAGCCAGAAGATCGCATGCAGAAGGATTTTCCTGGATTGTTTGTATGAGTGTATTCCTTTTGTATGATTGGAATTCTTTGAATGATTGAACTATTGATTGATACATGATGTAATCTTTAATTTGATTGTGATGTTATATGAAATTATTTGGATTATGATCTATCTATGAAGTATTGTTTCCTTTTGTTGGTATGTGTTTGAACTCATTAGTAGTAGTTCTGAGGACAGAACTCTTCTAAGGAGGGAGTGATGTAGAACCCCGTATTTTCAAATATTATTTTAATTATTTGAAAATGAATTTAAATAATTTTTGAGGATTTAAATAAATATTTTCTAAGAAATTTATCTTTTGTACACGTGCAAAACACGTGCAAATGACTTTTCAGAAGTTTGAAAAATTAAGTTTTCTTTATGAAAAATCATTATTTATTATTTGAAGATTATTTAGTATTTTTCCAGATTTTTTTCTGAAATTAATTAGTACTATTTGCAATTTTTGAGAAAAGAAGGACTTATTTGCAAAAGTGACATTTTTGAGGGTTGAAGTGCAAAATGCATTTGCTGGGCATTCCGATCAGTAATTGTTGAGGTTTGGAAATATATTTTTCTATTAGATCCCAATTTAAATGATATTTGGTTTAATTTTCAAGAAAAGGATTATATATGTGAGATGTACTTTTGGAAAGGATTATTTTGTAAAGTGGGAATAAAACCCTAATATTCTATCCGGCATATATAAGGGAAATTCTTTCCCAGCCGTCATTGAGTATATTCAGAATATTGGGATTTCTTTGAGGAGCACAAAGGAGGATTCTTGGATCTAGCAAGGAGGAGCTTTTGTGGATCTTTTCTTCAAATCAAGGTGAGTGGTTTGTTTTGTTTTGCTTTGCTTTGTTGTTTTGATTGATGAATGAAGTGAGACCTTTGTTATGCTTGGTCGTGATCATTATGCCATTACTTTGTTAGTCTCGTTGTATGTATGATATGGATCTTTAATTTGGATATGGAGGATGAGAACTCTTAGTGTTATTTGGATCATGATGATAGAAATATTAAGATTTGTTGAGGATATGTTGATTGTGAGATCGTATTGTTGGGAGACATATTAAGAATTGCTTGTGTTATGATCAGATGATAAACATCTAGATCCGATGGTAGTAGTTCAGATTTTGATTAAGTTATGAAAAAGTTTTGTTGAGAAAAACCTTAATCCAAGGATTAAGAGTTTAGATCATGAGAATATGAGATTTGAGAAATCGATTGATTGAGAAATGTATCCATGATGGAGATTATTGAGAGTTGTTTATTAGCCTGGATACTATTGATTTTATGTTCAGTGAATCTTTAGAAAACTCCAGTTTGATTTGTGTTCAGACCTATCTTTTGGGAATCTGTAGCCGACAGCCGACTGTCTTGCGAAGCAGTTGACTGGTAAGCCTACTGTGTATTTTTGAGTCTTGAGATTTGTTCGGGACAGTCGACCTAGACTGAGGTCAGTCGACTGATCCTCTATTTGTGATTTTGTTCAGTCCTTTCGGGACAGTCGACCTATGACCCTTCAGTCGACTCAAATACTTAGAATATTTTTGATGAGAATTATTTGTTTGGTCTCGGGGCAGTCGACCGACCCCTTGGTAAGTCGACTGATTATGCCTTAGTTTATTTTTGAGAAATGTTGGATTATGTCCTCTGGACAGTCGACTGATCTGATATGCAGTCGACTGATCCTGAAGGATCTTTGTATTTAATTTGAGATATTTTGTTTAGTGTTTGATGTTGAGATGTTCCGTTAAGAACATGATTTTGAGATATTTTGTTGAGCCACTTGCTTAGTGGAAATTTGTTCAGATATTTGTTTTTGAGTCTCTAGAGGTATGTGACCCTAGTATACCGGTGTTTGTTCAGTTATTTGTTGAGGCCCAATGAGGCACATTTTCAGTATTCAGATATTTAGTCCGGTAGGGTACACTACTCTAGGAGATTTGTTCAGTAACCCAAACTAATAAGGACAGGCATTAGTAGTGTCATGACAAATGGGAACTTGAGTTATGCACCTCAGTATGGCTTTTGATGTAGGATTTAATCTCCTGAATTATCCAAGTAGTTAACTTGTGATGTGTGATTTATCTCCGGAATTATCCAGGTAGTTAACCTGAGATGTGAGGTACTTCCCCGGAATTATCCAAGTAATTATCTTGAGATGTGGGATTGACCTACGGAATGATCGGAGTCGAGGTGACACTTTTGGGGTATTATTGTGATAAGGAATCTATGTTTAGATGTGGGATGATCTCCTGAATTATCCAGGGAAAATACCTGTGATGTGGGATCAATCTCCGGAATGATCAAGCATGGGCAAATTATCATAGTTTATCTTCATCTCTTAGTAGTCATCGTTGTCAGCATGTAGTCATGATGTTTTCTTGAATCACTTTTGTGCATTCGGTTTTCCTGTTTTTACACACTTGGCTTTTGGTTTTGGTATCACCCATTATTCTTTTGTCGTACTTCATACTTCAGTGTTTGATTATTATTTGTTGGTTATTATGTTTTAAGTTCATTTATGCTATTTATTGATTTGTCACCACTCACACCATTTTTATGGCTGACCCCTTTAGTTTGGGGGTTAGGGTTCAACTCTAGCCTCACATGTTGCAGGTTATTGCCTCGATTGGAGGTTGGATGCTTGAGTGGGCAATTTGAGATAATTGGATTATTTAGTGATTGGTGTAAAACTGTAAAGGATATTTGAGATCATTTTGAATTGTAAATAAAATGTTAATTTGTGTTGAGATGTTTAGACTTCCGCTGTAATTGTAATAATTGTTGTAATAAAGAAGACTAAAAAATTTAGTGGTGTTGTTGGTGTTTATTGTTCTATTGAAGTGGATTGCTGGGATTTCGCCACTTATTTTCTAAGCTCTCATATTAGAAATTTGGGGCGCTACAAAAACAGAGCAACGCCATTGAAGCCCCCTGTTTCTATCGACTGCTTCCTTTCCCCGAGCACCGTCGACCGTCGCAACCAGTCGCCGCCCTAGCCTCCGTCAGTTGCCAAGCGCCGCCAGTCACCAACGCCAATTCTCGCCATTACTGCCGAAGCCCCAATCCCCGCTGTTTGCTGTTTGAACGGCTATTTACTGTTTGGGTTACTGTTGTTGCTGTGTGATTGGACGATTCGACTATTTGCTGTTTTGTTTGGGTCGATTGCTGTGTGTTGTTTGCCGTTGTGTCTGCTGTTCCTGTGTTGGAGTATTGTTGTTTGCTGTGTTGGCCAAGTTTGCTGTTTGTTGTTCGGCTGTGGTTTTGTGCTTGTTGTTGGCTATTGTAAATCTTACTGACGTGTTTCTTTGCACGTAGTGTGCACGTGCTTTTGCAAGTACGTGCATTGTAAGTGAGTTGCACATGTCACCGTCGAGATTCTTATCCTGTTATTCTCTTCATATTCGAATTAACTGTCTAACATGCAAATCTCTCTTGAACTAGTTTTATTTTTCTCGTTCAAGAATTGTGTTGATCCACGCAAGTAGATCACCTTCAATTATCATATTATACTATTCATCTTTCGTTGAGTATATTGAGGGTTTACACGGGTAACCCAAGATATCCTTGACTTCATGCCTTTATCTTTGATTCAAACCCTAGTCCCTATTACACATTGCATATGCACAAAATACATGAAAATAACTAGATCCATGTTATAGAAGTGATTGATGAATTGAATCTTCCTGATTGAACTTGATTTTTCTTGAATTAAATTTCCATGATTGTGAATTGCACCGTGAACCTTGAAATTGCATGTTAATCACCAAATAAAACTTTTGTTAACTTATTTCCATAATATTGCATGCTTGTATGATGAAATTATTGCCTATTCATGTTAAATTATTTTCTGGTCTACTATCTACTTCTTTTTGTATCAGAATTTCGAACATGTTACTGTAGTAATTTGAAAGAAATTTGTGAATATGAATTGTATCCCCATGAGTCTATTTTCCAGAACATTCGACGAAATTGAATTCTGATATATAATCTGCTAGATATTAGTCTTTTAGTACTACTGGGTCTGTATATCCAGATTCGCAATTACATGTGTATCACCCTGATTTATTAGTAAACAGAACATATTAACAGTAAAAATAAAATGTGAAATAAACTTTGTTGAGATTAGACATGTGTAGTAGTCACCCTGAATTTTTGTAGATTTAACTGATAAGTTTTCTGACCTGATACATATATGTGAATACAATCTATAACCTGCTGCCTGAACATGAAATCCGAAAAGAATAAGGATTTGAACCCAGTTTCTGTAATATTTATATGTCGTATGTATATTCGATGGAACCGGTAGAGAGTCTAGTTTCTAGAAATTCTGACGGATCCATATTTGCTTTTCTGTAACAGCGGGAATATCTGTTTTTGTACAATAACGTCATGTTGTCCAAATTGTATGAATTGTGTTGACTTAATATAAATGTTTCTTGCTTTGCCTGTAATGAGTAGAATTAGTCACACCTAGCATTACACAACATTGACATCTCCTTGCATGCTCACATAGGATGAAATAAAATGATAATAAGCCAGGGTATTATGGGTTGACTTGGTAGTAGGGGTCCCTTGCCAGCTACTTCCCGTAATTCTCGAAATTCCCATAACTCCCGTAATTCCTGTAAATTCCCTTAATTCTAGTAATTCCCGTAAATTCCTGGTTACTGGGCCGAGTACATGATCCGTGAATTCACCATCACAGTCTAAAATGTTCACTTGTTTGCTTGCGCCGAACCTGTGGAATGGGACGCAGTAGTAGTGCACTAGATAGGTTAATAAAATGAATAATAACCCGCACTTGACATTTCATGCTTGATCCCGTATACAATCATCGATATTGAACTTGAAGTGAAATTATTAATTATTGCATGATTAAACATAGACCCTCGACATTATTACCAATCCTTGATTTTGTTCTTGACTTTGATCCCATCCTTTATTCTTGATATACCATGCTTCTCCTTGTTCCATGTTTTCCACTACTTTTGGTCCATGACTTACTCTAAAGACATTATTTTCTCTCTTTTTAGATCACGAGTTTACAGGTACTGAAGGGACACTACCAGAAGGAATCGGTGAGCAAACTCTCTGAAGATCGGAGCTGGACTATTAGACTACTATAGTTATCTCTTGTTATTTGCTTATTTTATTGCTTTTATCATACTTTGTATTCTGGAATTTTATAACCCGAGGTTTACTTTTCCCCATATATTGGATATTATTTGGTAAATTTATTTCATGATTAGTTTTGGAGTTTATTCATTGTTTATGTGGCTATTCTTTTCTTGCATGATTGTACTCTCTTGTATATTGTTGAGTTAATCTGTTACAGCTTATACGTGATGTATAAATCATTCGCTGGGCCTTTATTACATGCTCGTATTCCCGTATTTTGGGAAGTGGGGCGTGACAATGGATTAGAATTTGAAGTTCACAATTTGTAAACCAATTATCACATTATAGAATGGGTTAAGATTGGTGTTTTCACAAATGATTAAAATAATTGCATAATAATAATATACTTGGTTTGGACTAAAATATAAATAATTAATCGAATGAGAAAATAAATAAATTTATAGAATGAAGTATGATAAATGAAATAAATTGTAATACTAATAGAATGGGCTTCAATAGGATATTCAAAAAATGAATCTCATACAAAGTAATTTAAGAGGACGAAAAATCATAAAACGAAATCGAATTCAAAAGAATAGTACGATTTATTTAGAAAATTGGAATACAAGAATATGAAGAAAAATAAATAAATATGAATCTATATAATCGGAAATGAGGGTTATTATCCTACCCACCTTACAAAAAGAATTTCGTTCACAAAATTCATTCAGGTGGATCATAAGATGGTGTCAAAGCGGAATTATGAGATAACGAAGTAAGAAAACTGATAGCACCATAATCAAGGGAACATGGTTGGAAAGGCTCCGTAGCCCTCTTGTTGGTCCCCAGTCACCAAACCGGGATAATTCCCATCACTAGCTATTGAGGCTTCGAATCCCAAATCAAACTAGCATGAATATGAATTGGTGAACGCATATGCATGCAAAGATAGGAAATGAAAACAATGCAAGGAAAGAATATACAAGGCAAGAAAGAAAAGCAATCTATTGCGGAATACCTGTAGCCACGCCATTAGGTTGTAAGCCTAGCCACGTCCTCCAGTCTGCCCCCCCCCCCCTCACCGGGAGCTGATCCTCCTGTTGGTGCGCAACTCCTTCTCTACAGGCAATCCCGAACCATGTGGTCACTCCCTCCACATGCAAGGCAAAGACGGTTGGCTCCCCAGCAGTCCTTGCACATGTGCCCAACCTTGTGGCAATAATTACAAGTCTGATCCTTCCTCGAGGTAGCAGGTGAGTAGGGTCGAAGCTGGCTTCCGTATTGCGCCTCTTGATGACCACATGATTGCAGTGGGCTACGCTGTTTGCTGAGTTGCTTTCCTCCTCTTCTGTGCCTACTCCTGAATCCGAGCTGCATTAAGTACGACAGCATAGGTAAGATGCTGGTGGGAACTCGATGATCCTGAATGTCGTAATCCAGACCCATTAAGAACCTTCGGGCCCTTCTTCATCATTCGCCACCATGACTGCTGCAAAGCGACTAAACCGAGTGAATTCCACGACATACTCATCAACCGATCAAGTCCTCTGGGTCAATGAGAGGATCTGCTGCTCCATCTCAATCTTTGTGACGCTAGGGAAGAACTTCGTCAAGAAGCTCTTGGTGAAAGTGCCCCACGTGATAGGTCTCCCCAACCTCTCGGTTTCTGCCTTCCACCAGATTTGGGCAAGGTCAACAAGTTGGACGCTTACTACATCCACCCAATCTACGTTGGAGATTCGCGCCGCTTGCAATAAATGTTCAGTTCGGATCAACCACTGCTCGACCTCCAGTGGTGTCTCAGTGACTTTGAACTTATCCGGGTGCAATCTCATGAAATTTACCATTGTACCAGGTGTTGGCGGCAATAACCCTGGAGCGGGACCAGCAGCGGCTCGGTTAGCGGCCTCAAAGCTTGCCATCATCAACTCATTATGTTATTGTTGTAACTGCTTCACTTGCTGTAGCGCTTGGAGAACAGCCACATTTTCTTACTATTCATCCCTTGGTCGAGAAGAAGAAGAGCCTTCACAAGCCATAGTCTGCATATAATCAAATCGGTTAATATTCCAGATTATAAGTTAGTTATTAAACATTTATGTGATTGACATGGTGTACATATTGTTGAGTTAAACTTAGCTAAACCCCAAACTGGTAAGGGCCTAACCTGGCTCTGATATCACTAAAAACATGTCATGCCTCGCCTCCCAAAATACAACAAAATATGGGGACGTGACTAAGGCCCATCGAATGATGTAAACACATCATTCATAAGCTGTAATAATCAACTCAACAATATGAATATAATTACAACCACGCAGATAAAATATAATCACATAAATAAGAATAACATAAGTGATTCATGTAGTAACCACAAAATAATCAACATCCAGAAGAAATAAACTTCGGGTAAAAAACACCCGGAATACAATGTATGTAGTGATAGCAACAAAAACAGAGAAACACAATATAAGATAAATAATGCAGGCTAGAATTCATCTCCATTATCTAGGTGATCTCTTATTCTTTCTGGCAATTCTTCTCCTGTACCTGTAAGTTCATCATCTCGAATTGGGCGAAAGAAAATGTCCATTAGTACAAATTACGGGCTGCAAGTAGTACTAGCAAAAAGAAAACGGGAACAATGATAAAACAGGAAATAAGGAATCATGTATACAAAGAACAAACCATGTAACAGGAAAATGCGACATATAAACGGGGGTCACATAAACTTGACTTATAAGCAGGAATCATGTAACTTGTAAACTAGAACATGTAACCTATAACAGAAGTCATGAAACTTGTAAACATAATCATATAACTTGTAAACATGAATATGCATGTGCTCAGTGTTAATCTTAAGTCTATCCATCTTTTATTAGTCCTATCTAATGCACGCAAATCTGTGTCCCATACCACAAGTTTGGGTGCATACAATCAAGTTTATGTTTAGACTGTAATGGTGAATTCTATAGATCATGTACTCGGGTCTTCTCATACTATAAAACTCGATCGGTAACTTGATCGGTAACTTGATCGGTAACTTGGTCGGTAACTTGATCAGTAAACTTGGTCGGTAACTTGATCGGTAAACTTGGTCGGTAACTTGGTCGGTAACTTGATCAGTAAACTTGGTCGGTAAACATGTAACACAGGAAACATTGGCCCCCTTCTGAGTACAGTCTCTTATATTGTCCACTACTAAGTCTTACCCTTTACTGCCTCGGCTTGTTATGTTTTTACTATAAGTATACATGAACAGTAAACATGATCGATAAATACGAACGGTAACATGATCAGTAACTTGGACATGCAATCAACACGATCCATGGGAACGGTATCAGAACATGATCAAGGATGTATCAAGGGCTATGCAATACATAAAATATACATAGTTCAATTATTCAAATATATAAAATAATAGGTTTATATACAAAAACGTAATAATGCAAGTCTAAGATAGCAATACGTTATTATACAAAAACTCACTTGCCGTTGCTACAGAAAAGTGAAATCAGTTCCGTCAGGAACTCTATAAACTAGACTCCTTACTGGTTTCGACGCATATTCACACGTTACATTATAAAAACAAAAACTGGGTCTAACAGTCATTTATTTATGGGTCTACTGTTCAGGCAGCAGGTCGGGGTCAACTTCTTATATATATAAATCAGCTGTAAAATCATTTAAAAATCTTGTAAAAATTATAAAGTGACTCCTACTCATTTCTAGTACAATCCTGATATGTTTCAAGACTTTATTCTACTATTAACATGATATTTTAATTAGTTAATCGAGAAGATATGCTTCAAAATAGTAATCTGGAATTAAAAATATATTGGTACTCAAATCAATATATCTTGAGCTCGACATATCGAATTCCAGATCCGTTAGAAGTTTCCGAAACTAGTTCAGGGGGCTACAACTCTCATTTGTAAAGTTCTAATTGATTTATAGTGTAACTAGGTCAAAATAATGTTGCAAGTTAGCACAAACAGCAGAACAGAAGCACATAAATTGATGTTTACGATCTTTTGATGGACACTGAATCACAGAGGCAAATGGATTGATTCAATTCAATATATAACAACTGACTTAAACATGGAAGGATTTCAAATATGATGGTTCAATCAATTGAAACTTATAAAGAACATTTCTCATAAATATGGACGGTAACGATTTTCAAAACACGATAATCAAATATGAATACTAATTGTGGAAGGTCAAATAAAATGGCTGTACGGAACAACAAAAATGTACAAGATACTTGCCTTATAAACGGTGGTGATTACAATGCGTAACGAGAATCGATGCACCGCAGTGACGACAACACAGCCACAAGGTGACTCGTTAGCAGGTGCTCGAACACATGACAGCAACAGCAAGAGCAAATGTAGCAGGGGATGTCGAGGCCATGCAGCGATGGTGTCAGGTGCTGGCAAGGCCGAAGTGCAGCAGGAGGAGAGTCGGGTCTGGCGAGGTGTTGCGACTTCAAGGATGGCAGAGTGAAGGCAGCAAGGGGAGCCGGTTAGGGGGGCTCATTGTTGGGGTGAATGGTGGCGGCTGCGGTGAAGCTCGGTGGTGGTTGCAGCGGCATCAGGGGTGCAGGTTGGTCGCGATAGCAAGGTGGCGACGAGGTGGCACTATGGCAATGGCGAGGGGAAGGAGCTATTATCGGTGGTTGGAGGGAGCTTCGGGAAGATGGCAGGATGGTGAGGTACAGGTGGCAGGCATCGAGGTCGAGGCAGAGTGTCACGCCCCGCTTCCTAGAATACGGAAATACAGGCACGTAACTGAGGCCCAGCGAATGATGCGAATACATCATTCATAAGCTGTATAATAACTCAACAACAAGATAACAATATCAACCACGCAAACATGTAAAATCACAATAGGATAATAAAGTACATGACATAATACAGGACATAACCAACAACTGAAAAAGAAACATAGTTACGGGTCAAACACGCCCGGATTACAACAAGGAGTACATGAATAAAACAAGAACTAAAGCAATATGAAATTAAACAATACTAAAATCTTTGCTGAGCAATACCTTCGGGTAATTCTCCATCTGGGCCTGCAAGTATATTATTACAAAGGAAGAGACAAATAGGTACCTATTAATGCAAGTTACGGGCCGCAAGTGGTACAAGCTAACAGGACAATTATAAAATGAAACAAAAGCATGAAAAGAACAAGGAATCAAGAATCATATAATAGAGCAAATACAACATGCAACAGGATCAAGAACAAGACCTTATGGAACAAATAGCATGCATGTAACCAAGTAAATAATCCATAGAAACATGTAACATGTGAAAGAGTAAGCAAGTAAATGTGTCAACATGAACGAGTAACATGTAAACAAGTAAACAAGTCATCATAACCATGTAACATGTAAATGGATCATGCAAGTGTACGTGTTAAAGTCATGTCTTTTATTAATCTAACTAGGTAGCACTTCATGCGTCCCATACCACATGGTTGCTACTCGCAATCAAGTGAATATTTAGACTAGTGGTGGATTCTATAGGTCACGTACCCAGAAAAATTGTATCTTATTCGAGATACGCGCAATATGGAACATAGTATAACATGTAGCGTGAAACATGTAAACCTGTAATTTAGCAACTTGCAACTTGTAACTTGTAATTTGCAGCGAGGAACCATGAGCCCCCGTCTAAGTACGCTCTTCTATATTACCCACTACTAAATCTTTACCCTTATACCCCGTCTTGTTATCTTTTTATTTTAATCAATCATGAACAATAACTACATGCAACAATAAGGATGGTAACATGATAGGATCGAGCATCAAGACTTATGCAATGCACGAAAACATATTTCAGGGTCAATAAAACATGTTGATGCAACTAATGGCATGCATAACACTTAATCAAGAATAAGAGATATTATTGTTAGGGTTATATACTGAAAGCATCACTTTTGTATTAACTTTATTTCCTTATTTTTTTTTTGAATGAGAATCATATGGGCATATGTTTGCATATTGTGTTTATGCAAGTATCTGATATTCTATAAGGTTGATAATATGGTGTGAGGAGACACACAGAAGATCATATTATCAGTTCCCTATGGAATATATAAATAGTTCACAACCTAGACGGACTTGGACAATCCATTAGAAAGGTTGTAGTGTAATCTGGTATTAGTCTATCTTGACTATAGGTTTACACTAGTACACTTTGTGTGTATTGAACAAGACCACTTGAGGTTGTTCTCTTTGTACTGACTACAAAAGAGAACAAACACCTCTGTTATTATGGATGCTTATGCTCTTAATCCAGATATAATAACAGACATGTATATGCAGTATGCATTACTTTGACTCATAAAAGAGTGAGATTCATTATGGATCAACAACCTCTATGAATTGGGTAATAGCATTGTATGTATGATGGGCTGTTGATTGTAAAAAGAATCCATGTCCCGATATGTCGGGTTGATGATGTCCCCTTAAGGAGCTCATAAGGATTGTCATGTAAACCCTGCAGGTGGATTACATCCGACATGACAAATAAAGTTGAGTGGTACTACTTAAGGATAAAAATGTTGATCAATATAGTTGTCAGTAACTTAATTTGATCGACGGACATTCGATATCTTAACATGGGGAGCTGAACGAGCATATAATAAAAGGAGCCCATAAATATAATTTGGGATTAGGAAGGTAGTGCAACAATAGCTCTTTAGTGGACCGAGCTATTGTTAATGGGCCTGGGTTGTGTGTTCGGGCTGAACACGGGATACCCAGATTCGTTAGGAAACCTAACCCTAATTTTTCCTCATGGTCCCTGCCGTAGCCTTATATATATATCCTCTATTCTCTGGCCGTCATATCATTATCAGAGATAAGAAGTTTTCTCTAAATTCGTGATTCACGTAAAGAGAGAAAGAGAGGTCAGCCAAGGAGAAGAAAGGTTGGTAGACCGTCGCCCACACGACGTCCAACCCGAGGAAGGAATACGTGCAGAAGATCTTGGGGTCGCTGACGGCTCGAGGTTGCTAGAAACTATCGTCTTCTTCTCATCGCAGGTATAATTCGTGAACCCTAGATTCCGCTATAAAGGGTTAGATCACGTATTAAATCTGTTAAGCTTTTATGATCGATACGCACACCAATCCGTGGTCCTGGGTATCATCGCAGTTCCATCAATTATAACAACATACAACCTAGTAACAAGCAGTTCTGCACAACATCATGTATAGTTATAAGAGTATTTATGTGTATCGTGTTCATGCAATGCATATGGTGACAGAGTATTCGCGATCATGTACGAATACGAGATCAATAGGTTATGTATAATACGAATAGAGTTAAGAAATATACTTGTAGTATTTTTGCAAAAGAGCTTGTACTAGAACAAACGAATTGTACAAGAGACACTTGCCAGTTAGTCGACGACGATGAAATTGAAGACAGAATAACGGGATCAGAATCCCAGGCAGTAGAACACGTGCAAGATGTGTGGCAGCCACGCCAAATCAGCAACTCCAATCGGATCCTCCTTTACAAGCACCCAAAAGCAACAAAAGCAAACTTCAACATAGCAACAACTCCTTCAATAAACTCCAAGACAGCAACACACCAACTCCACTACAATAATCCAACAACAACCCTACACCAATAGTAAACACCCAATACAACTCCAAACAGCAAACTCCCAACAACAACTCCAAACAGTAACCCAAACACCAACAGCAACATAATAACTCTAATCCCCAATCTTGTCCCTTTTCACAACAGCACAAAGAGGGAGAGAGAGAAAGAGAGAGCGGGAGATGAATGGTGGGCGATTGTGGCTGCGGCGAGAGCGAGCAAGCAGGAGAAGGGGGAACAGCGAGTGCCTGTGGAAGCGACTGATCTGGAGGGGGAGTGAGAGCTCAGGCGGCGGCGACTGAGTGAGAGCAGCGACAGGAGAAGGGTTCGGGAGCAGTGGTGCAATTGGGGGCGAAGCGAAAGAAGAAGAGGCTGGCGGTGGAGCACGAGGAGAGGAGCGGCACTGATCCTTCGGCGATGGGTCGCAGTCGACGACTGAGACAAGGAGAGGAGGAGCGAGTCGAACGGAGAGCAAAGCTTCGGCAATGGCAGCAAAGGCGGGAGCTTGTCGATAATGGAGCTCCGATCGGCGAGCGATGAGGGGACGAGAGGAGAGGTGCAGGGTGGTTGACGGCAAGGTGGGCAGAGAGCGGTAGAGCGAGGTGGAGCTCTGACTCTGGCAATGGCGGTCGACGAGGGTGTGCAGCGGAAGGAAACTTGAGGTTGAAGATGATGCAATGGCGGAGGAAGCTCGAACGAGGAAAGCGACGACAGGAGTGGTCGAGGCTGTCGATGGTCGAGGAGGAGCTTCGATTGTGGTCGCGGTGTTCGAGGGAGAGATAGAGTGGGTTACCGTTTGTGAAGGAGGAAGAAGAAGTCGATGTCTCTGTTTTTGGTTGAGAATAGGGAGAATGGGAGAGGGAGAGAGAACGAAACGGGGAGAGCATATTAATATAAAGTAATGGGGTGAGAGAGAGTGGGGGTAGTTACTAGGTTATGGGGGAGTGTGCAGGTACTAGATTAGAAAAGTGGGGAGTTGGAGTACGGGACAGAAGAGTGGGGGAGAGAAAAATATTGTATACGGTTAGGTGAAGAATAAATCTGTACAATAGGAGTAATGGGTTCTTGATTATTGGATTTGGGCTTGGGCTTAAAAGGGGATCAAAATATTCAATAAAATAATTAGGATATTGGGCTAAACAATTGGGCTTAGATTAATTATATAAATAAAATAAAACCAAGATATGTTATTGGGTTTATGATAACAACTAGGCTCAAATCAAAATGTAAGCTTGGGCTTATAATAAACAATTGGACTCCAAAAATAATTTAAATAACAAAATTAATTAGGGAAAATAGTTATAAGATACTGAGGGTTTAAATACGGAAAAATACTTTAAAAATATGTATTAATGAAAACAGGGGTTACACAGAGGGTGGTTGGCGACGAGGAGATGAAGGCAGCCGAGATGGTGGCTTGGCTGGTGGACTCTTGGGTTGCAGAGGTGGAGATTGTAGTGATGAAGAGTGGTGGAGATGGCAGCAAGCGGCACAGGTGGGAGGAAGGCGAGGCGACGATGAGGGGCGAGGGTTTCAGGCATTGGGATGGTGGCGATCGTGGTAATGGCATTGAGGTGGTTCAGTTGTCGGGAAAGGCAGTTGGTGCAAGTGCGTCGAGGTAAAGGAGGAGGCATCGCAGGTTGTTCCCGCCATCGAGGGCCTGTAGGGGTTCTGGTTGTGGTGGAGAGCAGGGTGATGAGGAGGAGCAGTGAAAGGGCATCATGGTCTGTAGTGGGGGCCTGGTTGAGGCTGCGGTGATCCTCGGTGGTCGGGGGCTCAGCCAAGGAGGACTCAGGTGTGGGTTGCGGGTTATGGGAGGTAAGCAGTTGAGGGCGAGGGTCGGGATGGTCGCGATGAGGATGACAGAGGGTGTCAACGACTTCGATGATGGTGGCGTTCGGGAGAGAGGTGAAGGGGGAAGAGGGTCGGGGTGTGAGGGGTTGTGTGGTGGTTGGAAACTAGAAGAAGAAGAAAGGAGAAAAGAAGGGAGATGAGATAGAGAGAGACGACTGATGATGTGGGGGTAATTAGTTAGGGTTTAATAAGGGGATTAATTAGGAAATTTGTAATGGAGTAATTAGTGGGGAATTAGTTAGGGAACTAATCATAGGGTTGTGGGGGTTATGAGATTGTTAGGATTTAGTGGATATTTAATAGGGGTAGTGGAGTTGTGCAGCTGAGGAAATTTGGGTTTGGATTATAGGGCTTGGATATAAGGCTCATACAAATAAATAAATAATAATAAGGTAGTAAAAATATAGAGTGAGCTATGTTTGAGTTTGGGCTTAAACATTAAAAAAAAACAAATAATAATAATAATAATAATAATAATAATAATAATAATAATAATAATGGACTGGGTTTTGGTTTTACATTAATCAAAATATAAAAAATAATAAGTATGGATTAGAATTCAGAGTTCACGATTTGTAAACCAACTATCACATTATAGAATGGGTTAAGATTGGACTTTTTGCAAATGATTAAAATAATCGCATAATAATAATATACTTGGTTTGGGCTAAAATCTAAATAATTAATCGAATGAGAAAATAAATAAACCTATAGAATGGAATAGGATAAATGAAACAAATTGTAATACTAATAGAATGGGCTTCAATAGGATATTCTAAAAATGAATCTCATACAAAGTAATTTAAGAGAACGAAAAATCATATAAAGAAATTGAATTCAAAAGAATAGTATAATTTATCTAGACAATTGGAATACAAGAATATGAATAAATAATAAATAAATATGAATCCATTTAATCGAAAATGGGGGTTACAAAACTTAATACTAAATAAATCAAATTTGAGGTTCTGTTGTGTTCGTTGATATTGGAAAACTTAGAAGTCTAGGTTGTTGTGTTTGTTGTATGCCATAAACCGTCTTATTTGTTTATTCGTTAGTTGACCAATAGTTTCTGTATGCACCCTCCGTTGCCAATGCACTTAATGACACACGATCTCCTAGTCGAGGCCGGTTTCTATGGACTGGGATTGATGGGGAAGATGACACTCGATCGTCATCTACTTACAGCTCTTCTCGAGCGATGGATGCCGAAGACTCATTATACTGAGGTCGCTTTTAGGTATTTCTCCTTGCTTTCTATTAGATTTGAAATATATTCACACTACTAAGGTCGCTAGTGGGAATAGCGACAATAGTGGCCTTAGTGGTTTAAGATTTCTCCTTACTCTCTGTTTGCTGTCTTGTTAAATTCACGGAAAATTCTTCCCCAACTAAGGTTGCTAGTGAGAATAACGACCTCAGTTATGGGAAATTCTCCTTGCTCTTTGTTAGATTTGCAAAAAATTCACACTACTAAGGTTGCAAGTAGGACCATCGACCACAGTATACTGAGGTCGATATTCCCACCAGCGACCTTAGTTTAGTAGTTTTGTTTGATTTTTTTTTCCAGACAGCAATAGCTTGGAATTTGCTAAGGTACTGTTCTTTTTTTTTTGCCTCTTAAGATATTTACAGTAAGAGCCTCTTGTAAGAGCCTCTTTTTTAGGTGTTCTTTTTATATAAAAATAACCACTTATAAGAACCTCTTATAATAGATTTCTATTCTTTTTTCACCTTTTACAAGAGCCTTTTCTCTACTTTTACACATTTTTTCCTTACTATATAATTTCTCTATTTATACTTTGGTGTAATAGACTTTTTAAGTGATAGAAGGCTTATAAGAATTTGAAAGAGGCTACTAGAAGTCATTTAGGCTTATAAGCGATTTTGGAAGAAATTGCTTATAAGAGGTAAAAAATCCCGCTAAAAATTATGGAAAAAGAGGTGGACCACCTCTTATAAGAGGTGAATCGCTTATAGGAGGAGAAAAAAACAGTACCTAAGTGTCTAAATATAATTCAAATAAGGTTACTATTCATATTAGCGGCTACACATATGCTGTAGTCGCTAATGAAAATCCACAATAAACAAAAATTTCAAAAAATTTGTACGAGTGTCCGTTATTCTCATTAGCGATCTTCCAAAATGAAGAGATTTGGAATTGACCTAATTTTACAAATAGTTTCAAAAAGTGGCTTAGTACGGTAAAAAATTCACTTTTTTATGGGATCCACAATTTCTAAACCCTAACCCTGAATCTCTCCCTCCCGGCCTCGTAAGCAACACAGCAAGAGCCACAGCAGCGGCAGCCACCACCGACGCCGCCTTGCCTTCCTTGCGCGCTGACCCGACGCCAACGGCACCCCACTTGCTGGCCACAACCAAGCCGGAACCCGAGTCTCACTAGCTTCGGTATCCCGACAACACCCCTACTCCGCTTCACATTTTTTTAATGTTATTTTTATTATTTTTATTTTTTGGGGGGGGGGGGGGGGGGTTTGTCATGTGTATATGAACATTCGACGGTTGATATTATGGATGCTATAAATTGACGAGATGAACAAATCATGTATGCCATGATGTTTTGAATAATTATTTGTCGGGAAAATTCAATATTTGTTGGTTGGAATGTCAGGGTCACCGGCCTCCGTCCATCACCGGAGTGGCACCATTAACTCAGGGAACCCATCAGAGTAGTAGAGAGGAGGTAGCGGGAGATGAGCGAGCTGCAGGAAGAGTATCAGTAGAGCTCAGAATGTGTTTCAGATTGTATCAGCATTTTACATAAACAGCGCACCCTTTTTAAATGGAAAAAGGGGCGCGTAGGCATAGTGTGCTTAGCACGTGATTTCTTTTTGTCGTCTAGCGTAACCGTCCCCTTCCCCTTTTCCCTATATGAGCTGTATATTTTTTTAGTTAGAAGGTAATGAAAAAATTGTTAATTCTCTTTCTCTTTTCTCAATCTCTCGTTCTCTAACTCTCCATCGCTCATCAATGGCACGATCGTGAGTGGGACGCAACCCCAGCCCTGACAATTTGGTATCAGAGCCAGGCGGCTCCGATGGTGATGGGCGTGATGAAGGTAGCACGACCATGCAGGGAGACGTAGTGAATCTGAAAAGCCAAATGGCGGAGACTCAACTGCGGAATGAGTTCCTCACGGAGAGGGTGGAGGCG
Source organism: Hemerocallis citrina (assembly GCA_017893485.1). Classification (NCBI taxonomy): domain Eukaryota; kingdom Viridiplantae; phylum Streptophyta; class Magnoliopsida; order Asparagales; family Asphodelaceae; genus Hemerocallis; species Hemerocallis citrina. The sequence goes on from CM030360.1 coordinate 171,088,310, forward strand.
ATTACGGCCAGCATCGGAGAGAGATTCTCTTCGGTGGAAGCCCGAATGGAGACGATGATGACGCTGATGCAGCAAACTCAGGCTAGGCTCTCCAATCTTCCATTACTACCTAATCCTAATTCTCAGGCACTTCACCATGAGGTAATTCGTCCCCCAACCCACTCCTTTAGTTCATCGAGGTTTAGTAATGGTGAGCAAATGTTCAAAACACCGTTTAAAGTTGAATTTCCTATTTTTCATGAGGGTGACCCAACGGAGTGGATCTGTGGAATAGAGCAATTCCTCGAGTTCTATGAGGTACCTGAGTCTCAAAGGTTGCGATACGCCACATTGAATCTGAGAGGAAGAGCCGCTCAGTGGTTCCGCAGACATATTAAACCCAAAGTTCACGAAGTAACCTGGTCGAATTTTCTTGAAGATTTGATCACTAGGTTTGGGCCGACGGAGTTCCAAGACTACGAGGGGATACTTTCCAAATTGCAGCAGAAAGGTGATCTAGAGCTATACATTCAAGAGTTTGATCGGCTCTCCAATTTTGTGAAAGATTGGACTGAATCTCATTTCTGAGTACATTCATTAGCGGCTTAAGGGACGAGATTCGTTGGGATGTAAGATCGCAGAGGCCTAAAAATGTGAACGAAGCAATGGGACTGGCAAGAGGGTTTGAAGAGAAAATTGTTTGCCTGAAGAAGAGCTTCCGAACTCCTTACCTGGTCAAGACAACCCCTGTTTCCAACTCTAATAACCCAAACACCTCTCGACTTCCAATCACTCCTACTCCTACTGTGCCAGTAACTAATATGGGTCCAAGAAGGCTGAGTTACCAAGAAATGAAGGAGAGAAGAGCCAAGGGCCTATGCTTTAACTGCGATGAGTCCAAGGACATTTGTGCAAGGGGCAGAAGTTTTACTATTTAGATCGATGGGAAGAAGAGGAGATGAGTGAAGAGGTGCAGTATGAAGCTATACAAGCAGAAGAGCACCCTCAACTATCTGATTCCAACATGTTACAACCAACAACCACATTCCAAACACATTCTTCACAATTGATTCATCCAGAGATCTCGCTTCATGCCCTAGTGGGGGCTCAACTATATCCACAAACTATGAGAGTTAGAGGAAAGATCAATGGAAGAGAAGTGAATATATTAATAGATACCGGCTCTACACACAACTACATTGATCCCTTAACTGCGGAGAAGGCCAACCTCCCCATTTTGAAGGAGCCCCGGTATAGGGTAACGGTCGCAAATGGAGAATGTATGTACAGTGAAGGCAAGATTGCCAATATGAGTTTTGTAGTCCAAGGAGTGAACTTACAAGCTGAGATGTTACTTCTTCCTCTAGGCTCTGCTCAGATGGTATTGGGGGCTCATTGGTTGAGAACTTTGGGGCCAGTTATTATGGATTTCAACCAGATGACAATGGAATTTTCTGTTGGAGGGATGGTGAAGAAGCTGCAAGGCATTATTAATCCTCAGCTGCAATGTATGGAGGTGAGTGAATTGATGAAGTTGGGAAGCAACTCTTGCCAAGTTTTTTTGATCCAAGTAGAGGAAGTAGCTAGTGGGGGGTTGCAGCTTTGCAATATGGATCAAAGGAGTGAAGGAGAGGATAGTCTGCAACAGATACTTGAAGATTACCATGATGTGTTCTCAGAACAAGTGAACTTACCTCCACAAAGGGTTGTAGATCATCAAATCCCTATGGTTGAAGGTGCCAAACCAGTTTGTCTCAGACCTTACAAACAACCCCATTACTACAAAAATGAGATAGAAAAACAGATTGAAGACCTGCTCACCTCTGGGTTGATTCGACCAAGCAACAGTCCCTTTGCCTCTCCAATTATACTTGTGAAGAAAATGGATGGAAGTTGGAGGTTGTGTGTGGACTATCGGGCGTTAAATAGTCAAACTATTAAAGCCAAATTCCCAATACCAATCATAGATGATCTTCTAGATGAGCTAAATGGAGCCAAATACTTCTCTAAAATAGACATAAGGTCTGGTTATCATCAGATAAGAGTAAAAGAAGATGGCATTCCCAAAACAGCATTCCGAACACACTATGGCAACTTTGAATTCCTAGTTATGCCCTTTGGTCTCACTAATGCTCTAGCTACCTTTCAGTGCTTGATGAATGAAATTTTCAAGGATTATTTGCGCAAATTTGTGCTTGTGTTTTTTGACGACATCTTGGTTTATAGCACCACATGGGAGAGCCACCTCTCACACTTATCACTTACCCTGGAAGTCTTGAGAGTTAATAAACTGGTTGCGAAGAGGAGCAAGTGTGATTTTGGTCAGGTATCTGTTAAATACTTGGGTCATGTGATTAGTAAGGAAGGGATTGCAGTAGATTCAAGTAAGATTCAAGCTGTTGAATCATGGCCTGAGCCAAGAACTGTGAAGGAGTTGCGAGGATTCCTTGGGTTAATTGGTTACTACCGCAAATTTGTAAAAGATTATGGGGGAATTGCTTACCCTTTAACTCAACTATTAAAGAAAAATGCCTTCCATTGGTCGAGTGCTGCTGCGAATGCATTTGTTGCTCTTAAAAGAGCTATGACAACCACACCAGTTCACAGACCTCCCGACTTCTCCAAACCCTTTGTAATAGATACTGATGCATCACAGAATGGTATTGGTGCAGTTCTCCTTCAAGATTTCCACCCCATAACTTTTATGAGCAAAAGATTGAAGGAAAAAAATCTGGCTCTATCCACATATGAGAAAGAAGTTTTGGCTATTCTTCAAGCAGTGAAACAATGGCGTCAATACTTGCTTGGTAGTACCTTCACTATTAGAACAGATCAACAAAGTATTAAATACATCCTAGATCAAAGAATCAATACTGAGTTTCAAGAAAAGTGGTTGTGGAAGTTACTTGGCTTCACCTTCAAGGTAGAGTACAAGAGGGGTAAAGACAATTTGCTTGCTGATAGCTTATCAAGAAGGGGAAGGGAACAAAACACATGCTGTGTGATCACCTTGGTAATTCCACAATGGTTAGAAGAAGTGAAGGAAATGGTGCTGCAGGATCCCTATTTCATTGGTCTGCAGGAGAAGTTGCAAGAAGGGAAGCTGGACTCTAGTCTGTACAAAAAATAGGGGACATTTGGTTCTATAAGGGAAGGATTTTGTTAAGCCCGACTGCAGACCTCAGGAAGACAATCTTCTTTGATCTTCATTCCTCTAACGAAGGAGGTCATTCAGGCTTCCATAAGACCCTTCAAAGAATTAGAAGGACATTTACTTGGGAGGGGGTCAGTAGGGATGTCAAGAACATGGTTAAGGAATGCTTGAGTAGTCAACAAAATAAGGGTGAGACTCTTCTTCCCGCAGGTCTTCTACAACCCCTGTAGGTTCCTAATTTGATATGGGATGACATTTCGATGGATTTCATTGAGGGACTTCCAAAGAGTAATAACAAAAGTGTGATCATGGTAGTGGTCGATCGTCTTACCAAATATGCCCATTTTGTTGCACTCTCACACCCATACTCTTCTCAATCAGTTGCGCAAGCTTTTGTGGAAAATATATACAAGCTACATTGAATGCCCAAGTCAATTCTGAGTGATAGGGACCCCGTCTTCCTCAGCAATTTTTGAAAAGAGTTTTTTGCCTTGCAAAATTGCAAACTCCATCACTCAACAACCTATCACCCTCAGAGCGACAGCAAACGGAGATAGTAAACAAATCCTTAGAGATGTACCTGCGATGCTTCTGTGGTCAAAAGCCAACGGAGTGGAATAAATGGTTGGCGTGGGTGGAATTTTGGTATAATACCTGTTGGCATGTATCGACAGGACTTACTCCATTTGAAGGAGTATATGGGAGGCCTCCCCCTTCACTACTGCACTATGTTATTGGAACATCCAATTTCCCAGTTGTTGAAGAATTCTATTGACGAGAGATGCTATTTTGAAGCTGCTGAAAGACAACGTGAGATTGGCTCAAGAGCGCATGAAGCACTTTGCTGATAAGAGAAGAAGTGAGCGGGAATTTGCAGTTGGAGATCTAGTTTTCCTCAGATTGCAGTCGTACAAGCAGGTTTCGTTGCGAAATCCTTCTCCTCAAAAGCTATCGATGAAGTTCTTTGGACCTTATAAAGTGATGGAGAGAGTGGGTTCAGTGGCTTATCGCCTTGATTTGCCACCGAATGCTTCAATTCACCATGTTTTCCATGTGTCGAAGCTAAAGAAGTGCCATGGATCTCATGTTGTCAATGTGGCAACTGAGCTCCCTCACTGGTGGGTTGATAACTCCTTCACTGATGAGCCAGAATTGATTTTAGAGAGGCGTATGTATAAAAAGAACAATAGAGGAGGAGTCCAGCTGTTAATCAAATGGAAGAACTCAAGTTATGAGAATGCTTCGTGGGTAGATGTCGATGAATTCCAGGCAAAATTCCCAACCTTCGAGCTCGGGACAAGCTCGCTGTTAAGGGGGGAGGAATTGTCGGGGTCACCGGCCTCCGTCCATCACCGGAGTGGCACCATTAACTCAGGGAACCCATCAGAGTAGTAGAGAGGAGGTAGCGGGAGATGAGCGAGCTGCAGGAAGAGTATCAATAAAGCTCAGAATGTGTTTCAGATTGTATCAGCATTTTACATAAACAGCGCACCCTTTTTAAATGAAAAAAGGGGCACGTAGGCTTAGTGTGCTTAGCACGTGATTTCTTTTTGTCGTCTAGCGTAATCGTCCCCTTCCCCTTCCCCTTCCCCTTTTCCCTATATGAGCTGTATATTTTTCAGTTAGAAGGTAATGAAAAAGTTGTTAATTCTCTTTCTCTTTTCTCAATCTCTCGTTCTCTAACTCTCCATCGCTCATCAATGCACGATCGCGAGTGGGATGCAACCCCTACCCTGACATGGAATTTGATTTTTTGTGGATAAAAATTAGTCTTTTACCATGTTTGTTTGATATCTATCTTGGAATATGGCATAATGTTGCAATTTTTATGAGTTTGAGGCAATGGTTTCATGGATTATTTTGTACATGCTTAGAGGTAGGGGATGATGCACATGTGCCCGTGCATATTTAAACTTGATTTTCTATGAATTTTACCATATATGCATGTTTGTTTGTTAGTACGAATACAATCTTTTTTATGATTACAATTCAAATGATTTTTTTTTTCTAGTATTTTTTTTTACGTTTGAAAAACACATGGATCATAGATCTTATGTATATATGTATGCAACTATACTGAGAGATCCCGTAATCGACTTGTTCTTCTCAATACGACAAGCCATGGGTGACCCTCACAAATAAAATATGTTTATGGCATAATCTATACCATAGACGGTTAACGAATTGTTGTAATATTGTCTCCCCTTTCTATTTAAAAAGATTCGATTTTTCCTATAAGATAACACCTTTTTCCCAAAAAGAATCCCAACTTTACCAAAGATCCCAATTCTCGCTGACATAAGTAACTTCTTTTTAGTAATAAAATCCCAATTTTTTTTGGATGAAACAAGGTCTAATCTTTTTCCCAAAGGATCAACCTTTTTCTCTAAATACTAACTAACCAATTTTTAAAGTAATTAACTTTCTTTATTTAAAAACCTTATATTTCCTTTACAAAACTAAAAAAGATCTTATCTTGATTAACAAAACCCAATGCACACCCAAATTCCTTTCTTTTACAAAACATTATCAAAAAAGACTCCTTTTTACAAATAAAACTAAATAGCTTTCTGTTGGAAACAGACAAAGAGATGAGAATTTACAATGACTATTATTAAAAACCGTACAATGATGGTTTTGGTTCACCCAACAAGCATAACATACAAATTACAACATGTAGTATAACACAAACCTATCACGCACTACAACAAATTCTAAAGCCTGGAACTTAGACTCACATGACACAAAAGCATACTAACATAAGTCACAAAATGAAAACTCTCTACTTCATCATGCTTTCTGGCCAACCCTAGCACTGGAAGCTGATGAAACTCATTGAGAACATAACCCCACCTCTCTGGATCGCTACCGATTTTTTTCGCTGCGAAACGAATTCGAGAACTCTATATGTGACTGTTCTCTTGTGCAGTGATGATTTTAGCACTGGACATCAGTTAAAGGACTGATTTGTCTACTGTCCATTAATTCACCCAAGTCTATTTGGACTTCTTGGGTCTTTAGTTAACACAGTAAGCTTCGACACGAAGTCAGAAACACCCCATTTCGAGTTCGGAAGCTCTAGTTTTGAGTCGTACAAGATGCCCCTTGTGCATTTCTCATGTTTAGAAACCTATCCTTAGGATTCCTTTGGTTCACACGATACCCTAAAGTATGTACAAATGATTCAACTCAAACACCCTTAATAACTATAAGGAATAAGGATAAACCATAGAAACTAATGAACTAATTGCCACACTCAGAGCAACCCACTAGATTCTAGGCTCATATAGGATAGTATAACCACTTAGGCTAACCTAGATTTTCTCACTAACAAATGATGAATTAGGATTAATACCCATATGCCGAAAACGATTAGCCTAAGGTTATGTTAACCAAATAGTCCCACCTAATAATAACAATACACGCTAAGCAAGATTAGCGAACTCCATGAACTAACTTCCCGTAGTGCAAGAAGCCACAAACGACTAAGGTAGGTTTACTTAAAAGATACAACATAGGACCTAAGCATTTTAAATCGGTTTTCGAAATTAATTGGTCTAGGAGCTATTAGCAATTAATTGGGTAATCAGAAAAATCGGGGATAAAATCGGAAAAATCGTGTGTGTATATATATATATATATATATATATATATGTATATATATAAAATTTTATCATCTCTGAAGTATAATGATCAAGAGGATTCTGAATTTTAATTGTCGTGTATTTAGTATCAAATTGTTAATAAAATGTATATTTTGTCTTAATGTAGATAATTGAGAATAATTTGGAATGAGAATATTTGCAGTGGTTACAAACTAGTGTTTTTGTTGTTGGAAGACAATCTTGTGCAAGTTCATTTTCTTGCCCTAATGAAGAATTGATGCAATGTGATTTTTTAAAAACTACAATGAGATTTATGTAGGTGTAAGTTATCATTTGAAGACACTTTTAAATGTTAAGTAAAATGCAATATCAGATTTTAGGTTGTAGACTCAAAATAAACAATGTAAAATCTTGAAGAAGATTATGGTTCGCTACAATTTACAAGACAAAGCAGTTTTCAAGGAAAAATTGGGAGACTAAGTTGAAGCAAACTGACTAGAAGATCATGTGGAGAACAAATGACTGTTGCCCCAGTAAAAGGAATATTTTCCCCTTCCTGTCCTAAATACTTGACATGAAACTGGTATCAACTATAAGGAGATATGCTCCTCTGTAAAGTATAACTTAATAATTACGAAATATCAGACATCCAAAATAGATTTCAATTAACTCTGCATCTAAAGAAAAACAAGCACACATTCTCATCCTCTTACCAAGATATTTGCTCCAATGCTTGTCCCAACACCAAAGAGAGGAGCCCTGGGGTACTCTTTATGAAGATGGTTAGCAACTTCCCGTAAATTGTCGGTCCATCCAGCATTATAAAGCCATTGAGACTGAACAAGATGATGAAAGAAAATATAAAGGAGGCATGAGTCAAAGACTTAGTAATAAACTAATTATAATGGACTTTACATAAGATAACAGTAGAATAGATTAACTAGTCAACATAATGTTATTTGACCGCATGGTTGATAAATTGGATACAAATGGAAACTCAAAGATACAAATAGATAAACCAGTCAACATAAAGATACAAATGGAAAAGGAAATGATGTGAACATTAAATAAACAAAGCTAATAATCGACATCATTGTCGACATCTTCATTAAGCTCGTATATTTCATCATTATCATTTTCTTGATGCCTCCAAATGCCATTATTCCCATAGTTCCTTCAATTCTTCGTCATCCTCTTTTCGGTTTATATTCCCTGTTGATGGCCCTTCATGATGTGGTCCCATAGCATTTTCTACTTGTGTCCATGTGAGATCGTCGCCCGCTCCAACAAAGTTGTCAAGCTCTTGATCCGTGGGAGTTACCCAATCATCTTTCTCAGCAACTTCGCTCAAAATTATCGGATTCACATTAGCACCATCATTCACCCGAGCATTGAAGTGCCTTGCCAACTTTTTGTTGTTTTGAATGTAGGCGATTTGATTTAACTTTTTTTGCAATAAACAATTTTTATTTTTTGAGTTCATCTAGAATTAAAAACAAAAAACTTGAAATATAAACTTCGATTAAATAAATTATATTTCATCAAATATAGAAAATATAATTTAATACTTATGTTGTCGAAGGCACTCCATTTGCGCTCACATGGAGACTTACTACAAGTTTGACTTAAGACTCTTGCGCTCACACGGAGACTTGCTACAAGTTTGACTTAAGACTCGTATGGTTTGGAGATTCTTCGCTGAACTCCCCAAAGTAATCCACAACGCGGCTATGTATTACATACAATTATACACACGTAAAACGTAATGAGATTACAAGGTCAAGAAAAGTAATTGTATAAGTAAATATAGAACTAGAGTAATAAAATTACCCGGTGCTAAAGTCTCTGGGGTTCTTATTGCTTGAGGTTCTCCAAAGCTTTGCAAGACTGCTCTATATAGAACTAGCTCACCAATGAGCTTATCATTCTCATCCAAATCAGGCACAAACCTTTTGAAAACTTTGAACAATCCTCACTTGACTTTCGCATTTTCCTCATTGGACAAAGAATCATCACTACTTTGAGAATATTTGTAGTAGATTATGGGTTTAGATATAACCCTGCTACAAACAAAAAATTATATACTTAAGTATAAATTTAAGAGAGTTGTAAAAACAATAACTAAAGTAAATCATAAGAAAATTGAAAATGTTTTTTACCTGCATGCAAAGGTCTATAAAGTTGATCATCTCATCTCTTGTCAATCATATTCCACACAAGAGTTCTAACACGCTTACACTCCCTTCTTGCTATATTTATCTTTGCTGTATCCTCACCAATGTTCTTTTTTATTTACTCCTTTGCACGATCCATTGCTTCATGCAAGTAACCTATGCACGACATCTCTTCGGTGTCCAATCTTATCACATCCACTAAAGGAGCCAAAAAACTACAAGCAAATTTTGCATTATCCCAAAACTTTTTCCTATGCGCAGTTCTATCAACTCTTCTTCCTTCAGTGGTCTTTGCATAATCATTTTTTGTCCACGCATTAGAGACAAACATCATTCTTAGTGCATTCTTATTTCTAATCATGCTCTCTAAAGTGTAGAATTGAGTGACAAATCTTGTAGCACGATCTATGCAACTCTTTATTGTTTATATATTTGCGCATGAGGCCTAGGACTCTACCATGGTTATAGACGTAAACAACGGACTTTGCATTTTTAGTGCAATTTGTATCTTAATCTAAATGAGAAGTTTTGGACTCACCAAGTTCTTTCACCATCAAGTTCAAGCAATGAGTCGCACAAGGAGCCCAAAATATTTTTGGATAATTCCCTTCCAATATTGAACTCGTACTTTTAAAATTTGAGTCATTGTCAGTGAAAAACTACAAATTTTAAAAAAAAGAAGATATAATTGAGTGATATCTATTCCACAATATCACTAATAAATGGAGACAAGTAGTAACAAAATCAACTTACTTGGACAATATTATTTTCTCCCACATCTTCAATGACTTCCTTCAATCATCTCCACTATGAGGTCTGCATGTTTGACATGTTCGGAAGCATCAATGGATTTCAAAAAGATGGTTTCTTTTGGACAATTCACCAAAAAATTAATCAAGCTTCGGCCTTTCTCATTCGTCCACAAATCTGACATAATGAAGCATCCATATCTTTTCCAATATGGTCTAAAACTGAATAAATATGGGTATCATGATACACTTCTTTCAATAAGGTGACCCTTATGTGATAGTAAGATGATGCTTCTAAACCTAAAAAAATATATTGCATAATGAATAATTTACGAGAATAAACAAACAATCATACATTCAATTATTTTTTTTTAAAATAAATAAATACCTCTTCCATATTTTTCAATTGCATAGATCATCTTGTGGAAGCTAGGGACATGCACGACATTGAAGGGTAGGCCAACATCACTTGCCCATATGGCAATAATCTTCCAAGCATCGTTCTTCTTTTGCTCTTTATATGAGTTAGAATGCTCAATTTGAATTTGCTTCATCTTCTCATAATCTGGCTTCAAATGAGCATCCATGGGCCCTCTTTGAGCACTAATAAGCTTCCTCTTCTTGCTTATGGTAGCATTGGGGATAGAAGGCCTTGAATCATTGCTTCCACCTTCGAGAATTTACAACTCTTCTTCGCCATCACTATAAAGAAATCATTCATGCCCTTCAAAGACATTATTAAGTCTTCTCTCACTTGTTCGATTTGAATTCTCGTCATTGTACTCGTTTATCCCCTTCATCATTTCCATGGTGACGTTAGGACAACCCGTCACATTTCCTGACTTGTAAAGAAGATGTTCCTTTGCTCGAGCAATCCCTCGCGAAAACTTCTTTCGACACAACTTGCAAACAATCTTCATGCAATTCGGGGGTACCATAAACCCGTATATTTCCAAGCAGGATCTTTAGAGAGAGATTTTCATGTAAAAGTTGCGGCATGAAATGAATGCGTAGAAATATTTCCTCCAATAGAACTCATTATTCTTCAAATAACACGTATTTTGAGCAATAAAAAAATCCATAGTAAGCTTTATTTGTCTAATTGTCTCCCTGCTTGTAAATGAAAAGAAATGAACAGAAAACTATCATTATATACAACATGTAAGTTAAGGCAGCCAATTGTAATGTTAGTTGGTTCATTTTCACATTAACCATGTGATTCTTTTAATGCTAATTATCCAAATAGATAATCATGACATACAACCAAGTACCAAGAAAGAAGAAACCCCAAGAACTACATGCAGTACATGTGCTACAGTAAAGAGTTATAGAAGCAAGTAAAGGTAACCTGGAGGAGCTGTTGTTGCTGCCGCAACTATTGAGAGGGAGGAGCTGTTGTTGCCGCCGAGCTGCTGTGAGGAGTTGCCATTGCTGCCGCTGCTATTGAGAGGGAGGAGGTTGAGAGGTTGAGGAGTGGAGATGATTGAGAGGGACGTCCGTGAGGTGGAGATTGAGAATTGAGATTGGGGTTAAGGTTTGGGGATGGGAAGTTGAGAGCGATATTGTTACAGGATAGAGAATGAAGAATAAGATAGGGTTGAAGATGGGGTTATGAGTTGGGTCAGGTCTTGTGGGATAGGGTTACGGGTTGGATCGGATCAGGTCGAAGAAAACTAATGTCGATCCAATTAATTAGTTAATCGGCTAAACGGTTTATCGGTCGATTAATTGAAAAATCGGCGATTATTCCCGATTTAATCTCCGGAATGCTTAATTACAAAAATCGCTTGAAATTTAATTAGGGTATGCCCTATTAGCGATTACTTGCCGATTTTCGCCGATTTTAACTGCGTAGCATATGACTAGTTGAAACCTAAATGCTTTGAAACACAAACAAACTCTAATAAAATATGACTAACAAACTCTAATAAGACACGTCCAACTTAAAATATACTCTAAAATGTTAATCACTTAAACTATAACTTAACCACGCTTTCACTTAAATGACACCAAAACAACCTTAAAAGACACCAACAAGCGTTCAATATGAGTACATGCTTTAGGAATTATATATTCTACTTTGAATCTCCTTCACACAACCAATCTCCTAAGTTGACACACGAATGAAGAATATCATGAGAGACAATAATTAGTAAAGACAAGCATTTCTAATTTAAAATGTTGTCTTCCTTGCAGGTAGGGGAGGGCGTAAAGGACATTAGCATTGGGGTCGAACGCATCCACCACATCATCTGATATCTGAGTCTTAAGTATGAGTTACTCTGGAAAGTGTTTAACAAACAGACACTCCCTGGAGGAGAGCGGAGTTCCGTGGATGTTTCTCTTCTCATTTGAAGAGGGAAACTCCAAGAGTTGTTGCCAAAAGCCCTTTTCTTTTTGCAACACAATTTATTTTCGCTCTGAATGCTTATAAATAGATACACCATGCAATGCATCATATCTATTTATTTTGTTCCGCCACGTCAACAACCGTAATTTTTTTTTCCTTTAGGCTTTTATACAGTAATTACTGTCATACACTTATTCGACAATTCACAGGTTACATCAAATGGTTGACTACTATACATATTCTTACAAAGAAGCTATGAGATTTCTGTCAATTATTTCTATGTTTTCTTAAATGTCCCTGTTGATCATGGAAGTCGGAGAATCTTCTCTATATGGGCACTGCTCTCCATTAGTTGGTGAGCCTATGCTACTTAATCCAGCAGCTGCTCGCAAGAAGAAAATAATGTGTAATATGAGAATGAAGTATATGCATGAAGTTGCGTTGTAGCTAGTTAGCTTCAACTACTACTTGATTTAGAAATGGTTTTTTATTTCTTTTTTCGCAAAGAAAACTGATTCTCTCCACAAAAGATGAATTATCACCTTTACCTAATCATGCCACTATTGAAATACAATTTCCTTGTACAGTAAGCTAGGCGGCTAGCAATCAAACATGAAAAATTCACTTAAGCATCTCCCACTAAGCCAATCATAAACAGCCATCCATTAGAATTTATTTATTAAGCTGTCAAGGTTACACTAGAGATTAGGGGCACCGATGTTGGTAAGTAATAACATCAACACCTGAATGATTAGAACTTGTGAAATGATTGAGATCACAGTACAATTAATCATTATAAAAGTCTAGAGCCATACTCTTTCCTTTAGGGGGCGTTTGGTACACGGATTGGGAAATTCCTAGGAATAAAAGGATTCTTGGGAATGTGAGGGTGGGAATGAAGATTCCCGGGAATGTTGCATTATCGTGTTTGGTATAGTACATTGTATTTTCGGGAATCCTTTATTATTATAATTTTTTATTCTAGTTTTTTGGGTTTTTTTTAATGTTTGTTATGAAAATCACATGAGAATGCTCAAATCCCATGATTTTAGGGAGGAATATATTTTTTTATTCTAGTTTTTTTGGTTATTTTATTGTTTGTTATGGAAATTCCATGGGAATCCTCAAATCCCATGGTTTTTGGGGGGAATGAAAATCCTTCCCAACAAAGAATTTTGATTCCCTTGGGAATCTATCAGTCATTCCAAAACTATGCTTGTCACATACCAAACAAGGTGATCTAAGAGGGAATATGGGATTCCCTTGCACATTCCCACATACCAAACGCCCCCTTAGTCTCTTCCTTGACACGTGCAACAAAATCTTCAGTCCTATATTTTATGCAGACATCAGCACCATAAGCTTTGCAGGGCTATCCTCTCTGATCATACCTACCTGTTCATTCTATGCTTCAAAGTGTTGTCTTGTATATAGATACACGAGATTCTCAAGAAATTGTATATTAGGCTACTTGGGCCTTATCCAACCGTCATATTGGGCTGGGATTCTTATGGGGCTTAGTCAAAGATGATTTGTAGCCCAAGTTATTCCAGATCAAACCCCTACAGACACGTTCATAGAGGTTTTTGGGATGCGGATTCGTGGACCCAAATAGCAGCTCTGATATTTCTTCCGGTTTTCCCAACTATATATTTTTCAAATAAAATCTCCTTCTCCCTCAAGAAGCCACATTGACCAACTTAGAATTGAAATTTCGGCGACAAAATTAACAACGAAGAAATCTCAGTTTGGAATTTTTCCTAGGTAATTTCCCTTTTATTTCAGCTCTTCTTACCCTTAAACCGTTGTAGTTATATAGAATCTAAGCTATCAAATTATTACTGAGAATCATTTGTTGATTAACATTTATATTAAAAATAATCCCATAAGTATAAACATATTAAAGTCATTTGGAGATTGCACTCTATATCTACCAAACTATTGATAATGTTGGTTATGAACGATAATTATAATGAGCCAATACCCTTTAATGCATGGTAAGAGCATCTGTAGTAGTTAAACCCCAAAATTTGGGTATTTGGCATTTGGTAAATGGCAAATAGAGGTGTTTGTTGCAGTCGTCAAAGCTAAAATTTAGCTGTTTACCCAATTTTTTTATAATAAACATGACAAACGGAACCAGTTCTTCCGTCCGTCATAATTGTTTTTTTAAAATATATAAATTATGGTCGGATGAAACTTTCATGTTTTGTCCGACCATATCGCGCAAAACTTTGAACGGACGAAGGATCATGCTTCGTCTTCTATATTTTGGCTTTTGTCAAATCCTCTGCTAAAATGGCATGCCATTGTTCATCTCCAACCCAAAATTTGGGTAAATAGCCAACGACTATAGATGCTCCAATGGCTTGTTTGTGTGAGGTTGTCGCTTGAATAATAGTCCCACTTGACAAAATTAAAGAGTTGGATCAATAATTAAATTACCCTTTGGGTCAAACGAGCAATTAGCTAATTTACCAATTATCCATTTAGGCTATTGGGCCTAGAAATAATGGGTTGTAGCTACTACATACTTCTCATTGTAAAGCTTGGATAGAGAACAAGAAGTAGGTAGTGAATACATCTGAAGTGTCATGCCTTTGTGTATTGCATTTAACTACAATTATATAACTTAGGCTCTATTTGGTAACAAAGTTTAGATAAAAGTTATCTTTAACTTTAGAGGTACAAAGCATGCTAACTTTTGTAGTCATACTGTACCCTTACCTCCATTTTAAAGTTAACTTCATAGTTAAGGAAACATAGGTAAGAGTGGAGTTTAGATAAATATGGTTTTTTCTCAGTTTTTGGGGAAAGATAATTGTAGTTATCTTAACCCCAAAATGAATCCCAAACATACCAAATTTAGGATAGCTAGAGTTTGTTAAAGCTATAAGAAATGACTTTACTTATCCTAACTTAACTTTGTTTCCAAACATAGCCTTAATGGTGAGAGCACAGTGTTTGATTCCTACGTATGAGGAGTGATTTCTTATTCATTGGCACATTTTTCTTGATTTAGGTTAATTCTCATGTTGAGATGGGCACATCGGGGACAAGTTAAGTGATTTTCTTCATCGAGAAGAACAACTTATGATTTTCAATGGACCTTTCCATGAATTATAGAACACATTCATCTTTAGGTTTGAGCTCATATAGTTTAGGTGAAAAGTATGTAATTGATTGATCATTCACCCAATTGGATTTAAAAGTAAACTAAAGTTACGACAAAAAGGGGGGCCCTTATTGTTCAAATGTTACAAAGCTTCTACATTAATATACTTATACATCTTAATCTAACAATCTGTGTATTCTCATTCAGCATGAAGAGTAAACTGTGCTGTATCAATTTCCTAACATGGAAACTTAGCTATCCTTACACATGATGGTAATGGAAGAATTTCGTTGTTATTGTTGTTGTTGTTATTAATATAGTCTTTTTAAGTTTTATAGGTATGAGGATTCAGGTGTGCTTATTGCTTGTGAGGGTGTTCATTCTTCTCCAATTTCTTCATGGAGTACTATTGTGGGGCAAAGATGGGCACTATGCAACTTGTAAAATAGCTGAGGTTAACACATAAACCAGTTTTGCATTTTTCCTAAACACCCGAGTTACATGCGGCTGTCTTCATGCATGCACTACCTTTGAAAGTTGTGGTTGCTGTAAATTATTACTGCAATTTCATAAATTTATGCGCTGCGAATTTTTTTGTTAAGTGCAAAATTTCTAATATGACTAATGCATTGTATTTGATCAGGGTCTCCTGACTGAAGATGCAAGGTCAGCTGTCAAGATGTTGCTTCCACTCCATGCTAATGGTGATCTGGCTGCTCTTTGTTCTTGGCCGGATGAAATCAGACACCAACACAATTGGCACTGGAGTGGTCCTCTACATTATATAGATACACCAGACTTCAAGTGCAACTATGATTATTGCCGTATGTTTGATTTCATTTAATAACTTGTCTTCCTTTTTTTTTTTTTGATAAACAGGGTAGAGCCTAGGGCTCCTGCAAATAGCATACAAAAAGGAAATAGTACAGCCAATAACTTATCTTCCTTAATTTATATATATTTTTTCCCACGTGGATCAATTCATAGCAAGGCTGTTCTCAACTAAGCTACTTTTTCCTGTAAATATTTCCTGTCCGACAAAGTTATTTTTATCAGTGATAAGTAATTTTCCCTGGATAAAGCATGCACCCGATGTTCCTTTGATAATAAAGAACCATAAATGCATTCTGTATCTAACCATAATGTTCAAAGAACTTGGTCACTGATATGTCAAGAAATGTTATTGATGTTGATACATTGGACATTTTATGAGTGGTGAAACTTATTATAATGTCGATTATTTTTTGTAGTATAGTTTGTTTAGATATATGTTTTAGACTGTTTGACGTCCATTTTCACTTTCCAATAGATTGAATGGAATGGCACTGCTAACATGTCCATGCAATTCATATTCTACTTCCTGGACACATGGTGGACATCCTTGTGCATGCCAACAATTTTAGAGTATCTTTTGACTTTTACAAGATACTTCTCTTGCACATATCCATTACTCCTAAACAGTCTTTTGAATACATTGTATAACTTGTCATATGATTTTTCTTTCTTTCAAGTTGTATATTTTAATTTGCAAAGCATTTAATTTTTTTTATGAAGATGCAAACTTAAAATGAAGATGAAAAGCTAAGACCTGTTTACTAAGACGGGCGATGCTTATTTTACATTATTTAGAGCATCCACTGTCGTTGGCTAAAAACTCAAAAATTAGAAATCGATTTAGAAATATGCCTGACAGTCGTTTGCTAAAAACCCATAATTTAGGATAGAAATGAACATTAGTCTGCTAAACTTAGCAGCGCCTTTAGACAATTGCTAAATATAGGAGACAGACGATGTTCATCCGTTTGACGAAAGGGATGGATAAAGATATGCCGTCTAGTTAAATAAAAAAAAAAGAGACGGATGAAGATCTTCCGTTTCTCGTCGATTTTTTTTTTTTATAAAAAAAATCATTGAAAACACGCCAGACGGATGGTGTTCCGTCTAGTGTGTTTTTTTGTTTTTTAAATTTATTTAAAAAAAAATTGAAAAACACCCAGACGGATGATGTTCATCCGTTTGGTGTGTTTTTTTTATAATGATTTTAACAAACTAAAAAAAAAATCCGGACGGATGAACATCATCCGTTTGGTGTGTTTTTGACTTTTTTGATTTTTTTGATTTTTTTTTACCGAATACCCAAAAAAATAAAAAAATACAAAGACGGAAGATGGCCTTCCGTCGATTCTATTTTTAGACTTGGACGACTGCAGCGTGGTCCTTCTATTGCTATTTCTAAATACTATATATAGCAATGGACATAGAAAACGATAGTGGATGCTCTTAGGGGGTGAAAGAATATAGATAGGTTGTTCTCTTGTATTTTTTTTAATGATTGTGCATGTATGATATGCCCCATGGATGTAGGTCAAGTTTGGGTGTACCCTAAGCAGTTAAAATCGGTTTTCGGAACTAATCAGTCTCAGAGCGATTAAAGGTTAATCAGTTAATCCGAAAATAATTGGGCATTGAATTGACACACACACACACACACACACACACACACACACATATGTGGAAGTCTTCCATTGTGCTCCACCTATGGTGCACACGGCGTGTGCACTTGGCCTTCCCACCTTCGTATCGACGATCCGAACCGTTCACATTGATCTACACATCTAAATTAGTCTAAATATGTAAAATCAAATCATTTGAAATTCATTTGCCCATCCATTGAAGTGTTACAAAATTGTATGGCTGGAAATTATCGTTTTTTATAGTCACATGATGGATGGGCAAATAAGTTTCAAATAATTTAATTTTACATATTTAGACTAATTTAGATGTGTAGATCAATGTGAACGGTTTGGATTGTCGATGCGAAGGCGGGAAGGCCTAGTGCACAACGGAACATTACTCTCTCTCGCTCGCGCTCTCTCTCGCTCTCGCTCTCTCTCCCTCTCTCTCTATATATATAAATAAATCTATATAATAAAACACAAAGAAAGCTATCAAGTGGCTATCCTTCAATCCCCCCAAAATCAAAGGCCCAGATCTAACCTCACAAAACACATTTTCCCCCCAAAACTCAAATTCAAATCCCCCCAAAACAACTCCTTTATTTATTAAATTATTTCTTCTCTCTCGATATCTCTCTCTCTCTCTCTCTCTCTATATATATATATATATATATATATATATATATGGGGAAAAGGGGTATGAGCAACTTGCTCATTTAGTAAATAAGCAATTGATGATGTGGCATGCATGTGATTGAAAAATTCTTAAAAGAGTTAGTTGTCCAATGTATCACATGCATGCCACATAATCACTTGTTCATTTACTAAATAAGCAAGTTGCTCATATCTCTTTTACCCTATATATATATATATATATATATATATATATAGATATAAAAACATGGACTTTTATTCACAACTAATTATTGTCATACTATTCAAACTTGAGCTACATAATTGTTGATTTACTGTTTACAAGGCTTTTCAATACTGTATCGTTCTGAAGACGTGCCATAGGCACGTGCCCACGGACAAATCTAGTATATATAATAAAACACAAAGAAAGCTATCAAGTGGCTCTCCTTCAATCCCCCAAAATCAAAGGTCCAGATCTAACATCACAAAACACATTCCTCCCCCCACAGAAGTTTTCCCCCAAAATTTAAATTCAAATCCCCACACTCCTTTATTTATTTATCTCTCTCTCTCTCTCTCTCTCTCTCTCTATCTATATATATATATATATATATATATATATATATATATATATGTGGAAACATGAACTTTTATACCCCAATTTATAATTATTTTTCAACCTATACTAATGAAAACATGGACTTTTATTTACAACTAATTATTGTCATACTATTCAAACTTGAGCTATATAATTGTTGATTTACTGTTTATAAGGCTTTTCATATGCTGTATCGTTCTGAAAACGTGCCGTAGGCACGTGCCCACGAGCAAATCTAGGCCTTCCCGCCTTTGTATCGACGATTCGAACCGTTGACATTGATTTACACATAAATTAGTCTAAATATGTAAAATCAAATCATTTGAAATTCATTAGCCCATCCATTGAAGTGTTACAAAATTGTATGGCCGAAAATTGTTGTTTTCTATAGTCACATGATGGATGAGAAAATAAATTTCAAATAATTTGATTTTACATATTTAGACTAATCTATATGTGTAGATCAATGTGAACGGTTCGGATCATCGATACTAAGGCGGGAAGGCTGAGTACACATGAGTGCACATGGAGGCATAGTGCACAACGGAATATTTCTCTCTCTCTCTCTCTCTCTCTCTCTCTCTCTCTCTCTATATATATATATATATATATATATATATATATATATATATATATATATATATATATATATATATATATTAGAGAGAGAGAGTCCCCTTCTGTTGTGCACCACCCATGGTCACACGGCGTGTGCACTCGGCCTTCGGGCGATCATATCGACGAGCCGAACCGTTCACATTGATCTACACATCTAAATTAGTCTAAATATGTAAAATCAAGTCTTTTGAAATTCATTTGCCCATCCATCATGTCATTATAAAAAAAAACGATATTCGGCCATACAATTTTGTAACACTTCAACGCATGAGCAAATGAATTTCAAAACACTTGATTTTACATATTTAGACTAATGTAGATGTGTAGATCAATGTGAATGGTTCAGATCGTCGATATGAATACTCGAAGGCCAAGTGCACATGCTGTGCACCATGGGTGGTGCACAGCGGAAGGGGTCTATATATATATATATATATATATATATATGGGTAAAAGGGATATGAGCAACTTGCTCATTTAGTAAATGAGCAATTGATTATGTGGCATGCATGTGATACATTGGACAACTAACCCTTTTAATGATTTTCCAATCACATGTATGCCACATCATCAATTGCTTATTTACCAAATGAGCAAGTTGCTCATACCCTTTTTTCCATATATATATATATATATATATATATATATATATATATATATGAAAAAAGTCTTTATATATGAAAAAAGTCTATCCTCGCAGAAGTATATGACTCGCAGAAGTATATGATCAAGAAGATCTTAAGTCTTGAAAGACAAGTTAACACGTGAAATATCAAGTTTAATGTCACTAATTAAGTAAGCATACCTTAAAATCAGAGACAGTACATTCAAAATATTAAACAAGGCCACAATAGTACATTATCTAACATCTAAGTAACGCTATGTAACATCAAATTATTTTATAGCAAGTTAACTAATAATAAAAAAATGGAGAAAGGGACAGGGTATCGAAGGGTGACGGGGGTTGACATCGGGAGGCATGGGGAGGCATTGAGTTGGGTTGTCGTTGGCCACTGCTGTTGCCGCCGCTGTTGTTGGAGATCGGGGTTAGGGTTTGGGATGGGAGGTTGAGAGGGAGGCCTAGGAGATTGAAGATTGAGAGTGGGAGTGAAAGTTGAGATTGGAAGTGGGAGAGGGGATTGGAAGTGGGAGTTGTTGCTGGCATTGCGGAGGACCAGGAGATTGAAGATTGGGAGTGGGAGTGAAAGTTGAGATTTGAAGTGGGAGAGGAGATTGGAAGTGGGAGTTGTTGCTGGCATTGCTGTTGCTGTTTAGGGATAGGGTTTGGGAGGGAGGACGAGATTCAAGATTGATATTGGAAGTGGTAGTGAGAGTGGAGATTTGAAGGTGGAGATTGAAGATTAGAAGTGGGATTGAAGATTGGAAGGTGGAGATTGAAGACTGTTGTGGGGTCGGGTCAGGTCGGGTTGAGGAAGAGTTTTTTGGACCGATTTAATCGGGTAATCCGATTATTCCCGATTATTTCGCAGGTTTGCTCAATTTTATTAATCGCTATCTGATTACCGATTAATCGACTGATTAATCCAATTTTAATTGCATAGGCCATGTATTTATGAGCTTAATTTCTTGTTTGTTTTACTTCTGCATACTGGATGTGGTAGATTTTCTGTTGCAAACTGGAAAGAGCTTTCTTCCCTAATAAACTGGTGATCGACTAATTAATCCGATTTTAATTGCATAGGCCATGTATTTATGAGCTTAATTTCTTGTTTGTTTTACTTCTGCGTACTGGATGTGGTAGATTTTCTGTTTCAAACTGGAAAGAGCTTTCTTTCCTAATAAACTGGTTTGAGTTGCATAAGAGCATCTTAGTCGTTGGCCAAATTTCCAAATATAGAAAATTTTGGCCAAAAACATGATGCTTCGTTCTCTAAATACCCAAAATTTGGGTTTGAGGGGAACAATGCTCTTCTATATTTAAGAAGAGATACATGATTTTCCAAATTATGGCAATCAAAAGATGATTTTGCGTCTGTCTAAAAATTTAATCCTTTTTTTTTGGACGCAAGTGATCTTGTGTCCGATCAAATTTTTTTTTTATTTTAAAAAAAATTGTCGGACGCAAGATGATCTTGCGTCCAATCAAAATTTTAAAAAAAATAGAAATAAAATAAATTGTCGGACGCAAGATCATCTTGTGTCTGATCAATTTTTTAAATAAAAAGTTGGCCGATCAAATTTTTTTTAAAAAAAAACTTTTAAAAAAAATGGTTCGATTAAAAAATGGTCTGATAAAAATAAAATTGTCTAAAAAAAATTTCGTCGGATGCAAAATCATCTTGCGTCCGATCAAATTTAAAAAAAAAAAATTAGTAGGGACGCAAGATGATCCCTCGTCCCGTATATTTGTAATTTAAAAAAAAAATCATAAATTTTTAATGGGATGCTAGATCATCTACCGTCTGTCATTTTGTAAAAAAGTTATCATATTTTGAGTCCAAACGACTACAACACGAAGTCAAATTCCTATTTCTAAAAGTCAAATATGGAAAATTTGAGTTTCAACGAGTACAGATGCTCGAAGATGAATCATGGTTTCAAATTTCGGTTGTTAATAAGATGTGCTGGCTGCATGGATCAAAATTTTGCTTAATGAAATATCCAATATGTCCGTATTACCAAAAATGAAAATCAATACCTATACCAATGCCAAGTTTTGAACCATAGATAAACTGCGATTTCTGTTATGATGAGACCAAGATAAGGGAAGCGAGATAATGAGAGAGAGAGAGAGAGAGAGAGAGAGAGAGTGAGAGAGAGAGAGAGAGAGGACAGTCTCTTGTATCCTCTTAATTCATATTCATCATTGTAGATTTCTCATGCTTTGGGGTTTGGTTAACCTTCTAGTACATAATATGTATTAATGTCAGCAAAACTCTAAACAGCTCCTTGTAGGCTTGGGGTTCTTTTAAACATTTTAGTGTGCTTTTATGTTCATCTCCAAAATTCTGCTTGAAGTTTTGATTAGGGGTCACCTGTTTACTCTCTCTCTATTTTCTGGACGAAAATGAAGTATAATTGATGCCTTAAATAAGACCCTCTCTATGTTTCCTTTCACAGGCGATTGCCATGATTCCTTTGGAAAGAAAGGAAGGTGTGTTTCAGGAGCGATATATAATTATTCTATTCAGTTGGAAGCTTATATGAACCCTCAGTTAGAAGAGAAATGTAAAGTATACTGATACACCGAATTGTACTGGCCTGAGAAAGTAATATGGTTCTATAACAAGGACATGTTTGGCATTTGGTTGCAGATAATCTCACGGAGGCGCTCCTGTTCTTATCACATTTCATGGGGGACATTCATCAGGTTTGATTTCTTAGTATTGAAACTGTTACCATTTAGATAATAAAGTAAAGTTGCGGGCAATAAATATTTCAAAATTGCATCTCAAAATTGATATTGGTTTTATTTTATAATCGTTTCTATAAACTGCTCAGCTTCAAGTCTCAGTTGGTGGATGGAACGAAATGCAGAGAATCCTATAGTTTTTCATGTTAGAATATTTGTTTGGTATTTAGGTCTGATGGTAGTGACACATGTTAACTTCCTTAAGCAACAGTAAAGTGTATGTAATATTTGTATACTAGGTTTGCCCGTTGACACGTGCCTACGGCACGTCTTCGGAACGATGCACCTTGTTTGATCATATAAAATAGTTTTGGTGGTCCAGAAAATTAATTGAAGTAGCAAACATAGAGCAAAAAACATATTATATGATTTTTTTGATTTTTTTTGAATTATTTTTAAAGTTTTTAAAATTTTAATTTTTTTAGTTTTTAAAATTTTTGAAGTTTTTAAAATTTTTATTTTTATTTTTATTTTTTGAATAGAAGAGGGAGGGAGAGAGAGAGAGGGAAAAAAAATATAGGAGTTGTTTTGAGTGGGAGATTTGAATTTGAGTTTTGGGGGGAAAATATGTTTTGTAAGGTTAGATCTGGGCCTTTGATTTTTGGGCGGATTGAAGGAGAGCCACTTGATAGCTTTCTTTGTGTTTTATTATATAGATTTCTAAGATGGTCTAATGAACATAGTAAACATTTTATACTTTTTAACAACCTGAATTTACGCTTCAAGTAATTCAATTTCTTGCTTAGTTCAGTCCTTGTATCTAGTTATCACACGAGTGACATATGGAGCTTCTCATTTTAAGTATTAGCTAAGATGATGAAGTTTTCTTATCTTTAACGAAGTTTTTTTTTATCTTTACTAACTTTTTTTTTCTCTTCCATTGTAGCCACTGCATGTTGGTTTCACAGGAGATGAAGGTGGTAACACAATAATAGTTCGTTGGTACAGGCGTAAGTCCAATCTGCATCATGTAAGCTTGGATATACACCTTCTCTGTTTTCCTACAGAGGAGCTCCTTGTTGGTTGAAGATTTTTCTTTCTTAATAAAATTAACCGATGATCTTTCTCTATAAGGATAAATTAACCTTTTCTGGTGAATCTATTAATTTTCTGTTTGCAACTTGGCTTGATTTAAAAGTTACGCATAGTACCTTTCAGTCAAATTTTACTATTTATAGTTATGTAAGCATTCTGCATTTTTATTTCTTCCAGGTATGGGATAACTTGATTATTGAGACTGCACTGAAGCAAATGTATGACTTGAATATCTCAACTATGGTTCAAAGCATCCACACTAATATTTCAGTATGTGTTCCATCGCAATGTTATTTTGTTATTAGACAATAGCAAAAGCTTAACCTTTTTCCTTCTCCTTTTTCTTTGAGATTATAAAAGTGGTAACTTTTCCTCGCTAAATCCTGGAAATGAAGAAACATTTTACAGAATGCTATACTTTTTACATATGATATTATGGAAATAGACTTCCTGGTAATACCAAATCTAAATTGTTAGTGAAATGTGTAGGAATTTTAGTTTCTCCATTGTGTAATATAGAGTGCAGATGGATCTGGATTTTGTTGACTATAGTAAGCCGAGTATCTTGTTGTTGAGGGGAAAGTCATTGTCAACTATAGAGTGCAGATGGATCTGCTCACTTCTCCAACAATCTACATTAAGCTTTTCGTAAAATACCAACTACAATCCAAATGTGCTAATAGGAAGCACAAAATTTACCTGTGTTTCAGATCAAAAAGAAAAACTGTGGGGTTATTCGAGTATAATTGCACAAAGTTGAAAATTTTGCCTTATGTTTTATTATGCTATGGACAAGGCATCCTACTCATCCTGCAGATTAACAGGACCTAGTTGGGATAACATATATATTTATTCCGCTTAATTGTAATTCATTTTACTAACTAATTTCTATTTTGTTTTTGTTGTAATATAAGTTTCGTTCTTTTTTTTTTTCCATTTCTTCAAGAACAGCAGGATTGGTCTACTGTAATTTCATCTTGGGGAGACTGTGCCTTTAATCAGACAGTTTGTCCAAACCCGTAAGTCGACTCTTGGTTTTTAGTTAATTTATAGTTGAATCTAGAGAATTTTCACTGAACTGTTTATTTGCTATCATAAAATGTTGATTTAGTTTTTAACTCTGCAGATATGCTTCTGAGAGCATCAGTTTAGCCTGCAAGTTTGCATACAGGAATGCCACTCCAGGAAGCACCCTAGGAGGTCTCTCTCAAAAATATAACTTAATGACTTTAGTTAATTGCATAACCGATTGTAGGCTTGTGTTTACATTAATGGTGGTTTTGTACAGATGAATACTTCCTTTCTCGCTTGCCAGTCATTGAGAAGAGGCTCGCCCAAGGTGGGGTCCGCCTTGCTGCCACCCTCAACCGTATCTTCCTCTCCCGTCATCCTTCAATCTTTACAGCCTAAGCCGGATCTATGCGAGATATGAATTTATACAAATTGCATCACCTACTGATGTTATTTCACTGTTCTTTCATGTATCATTCAGTTTAGATTGCTTCTTCCTTTGGTAGTTTTTCCCTATATTTTTTTCCCATATGTTTACTTTTAAATGCAAAGCTATTTGTTTATTTTGAAACTTTGAACTTCAAGTGAGAGAAAATGGTGGAATTGAAATTTGTGCTTGAAGAACTTGTCTGAATGTTGTTTTCTTGCCTACTAGTAGTGGTGCTGTTGAATTGTTATATTTCAATATTTTTGTTAGTGAAAATAATACTGCAGAGATGGGCTGTGACACAATGTAGACTGGTGATGAGCATCAGTGAATTCCATTTTTTGATTTTTAATATATTAGCAGCGCATAATTTCATATTGTATTATATATTGGTTCTTCGGATATTGTGGTTCCCATAATTCCTAACAATCAAGACCCACTAATAAGAAGTAGTTGTCAATGGCAAAGACATAAAATCTTATGTTACATCTCTCATATTATAATTCTCATATTATAATGAAAGAGTTGGAGTTGTCGTTTGTAAATTTACCAACTTATGTTTGTAATACCAACTTATGTGCATCATTCATGCATAACTAATATAAAAGAGATTGGGTTCGAGGCAATATTACATCAAAATTTTTACGTTTAAAAATATATATTTATTAAGACGTGCATCACATGTGTGAATTACCAGTTTGGGTAGAATTTTCTTTAAATTATTTTACTTGGAGTTTAAAAAAACTACTCTAATTTATGGAATGCTGATAATCCCTCCATTCCAAAATATAAGTTATTCTAGTTTTTTTTTTTCTTCTAAAATATATGTCATTTTTGGTTTTGGATGGAGATGTATTAACATTTTTAAATGTTAATGAATAAATTTTCTATGAGATTTTCGATTTTATCATTGTCATCAATTAAATGTTTCACCTTAAAAAAAAATACTAGCTCATTTAAGAGTAAGAGGAGGACAAATTTGACATTTTATAGCTAGTTCATTTAAGAGCTGCAATAATCAAAAATATTTTTTATTTTTACACTAACCTAGGTGTTTCTAAATATGTGTAGGAACTTACAATGACTTATATTTTGCACCGTATAGAGTATATAATAGTATTAAATTTGTGAGGATTAATATGTTTAAAAACCTCTATTAACTGAAGAAAGCAATTATAAGTTCAATGACACATGGAGTTTCAAGAGGATTTAAAGGGATGAGCTGCTTTTATTGCTGGTTCAGGTTCTTCCTTCACTCCCTTAGACCCGGGCCTGCTTAAACCTCTGCCACTTTCTTGGGATAGAAATTATTATTTTTGAATTAAATTATTCATTAAAAGAGATAAGGCACCCTATATTACCTCTTATTTTTCTGTAATTCTCAATTACCCCAATAAATTACACAAATTCGACCACTCTTGCCTTTTGTTTTCCCAGTGTTGTTCAAACCCACCATTTCCTTTTTTTTCTTTTTTTTTTTTTTTGTACAGAAGAAAAATATGGCTATAATGAGTCTAGGAGCAAAGGGAGAGGCCTTCCATTTAGAAGGCCAAACATGGTGTGTTCATCATTTATTGTTAGTGGTTTGGATGTTCTCTTTCTCTTTCTTTTTTACATGAACTAAACAAAATAAGCATTTTTTTTTCCTTGCAGGATATGCAAGAATGAGCTTCCAAGTGACATCATAATTAATATAGGAGAGATATCCTTTCATCTTCATAAGGTGTGCCTCTGTTTCCTTTTCATTTTTGTCGGTTTTTATGCTTGAATTGATAATTTTTTGGTTATTGTAACTGGGATTTTCGGCAATATACTTACTTGTAAGAATAAACATAAATTTAACTAAGAAATGTTACTCAATTCCAGAATGTTAGGTGTTGTATATGTGAGGATTTTCGTGCCAAGTACTGTTTACTGGACAGTGTTAAATTTCTAAGGGATACCATTTTGTGGAAATGGCCTACATCTTAAATGATTTAACAGGACTTTTTAGAGGGTGAAGATATATACGTAAAGATATGAAGGGATATACGTTCATTGTCAGTGAATTGTTTTTCTAAGTATAAGAAGGGTCATCCCCCCTCCTCTGAATATGAGAAGTTTTGCTCAATATAAGCTCCGTAGAGAAAGTTTTGAACTTGTACTCTCTAACTTGTACCTCTTCTGCTTGAATTTCTTCAAGCCCTTAGTGTTAATAATGAAACATGAAATGCTCATTCCTTGTAAGAACATGAAATTGTGGCAGATGAAGTAAAATGGATGGGGTTACCTATTTTGTATAATTAGCAAAGACCTGCGCTGCACATTCATTCTATTCAAAACTTCAGGAAGAAGTGGAATTAAGAATAATTGTTCAGAGCATCTACAATCGTTTGCTATATTTGTCATTTTCTCATATTTTGAGAAACGATGGCCTGCTGTCGTTTGCTATTTTGTCATATTTTGACAAAATCGCTACAGTCGCTTCTCATATTTGAGAAACGAACTGACGATTCTCAAATTATAGGGGACGAAACATGTTGTTCGGACGAAACATGTTCCGTCCCTAATTTTTTTATTTTTTTTTAATGGGATCAGACGGAACATGCTGTTGCGTTTGACCCTTTTTTTTTTTTTTTTTTTAAAAATGATCAGACGGTACAACATTTACCGTATGGGATAAAAAAATAAAAAATCGCTTAAACGGGACATTCGTTTCAAGCTTTTTTGGCTTGGACAGGGACAACATGTTCCGTCCAGCCCAAAGTTTTGATTAGGTTAGTGTATAATTGTTAGGTTAGTGTATGATTAAGTAGGTTATAATATATATATTATTATTTAATTTATTTAATTAACCTATTTTAATATTTAATCATTAATTAATTAACTCTAAAAAAAAACGGACGAAACATGTATTGTCTTTATCAAATTTTAGCAAATCACTGTTGTACTGAAATTCTCATATTACTATTTTCATTTGTCATTTTGCCATATTTTTTAGCAAACGATTGTGGATGCTCTAAGGCATGAGACCAGGGCTGGCCCTGACTTTCGGGGGCTGAGGCGAAAGGCCCAAATAATTATTTTTGGGGACCCCTAGTAACAATATAATTTTTTTACGCGCAAAATGCGTGTCTATATTTACAAGGAAAATACAAATTTGGGGGCCCCTGAAATTGCAAAAGGTCCGGGGCCTGAGGCGGCGGCCTCATCTGCCTCATGGTGGGGGCCGGCCCTGCATGAGACTTATAAGATTCCACAGTTCAATACTTGCTACTAAACATAAGAAAACTGAGTGTGTGCATCTTAATGGGTTTTTTATAATGTTTTTTTGCGTAGACATGGTAATGCACGCTAACATTTCTCCCAACAATAATGTTGAGGAAAAGTTACTCTATACTGATGATAGATTGGAACGATCCCAACTAATATTCAGTAAAAAATTTAGCATGAACATTATCTATATTTGCTCAAAGAAAGAAACATTATCTAAAAAGATGAATAGTTTTTTCTTCTTTTTGTAACGAGAAGGATAAGAATTTAATTATAAGTACTGGTATCTAACATGCATGAATCTTCAGCCATGTTGCAGAATTATGATTTCGAAGAACCGTGTTGTTGCGATGTTTTCTAATTCAGAAGCATTGCATTAGCTGATTCAAGCTTAAATCTCTTGATGCATTAAGCTCTACAGTTTTTATCTCGTGCAGTTTCCATTGCTTAGTAGGAGTGGCCTACTACAAAGTATGATCAGTGAATTCCACAGTGGAAACACAAAAGACTTTATCTTACATCTCCACGATCTACCAGGTGGTCCCAAGGCTTTTGAGCTCGTAGCCAAATTCTGTTATGATGTCAAGTTCGATCTCAACCCTCTCAACGTCGTCTCAGTCCGATGTGCTTCAGAGCACCTCCGAATGACTGAAAACTACATTGAAAACAATCTCATCCAACAAACCGAAAATTTCCTCACCGAAATCTTTGAGCACAATTGGAATGATACCCTCCGAGTTATGGAAACATGTGAATCCCTTCTTCCACTCTCCGAAGACCTCGAAATAGTACAAAGATGCATCAATTCCTTGGCACAAAAAGCATGTACTGACCCAACCATCTTCGGTTGGCCCTTTGCTAGCACTACTATTAGTGCAGAGAGTACTTCAACAAGTAGTAGAGTAATGTGGAATGGGATCAATACAATTGGAGAGAAACCCAGATCCCCAAAAGCAGATTGGTGGTATGAAGATATTTCTCTCTTAAGTCTACCTCTGTATAAAAGACTAATCTTGGCCATCAAGTCGAAAGGAATGACCCCAGAAACCATTGTGGGCTCTATTAAGAATTATGCGGTGAAGCATTTAACGATATTAAGTACTATGCAATCAAGCTCAATTTCAGCCCAATCTGAGAGTGAACAAAGAGTTGTTATTCATGAGTTGGTTGAATTGCTGCCTTTTGAAAAAGAAGCAAATTCAACCAGGTTTTTGGTTTGTTTGCTTAGAGCTGCAATGATTTTACATGCAAGTCCTTCATGTTGGGAGAATTTGGAGAGAAGAGTAGGTGCCCAGTTGGATGAAGCTACACTGGAAGATATACTGATACCGAATTTAGGGTATACCTGTGGAGACCATTTACGACATTGATTGTGTACAAAGAATTGTCGAGAGTTTCATGTCAGTAAATGATTCAGGAAGGAGTGTGTTGTCTTCGGGGATAGTGGATGAAGGGCAGTACTTGATGGATACACCTTCTTCGTTGACTCGGATTACAATGGTGGCGAAGCTTGTGGATGGCTTTCTAGGGGAAATCGCATCTGATGTTAATTTGAAGTTTCCGAAGTTTCAAGCGTTGGCAGCAGCTATTCCTTCTTATGCTAGACCATCGGATGATGGCATTTACAGAGCCATTGATATATATCTCAAGGTAAAATTCATTTCTCAGTATGGCCTTAATCATCGTTTAATTTGGGGGAAAAGGTCGATAAGTACATAATTAACTGAAAATTTACTTGCTTCATCAGTCAATCTTATCATCGACAGTACTGTAAATAAAAAGGAATTGCATAAGTACGAAAATAAATGATTCATTGAGCAAATTTTTTTAATTTAGAATAGATATGTTGTGACCTTACAAAAGATATTGCGCTAAACCGAGCAGAATGGAAAACCTGGATTTATATAGCTGACCTCAACTAGTTAGGAAAAAAGCTTTGTTGTTGTTGTTGTTGTTGTTGTAGGCGGATAGATATGTTGTGCAATTTGTGAGCAAAATGGAGTAATAGTGACAAGAACTAGAACCCAAAGAATCTCCACGATTAATTAAAATATATAACTTTGAGAGATATTTTGATGAAAACAATGTCAAAAACTCAATGTTTTCAGATGAAGCTGAAACTATGGTACAAGTGTTAACAGCCAACTGGAAAGGAGTTTTTTTTCTCTAAAGGAAACCTTGGAGAATTTCTTTTATAATAACCCATTAGTTTCAGTTCAATACCATATAGTTTGCTCACCATCTTCATTTCCTATTTTCAGTCACACCCTTGGCTCCCCGATTCTGACAGGGAGCAGCTCTGCCAGCTAATGAACTGCCAAAAGCTCTCCTTAGAAGCCTGCACGCATGCCGCCCAAAATGAGAGACTCCCCCTTCGAGTCATCGTCCAAGTCCTCTTCTTCGAACAGCTTCGCCTCCGAACCACTATGGCTGGCTGGTTTTTTGTCTCTGACGACATGAACAATGCTGCACGTAGCCAGCATGGAAACTTGATGTTGCCCAAGAGCACCAATCCTGAGATCATTCAGAACCAAAAGGGTAGCATTTGCGATGAAAGTGATGAGAAGATGGGCATGGATGATGAGCAAGTGAGAATGAAAATCTTGCTACTTGAGAGGGAATGTTACACTTTGAAGAGAGAGCTTGGGAAGCTCGAAAGAGGGAAAGGATTCTGGGAACGTCTGTGTAACAAGATTGGAGCGCGATCACGCCATCATCATAATGACAAACAAGGGTTGTTGGAGTGCTAGAACCATTGTTAGCAGACTTTCTTCTGGGTTGCTTTTCCTCTCCATATTTGGTTGTATTGGTTTTCTTTTCTATTATCATTCGAAGGGATGATCTGTGTTTCATTAGAAATATATGTTGTTGTATATGCATATTATTAGAGTTTGCATTTTGTAAAGGTTTAGACCCAAAGAAAATTATCTATAAGTGATGCTCTTTGTTTTTTGGGTGTGGGGGCAACATGTGTGAGTTCTTGTAATTTGTATCGTGAAGTCCTGATGCAGTACTGGCACTGGTCCGACCCCGGATAGCGGGAGCCGGCTCGGAAGTAGGAGCGGTGAGGCGGGGACCTGGTGCTCGGCTCAGATCTAGCTGCTCGGCATGGATCTGGGGGCTCGGCTCGGTCTTGGGTACCTGCACACTGCCTAGAAACACTGGGAGAAATTCCGGCGACAGGCCCTCCGATGTTCTAGTCAGTTACTCGGAAAAGCAACAGTAGCTAGGGTTCAGGGGCAGAAAGTTTGATTACCTTTGAATGAAGGAGGGGGTCTGGTATTTATAGGTAAAGAAAAAACGGGTCTGGGACCTGAGCGGGCCGGGTCGAACCCGTTTGCCTGTGGGCCTGAGACGGTAACGGCCCGTTGGACTTCTGTTGACTTAATAATCAGGGAAGAGCAGGTTTTGAGGAGATCTGATGACCTAGGAGGGGCCACGTCATCTAACCCATATCAGGAGCCCCCCACTTTTGGAGGGCTGGGTAATCCAGCCGCGGAGGAGTGATTAGTCTCTGTAGGAAGACCAGAGCGGTGTGTACGGCGAGAATGTGGTTCGTATCTTCCTGGAGAGGCCAGCGGGGTAGGATGAAGAGGTTCTCTTTGAAGGTATGAGGGGCATTGAGAGCCTTCTGCTTGTGATGAAAGCTAGGGAGCGTTGAGAGCCGAAAGTAGGGGCTCGCTTAGCCGGGCATCGAGGGTCGGAAGACGAGCCTTCTGCTTGTGATGAAAGCTAGGGAGCGTTGAGAGCCGAAAGTAGGGGCTCGCTTAGCCGAGCGTCGAGGGTTGAGAGACGAGCCCCCATAATTGTTGGAAAAGCTATGGGGACGTCGAGAGCCGAAGAGTAGAGGATCGCTTAGCCGAGCATCGAGGGTCGGGAGACAAGCCCCCATACTTGTTGGAAAAGCTATGGGGACATCGAGAGCCGAAGAGTAGGGGCTCACTTAGCAGAGCGTCGAGGGTCAGGGAGACGAGTCCCCATACTTGTTGGAAAAGCTATGGGGACGTCGAGAGCTGAAGAGTAGGGACTCGCTTAGCCGAGCGTCGAGGGTCGGGAGAAGAGCCCCTATACTTGTTGGAAAAGCTAAGGGGATGTCGAGAGTCGAAGAGTAGAGGCTCGCTTAGCCGAGAGTCGAGGGTCGGGAGACGATCCCCATACTTGTTGGAAAAGCTATGGGGACGTTGAGAGCTGAAGAGTAGGGCTCGCTTAGCCGAACATCAAAGGTCGGAAGACGAGCCCCCTGCTTGTGGTGAAGGCTAGGGGTGGCTCGAGGTCACCACCGAGCGTCGAGCCTCCCTCACTTGTTGGAAAAGCTGAGGGGTGGCTTGAGGTCACCACCGAGCGCCGAGTCCCCCCTCACTTGTTGGAAAAGCTGGGGGGTGGCTCGAGGTCACCACCGAGTGCCGAGCCCCCCTCACTTGTTGGAAAAGCTGGGGAGTGGCTCGAGGTCACCACCAAGCGTCGAGCCCCCCTCACTTGTTGGAAAACCGGGGGGTGACTGGGGGGTGGCTCGAGGCCACCACCGAGCGCCGAGCCCCCCTCACTTGTTAGAAAAGCTGGGGGGTGGCTCGAGGTCACCAACGACTGCTGAGCCCCCCTTACTTGTTGGAAAAGCTGGGCGGTGGCTTGAGGTCACCACCGAGCGCCGAGCCCCCCTCACTTGTTGGAAAAGCTGGAGGGTGGCTCAAGGTCACTACCGAGCGCCAAGCCCCCCTCACTTGTTGGAAAAGCTGGGGGGTGGCTTGAGTTCACCACCGAGCGCCGAGCGCCGAGCGCCGAGCGCCGAGCCCCCCTCACTTGTTGGAAAAGCTGGGGGATGGCTCGAGGTCACCACTGAGCGCCGAGCCCCCCTCACTTGTTGGAAAAGCTGGGGGGTGGCTCGAAGTCACCACTAAGGGCCGAGCCCCCTCATTTGTTGGAAAAGCTGGGGGGTGGCTCGAGGTCACCACCGAGCACCGAGCTCCCCTCACTTGTTGGAAAAGCTGGGGGTGGCTCGAGGTCACCACCGAGCACCGAGCCCCAAGATTTGTTGGAAAAGACTTGGTATGGCTCGAGGTTACAACCGAACGTCGACCCCTAAACTTGTTGGAAAAGCTGGGGGGTGATTCGAGGTTACAACTGAGCACCGAGCCCCAAGACTTGTTGGAAAAGCTGGGGGGTGGCTCGAGGTCACCACCGAGCACCGAGCACCGAGCCCCAAAACTTGTTGGAAAAGTTCTGGTATGGCTCGAGGTTACCACCGAGCACCGAGGCCCAAAACTTGTTGGAAAAGTTCTGGTATGGCTCGAGGTTACAACCGAGCGCTGAGCACCAAGACTTGTTGGAAAAGCCTTGGTATGGCTCGAGGTTACAACCGAGCGCTGAACCCCAAAACTTGTTGGAAAAGTTCTGGTATGGCTTGAGGTTACAACCAAGCGCCGAGCCTCCAAAACTTGTTGGAAAAGTTATGGTATGGCTCGAGGTTACTACCGAGCGCCGAGCCCCCAGGACTTGTTGGAAAAGCTTGGGTATGAGAGGCTTAGCTTGCTCCTCTGTTGTGGGAGGAAAGAGGAGCAACGAGCTACTGTGTCAGCTGACAAGACCGAGGGTAAAACTGGAATTTGATGTGTCAGGATGACATCATAGGCGTGAAAATCGAGGCTTCTGAGATCCTAGTGGCCGTTAGATCTTGATGATCAGATTGGACGGTGAAGATTCCTTTGTGGAATTCGAGGAGTCTTTTCCATTATATAAGTCTGCCACCCCTCCCTTCATTTCTTCACTCACACTCTCTCTTTACAACAGGAATTTTTCACCTTTTTGATGCCGTCAACGACTTTTTCGGTGGTCTTCCCATTTGTCGGTAATCAGGTTAGTATTCTATTTCCTTATGTTGCGCTCTCAGTTCGGTTTCGAGAGTACTTCGGGTCGCGGCATTATGGAGGTCGAGTCACAGTCGACGTCTTGGTCTTTAGACGACCCTACTTCGGGAGAAGAAGAATAGTCAGATATGGGGTTCGGGGGCACGAGCGATGTGGTTCTTGACGTGGCCCCTTTGCAAAGTCGTATGCCAAAAGAGGGGGCATCGGGGGAGGAGCCTGAGGAGGAGTCCGAAGAGGAGCTTGCCGAGGAAGAAGGCAAACAGGAGGAGGGCGTAGGAGGAGCTGAGGGAGTGGCCGCGGAGGAAGAAACAGGTCTCCCTCCTCTGCCCTCATTGTCGACTCCGTCTCCGGAGAGGAAGCCTCGCCCTCGTTGGAGGAAAAGAAAGTGGATCCGGACGGATAGTCCGAGCATGCCGGATGAGCTCGGAAAAAGGGTTGGAGGATCCTTCCCTGACCAACAGGAACCCAGGGTCGATCAGGATGTATCCTGATGATATTGAGGAACTTGTCCAATTTGTCGCGGGGGAGCGTGCTTCTGATCGGACAATGCTAAAGATGGACAACGTCCAGTGTGCACTGAAGGCGGACTACCTGCCGAAATTAAGGGCAACTTACTTCATTCCTCGGGAGTTTAAGCTACTCATTCCGAGCCCTGGTCTTCGTCCAACTACGAAGTTGGATAAGAGTTTCTGCATGTTTCTCGAGGACGCACTCATCTCAGGACTGAGGTTGCCGCTGCACCCGTCTATCAAGAGGGTACTAAGGGGGGGGGAGCTGAGTTCGATGCAGTATGGGCCCAACTCGTGGAAGCACCTGGTCTGTTTTATCCTAAAGTGCCAGGAGAAGGGGGTCAATCTGAGGCTCAAGTATTTTCGCGCCGTCTTAAGGGTGAGATCGCTCGGAGATATGGAGCGGATCTTCTACATGTCACCACGCCCCCACAAGAGAGTGATACACGGATATCCGGACTCGATAAAGGCATGAGGGAGAAGTATCTCGTGGTTCGGAGTGAGATGCCTTAGGAAATCCCCACAGTCTGGAATTTTTACAAGCCGAACCATAAACCCCCGAGACAGAGGGACTTGACGGAAAAGGAGTGGGCGGAAGTGGACAAAATTGTAGAGGGGCGCAGCATTGGTTGGCTGCGCGTCACAGAGTTACATCTGGCCCGAGATGGACTGAGCCCAGCGCCCCCTTGTATGTTTTTGTTTCTACTTTGCTTAATTTTCTGCCTTCGCTTTAACATTTTTCTCTTCCTTTAGCTATGGATGCGAAGAACATCAAAACGAGGAATGCCCTCCTGGCCTTGGCCACGAAGAGGAGGGCCAACAGGAAAAAGGCTGTCAAGGAGAAGGTTGCCCCAGCAGCAGGGCCCGCCAAGGGGGCGGCCCAAGGATCTTCGGAGCCACCTTCGAAGAAGTCGAAGAGAAGCCACTCGTCTAGAGGGCCACAGGAGGCAGAGCCGAGCTCCAGTAGCAAGAAGGTGGCAGAGGTCTTGAAGGCGGGGACCCCAACACTCTGCCCGGACGCCAGGGAAATGGTGGGCCAGAAGGGTCTAAGGCCATTTGCCCTGGATTGGGCGGTGAAGGAGGACGACTCCATGACGGAGGGCCTGATCACTGTGGAGGTGATGGAAAAGCTCGTCACCGAGCGCGACCGGATGAATTTGGCGACAGAGACGTCCGAGGTGGCCCACATGAAGTGGGCTCAGGCGCAGATCGCAGTAAGTGTTTATGATTTATCTGCTTTTGTGTTTAGTGTTTATGAATTTTGCATCTAACTCAATTCTCCTCGGCTAGGCGATGCTATACGGGGCACATATGAAGAAGTGCATGGAGAAGGAGATTCAGCTCGAGAAGCGGAATGTCGAGCGGTATCTCCGTGAGGGAAAGAAGCTGAAGGACGAGCTGATGGCGACTTAGGGAGTCCATGTGGTCCTCCAAGCAGAGATGGCTACTCTGTAGGATCAGCACGCGCACGTGATCGCGGCGATTCGGGCCGTGGTCAAGCAGGCGTATGACGCGTTGGAGATGTCCTCTGCGGACGAGCTGATCCAAGCTCAAGACGATGCATACAACCAGGCCAAGGAGCACTTCTTGCGCCTCTACCCGGAGGCCAAGATCGATCACCTAAACTACGGGTGGGTGCCTCCTGCACTTCTGCTGACCCCCGGGGGTGATGAAGACGAGGCTCCGAAGGACCCTCGTCTGAAGGAGGAGGTAGGGGATGACCCGGCTGCCGAAGAGGTGCCAAAGTAGTGTATGATTTTTACTTTCTTTTTGATTTGTACTTGCCTTGTGCGGACTGGCCACCGCTTTTTGTAACACTATTTTTGAATTTATAAAAACAAAATTTTGGCCGACCCTCTGTGACTTGTTGTTTTAAGCAAGCTTTCTTAGTGAATCGTTGTCTCTCCCATGTTTTTGCTAGATGAACAAGACTACCAGGGCCGACCTTAGTTCCGCCGAGGTCCGGCAACTTCAGAATAAGCTGGAGTCCAAGGAGAGTGTGTTGATTCGCTATCGTAAGAAGGCTCGCAATCGAGAAGCTGCGGTGGACTATTTTATGAACAAGTCTAAGGAGCTCAGCCTAGAGGCGGCTCATCTGAAGAAGGCCCTAGCCAACCGCGATTGGAGGAGTGCTGAGACGAACTGGGCTCTATCTGATGCCTCCACATGCGTCAAACCTCCGAATCCGTTCTTCGTAAGGTCATTGTTGAGAAGAAGCTGGAGATTCAGAGGCTGAAGGTGCTGCTAGGCGTCGGTCGACCTTGACTCGGCTGTCCGGAACTAGGAGGCCTCTCTGTCTTAAGCTCCTCGCCGACCTTGTATCTAGAGATGGTGAGGCCTGCTGACGCGGAGAGCTCGGTTGCGGGAACGTCGACGATGGCAATGCCCAAGTTGGGGGATGAGATTGCTAGAGAGCAGAGTCGTTCCGCCGGGCTCGAGGCGGCTCTTGTGAGCTCGGAGGGTCTGGGGATGGACCCTTAGGTAGAAGTATAGGAAGAATGCTGTAACATTTTTCGATTGTACCGTAGCCTTTGAGGGTGTTTATGAATAAGATTTGATTTGTCCGACCCTTGTTGACATGGAAAAATTAGGATGTTGATTTCCCCTAGAACCGGGCTCCAGACCCCCTGCCTTGCTCGGGAGCCAAGCCGTTACTTCCACAGATAACCCTTAATGGGGGACGTTTCATCTTTCGATAACAATTAATGGAAACGTTTCATCTTTCGTCGTTTGGGCTCCCCCAATGTCATAAATGCGCCTCTCCGGAGGGCTATATAACCCTCCCCCTTCACCAGGAATTCATCAGGAATTGTCTCCCTTCACCGCGAAATCTCGCCGCCAGTGACTTTCCTGCCACCCTCTGACAATTCGACTCCGAGGGTCGTTTACCCCGCATTGTCAGCGGGTAAGAGGTGGGTCAATCTCGGGGGGCGGGACTCGGGGTGCTTGCCAAAGGTAGGTGCCCTAAATCTTAATAAAAACTTTTGGGTAGGGAGGAGAGCTGGAATCCCAGAGGGCCGAGCCCCTGTAGCTTGGAATAGCTGTTGGGTCATGGCTCGGAGGCACTGCCGAGTGCGAAGCCCTGTTCGCTTGAGAAAGCTAGGGCATGGCTCGATGTGAGTGCCGAGGGTCGAGTCCCCTTAACTTAAGAGAAGAGTTATTGGGTTATGGCTTGGAGGCACTGCCGAGCGCGAAGCCCTGTTAGCTTGAGAAAGCTAGGGCGTGGCTCGAGGTGAGTGCCGAGAGTCGAGCCCCCTTAACGTAAGAGAAGAGTTGTCGGGTTGTGGCTCGGAGGCATTGCCGAGCGCGATGCCCTGTTAGCTTGAGAAAGCTAGGGCGTGGCTCGATGTGAGTGCTAAGGGTTGAGCCCCCTTAACGTAAGAGAAGAGTTGTCGGGTTGTGGCTCAGAGGCACTGCTGAGTGCGAAGCCATGTTAGCTTGAGAAAGCTAGGGCGTGGCTCAATGTGAGTGCCGAGGGTCGAGCCCCCTTAACATAAGAGAAGAGTTGTCGGGTTGTGGCTCGGAGGCATTGCCGAGCGCGAAGCCTTGTTAGCTTGAGAAAGCTAGGCCGTGGCTCGGTGTGAGTGCCAAGGGTCGAGCCCCCTTAATGTAAGAGAAGAGTTGTCGGGTTTTGGCTCGGAGGCACTGCCGAGCGCGAAGCCCTGTTAGCTTGAGAAAGCTAGGGCGTGGCTCGATGTGAGTGCCAAGGGTCGAGCCCCCTTAACTTGTTGGAAAAGCCTTAGTATGGCTTGAGTTTACAATCGAGGGTCGATCCCCAAGACTTGTTGGAAAAGCTTGGGTATGGCTCGAGGTTACAACCGAGCGCCGAGCCCCAGTGCTTGTTGGAAAAGCTTGGGTATGGCTCGAGGTTACAACCGAGCTCCGAGCCCCAAGACTTGCTGGAAAAGCTTGGATATGGCTCGAGGTTACAACCGAGCTCTGAGCCCCAGTGCTTGTTAGAAAAGCTTGGGTATGGCTTGAGGTTACAACCGAGCTCCGAGCCCCAAGACTTGTTGGAAAAGCTTGGGTATTGTTGCCGCTGAAATCGGTGTGGGGGCAAACAGATAGATTTGTGGATTCTTGGGATGTTGAATAGTCAAACCTGAAACACCTTTCCGCCGGAGTTTGACCGTGATCTCCCGCCGGTGACCTGCAAAAAGTGGGAAACACTGGGGTCGATCCTGGCGACGCACCCTCCGACGCTCAAGTCAGTAATCAGAAAGATTATGAAAGAGCATTGATTGGAAAAAGATTGATTACTTGGTAACAGTGGGGAATGGGGAGTATTTATAGCTGCCTTAGGAATCAGTTTCGTGATAAGATCAAATCCCTACTTCCCAGTGGATGGAGAGAAGTGATCAGGGCCGTTGATTAAGGGCAATCGAAAATCCTAATTCTCCTATCCAGCCGGATTGGGCTTTTGCGGGTTGGAATCCGCACCCAGAATGATGGAACTGTTTATGGGTTATTGGGCCTTTGGAAAAAAAGGCCCAGTTCCCATTTCAGACCCATTCGCAGGTGAAATTACCATTTTACCCCTGATCTTTAAGATTTGTGCCTGATTTGGACGGTTCTGATTTAACCCTATTTTTAGCCATATCACGAGCCCCCCACTCCCGAAGACTGAGTTTGATCAGCCTTTGAGGAGTAGTTTTACTGTTTTAATGGCTTGCGGAGTTGTATCGGAATTCAAATGAGGGGTGTCGAATCTTTATACGAGGTATTATGCTGATTTTTGGTGTTGGTCACGCGCTTAAAGGTGTTCTTGAGCTCTCCTGAACTTTTGGTTAATTTTCTTAATTTTTACTTATTTTTCGGACCACTTATTTAATTTTGCGAAGTGGTGGTTTGTTGTTCGGAGGTTTTAATTAATTATTCTAAGCAATAATTATTTACCCGGGGGCTCAAAAATACTTTCCCGAGTTTATAATTATTTTTTAGAATTTTTAATTAATTTCCCTAATTTAATTAATTTTCCTAAATTTTTAATCAAATTTTGCAATTTTTAAATAAATAATTCAAATTTAATAAATAAGAAATTAAATTTTAATATTATTTATGACATGGCGCAATCTGGGCTGCTCATCTTGCATCAGCGTGTAGGTCTGAGAGATCGGACGGCGGAGCGGTGCTGATCGATGTGGGCGAATTGGGGCTTTTATCAGACCATGGCGCGAATTTTGAAACGATCTGATGGCCTGTGTCGCTCGGCAGTGTTTTTACCATGTGGGCAGCTCGAAAATCCAGTCGCTCGGATCGTGATTCTGAGCAACATGGCATAATCCGGGCCGTTCATCATGAGATCTTGCACGAATCTCGAGGCGTTATGCATGGATCACGAGAAAACGTGATCTTGGCCACGTGGCTGAATCAGGGCCGTTCATCAGGCCGAGGCACGAATTCTGAGACGATCGGTCGGTCTGTGCTGCTCGACGTTATTTTCCCCATATGAGCAGCTCGGATCGCCAGTTGCTCGGCTCGGAATTCCGAGCGACGTGGGGCAATCTGGACCGTTCATCACGAGATTTGGCACGGATCTTGATGCAAAAAGGCGGCGTGGATCACGAAAAAATGCTATCTTATCATTTTGTGATCGTGGCCCAATCTGAGCTGTCTGATCAAGATTTTGCACAAATTTTGAGGAGAAAGTTGTTTTTCTCCAATCGCAGCTCAGATCGCCAGTCGCTCGGATTTGGATTTCGAGGGATGTGGCATGATCTGAACCGTTTGTCAGGTCGATCCGACGATTGGTGTCGCTCGGTGCTATTTTTCCCATATGAGCAGCTCGGATCGCCAGTCGCTCGGATCGGGATTCCGAGCGACGTGGGGCAATCTGGACCATTCATCACGGGATCTGGCACGGATCTTGATGCAAAAAAGCAATGTGGATCACGAAAATATGCTATCTTGTCGTTTTGTGATCGTGGCCCAATCTGAGCCATCTGATCAAGATCTTGCATGCATTTTGAAGAGAAAATTGTTTTTCTCCAATACGCAGCTCGGATCGCCAGTCGCTCGGATTTGGATTCCGAGGGATGTGGCACGATCTGAACCATCCATCTGAAAATCTTGCACGGATCTCGATATAAAAGATGGTGTGGATCACGAGAAAACGCTATCTTATCGTTTTGTGGTTGTGGTCCAATCTGAGCCGTCTGATCAAGATCTTGCACGAATTCTGAGGAGAAAGTTATTTTTCTCCGATACGCAGCTCGGATTGTCAGTCACTAGGATTTGGATTCCATGGGACGTGGCATGATCTGAACTGTCCATCTGGAAATCTTGTGCAGATCTCGATGTAAAAGATGGTGTGGATCACGAAAAAATGCTATCTTGTCATTTTGTGGTCGTGGTCCAATCTGAGCCGTCTGATCAAGATCTTGCACGAATTCGGAGGAGAAAGTTGTTTTTCTCCAATACGCAGCTCAGATCGCCAGTTGCTCGGCTTGGGATTCCGAGCGACGTGGGTTGATCTGAACTGCCCATCGATAGCTCGGCATAGTGCCTCGGTGGCTCGGAGCTAGAGGAATTGCTGAGCTGTGCGGCCGAGTCTGAATCGTCGCCACCCTTATGAACCGTCGCCGCTATTCTCTACTTTGTCATTTAGCCTTCTTTAACGGGCTTGAGGGAGGCCCAAGAGTCGCAACTTTACGTTACAAAGCCCAAGAGTCACTTATTTTACTATAATTTTTCACCTCCCCCACTTTTTTTCTCATTCTTTCACTTTTACTTTTACCTTTGCTAGCGGTGTTTTTGCTCTCGAGCGGTGCTACTAGCTTTTGTGGCAAGGTGAGTTTGAACTCCGGCGATCTTTTCTGACCATACACGTCACTTCAAGGTTAGTCTTTCCCCCTTCTTTTTGAGAATGTCTAGAATTTCTTCTGGGGACGAGACCTCCACCTCGGACCGAGACATCAACCAAGCGGTAGTGGTTAAGCCGAGGAAGGGGAAGGAAGTGGTTGATCCGGTCGGGCTGTCGACGATAGTTGAGACTCCGAAGGGGGCAGGAGAGCTGGGTCGGCTGCCATCCACATTGTCGAGTGTCAGTAGGGTGAGGAGCTACCCCGAGGACATCTCAGAGAAGGTGGTGCATGGGATGGCTCCGGCATATGAGGAGAATAATTCGAGGGATCCTTTCGAGGTGGATGAGATCCCTTCAATCATGACCGAGGAAGATCTGCACTGGATCAGGAAGGGATTCCGCATCCCGAAGGAGTACGCGCTAGTACTCCCCAGCCCTGGGTTCCGAGCGTGTATGGGGACGTCGGTAGACACATGCGTCTTCCCGGTACGACGCACTCAACGCCGGTCTTCGGCTACCACTACATCTCTTCGTGGTCGAGGTGCTGCAGTGGTATGGTTTGAGCCCGGTTCAGTTTATGCCGAACATATGGCGGCAATTTATCGCCTTCGTCCTCCAGTGCCAGGCGGTCGGTGCGCAACCGCAACTGGTTCTACTTCAAAGCCTCTATAACATCTGCCGAATGTGCAAGATGGAAGATCGGTATTACTTGTCGCCGAGGAAATGGGTGAAGTTGATCGAGAATCCGGACTCGATCAAGCACTGGAAGGAGAAGTATTTTCTCATCCGTGATCCCGAGCTGTGGGGCTTCTCGACGGTGTGGAAGGATGGGGTCCCGAAGTGGGCAAAGAAAGAGCCGGTGCTCACAAGAGAGGAAGAGGAGGTGGTGGCTAAAATCCTCGGCTTTCCGACCCTTGGTTGGAAGGACATAACCGAGGAGGTCTTGTTCGGTGGAGGTCTCAGTCATATCGACCCCAGTACGCTCTCTTTCTTCTTTCTTGCTAGTCTTAGTGTCTTTTAGTAATTGTTGTTTTTTTTCCTAACTCTTTTGCTCGGTTTTTTCTTCGTATGCAGAGGCCCCCGGTATGGATTACAAGGCACTGATGGCGAAGAGTCGCTCTACCTCGGCGAAGGGCATGGATACGAGGAAGAGGAAGAGGACCACGGTGGGGCCTCTTTCTAGCCGAACAGTACAGGACCCCTCGGCACCCTCAGTCGTTGTGGACCTGGTGACCGAGGCCCCTTCGGAGCCGCCCGCTCAGGCTCCTTTGGCCGATGCCCCGGGTTAGTCGAGCGGGGCGGTCTCTGCCAGTGCTGCTCTGGCTTTGGAGGTGCCGCCGCTTACTGCTGAGGCGGAGACCATCCTCACCGAGGAGCATAAGCGACTCTTCGTCCCCGACTGGAGGGTGATGAAGGTAGACGGCTTGCTCGGCAATGCGGGGATGTGTATGCAGGCGGTGCGCCACCTGCCGACCCCGAAGGACCGTGCCGCGCTGAGGGCCGGCTCCGTGGGCGACAACGCTCTGGAGATAGCTCGGTCGACTATGTCAGTAAGTCTGAGTTGTTTATGATAACCAAAAAATTTTCTATGCTTTTTGTTCGGTTCTAATCATTTCTTCTCCTTCGTTTTGCTCGCAGACCCTCTGCCTTTTCAGCCACAAGCTCGAGCAGTTCGCTGAGCAAGAGAAGGAGATGAAGTTGGAGAACGACCGGGAGAGATCGGAGCACTCCAAAGTGGTTAAGCTGTTCGAGGCCGAGCCGCGACTCTCGGCTTAGCGTGCAGCCGAGGTGGGGGCCCTCGAGACGAAGCTCGCCGAGGCACTGAAGCACTCTGCAGCCGAGACTGCCAAGGTCGAGGCATTGGAGAAAGAGAGGTTTCGCCTCGAGGAGGAGCTGGCCAAGGCCTTGAAGGCGTCCGAAGAGGTGCTGAATGGCCAGGCGATGAAGGTGGCGGAGGCAAAGAAGGCGGTTCGGATGAGGCCGAAGCCCACATGATGACGAACATGGAGGAGGCCTACGCCTGAGCGCTGAAGCATATGGCAGCCCGCATTTCCGGCTTCGACAGCTCCTCGTATTACTTTTACGATCCCGTGGAGGGTGAGGAGCTGATTCCTCTGGTGGAGGTCGAGCCCGAGCTAGCCAGACGCCGAACCGCCGAACCGCCGACTGGCCACCGCACTCTTGTACTTTTTTGAATTTTAATGAAATGACCAACTTTTTGGGATTTTGGCTAAGTGTTTGAGATTTTGATCTTGATTTGTATTTGCCTTGTTTTGGAATTTTGCTGTGTTGAGAACGGTGTTGCGAACTCCTTGTTTTCTATGTGTTGAAAACACCCTTTGTTCTTTGCATTGAGAACTCAAGTGTTGTGAATACCTTGTTATTGAAAATTTCGCTAAGTGTTCTCTAGAACTCAGCATCGATATGTTTTTGCTTTTCAGGTCGTCGAGTCGAGTTCAGCAGTTGAAGCCTATCGTCTTCGGGTTGACTTAAAAGCAATGAAGTTGGCCCTCTCTCGCAGTCGAGAGTGTTTTCTCAGGAGCGAGTTGGACTTGGAACGCCTCAAGCTAAAGGTGTCAAAGCGTCTCTCCGAGTTGAAGCACCTAAAGAAGGCACTGTCTGAGGCTACCTGCGGAGAGAGATGAACTATTGGCTAAAATCCACCACTTGCGGATAGTAGAAGAAGAGCTTTTGGCGGAGGAAGAAGAATTAACAGTGGCGGCGGGCAAGTTGATGGCCAAGCGCGACGAGTTGACGGCGGAGGTCGACGAGTTGAAGAGGGTTACTATCGATAGAAGCATCGAGGTTACTCATCTCCGTCGAATTATTGCCGACAGCTCCGGTGTCGAAGGCTCCGCTCAGCTTCCTCGCTTCAAGATAGCCGTGACGGACGACTCTCTGAAGCAACGAATCTTCGAGCTAGAGGGGGAGGTCGCTCGCCTAAAACCCCATTC
Source organism: Hemerocallis citrina (assembly GCA_017893485.1). NCBI lineage: Eukaryota > Viridiplantae > Streptophyta > Magnoliopsida > Asparagales > Asphodelaceae > Hemerocallis > Hemerocallis citrina. The sequence continues at coordinate 171,132,968 of CM030360.1, forward strand.
CGAGTGGGTCAATGTAAGGAGTACGTCGTGTACTCGTGAAGAAAGCGAGAAAGAAATTTCCTTTTACGAGCTCGTGACTCGATCGCCGGTTGTTCGTCGAAGTCCTGATGATGCTCAAAGTGGGGTGGCTGCTTCGTTGAGCGAAGCCTCAGCCGGCACAACACTGAAAGACACTACTAAGCTCGCTGGCTTGGGGACCTCAACGAGTGCAGGATCGCAACGACAAGGTGTGCGCTGGCCCCGCCTGTCTCTTAAGATGAACATCCCTCTTCCTAAGAGTCGTTGAAGTATTCTTGTGATTTTAGCTTTTCGAATTTTGTAACTCGTCGTAGATAAGAGTAGTTGTTCTTGTAATTTGAGTTTCTTTGAACTTTAAACTTTATAGAAGTGAAAGCATGTTTATTCCTCTGTGCTTGTGTGTTGGCGTGTTTAGTTAGTCCCTTATGGTTGTAAGAGTGTTTCTGAAGGGCGGACCATTTCTAGCTCGCTTAAGAGCGAGGAGTAGAAGTGGGGTCTTGCCAAACTTTTGAACTTCGAGGGACGTGGCTCTATCGGATGTGTCCATCTGAAGATCTTGCACAGATCTCGATGTAAAAGACGGTGTGGATCACGAGAAAATGCTATCTTATCGTTTTGTGGTCGTGGTCCAATCTGTACCGTCTGATCGAGATCTTGCACGGATCTCGATCTAAAAGACGGTGTGGATCACGAGAAAATGCTATCTTGTTGTTTTGTGGTCGTGGTCCAATCTGTGCCGTCTGATCGAGATCTTGCATGGATCTCGATGTAAAAGACGGTGTGGATCACGAGAAAATGCTATTTTTTCATTTTGTGGTCGTGGTCCAGTCTGTACCGTCTGATCGAGATCTTGCACGAATTTTTGGGAGAAAGTTGTTTTTCTCCAATATGCAGCTCGGATCGTCGGTCGCTCGGATTTGGGTCCCGATGGACATGGCACGATCTGAACCGTTCATCTGAAGATCTTGCACGGATCTCGATGTAAAAGACGGTGTGGATCACGAGAAAATGCTATCTTGTCATTTCGTGATCGTGGTCCAATCTGTGTTGTCTGATCGAGATCTTGCACGAATTTTGGAGAGAAAGTTGTTTTTCTCCAATACGCAGCTCGAAATGCAAGTCGCTTGGGAATATATGCATGAATATCTTCATCAGTTATCCAGCCAAGTGAAGCAATGGGGCATTCATTCAAGCACTCCGCCAAGTATTCTTCTCCCATGTCTAGTATAGTTGTAGAAATTTCGTCAGTTATCCAGCCCAGTGGTCTTGGACTTCGAACACGTCGTTCGAGTAAAAGCAATTAAAAGTTTTAAACAGAGAGATAAAATAATCACAAGAGAATCATCAGCGGACATGAGTTCTTTATTAATAACTGCTAATCGGCTGCTTCTAAGTTGCAAGTCGTTATTACAATGAGAAAATAAATAAGCAAGTTCAAATAAAAAGAAAGGAAGGGCTCGACACTTGAATATACTCGGAGAGGCGTTCAAACACCCTCTTGGTACTTCAGTAAGTGATCGGCGTTCCAAGTTCTTGGTATCTCTCTGCCTTCAAGGTCTTCAAGATGATACGCTTTTGACCAGGACTACCTTGGAAACCTTGTACGGTCCTTCCCAATTCGGAGCCAGCTTACTCTTTTGGCTGGAAAATGAGATAGCTAGCTTTCTGAGGACTAAGTCCCCTTCCTTGAGATCGGTGGGACGGATTCTTTTGTTGTAGTCCTGTTCAATTCTCCTCTGATAATTTTGCTGCCAAATTGAAGCTCTTTCACGGAGCTCATCAATAAGGTCCAAATTCGCCCGGAGCTCTCTGACGTTTTGCTCTTCATCATAGGCAATAAGGCGAGGGGATGGCACGCCAACTTCCAAGGGGATTACGACCTCGAACCCATAGGTGAGGTTGAAGGGCAGCTCTCCTGTGGGGGTCCATTTCGTAGTACGGTAGCTCCACAATATGTTAGGAAGTTGTTTCGCCCATAAGCCTTTGGACGACTTATCTAGTCTCTTCTTGTTGGCATTCTCCACTTTTCCATTGGACTGAGGATGAGAGACGGAGGAGAAGCGTTGCTGAATGCCGAGGACTTCACATAAAGATCGGAACGCTGCCCCTGTAAACTGTGTTCCATTATCTGTTATCAGGACCCGAGGTACGCCGAACCTACAGATTACATTTCTCCAGAAGAACTGTAGCACTTTGCTCTCGGTAATAGTGGCCAGTGGCTCGGCCTCGATCCACTTAGAGAAATAGTCAATTGCCACAATAAGGAACTTGAGCTGGCCGGGAGCTGATGGGAATGGACCTAGCAAGTCCATCCCCCACATTGCGATGGAAATTGGACTGAGAGAGATGTAAGTTGTGCTTGGGGTAATCGGCGGATGTTGGAGAACTGCTGACAAGGGCTGCATTGTCAGACGTGTTGCTCGGCATCTCGAAGTAGAGTAGGCCAGAAGTACCCATAATTCAAAACTTTCCTAGCTAGGGACCTTGATCCTGAGTGGGCTCTGCCTATGCCTTCATGAGTTCTTGCAGGGCATACGAGGCTTCGTCCGGGGAGAGGCATCTCAAGTAGGATCTGCCATCTACTTGGGTATAGGAGCATTTGTACATGACTCCTTCAACAAGGGTGTACCGCTCTGCTCTCGTTCGGATTCGACGGGCTTCTTTTGGATCTTGGGGAAGGGTCCCATCCCTGAGGAATTCTATCAAAGGCTTCATCCAGTTGTCCCGGAGTTGAACGGGTAGCGACTCCATCGAGTCGGGGGCTTCTTCTTCTATACTTGGTCTTAGGAGTACTTCGATTAGGACAGTCTGCTCGAGACCCTGGAGGGAGTAGGAGGCCAATTTTGAGAGGGCATCTGCTTGGGAGTTTTCTTCTCTAGGGATCCGCTGGATTTGCGCCTCTTCGAACGAAGCCAAGAGACTTTGGACGTTGGCTAGGTACTTAACCATTCGGTCGTCTCGCACCTCGTAGTCTCCTAAGACTTGATTAACCACCAACTGTGAATCACTGAATATCCGAACGCATTGTGCCCCTGCCTTCCGAGCCATACCCAGGCCTGCTATTAGGGCTTCAAACTCAGCCTCGTTGTTGGAAGCTTTAAAATTGATGCAGGAGGGAGTATTGGAGAACGAAGTCGTCTGGGCCTGCCAGAATGACTTCGGCTCCGCCTCCTTCGGCGCAAGAAGACCCGTCTACATATACTGTCCACATAGGTGGCCCATTTGCGGCTTGACTCATTTCTGGGATGGTGCTTTCTACTAAAAATTCAGTTAAGGTTTGAGCCTTGATTGCAGTCCGAGGCTGATAGGATATGTCATGTTGACTAAGCTCGATCGACCACTTGATCAGATGCCCGGAGGTCTCGGGCTTGTGCAGGACTTGCTTGAGCGGCTGTTCAGTAAGGACGACCACCGAGTGGGATTGAAAATAGGGACAGAGCTTCCTGGCTGCCATAACCAAGGCGTATGCTATCTTTTCCACTCCCGGATAGCGGAACTCGGCATCTCTAAGGACCTTACTCACATAATAGATAGGCTTCTGAGCCTTGTCTTCTTCCCTCACTAGGACAGCACTGAGGGTTTACTCGAAGGCAACGAGGTAGAGGTAGAGTGTTTTCCTAGGAATAGGCTTGCTAAGGAGTGGGGGGTTGACCAGATAGGCTTTCAGTTGGTCGAACCGATTTTTGCTGTTGTTGGCCCTACTTGAAGCCCTTAGCCCCCCTGAGGGCTTTGAAAAACGGAAGACACTTCTCCCCTGACTTAGACAGGAAGTGTCCTATGACCGCGAGGCGTCCTGTAAGCTTTTGAACTTCTTTCACACTTGTAGGAGGAGCCATATCCAGATGGCTCTGATCTTTTCGGGGTTGGCTTCGATCTCCCTTTGACTGACCATGAAGCCTAGGAACTTACCAGATGAGACCTCGAATGCACACTTGTTCGGGTTTAGTCTCATATTATGCTTCCTCAATACGTCGAAGGCTTCTTGTAGGTCAAGGCAACATGGTCGGACCCATGGATAATTTTGACCAGCATATCATCAACGTACACTTCCATGTTTCGACCGATCTGATTCTGGAAGACCTTATTAACGAGGCACTGGTAGGTGGCACCGGCATTCTTGAGCCTGAAGGGAATCACTGGGTAGCAATTGAGACCTTGATCAGTGACGAAGGAGGTCTTCGGGATGTCCGGAGGGAACATTCTGATTTGGTTATATTCGGAGAAGGCATCCATGAAGCTCAGCAGCTCATGACCCGAAGTAGCATCGATTAAGGTATCTATGCTGGGGAGAGGGAAAGGATCCCTAGGGCACACCTTGTTCAAATCCGTGAGGTCAATGCAGATCCTCCAACTTCCGTTGGCCTTCTTGACCATAACAACATTAGAGAGCCATTGGGATAGTTGACTTCTTGTATGAACCTGGGCTTTGAAGAGCTTGTCCACTTCTTCCTTTATAGCTTGCTGGCACTGAGGGGCGAATTTGCGCCTCTTCTACTGGACCGATTTGAACCTCGGAGCAACACTTAGGTGGTGGACGAGGAGGTCCTCGAAATTCGTAGCATGTCTGCAGCGGTCCAGGCAAAGAGGTCATGGTTCTTCTTGATGCAAAGGACTATGTCAGAACAGAGGGCAGAGGGGAGGGTCTTGCTGATGAAGAATTTGCGATTCGGATCTTGCTCTGAGAAGAGCACTTCCTCTAGCTCGTCTACCGATTCTGACATTGGCGGGGTGTTCTCTTGTGGAATTTCGAGGGTCTCGAGAGAAAGAACGGGTCCTCCGGTCGAGGTCATGTAGCATTTGCGGGCCATCTCCTGACTCCCCCTTACTTCCCCTACACCTGCCTTGGTTGGGAACTTCATTTTGAGGTGATAAGCCGACAGGATGGCTTCTAAAGCAGCTAGGCCAGGCCGGCCTAGGATCACATTGTAAGCAGCTGGAATGTCGACGACCATGAAATCCATTGCTTCCATCCGGGTAGTAGGAGTTTTGCCAGCGGTTACGTCGAGGGTTATCACCCCTTCGATAGTCACTGGCACTCCTGTGAACCCATGGAGCATATAGCCGGTGGGCTTGAGCCTGTCCCGCAATAACTTGAGTCCTCGGAAGGCCACCAGGAAGAGGATGTTGACAAAACTTCCATTGTCCATCAGAATTCTCTCCACTTTGAAGTTAGCCATGTGGAAGTTAATCACTAGTGCATCACAATGGGGGGTTCGGACACCCTCCAGGTCTTCATTCAAGAAAGTAACCGGAACTTCGAGGCCTTTGGGAGGGGGTATGCTGTGCACCGAGTTGACCTCCCTGATTAAAGCCTTTCGAGAAGAGTTGGAGGTTCCTCCCATTGGACCCCCATGGATTAGGTGCAGGATGCGCTCTTCTTCTCGTCGCGCCTCTCGGACCGCTTATTAGTCCCCTGGGGGGAGGAGGAAGATCAATCCGGTCCTTTCTTACGAACTTGGACAGCTGCCCTCTCTGAATAAGGGCTTCAATTTTATTTTTCAGAGCCCAACAGTCATTGGTGTCATGGTCGTGGTCTCTATGATATCGACACCACTTCTCCTTGTCCCTCTTCTTCCCGGGGGTATTCATCTTCGGGGTAGGAGGCAGAACTCCTTCTTTCTCAACTTCCATGAGGATAGTTGAAACATTGGTGTTGAGAGGGGTAAAATTTTCAAATCTGGGAGGCAGGCGGCGCTGACCCCCGTTATCCTTCTGGAGCTTCTTAGCTCCTTCATCTTCGGTTGCCTTTCTTTTGGTTCCGGAGGAAGACCCCTCAAAAGTGGGGCGATGTTCAGCTTCCTCTGCCCGGATATACTTCTCACTTCTGAGAAGAAGGTCGGAGAAGTCTCGTGGGGGTTTTTTGGCTAGGGAGGACCAGAGGCTTGAGTTAAGGACATTGGATTGGAAGGCGGCTACAGCGACCGATTGGTCGAGGGAGGCAATGGACCTATCTTCCGCGGTAAACCGCTTGACATAATCTTTTAGTTTCTCACCCTTCTTTTGATTGAGGAAGAGTAGTGAAATACTAGTCTTCTCAATTCGACGGCTGCTTACGAAGTGGGTGACGAAGAGGGTCTCAAATTGTTCAAAAGATAAGATGGAGGATGGGGCGAGGCGGGAGTACCATTCCCGAACTGGACCTTTGAGAGTAGCTGGAAAGGTTTTGCACAGTAGAGCATCGGAAGCCTGGTGGATCATCATGATAGTTTTAAAACTCTCTATGTGGTCCACTGGGTCTGACTCCCCCGTATATGTCTCGAACTGTGGTGGCTTGAAGTTTGCTGGAACAGGAGCATCCATGATGGTTTGTGAGAACGGAGGTCTGCTTGGGCGGAGGGTCCTCCCTCTTAGCTCCTCTTTCCTGTCAAGTTGGCCGAGGCATCTCTCCATCTCGTGGAGATGACGGTAGATAGCATCATCCCTTCGATGGTACCCTGGCGAGCCTCTGGACCCATCTTCGTACGAAGGGGAGCGTGGAGTTCGACGATGGTAGCTAGAAGAATGGTGAGGACTGGTGATGTGATGGCGGTGGCTTGGATTTTGAGGAAGAGTTAGGGACCGATGGCGAGGACTCTGGACCGGAGGAGGAGTGAGGACCCTCTGAACATTGTTGTTGTTGTTTGGTCGGAGAATGAGGGCCCGCAAGATTGTAGCCTGGAACTCTTGGAATTCGGCTCGGGTGATAGGTCCATTCTCGTCCTCTGGGGCTGCCGACCAGCAGGAGAATGATGTCTTCTTCAACGGTATTCAGGGGACTCCCTTCGCCTTCTATGAAGAGGGGACCTTCTGTGGTCACGGCGACGAGAAGATCGCTCATTTGGACATTCTGAGCAGGTGGCTCCCTCACGGGCCCTGCCTTTCATCCAAACGGCGGAGAAGGTCCTCTTCTTTAAACCGGTTGATGAGGATGTTGCAGAGATCTTCGGAAGACCAAGGGTTATGAGATGCCATTGAGTCGGTTGAAGGGTTATGTATGGAGACGTGGTCACGGTGAAGGGGTTGCTTCTGAGGAAGAGGACGAGAGGTCCCAATACCGGTGTTCTGGGGCCCGGCTGGAGCCCGCTAGTGCTGAAGATTCTGAAGAGGTGGTTGTTCATGCTGCAGAGGCTGATCAGGCTGAGGAGGGAGTTGTCCCTGCTGCTGGACGGTTTGGAGGGGAGCCTCCTATTGCGGTTGAGGAGGAGTGGGCCCACGGTTGGACCCTCTGGATCTCAGTTTCCTTGGAGGCATGGTTGGAGGTGATCTTAACTGATGGAAGAGGTTGGATTGCTATTCGTGGTTCCCACAGATGGTGCCAATCTATTGCCGCTGAAATCAGTGTGGGGGCAAACAGATAGATTTGTGGATTCTTGGGATGTTGAATAGTCAAACCTGAAACACCTTTTTCGTCGGAGTTTGACCATGATCTCCCGCCGCTGACCTACAAAAAGTGCAAAACACCGGGGTCGATCCCGACGATGCACCCTCCGACGCTCAAGTCAGTAATCAGAAAGATTGTGAAAGAGCTTTGATTGGCAAAAGATTGATTACCTGGTAACAGTGGGGGATGTGGGGCATTTATAGCTGCCTTAGGAACCAGTTTCGGGATAAGATCAAATCCCTACTTCCCAGTGGATGGATAGAAGTGATCAGAGACATTGATTAAGGGTAATCAGAAACCCTAATTCTCCTATCTAGCGAGATTGTGCTTTCGCAGGGTTGGAATCCACGCCAGAATGATGGACCCGTTTATGGGTTATTCGGCCTTTGGAAAAAGGGCCAGTTCCCATTTCAGATCCGTTCGCAAGTGAAATTATCATTTTACCCCTGATCTTTAAGATTCGTGCCTGATTTGGACGATTATGATTTAACCCTATTTTTAGCCATATCAGGTATGGCTCGAGGTTACAACCGAGCTCCGAGCCCCAAGACGTGTTGGTAAAGTCTGGGTTTGGCTCGAGGTTACTGCCGAGGGTCGAGCCCCCTGACTTGTTGGAAAATCTTGGGTATGGCTCGAGGTTACAACCGAGCTCCGAGCTCCAAGACTTGTTGGTAAAGTCTGGGTATGGCTCGAGGTTACTGCCGAGGGTCGAGCCCCCTTAACTTGGCGGAAAAATTTAAAAAATTAAAAAAGTGCCGAGAAAACATTAGGTTTACACTTTTTTATTTACAAAGGGAATAACATGTAAGTGCCGGTTACAATAAATCGGTTACATAAGTCTAACCCTCTCCTTCGAGGAACTTGATGAGGTGCTCTGCGTTCCAGGGCCTCTTGACAATCCTGCCCCCCAGGTCTGTGAGACGGTACGTGCCAGGACGGACCACTTCGGTGACCTTGTAAGGGCCCTCCCAATTAGGCAAGAGTTTCCGCTTTTCTTTGGGGTCGGAGACCACGAGCTTTCTGAGCACGAGGTCACCCTACCTGATGTCCGTCGGACGGACCTTCTTGTTGTAGAATTTCTCGATCCTTTGTTGGTATATGCTTCTACGAATGCCAGATCTTTCCCTGACCTCGTCGATGAGGTCCAGATTGGCTCTGAGGTCCGAAGAGTTGTCCTCCTGACTGAAGGCCATGATCCTGGGTGAAGGGAGGTCGATCTCGAGAGGGATAGAAGCCTCAGCACCGTAGGTGAGGTTGAAGGGGGATTCGCTCGTAGGAATCCTCTTAGTTGTTCGGTGCGCCCAGAGTACGCTTGGTAGCTCGTCGACCCATAGTCCCTTTGGTAGTCCCTTTGGTAAATTATCCAGCCGCTTCTTGAGGCCGACTAGGATCTGGCGGTTCGCATTTTTGGCTTGGCCGTTGGACTGAGAGTGGCACACCGATGAGAAGCGTTGGCAAACGCCGATGTCTTTGCAGAACTTTCAAAAGTTTTTACCCGTGAACTGGGTCCCGTTGTCGGTGATGAGTACCTGTGGGGTCCTGAATCGGCAGATGATGTTCCTCCAAAAGAATTGTTGAGTCTAATGTTCAGTAATCGTGGCCAGGGGTTCAGCCTCGATCCACTTTGTGAAGTAGTCGATGGCTACCAGCAGAAATTTCCTTTGACCCGTTACTTGTGGGAAGGGGCCGACCAGGTCCATCCCCCACATGGCGAAAGGGGTCGGACTGGATAGAGATCGGAGGTTGGCCTGGGGAAGCCTCTTCACTGACGAAAATATTTGGCATGGGCCACATCACCTGACGAGGTCTTAGGAGTCTTGCAGCATTGTAGGCCAGTTGTACCCGTGATTTAAGGCCTTTCGGGCGGTGACCTGCTCCCCATGTGGTATCCGCTGATCCCCTCATGCAGTTCCTTTAGAGCATACTTTGCCTCATCTGGAGTTAGGCAATGGAGGTATGGCCTATCTTCGGCTGATGTGTATGAGCGCTTGAAAAGCGTTCCCTCAATCAGGGTGAATCTTTCGGAGCGGACCCTGATCCTTCTTGCTTCGACTCGATCTGGAGGGAGCTCACCGTCTGAAAGGAATTTTCGAATGGGCGTCGTCCAGTTGTCTGGTGGGAGATCAGTGGCGAGGTAGGAGGCCTCGGGGAGGTCAATGCTAGGCTTGAGGAGAACTTCGATCAGAACGGTGCGGTCGAGCCCATCAAATGATGACGAGTGGGCGTTCTGTTCCCTGGGGATCCGTTCTACTAAGTGGTATTCGAAAGACGCCAAAAGGTGATGGAATATAGCCAGGTACCGCACCATTCGGGGGTCGTGAGCTTCGTACTCCCCGGTGATCTGGTTGACCACGAGCTGGGATTTGCTGAAGGTCCTGATGTGTCTGGATCCGGCCTTGTGTGCTAGTGTGAGCCCCTCAATCATAGCTTCATACTCCTTTTCGTTGTTTGAAGCTGGGAAATTGAGACGTAGAGAATACTGGAGGATGAAATATCGGGCCCTTTCAGAATGACGCCCGCTCCGCTTCCTCCCTCGCAGGATGAGACGTCGACATAAACCTCCCATATTGGGTCGGTCTCCCTGCACGTCGGATGGCTCGGGAATGGTACATTCCGTGATAAACTCGGCGAGGGTCTACCCCTTGATGGCTGTCCTGGGTTGGTAGCTGATATTGTATTGACTCAGCTCGATCGACCATTTGACCAAGTAACAGGAAGTCTCGAGCTTGTGAAGGATGGCCTTGAGGGGCTGGTCCGTGAGGACCTGAATGGAGTGTGCTTGGAAATAAGGGCAAAGCTTCCACGCGGCCATCACAAGTGCTTAGGCCACCTTCTCCATTTTAGCGTACCTCGTCTCTGCCGGGAGCAAGACGTTGCTCACATAGTATAGAGGCTTCTGGATGCTATCATCTTCCAGAACGAGGACGGCACTGAGGGCGCTCTCTGAGGCCGAGAGATATAGTTGTAGTGGTTTGCCTGGTTCGGGTTTACTCAAGGGTGGAGGGTTGGCAAGGTAGGACTTTAGTTGTTCGAACGTCCGTTGCTGGGTGTCCCCCCACTCGAAGCCTTTCGCTCCCCAGAGAGCCTTGAAGAAGGGGAATGACTTCTTCCCTGATTTCGAGAGGAAGCGGCCGATGGCCGCCAGCCTCCCCGTTAGGCGCTGAACTTCCTTAATATTTTGGGGAGGGGCCATGTCGATAATGGTCTAGATCTTCTCAGGGTTCGCCTCGATGCCACGTTGGCTGACGACGAACCCGAGGAATTTTTCGGAGGAGGCACCGAAGGCGCACTTAGAGGGATTGAGCCTCATGTCATGTGCTCGGAGGATGCCAAATGCTTCTTCAAGTCGTTCACATGGTCCTGACCTCGCCGGCTTTTGAAGAGCATGTCATCGATGTATACCTCCATGTTGCGACCGATATGATCTTTGAAGACCAGGTTGACGAGACTCTGGTAGGTGGCTCCGGTGTTCTTCAGCCCGAAGGGCATAACCCGGTAGCAATACAGACATTGGCCGGTTACAAAAGATGTCTTGGCGATGTCGGGAGGGAACATGCAGATTTGGTTATAGCCTGAAAAGGCATCCATGAACGTTAGCAGCTCATGACCCGATGTCGCATTGATCAGAGCGTCGATGCTTGGAAGAGGAAGAGGATCTTTCGGGCACGCCTTGTTGATGTCGGTGAAGTCAATGCAGATTTTCCAACTTCCACTAGCCTTCTTCACCATAACAATGTTGGCCAGCCACTCCGGGTAGCTGACCTGCTGAATGAAACGAGCAGACAACAGTTTGTCCACCTCAACCTTGAGGGCTTGTTACCTCTCCGGAGTGAACTTGCATCGCTTCTGATGAATGGGTTTGGAGCCCAGGGGCGACTCTCTGTCGGTGCATGATAAGGTCCTCTGAAATCCTAGCCATGTCGGACGGGATCCAGGCAAAGAGGTAGATGTTGCGGTGAACGCAATCGATCAGGCCTGGCTTCAAGTCTGGGGACAGGGGTGCGACTCTCACGAAAATGTTTGGATTTGTCATCTGCCTCGAACGAGACTTCCTCCAGCTCGTCCGTCGGTTCTGACTCCGGATGGTCTCTCTCGGGAGGGAGTTCAACCGCGTCAAGGGGGAATACACTGCCCCTGACCGCTGTCATGTAGCACGAATGGGCCAACTCCTGGTTTCCTCGGACGACCCCAACCCCGAGGTCAGGTGGGGAACTTCAGTTTCAGATGGTAGGCCGATGGGACAGCCTGGAACGAGTAGAGCCCGGGTCGACCGAGGATGGTGTTGTATGCTGCCTTGACGTTGACCACCATGAAGTCCATCCACATGGTTTGGATGATAGGGGTTGTGCCTACAGTTACATCTAGTGTCACAATCCTCTCAATTTGTACGGAGACGCCAAAAAACCGGTGAAGGGTGTAGCCGGCGGGCTTGAGCTTTTCTCAGGGGAGCTTGAGTTTCTCAAATGCTTCTAAGAATAGAATATTAACCGAGTTGCCGTTGTCCATCAGGATATGGCGGACCTCGAAGTTGGCCATGACGAAACTGATGACGAGGGCATCGCAGTGCGGAAGCCGGATGCCTTTGAGGTTTTCTCCTGACAAGGAGACGGCCAGCTGTTGGACACGGGGGAGGGATGGTCCCGGACAGAATTGACCTCTCAGACGAAGGCCTTGCGTGATGTATTGGAGTCCCCTCCCATGGGTCTGCCGTGGATGTAGTGGAGGATAGCCAGTTCCCCTGCTTCCCTGGGTTCAGGATCCCGCTCGGGGCGGCGGCTATTTGCTCGAGGAGGAGGCGAAGGCCTTAGGGTTCCTCGGTTCTCTTCGGTCTAAGGGATTGGTATGGGCGAACTCCATCAGATACCCTCGTTGGATGAAGGCTTAGATCTCATCTTTGAGGGCTCGGCAATGATCTGTGTCGTGCCCGGTGTCTCGGTAGAAGCGGCAGTAGAACCTTTGATCTCGCTTCTTGCCGTTGTTCATCTATCGGGAGGAAAGCGGATGATCCCTTTGTCCTCGATCTCCATCAAGATTGCCGAGACATTCTGTGTCAGGGGCATATATCTCTCGAATCGGGGGACCGGGGGGACCCTTTTGGGACCAGTTGCTTCTCTCACGGGCTTCTTGGAAGGTTCAACATCATCGACCTTATGCTTCCCCTTAGCAGTGGCTTCCTTGGCGCCCTCGGGATTGAGGGTCTCCTCGACCTGGATATACTTCTCGACCCTGCTGAGTAGGTCGGGGAAGTCCACAGATGGCTTCTTGGCCAAAAAAGTCTTGAGCTAGCCGTGGTGGACATTGTGTCGGAAGGCTGCGGAGGCGACCCCTGCGTCGAGGGAGGAAACCGACCTCGCCTCAGTGGTGAACCTCTGAACGAACTCCCGGAGGGATTTCCCGTCCTTCTGTTTGAGGTCCAGAAGGGAAGAGCTCGTCTTTTCGACCTTTCGGCTGGTCACGAAGTGTGCAAGGAAACCAGCCTCTAGCTGTTTGAAAGAGAAGACCGAGCCAGGGGGTAAGTTTGGAGAACCATTCCCGAGCTGGTCCACGGAGGGTAGTAGGGAAGGCATGGTAGAGGAGGGGATTCGCAACGCTGTGAATCATCATGAGGGTCTAAATCCTTCTATGTGATTAGCAGGATCGCCCTATCCATTGTAGGTCTCGAATTGGGGAGGCCTGAAATTCCGAGGGATCTCGGCCTTTTGGATTTGGGGGGAAAATGGGGTCCGGTCTGTCGATGACTGCGACCCGGTACTGGTCCGCCCTTGCCAAGATGGGCGAGGCGGTTCTCCATTTCCTCCAAACGACGAAGGACGGCGTTTGCCTGCTCCTGGGGATGAGCTGATCCGCGGGACTCGTCCACTCCTGTTCCTGACCGGGGGTCGGAACTGTTGCGGACCTCGGTGGTCTGGCCGCCTTGGATGGCTTGGAGAATCTCGTCCCGGAAATTCTGGAATTCGACCCTTGTGACGGGGGCTTGCCCCACCGGGTCCTGCGGGGGATCGCGCACTAGGGAAGGCTGTCGACGATGGTTCGAGACCGAGTTGGAAGCGGCCTCTCCCCTCGTCCGGCTGGCCTGCCTATCCGAGATGACACGGTGCAAATCTGACGCACTTGACGGTCGGGCCGCGCCATTGACCCGAGGTTGGTTGGAACCCTCATTCATGCGGCTATGATGTAGGGGGTCCAGATGTCGTGCCAAGGTGACGGCCCTTTGGGCTTTAGGATCCATGGGAGGGCTCGGACCCGAAGTGACGACTCTGGCTAAGCTCTGAAGGACGGCAATACTTAGAAGGAAGTTTCCCACAGACGGTGCCAATCTGATGCTATTTATTTTTTGGGGTGTGGGGGCAATAGGTGTGAGTTATTGTAATTTCTATAGTGGAATTCCTAATGCGGTACTGGCCCTGGTCCAACCCTGGGTAGCGGAAGCCGGTTCGGAAGTAAGAGCGGTGAGGCGTGGACCTAGTGCTCGGCTCGGATCTGGGGGCTCGGCTCGGTCCTGGGTACCTGTAGAACCCCGTATTTTCAAATATTATTTTAATATTTGAAAATGAATTAAAATGATTTACTAGAAATTTAATAAATATTTTCTAAAAGATTTATCTTTTTACACGTCCGAAACACGTGCAAATAATTTTGGTGAAAATATACAATTTTATATTTTTAATAAGTTCTCATACTTATTATGGAGTGTATTCTAAATTTTGGAATTTTTCTGAATAAAGAAACTATTTTTACATATATCTTGAAAGAGAGGGGCTTTCATGTAAAAAGTCGTTTGGATCTTAAATAAACTATGAAAATTCGTTTTTACTGATATTTTGGTTTCCCATGGTTAGCATTTAAATTTAAATATATTTAGATTTTATTTAAAGTCGATTTGGTGAAGATTTAGTCAAAAGGGTGTTTTTGTAAATAAGGAATTCATGTAGAATTTTGTGCAAATATTTTTCTGGAAAATAAAAGTCAAATATTTTGATTTGAAAATATAATATGTATTATTAGATATTATTTCGTATTTTTCTGGATTTTTATGAATATTTTATGATGTAATTGCAAATATTACAAAAGGGAGGGCTTTTGTGCAAAATTGCCACCCTGAGTTGTAAGTCTGAATTCTTCTTGTTTACTGGACTGCTCTGGGTTGTTGGACAACTCAGTGATAAAATATTTGATTTGGTTTTGATTTAGTTAATCTATTTTAACTAAGGGAAGGTTACATGAGTAAAGTTATATTTTTGGGAGGATTATTTTGCAAAAACATTTCTAAAACCCTAAATCTTATTTCCGGCCTGTATAAAAGAGGGTGTGCAGCCGTTATTCGCTGCACAACTCCAGATTTATTATATTATTATTTTCTTGGTGATCAAGAGGAGAATTTTTGGATCTCGCAAAAAGGAAGGCTTTTCGTTGGATCTTTTCAATTCAAAGGTGAGTGATATTGTTTTATTTTGATTTGTTTTGTATGTAATATGAACTTTGTTTTGTGGTTTGATTTAAGTGAACAATTATTTGATTGTTGTTTGGCATGTATGTTTATTTAGTACCTTGCATGAAAACGATGCAATGGTTGTTGTTTGTAACATGTATGTGAAATCTAAGAATGTTGAGTAGATCTTGGTTCATAAAATTGTATTGCTAGAAATGCATGTTTATGATTTGAGTATGGCTATGATCAGATGGAGGAACATCTGGATCTTGTGTATACAAATCAGCTTTGGTTTTGAGTTGTGGAAGATATTGAGTATTGAGAAATCCTAATGGAAAAATTAGGAGTTGAGAACATGAGAATTGAGTTTTGAGATAGTGGATGATTGAGTAATGTGTCCATAACGAAGATCATTTGAGAATTGTCATTTTGCTTGAATACGAACTATTTTCATAAACAAGGAATCTTTAGAAAAATTTCAGTTTTGATTATTGTATTCAGATCTAAATTATGAAAACTGTAGGCCGACAGTCGACTGGTCTACTATTCAGTCGACTGGCACGACCCAGCTGTTGTATCTTTAGTTTTTCTTGAAAATCCGTTCTGGACAGTCGACTTAGACCCTTTTCAGTCGACTGGTACCCTTAGAAATTATTTTTCAAAGTTATCGTAGATTTTTCTCTGGTAAGTCGACTTATAACCCTTTAAGTCGACTTATATTGTATTTTAAGTCGACTTATGACTTTACAAGTCGACTTATAACACTTAGAATATTTTCTTAAAGATTTCTGGAATTTCTCTCTGGTAAGTCGACTTATGTTTTTATAAGTCGACTTATGTCTCCTTTAAGTCGACTTATATTTTTTATAAGTCAACTTATGTTTTTTATAAGTCAACTTATGATTTTTATAAGTCATCTTATATTTTTGGTAAGTCAACTTATGATTTTTATAAGTCATCTTATATTTTTGGTAAGTCAACTTATGTTTTTATAAGTCATCTTATATTGTTGGTAAGTCAACTTATGTTTTTATAAGTCATCTTATATTGTTGGTAAGTCAACTTATGTTTTTGGTAAGTCAACTTATGATTTTTGTAAGTCAACTTATAATACTTAACTTATTTTCTGAAAGTTACTGGATTTCTTTCTGGACAGTCGACTGGTGAGTTTTGCAGTCGACTGTAGACACTTAGATCTTACTTCTTAAAGTTGTTAGTTTACACTCTGGACAGTCGACTGGTGAACTTTTGCAGTCGACTGGTACTAATACTTTTCTAAGGTGTTTTGATGTTCTTTAAAAGACTAACTCTTAAAATGTTTTGGATCTATAATCTACTCTTATAAATATTATTCTTCTATAGAACATACGCTTTCAATATATATTATGGTTGGATTTGGATTATGGAATTTATTAAAGACTTGGGTTTTGTGGAGTGGAGAGATTTCCCCTTGATCGTTTGACGATGGATTAGTGAGTTTTGGTTCTTTTTGAAATTTATTGAGATAGGCCTGAGGGGTCTTGGTTAGTTGTTGTTTTGAGTTATTTAGATGTTCGCATGATGAAGGTCTACGGGCCTATTCCCGGATAGGCAGGGAGATGATTCTCCGAATAGGCAGGGTGCATTTGTATGTACCGGGTGTATCTGCACATTTCGTGGGGTACACGGCAGGGAGGTAATTCTCCGGATAGGCAGGGAGGTAATTCTCCGGATAGGAAGGGAGGTAATTCTCCGGATAGGCAGGGAGATGATTCTCCGGATAGGCGGGGTGCATTTGTATGTACCGGGTGTATCTGCACATTTCGTGGGGTACACGGCAGAGAGGTAATTCTCCGGATAGGCAGGGAGGTAATTCTCCGGATAGGCAGGGAGATGATTCTCCGGATAGACGTGGTGCATTTGTATGTACCGGGTGTATCTGCACATTTCGTGGGGTACACGGCAGGAAGATAATTCTCCGGATGTTGTTTAGACAGGGTACATTTGTATGTACCGGATGTATTCTTGGTTTTATGCTTGTGTTTTCCAGTTTTCTTGCACTTGACACATAGGCTAACTTCACTTGTTGTTTTCATTTCATGATGATTTAATGCCTTACATCTTTTGTTGTTTCTCATTCATTTATCCTTGTTGTTAATACATGCTGTTGATGACTTTATGTTTTATGATTAAATTATGTTGTTTTGTTTTTATATCACTCACACCATTTATGGCTGACCCTTTTAGTTTGGGGGTTAGGGATCATCTCTAGCCTCATGTGTTACAGGTTGTTGCTTAGAGTCGGGAGGCTTGGATGCTTGAGTTAGTTTTGAGATAAACTGTCGTAATAGAGCTTTGTATAAATTTGTGTAAAAAGAAGTATTGTGAAAAGAAAGTGTAATTCAAGGTGTTTGTAATTCCGCTGTGTTTGAAAAAGATTGTTGTAATAAAAGTTTGGAATAAAATTATTTATGTTTTTGAGCTATGTGTACTATTACATTGAAGTTGATGCTGGGATTGTGCCACGTATTTTCTAAGTTTTTATATTAGAAATTCGGGGCGCTATAGTACCTGCACGTTGTCTAGAAATACAGAGAGAAGTTCCGGTGACAGGCCCTCAGACGATCTAGTCAGTTACTCGGAAAAGCAATAGTATCTAGGGTTCAGGGGCAGAAAGTTTGATTACCTTTGAATGAAGGAGGGGGTCTGGTATTTATAGGAAGAGGAAAAACGGGTCTGGGACCTGAGCGGGCCGGGTCGAACCCGTTTGCCTGTGGGCCTGAGGCGGTAACGGCCCGTTGGACTTCTGTTGACTTAATAATCAGGGAAGAGCGGGGTTTGAGGAGATTTGATGACCTAGGAGGGACCACGTCATCTAACCCATATCAATAAGGTTATTTGATTACATGTAAGCATAAGAAAATGTAGAGAAAAAAAAAACAAAAAACCAAACATACTGCATAGTTATATTGTTTTTCCATGATTATATTTTTGGAAATAGCAATTCCCCACTTAGAAAATTAAGTGGAGGTAGATTATTAAAAAATCTGTTTTTTTTAAAAAAAAATTGCGTATAAGAGTATCATAAATGTCAATATTGTTATAGATAATTTTGATAGTCAGAGGTCTTTTTACTTTTACAAGGTTGAAAGAATTCATTTTGAGTGATGTGTATGACATTTTCTAATTGGTTCTTTAAAAAAAGGCATGAAAAGGCTTTTCAAACTTTCGCATACACCAAAACTTCATTATCATGTCAAGCACATTCAGTGTAACACCGAATTTCTTACACTCTTATATGGGTGAGCAATGATTCTCTATTAACACGACTTATGAATTCTACAAATAAGTCATTGCTAAAATTCAAAATAAAATGACCTATTTATTAAATTAAGGTTGTTTAATTGGATGTAAGACAATAGAAAAAATGTGAACAATAAGTATTAAATAAAAAAAGATAGGATGAGAGCATAGATATAAAAAAATATTAATATAGATGCATTGTTCTTCTATAGTTGTACTCTTACAATAAGATCTTTCGAAATTATAAAATTAAGTGAAATGACCACTTAGTCAATTACGTAATAGTTGTGATTAGATAATAAAAACTCTTATGTTCAGACGTATCATAACTGTCAATATTGTTATGTACAATTTTAATTGTCAAGATTTTCATTTTTCTTGCAAAGATGAAATATATATCTCCTATACCTATGGAAACTATGAAAGAAATGAGTGTTGTCCATGAAATTCCTAATTGCTTCTTTAAATAAACTATGAAAAGTTTTTCAAACTTGCATATGCATCCAAACCTCATTATCATACTAAGTACATATAATGCAATGACATATTCTTTATACTGCTATGTTAGTGATCAATGATTGATTTTAAATTAAGACGAGTTGTAAACTCTACTAAAATGTTATAGTCGAACGCCAAAATAAAAAAATAATTTTCTTACTATAAGAGATTGTTCGGCTGCTTGTAAAATTAAAAAAAGCACTGTAGCTATAACGTTCTATCATAATTATACTCTTGAGAATAGATTCTTTCTACTTAGAAAATTAAGTGGATAGATCCCTTACTCAATTTCAACCGTCCATAATGGTGGTGATTAGATAATAAAAAACTACTTTTTCATTCTTATGTACTAGTATCATACACGTGCACACGTGCACGTGGAAAAAATTGGAGGATAATGAAAAGGGTAAAAAGAAAATAATTTCTAAACTGATTACTTTCGAAAATATTTACTAAACAGGTCCACTGACGGAAATATTTACCAACGTCAGTCCATGAGTAAAAAGAAAATAATTTCCAAACTGATCCACTTTCGAAAATATTTACCAAACATGTCCACTTTCGAAAATATTTACCAAAGTAATACTGACTTGGGTTACTGACTAAGGGGCTCTGCCATTATAGTAGTAGAGATAGATGTATCATAATTGTCTATATTATTACAGACAGTTTTAATTGTCAGTGGCCTCTCAATTTTTCTTGCAAAATGGAGATATTACAAATCTATTTTTCTCTCTTACATCTATGATATGAAAACTAGGACATGAACGGACGTTGTGCACGACATCTTTTAATTGTTTCTTTGAAAATAGCATGAAAATGCTTTTCAAACTTGCACATGCATCAAAAATTTTATTATCATGACAAGTGCATGTAGCGCAACTCCATGTTTCTTGCACTCTTATATGGATGGCCAATGATCAATTCTCAACTACAATGAGAACTATACACAGCTTATCGTTGAAATACTTAAATAGAGATAACCTCCCTGTACCTGCAAAAGTTTTCCAAATAACGTTCTTCCACCTGTTTTGTAAGCAACCAAATAATACATGTATGAATATTATTCATAAAATCTTTTCCTACAACATATAGGGAAAACATCTATATAATAAAATACAAAGAAAGTTATCAAGTGGCTCTCCTTCAATCCTCCCAAAATCAAAGGCTCAGGTCTAATCTCACAAAACACATTCCCCCCCAGAAGTTTTCCCCTAAAACTCAAATTCAAATCCCCCCACCAAAACAACTTATTAATTTATTTAATTCTCTCTCTCTCTCTCTCTCTCTCTCTCTCTCTCTCTCTCTCTCTATATATATATATATATATATATATATATATATATAGAGAGAGAGAGAGAGAGAGAGAGAGAGAGAGAGAGAGGGGGGGGGGGGGGGGGTGAGCCTAATATAGAGTATAAGGAAATTTTCCTCATATAAAGTGATTAAACTCAATTTGTGGGGCCCTTATGGAAGATCCACTCCGTCCATCATGTTTATCATACTATTGGATGTATGTGTAGAAAAAATCAAGTGGTTTGGAGGTCATTCACTCATGCATCATGTGGTTGAAAAATGAATAATTTCAACAGTAGTACAAATCGAACCACAAATTGGACCCACATGATGCATGGGTGAATGACCTCCAAACCACTTGATTTTTTTCTACACATACATCTATTAGCATGATAAAAATGATGGATGGACTGGATCTTCTATAAGGGCCCCACCAAGAGAGTATAATCACTTTGTATGAGGAAAATTTTCTCATACAAATATGATGCTCACATTACTCATATATATATATATATAAAGGAAAATCTTCCATTGTGCACCACCCCTCCGTGTGCACTCGTGTGCACTCAGCCTTCCCGTCTTCGTATAGACGATCCGAACCGTTCACATTGATCTACACATCTAAATTAGTCTAAATATGTAAAATCAAATCATTTGAAATTAATTTGCCAATCCATCATGTGACTATAAAAAACAATACTTTTCAACCATACAATTTTGTAACACTTCAATGGATGGGCAAATGAATTTCAAATGATTTGATTTTACATATTTAGACTAATTTAGATGTGTAGATCAATGTCAACGATTCGGATCGTCGATACAAAGGCGGGAAGGCCGAGTGCACACGTCGTGTGCACCATATATATATATATATATATATATATATATATATATATATATATAGGGAAAGCTTCGGTTGTGCACTACCTCTAGTGCACACGGCGTGTGCACTAGGCCTCCAGGCATTCATATCGACGATCCAAACCGTTCACATTGATCTACACATCTAAATTAGTCTAAATATGTAAAATCAAATCATTTGAAATTCATTTGCCCATCCATCATGTGACTATAAAAAAACAATAATTTTCAGCCATACAATTTTGTAACACTTCAATGGATGGGTAAATGAATTTCAAATGATTTGATTTGACATATTTAGACTAATTTAGATGTGTACATCAATGTGAACGGTTCGGATCGTCGATATGAACTCCCGAAGGTCTAATGCATACGCTGTGTGCACTAGAGGAGTGCACACCCGAAGCTTTCCCGATATATATATATATATATATATATATATATATATATATATAATAAAACACAAAGTAAGTCATCAAGTGGCTCCCATTTAATTGAAATCAAATCAATAGCTCAGATTTACCCTCCCAAAACATATTTTCCCTTCAAAATTTTTTCCTCCAAAACCCAATTTCCCCCAAACTAAAAAAAACTCTTTATTTTATTACTATCTCTCTCTTCTCTCTTCACTGTTTCATATTTTACTCTCTCTTTCGCTTTCACTCATTCTCATTTAATTTGCTTAGAAATTTAGATTTTCACAGGGTTTGTAAATTTTCAGATTTTGTATGCTTTTTTTATTATTCATGTTACATTGAAAAAAGCAAATATTTTCTTAATAGTTAAATTTCATAATTTTTCACTCTCAAAATTCTAAGAAGTTGAATTTTACACCCTCATTTATAATTATTTTACAACACATGCTAATGGAAACATGGATTTTTATTTACAACTAATTATTGTCATATTATTCAAACTTGAGCTACATAATTATTGTTTTACTGTTTACAAGACTTTTCGTATTCTGTATCGTTCCGAATACATGCCGTAGGCATGTGCCCTTGGGCAAATCTAGTATATATATATATGGAAACATGGACTTTTATACCACAATTTATAATTATTTTTCACCATATACTAATGGAAACATAAACTTTTATTTATAACTAATTATTGTCATATCATTCGAACTTCAGCTACATAACTATTGATTTACTGTTTACAAGGCTTTTCATATGCTGTATCGTTCTAAAGACGTGCCGTAGGAACGTGGCCCCCGGCAAATCTAGTGCAGATATATATTTGATACAATGGTCATCTTCCCTCCCAATTCCTGAATGAATCGCCTATTCAAATGCCACACCACCACTCAAACCCCAACCTCCATTACGCCAGTCTCCTCCAAACCCTCACCTCATCCCCTTCCTCCTTCTCCCTCGGCCTCCCCCTCCACTCTCAAATCCTCAAGCTCGGCCTCAAACATGACCGCTTCGTTGGCAACTCCCTCCTCTCCTTCCACTTCAAACTCTCCCCTGACTTCTCCCTAACCTGCCACCTTTTCGACAATTTGCATGTCAAAGATGTCATTTTCTGGACCTCACTTATCTCTGGATACATCTGCCACAAAAAAAACCCATCAATGCGCTGCAAATGTTCATTGAAATGAGCCATTTGTCAACAATCAATGCCTGCAAAGACCTAGAGGACTTGAGACTGGGAAAATGCTTTCATTGTATGGTTTTGGTAGAATTTTGGCATTGCTAGTTGGATGGTTGATGTGTACTGGAGGAATGGGGCTTTGGGGGAAGCAAGGAAGGTGTTTGATGAAATGTGTGCGACCACGGATGTCATTTGTTGGACGACAATGATTTCTGTTTGTGCCAAGATTGAATGGTTTGAGGAGGCGGTGGGATTGTTTCATTCGAAGGCGAGAAGAGGAGTCAGGGTTTTTGTGGATGAGTTTACGTTCGGAAGTGTTTTGATGGCTTTGGGGAATTTAGGGAAGGAAAGGTTGAGACAAGAGAAGGAGGTGCACGCGAAGGTTGTTGCCAGAGGGCTTGAAGGGAATGTGGTGGTTGCGAGTAGTTTACTTGATATGTATGCAAAATGTGCAATTGTTGATGATTCTAAGAAGGTGTTTGATATGATGAAGGTGAAGAATGTGGTTTCTTGGTGTGCATTGTTGAGTGGGTATTGTCAGAATGGTGCCTATGAAGCTTTAATTAGTCTCTTTCCTGAGATGGATAAAGATAGTGATCGTGATAATTATAGCTTTGGCACTGCACTTCGCACCCGTGGTGGTTTAGCTGTTGTTAGACTAAAGAAAAGAGCTACATTGTCGGTTTCTTAGGAGTGGGGGATGGAGTGATATAGTTGTGGAGTTTGGACTTGTCGATCTCTATACAAAATGTGGGCACATAGATTATGCACATCGAGTGTTTCATAAAATTTCAGCCAGAAATATGATTACTTGGAATGCCTTGATTTGCGGTCTAGCTCAGAATGGTAGAGATGAGCAAGCCATAGATGTGTTTGATGAAATGATCGAGGAAGGTCTAAGGCCGGACTATGTAAGTTTCATTAGAGTGCTTTTCACATGTAGCCATACGGGTAAGGTCAACAAAGGAAGGACATACTTTAGATCTATGAAAGAAGATTATGGAATAAGATCAGGGATTGAGCACTATAACTACATGGTTGATCTCTTTAGTAGGCTTGGCCTACTCGAGGAGGCTGAGAGTCGATACAAAAGTTATAGGCTTATAGAGACGATCCCTCAGTTTGGTCAGCTCTTCTCGGTGCTTGTGTTACTCATTCGAGTCCTCAGGTAGCAGAGCCCGTTGCGAAGAAGATGATGGAGTTAGATCCAGGATACTATATGAGCTATGTCATGCTTGCGAACATGTACATAATAGTTGGCAGGTGGGATGATGCATTAGAGGTTAGGAGACTGATGAGATCAAGGGGATTAAAGAAAGAAGGCATCGGAGTTTGGCATATAAAAGGGAAGGGGCGGAGGCTTCCTGTATTCTATTTTCCCCTTCTCCTAAATCAACGAACTTGGTATGGAGGAACCCGGATACTCTCCCTACTCCTTCTGCTGAGAAGTCTTTAGTCTTTCCCCCCTTGTCCGCCCTTGTCCACACCCAATGCATGTCCCCTCCCAGGCGGATTGGGATCACTGTGTTCCTTCATCATATTTTCCAGCTGCCACTCAGGTTTGGGATACCTGGTATCGTAATCCCCATTTCACCTTGGATTAGGAACATTATAGAAGCTTGGTTCCTCATGCTTCAGTCTCACCTTCTGTGTCTAATGCTAAGAGCTTGAATCGGGTATGGTTTCGGTTATTTTTCCTGATTGGGATGCAAATGATCTTTTTACTTGAGGAAGAGAAAGAGAGCCTTGCAGTGGCTATTCTTGCAAGGTACATACACTATGTGTCATTTCATTTTCTGTACTTTTTGTCCATTTCGGTTAATCAATGCAAATTTTATTCTATTTCTTTTCCTGGTTGTTTGTTATCCTCTGATTGCATTTTGGATATGCCGTTGTATTTGAATAGCTTATTATCTTCGTTTCATCGCCACAATGTTTTAGTGTGCTTCTCGCCTCCCTCTTCCTCTCCTATAATTGTTCCCGTTTTGTGTTCGCTGGTGTCAGAGTCTAATGACTTGGTGTTAGGTTCTCCGAGACCAGAGTTAGAGGAGGTAGTTGCTCACGATATACCTTTTTTGGCTGCGGTGACCTCTCCTCCCACTTTACCCTCTCTATCTCCTAAAATTGTTAGACCTACAAAGAGACGTTCCTTGTCAATCATTTGTTCTAGATCCAGATTAAAAGGGAAGAAATCTTCATCGATGGCCATCCCTGCTAAAACTTCTTTCGCTGCCCAAATTTGCAATCTCGGTCTTCCGCTTCCTAGTGCAGATCTCCCAGTTGATACCCCTTTGGGTTCCGTCTACCAAGTCCATTTTGAATCTCTCTCCAATGAGGAGCTCAGCAGTTTAGCTGTTGATTTGGGCTTCCTCTGTGATCCTAACTCCTTGGCTATTTTGGAATTGAATAAGTCCCTTGAGCTATCTAGAGCTTGTGCATTCAATAGTGCCCATGATTAGTTGTTTTTGGAACATTCGGGCTCTTGGTGCCTCCCCCAAAAAAGAAGCTCTCTTTGCTTTCATTTCAAGTTCCAAATGTGATATTATTTCGATTAAAGAATCTAAAATCGATCATCTCAATGATTCTATCTCTCGTTCTATTGGGGGTAAGCTGATTTTGCAGTGGATTTCTCTCAACGCAATTAATTCGTGTGGGGTATCCTTTGGGGTTTTAAGTCTCTTTAATTTGGTTTTAGTTTCTAGATTGAAATTCTTCCTTATCGTCCAGCTGCACTGGATTGAGGTCAATTCTCCTCTGACTGTTGTTTTCGGTCTATGGACCGTCCACGACTAACCTTCGTAATGTGTTCTGGGATGGGTTTAACTCTTTCATTGGCCGTATCATGGCCTGTGGCTCTTCTGTAGTGATTTCAACGTCACTAGATTCTCTCATGAGCATTGGGTAACCATGCGCATTTCAACGATTCGGTCAAATTTAATAACTGTATTAGGTCTTTAAATCTCATTGATCTCCCTATTAGTGGCCGGCAGTTTATATGGTTTGCCTACCAAGTCCATTCAAGACATGTTCAATGATCTTTTTAATGGACCATTCTCCTTTGACTGCATTAACTATGCTCATATTGTTCTCATTCCCAAGATCATTGGTGCTAATACGGTTCCGGTCTTTAGGACGATAAGCCTCCTTAATGTCACGTTCAAAATCATTATGAAGGTTCTAGCTAATAGACTGAGTGTGGTTATTTATCCTCTAATTGATTTGGTGCAATCAGCCTTTGTTAAAGATAGGTTTATTCTGGATAGCATTGCTTGTGCGTAGGAAATTATTTTCGGTTGTCACCACAATAATTCCGAGGGCATTTTATTCAAGATTGATTTTGAAAAGGCCTATGATAAGGTTAGTTGGCATTTTCTTTTCGACATTTTATTTCATCGCGGTTTCGAGCCTAGATGGGTTGCCTGGATTCGCTCTAGTCTGTTCGCTGGGACCTCATCGGTGTTAATTAATGGTGTTGAGGGTAATGAATTTCTGTGTAAACGGGGTCTCCGCCAGAGAGATACAATTTCCACTCAGCTATTTGTTCTGGTTGTGGATGTATTTAGCTGAATGCTCATCAAAGCTAGTGAAGATAAGATTATCCAAGGTCTCGGCAATTTCTTTGGTTTCAAAGGCATCCTTAATCTGTAGTATGCCAATGACACTATTCTATTTGCTAAACCTCATGGCCGCTCTCTTCGGAACCTTAAATTCTTCATCTATCTCTTTAAGCGCGCGTCGGGTTTGTTGATTAATTTTAATAAATCAACTGTCATTTGGCTCGGTGTTCTGTTAATCGACAAACCAAGATTGCTAATTTATTCAACTGTTTATCGGGCTCTTTCCTAGTTAAGTATCTCGGTATTCCTCTTCACTGGGGTCCCCTCGTAGAGAAGATTGGATGCTGATGATTGATCGGATTGAGTCTAGACTTTCCTCCTGGTCTGGTAGGCAGATGTCCCGGGGCGGCAGACTCACTATGGTCAATTTGCTCCTCTCCTCTATCTCTCTTTATATGATGTCCTATTTCAACCTTCCTTCTTGGGTTTTCAATCATATTGATAGGATCATGTAGAATTTTTTCTGGTCTGGGTCCGACACTTGCTCGATTGGTAAACACCTCTGTAATTGGCAAAGAGTTTGTAAATCCAAAAGAGAAGGTGGGCTAGGCATTATTAACCTACGTCACCAAAATTTGGCGCAATTGAGTAAGTGGTTGTGGAAAGTTCTTAAGCGGGATGAATTAGCTTGGATCCGTTTAATGAAGCATAAATATCATAGGAGGGAAAAAATGTGGGACTTGCAGTCCAAACTTGTGGCTCACGCATCTCCATTCTGGAAAGGGATGTGGAAGGTGGTTGAGCCTTTCAGATGTGGCATTTAAAAAATTTGTGGAGATGGCTCCACTGTTAGATTTTGGACGAATTTTTGGATCGACAATAATAAGATTGTCGTGGTATTCCCTTCTTTGTTTCTTAGCTTCCAATACCAATGCCACTGTCACATATTACCTCTTCGTTCACAATTTCCGCAGAGCATGGAATATCCGGTTCAGAAGATCTCTTTCTCCCCAACATCACTCTGAGCTTACTAGTCTTCTGTCCTTACTGGATTCTTGTCATTGGCAAGCATCAGATGATGTTATTTGGAGATGGTCTAACTATGGTATGTTCACCATTAAATTGTTTTATAATTTTCTTAATGATTGTGGTGTTATTTCCCCGTTTCACAAAGTAGTGTAGCATAATATTGCTCTGCTTAAGGTTAGGATCCTGGTTTGGCTTGCAATTCATAACAAACTTCTCACTGTGGGGAATCTTAATAAAAGGAATCTTATAGCCGGCCAAATGTGTGATGTGTAATACCCATGTCGAATCTAATAACCACCTGCTCATTCATTTTCCTTTCATTACTCCGATTTGGTATATTTGTAAATTGGCTTGGCATTTCCAAAGTTTTCCTAGTTCTATGTCTGAGGGTTGGACTTCTTGGAGTAAAAACAATATTAATCGCTGTATGCGACTTTCGTGGGACATCACCATGATGGCTATAATTTGGATGATTTTGAAAGAGTGTAACAACGGACTTTTTGCTAATCAAGTTAGTACCATTGATCGTATTATAGAGGACGTCCTTCACTTTTCTAATTTTTGGACTAACTTGTTATCTGAGAAGAAAAAAGAGTGACTTCTCCCTCCATCTGCTAGACCCTACTGTTCTGTCTTCTTTTCAGGTGCCATAATTGCGGTGGCTCTATTTTGCGGGCTACTTTTATTTGCTGCTAAGGAGTTCTCCCTTTTTATATTTATTTTTAGCTCTCTCGCTTATATCGTTGTTTACCTAATGTTGTGTTGTTTATGTGATTTCAGTGATCATCCTGAGCTCTGGATTTTTGTGTCTGACTCGTACGCGAGTGTGGTGTTGGTCGTGTGGCCCCTCTCCTAGCAGGCTGCTGTCGTGCCAGGAGCTGATTCTGTTTTTTGGGCACTGGGGGGGGGGGGGGGGGGCGGTTTTGCTGCTGCACGGTTTTGATGTTTCCTTGTTCTTTCTCCTATTTTTTATGTTTGGTCTTTTCTTTTATCGGTTGTTGCCGCTATCCTTGTTCTGGGCTTTGTTGCTGTGGTTATGTTGTATATTTTTTGTTGCAGTCTCGTTGCTCTGCTGTGAGCTTTGTGATCCTCTACTAGGGTTGATCTACTAGTTGCTTACTGGTTTTTTTCTTCTGTTGTCCTTTGTATATATGTTGTAAATATTGTGGTTGCCTGTCGCCGCCTTTGATTATACTGTTGCTACTGTTTATATAAATATATTGGGCGGGAGCGTCTCACTCCAACCTATCATGTCAAAAAAAGAAGGAACTTGGTACGAGCTGGATTAAAACTGATCGTATTAATAACATCAGTTCATATTCAGTAAATAGTGATTCCGCTGATAAGAAATGGCAAAAATCCAAAGATTTTAATTTTGAACAATCATAATATTTCTTCATGTACCTGTTCAACATGTCCAAACTCTTAAAACACGCCCGTAATTTATCATCATATACGAATTTACCCCCAAACCGATCATGTTTAGACTGTGCAAACCCCAATTTTTGACTGGTGAGGTATCTTTTGATTATATGGTGATATTTATTGTTTCTGCTAATAGAGTCGAGATATTTTTATTGATGATGCTCTGTTTCTGTTAACTGAAAAACTTGGCTAAATTAAAAAAAAATTACCTCTCAAAGATATGTATTTCTGATAAAATACCTCTTAATATACTATAGGATTCTTTTCATTCGAATATTGCTAAAATTGACAATGAAGTTAGCAAATCAATTGTTAGTGCTAATTAAGATGGTTCACCTTAATTAATACTAGTATTTTTCACGTGCGATGACGTTTTAATAAGAGTTGGAAGATTTTCACGTGCGATATATGTGTTAAGAAATAATTTTAGAGTTGGACGTGCGTTGAACGTAATTGAAAAAATATTTTGAAGAAAAGACTACATTTGTTCGTGCGATGCACTTGTTTATAAATAGAATTGGTGTTGTACGTGCAACAACTGTGTTTGTTTGGTGTTAAAAAAATATTGAAAATTAATTTTGCACCTGCATTGCACATTTTAAATTGGTGAAATTTTGTTTCTTTATTAATTTTTATTGTAATTAATAGAAGAGTTAGAATTGCACGTACAATATACGAATTTATATGCTGATAAATTACAACTTCATCCCTCCCAGTATGTAGAGATGATTGGATGCATGGAGAGGGCATCTTGCGGTGGTTAATGAAACGTTGTGATTAGATCTGATGTTACATTTGTGCAGTCACTAATGGCTTAATAAGTTTATATCTGATCCGATTCTGATTAGATCTGATGTTACATTTGTGCAGTAACTAATGGCTTTATTAAGCATAAATGTAGGTGAGAATAAATTCGTCATATATTGCTTTAATCTATGACGTTTAATTTTAGAGCTTCGTAGTCGTAAGACCAACTCAAACCATGCTAGCTATTTTTTAATTTTAGCTAAAATAGCTAATATAAAGACAAAAATATATTTTAACGGGACTAGCTAAACCAATCGCCAAAATAGATTTCCAATATCTACTCGTCAGATCTGGCGTGTATGTATCCCTCGCTAAACTTCTTTTAAAAAAACAAAAAAATCGCGACTGATTGAAATCGCGCAAAAGATCTAAAATCGCGACTGATCTGAAACCCTTCTCCCTCTACTTCGAGTCCTCCGTCTGCATCCCGTCGACCACCGAGCCCCCCTCGAAGCGCCTCCTCGACTGCAAGCGATTTTGGCTTCAGATCTGTCTTCAGATTTGGTTGGAAGTTGAAGGGTTATGTTGAATCTTCCACCCCGTCAACCTCGTGAGCCCTGCCGTCTTTTGAGCTTGACATAAAAATATAATCCATCTAATCATGTTGTTTGGATGATGACGGCAGGAACATAATGAATGAGGAGGTAGGTGAAGGGTTGTGGAAGAAGTTGTATAGATGAAAATCCTGACCACCTGCCTCTCTCTGATGCCCGAATAGTAATGCTATAGTATCAAAAATAAAAGAGGGATTTCACTTGATGATCATGTGAATGCACTTACTAAAACATTGCTGGATCCTCAAAACCTCGTGTACAAATTGAAGATGAGGATCAGGCTCTGACTCTGTTATTGTCATCATTGCCATCATTAGAGACATTGATCAGTACCTTGATTCATTGTAAAGACGTTAGAGGTGGTGAAGTCCTCTTTGTATTTGATTCAATTCAGAGAATAACACTCAAACAGCGAAGTCAAAAAAGATTCAAAGACCAAATGCTGACTGCAAGCGATTTTTGTTGTTGTACATGCTACGTGCATCTCACGTGTTGCTGTTGTTGCCGTCTTTTTGAGCTTGAAAATTTTATTTTGTACTTGGGTATTCTTATGGGTTTTGATTTTATATTTTTATTTTATTTAATTTTGGACTTTAAATTATTAATGATTATTCAAAATAGATAACATGATTGGAGTGGAGATTTTTTTCGCTAGCCAAATTATTCATTTGTTATCTATTTTGGCTATTTTAGTTAGCCAAAATAGCTAACGTGGTTGGTTAAAACTAAATTTTGGGTATTTGACAAATAGCAAATAGCAAAAATAACTTTAGTCTGTAGTCGTTGTTGGCCAAAATTTGATTTTTTCGATAACCAAATAGGACGGACGATAAATAATTTTCATCCGACGTTAGAAAAAAAATCTTGAAAAAAATAAGTTTAAAGAAATGTACTTTGGGTTTGAGGATTAAACCAAAAAATCCTGAAAAAAACCCAGATAGTGACATTTAAACTCAAAAAAATACAAAAAAAAAAAATTCCAAAAATGGACCGGGATCCGGTGGATGAAGTTTCGTTTGAGAACGGACGGAAATGAGTCATTTCCCGTCCAACCGTTTAAAAAAAAATAATTTTTTTTTAAAGGAACGGGGAATAATCCATCGTCCAATAAGTACTCGTGAAAAAAAAATCTCTCCACTGAAAAATGATCTTTCGTCCGATCTCTCCGACGAAAAATCATCTTTCGTTTGCTATATTTTGGCAATCAGCCAAATATAGCCGACTACTGTAGCCACGAAACTTAAAATTTGGATATTTAGCCAACGACTACAGTGGCCATTTTGCCAAAATATGAAAATTTTGACAAAATGGCCACGAACTACAGATGCTCTTATTGCATTTCTGATTCTGATTTCACACCCTACTGCAAATGGGGCGACTGTTAGATTAAGATAGCCATTTTGGTGTGATGTCTAAGGGCTGGTTTGGATAGCTGGAAAATATATTCAGCAGCAAAACACTGTTTGCAGAGTTGGTTGATTATAAAACAAAATGTAAATGATTTCATGTCTCACACAAATAGTGTCCCTTTTCGGGGGTATTTAGAGCATCATGATTTCCAAGCTTTTGGACAGAAAAAAACTTGGGGAAGTTCTGTTCATATGTTTCTGGAATATTTTTTGTCTCTCTTCTTTCCTATCTATTCCTCATTCTCTTCTAAATAGTAAATTATATTATAAACAAATTCAAAAAGTTTGTTGGAATAGTGTTTGACTCAATTATCAAATTTCAGCCAACTCCAAATATTTATAACTGATTTTATGATTTTTTTTAATCTTAATAGTATTCTTCAACATATGGAACACCAAGCAAACCACAACGTATTGTGTGTCTTTTAGCATCAAATTGAACAACAAACAACTTAATCTCTTCGTCTCCAAACTGAAATTTTGTTAGGCACGAGAATTTGAAGGGTCCAGAAAGAAGAAAAACGTGCTCACTAATTTTCATTGACAGTTTTAGAGAAATGAACTGTTGCCATCTTCTTGTATAAATAAAATCTAGTGACTGAAACTGAATCCATGGATTACGGATGTCTGTCTTATTCAAGTTTTCTTATTTGGACAAGTTCATTTGCCTAAATATCTGTTGTACATGTTTCCAATATGCTCCAAGTCTTTGGAGGTTTGGTTCAAATGGTGACTGATGAGAGTCTATGTGACGTGGCCCAATCAAGACCGTCGGATCTCCTTAATATTCACTGATCTCAGATCATCAGGTCAAAAATTTCAACGGGCAGGGCATTCTGCAATTTCAGGCCCACAGATAAACGGGTCTAACCCAGCCCATTAGGATTAGATACCCGTTTGCTCTGCCTATAAATACCAGACCCCCTCCTCCTTAAGAAATATAATATCAAAATCCTAACCTGAACCATAGCTTTTACTGCTGTCCAGTAACTAACTAGATCGTCGGAGGGCCTGTCGCCGAAATTTCTCCCGGTGTTTCTAAACCTTTTGCAAGTGCCCGGTCGTCTAGCCACCAGCTGCTCTTCTGAGCCGACCTGCAGAAATAGACCCGACCTGCGGCTGAGATATGTTCCTTCCGCTACACAAAATTACAAGAACTCATACCTGTTGCTCCCGCACCGAAAACAAGCAACATCAGGTTGGTGCTGTCTGTGGGAAGGCTGGAAGATCCGACACCAGCATCCGCCCTCCTTCTATAGATCCTTCCTCGCATGGCACCGAAATCGAGGAAAGCACCTACGGCAGGGCGGTATGCCAACCCTCTTCACCCTGCTCAGAGTCACACGAACACCCAAGGATCCCAAAGGCGCCGACTCGAGGATCCATTGGGTTCGGGTCGTCACGCGTCACGCTCGACCTCCAGGCCTCTCGAGCGCCATAAAGTCGACGATCTTCGGAACTTCATCAGTTCACAAGAACCTGAGAACGACCTCCGGGCCCAGCTTGATCGCTCTAGGGCCGGGGCTGGTTCGTCCCATCAAGCTCTGACCCATAGCGTCTGTCTGCCTCAGGACAGGGAACACCAGCGCGGTCACTCCTCGAGGGATGGACGACCTCAGACCAACCAGTTCGAGGAGGTCCCTGTCACCAGGACAGAGTTCCAGGAGTTCAGGAACGAAGTCCTGCGGGCCATCAGAGGGGGTCTTAGGAACGAACGTCACAATGAAGCCCCCCTCCCTGAGGAACGAAACTGGGGTGGTGAGTCACATGGCTCAACCCGACCAGCGAGAGGGGATGACGCCGTCCTCAAGCGCCTCCAGGATATGGAGAATCGCCTCGCCCGCATCGGCGAGGGGGGAGGACAATCCAGCTGGGGCACCAAACAACCAGCCCTGCGATTTCGACTCGGATCCTGGATGTCTCAATCCCAAGAAATTTCAGACCGCCACAATTCGAGACCTACGATGAGGAGAGTGATCCAGCTGATCACATGGAAGGAATTAAGACCCTCATGATGATTCACAGCGCTACGGATCTCCTCCTCTGTCAGGCATTCCCTGCCACGCTGTGTGGCCCGACACGGGAATGATTTTCGAAGCTCTCTCCGAACTCTATTTTCTCATTTGAGCAGCTCGAGTCGAGCTTCCATGCTCACTTCGTCACCAGCAGGAAGGTGGAGAAGATGAGCGCGTCCCTCCTAGACCTCAAACAAAAGGAAGGGGAGTCCCTTCGGGATTTTATGCGGAGATTCACAACCGAGGCTAGGGCAGTCTCTTCTCTCGATGCCGGCATTGCATCCGTTGCATTTCGGTACAATGTTCACCACGGGCAACTGAAGGCCTCCCTGTCCAAGAAGCCTTCCATTGATTTTCCAGATCTCCTGAATAGCGTCGAAAAGTATATTTGAGTCGAAGAGGCTCTACACCCAGAAGGTCTGACAGAAGCCTCGGCTAAGGGGAAGAGGAAGATAGATGGTCCCGAGCTCACAAAGAAAACTAAAAAAGACTCACTCAGCCAGAAACGACTGCCTCCGATCCCTCGCTTCGAAAAATACACACTGCTGACACATAGTGTGTCAGCAATCCTCATGGAGGTCGAGGATAAGGGAATCGTGCGCCATCCTCCTCGATCCAACATCAACATGAACAGGGACCGGAGGTACTACTATCGGTTCCACCGAGACCACGGGCACGAGACTGATACATGCCGAACCCTTAAAGATGAGGTCGAAGCCCTCATACAGTGGAGGTACCTAAGGGAGTTCACCCGACCTAATCAGCGAGATTCGAAGGCTTCTCCTCCTATTATCTGGCCGGATCCTGAGTCCAAACACGATGGGGGCCGGCCATCCTACACTGCGTCCATGGTGGGTCCATGGGAGGAGAATCGAACACCTCCTACAAGGCCTTCTTGAGGGAGGTTAACTCTGTCCATGATCACACGCCCCCGGTAGCCAAGGATTGGCTGTGTCATTTTCCAACAATGATCTGGAGGGCGGCCGCCTGCCACATTACAACGCACTGGTAATCAGCCAGCCATGCTGAACCATAAGGTCCACTACATCCTCGTGGACAACAGAAGCTCTGTGAACATCTTGTTCCTCGCAACATTTGAGGCACTCAAACTCTCCAGGAAGAGGTTGAAGCTGGCCGGGTACATTTTGCACGGATTTTTGTGCACCCCTGTACAGATCGAAGGCATTATCACACTCGATGTCACTGTTGGAACCGCGCCAAGCATCCGAACCGAGGCCATGGACTTGATGGTGGTCAACGTCAAGGCCGCCTATAGCGTCATCCTCGGCCGCCTGTTCCCTTTAGGCAGTTCCCTTTGCCTACCATTCGAAGATGAAGTTCCCCACCGATCATGGAGTCGGCATGGTCAGGGTCAAGAATCGGCCCGGTCCTATTATATGACTGCACTGGGAGGCACCGTTCTGCCCCTCGATGCTTTTAAACTTCCGTTCGAAAGGAACAAAATGGGCTCGGATCCCGTCAACGAGTTAGAAGAAATTACCTTCTCCGAAGAGGACAGTTCTAAATGTTTCCGAGTCAGCCAGTCGCTCGACCCAAATCTCAAAAGCGCCCTTGTTAAATGCATTTGGAGGAACCTTGATCTCTGATATGGCTAAAAATAGGATTAAATCAGGACCGTTCAAATTGGGCACGAATCTTAAAGCTCTCAGGGATAAAATGGTAATTTACCTACAAATGGGTCTGAAATGAGAACTGAGTCTTTCTTCAAAGCCTAATAACCCATAAATGGATCTGTCCTATTGGGTATGGATAGCAACCCGTTACAAACCAACCCAGATGGATAAAGAGTAATTCAAATTTATGGTTATCTCGATAAAATGATTTAAACTCTACATCTTATCCAAAAACACCGAGAAGTAGAGATTTATCCTTATCTCGAAACAGGTCACGAAGGCAACTATAAATATGTAACACCCCGAATTCCAAAATACAACTGAATTCGAGATTCCACAGGATCTTACACTTCTTTTGTACAATTTTACAAGGAATTTAAAATTTTTCACTTTACATCAGAGTTACAAGAAATCTTTACACTTTACATTTTACAGCGGAAACAACGCATCGTGAAGACAAACTCTGAATCACACCCACATCGTAGACTCGAGGCCCTCATACTTGTGTTTTTCTCTCACTTTCATCACTTCTTCACTATGTACTAATTCTTAATTTAATGAAATTATGAACAAAATTTACAACATTTATATACAAGTACAACAATATTTGAATAATCTCTAAGCATCAGTTCTCCTTTAATCTTTATCATGTCATTTATCCTGCATACAAAACTGTGGGTACGTCAGTTTATTCAACCGACGAATATTATACACGGTCATCCTCTCTATGCCGGAAACAGTATAATTGATTTTCCATATTTAACAAACACAAACTTGTTCACATATCAAACTAAGGGGAACACCCTATTGATATCGTGTTGTGATTGTGCACTTAGTCCTTAATGCAATTATATATATTACATGATACTAATGCGCACTTATTCGGATTCTATGCATCCCATACTACATAGGTCGAGGGCAAGCCTCTTAATCGTTCTTCATCTTGTAGGGTTCAATCCCTCGTCATGATTTAATCTACTACTATGACTACGGTAAGTATCCTAGATGTCCTATTAGTACGAGCTCATGTACAGAAAAACTGGAGGGAAATTTCATGTCATGTCACGACGCATCGTGAAGACTATCTATGGACAATTTCAGCCTCCTTCATGGCACACGATCCTCTTGCAGTCATCAAACACCCCACAAGCGTCGCCAAGATCCCGATAATTCCGGAGTAGTGCCCACATCATGTCACGACGCATCGTGAAGACAAACTGTGAATCACACCTACATCGTATACTCGAGGCCCTCATACTTGTGTTTTTCTCTCACTTTCATCACTTCTTCACTATGTACTAATTCTTAATTTAATGAAATCATGAACAAAATTAATCTCTTAGAGTTAGCCCTCTCACTAATACTGGTCTTATTTCTTTTACTTCACATTGACCCAAACTTAGTCCTTTCAATTTCAATAATCATATCTCATCATTTTTCACTTGCCGGTGTGAGTTTTGGTTACACCCTAATTTTTCAATTTCAGTTCACAAATTCACATGTTTGAGTTGTCATACTCAAGAACATTTTTCTTTTTCAATCACATGATTTCTAATCTTTTCATGAGTCAATAATCATACATGGAGTTCATTTATACATCATGCATTTCATAATTAACATGTATTTCCACATTAAAATCATATCACAAAATATCTAGTCAAAGTGAATATTCACAAACTCACTATTGTCTCACTATTGTCACACTATTCTTTAATAAGAATAACTCATATAAAACTTCACATTTATATTTTCTTTCTATAGAATTTCCTTTTCTAACACTTATCTTAATTTTTTCGTGAAAACACATTTATACGAGTGTGAAACTATAGTTCCAATTACACTTTTACTTTCAAAAAATGCACTTTATTTCATTCTAATAACTCCCAATAAATTTTCAAAAGTCACACATGATTTTAGAATAATAATAGTATTTTTTTCAGAATTTTTACACATCAAGAAAACCCAAAAATCATTTCTTAAAAAAAAATTTAACATTCTGGCCACGCTAGGAATCGAACCCACGACCCAAGAGAAAACAACCGCACGCGCTAGCCATCTGGCCACTTGCGCTCAACAAAATAAAGAGAAGACGGAGAGTTATATACTCTCTGTCCGAAAACCGGTTTAATAAACGCACATAAAAGAATGGTGGCCGCAAGTATCGAACCAACGACCTCATAACACACACACCTGCGCCATTGTAGCGCCGAAGGGCTCTTCGACCACTTGAGCTATAGGCTCAAGTTGTCATAACTACAACTCGCATTTTATTTAATTAAACTCTCTGTTCATTAGAACATTTCAATGTTCAAAAGCTCTTTTTTTGTTTTGCTTTCACTAAAATTCCTGTAAATCTCCAGAATGTCTATTTTAACATAATTTAACACTCCAGTATTTTTAAAATAATTTTTCAGTAATTTAATACTCATTTCTCATACAATTAATTCAAATTTGCATACTACTCTTTTCATAATTCATTTTGACATTTCTCATACAACTTAATATTAAAAATTTCTACATTAATCCCTGTTTTTCCCTCTTTCATAAACCCAAAAGTATAGTGTAATTTATTCATTCTAAACAATATCACGAAAGTCCATATAAGCACACAAAACAACAATTTCATCTACTAGCATTTTGTACTTAGTTTTGACATTAACAACAATCCCAATTCATATTTCCATAACTACAAAACGATTCGCATACAACTTAAGATTCATGACAAGATAACAAGCAATCTATCAAGCATCAATTTAACCAACTAGAAAGTCCTTTTTCCAATGAAGTGTACTCTTATTAATTTCTTTCATGCATTATCATTTCAATCACCCTAACATGGTATCTAGTTAGAAATATAGAAAACCACCCACCTTATTTAGAGAGAAAAATTCACAACACCTCCTAAACGAAAGAGTCCTTCTCGAGCTTGCCAAACGAGTGCTCCTCCTCCTCCTTGATGTGCAACCCGAGCCTTCAATGGTGCAACCTGAGCCTTCCCATGTGCCAGCCTCCTTGAATGCAAGCACAACAATTCCTCTCTCTCAATCTTTTATTCTCACTTCCTACTAATAACTCACTACTAATAATTGTATTTTCTTACTATAGGTTTGGAGAATGAAAAGTGCAAGAATAACTAGGCTAGGGGGGGGGGGGGGTATTTATACTAAATTTTGGGACAAATAAAGGGCTAGGATTAAACTAGAAGTTAAGGATCAAAGGCTAGGATTTAAGGGGAAGTTGTAGTAACCAACCATGATCCAAAAACTACCTCCCACAAACTCCACTTCTCTTTTTTCCCTCCCATTCAAATTCGGCCAAAATGAAGTGCACAATACACGTGTACGTGCAATGCACGTGCATTCAATAGTTTCCCATTTTAAAAGTTGTGCATTTTATTCTTTATAAAAACAATCTATGAAAATTGTCTACATTACAAGTTGTATTAAAAAGAGAAAATAACTCATGGGCTTTTATTTAATGGGCCAAATTAGTTTACAAAAAATAAATTAAATTGGGCAATAAAAGAAACTTATGTTTATTAAAGAAAAATGAGCTTTAATAAAAACAATTAGAAGAGACATATATATATATATATATATATATATATATATATATATATATATACTCATTTGTCTATGAAATGAAAATAATTATAAAATCTTATACTGCAAAATTGCACGTGCACAATACGTACAAAAATAAAAATAATAATTTTCATAAATGAAAATCAGGGTATTACAAAATGCCCCCTCCCTCTACCATAACAAGGTAATCAAACTTTTTCCACATAAAGCTCTTTTATAATCTTTCTGATTAATGACAAGAGTGTTGGATAGTTCGTCGTTGGGATCCATCCCGATGTACCGAACTTTTTTGCAGGTCAACGACAGCGGTAAAAAACCAGTCAAACGTTGGTGAAGGTCAACAGGTTTGCCTTATTCATTTTTTCAAGAATCCACAAATTCATTTGTTTGCTCCCACACCAAAATCAGTAGCAAAAAATTGGCGCCGTCTGTGGGAAACGAAAAAACAATCCAACCTTACTTCATTAGTGGAAGTAGTTTCAAACTATGCATCCGCAAGAGAAGGGGAAGGCAGCAGTTTACAGCCGATGAGCCACTCCTCTTCCTCCTCCTCCTCCTCCTCCAGTCCAATA
Source organism: Hemerocallis citrina (assembly GCA_017893485.1). NCBI lineage: Eukaryota > Viridiplantae > Streptophyta > Magnoliopsida > Asparagales > Asphodelaceae > Hemerocallis > Hemerocallis citrina. The sequence goes on from CM030360.1 coordinate 171,171,900, forward strand.
TGTTCTTCCTTAACAGCCTCCTCCTCAATAGGCCTCTCCAGGGTCTCGGGGGTCTGCCCAGGGGGGACTCTCATCGAAGTCGTCCATAGCAATATCCTCTTCATGACCATATCGCGGTCCACAATCCTTCAGTTGACTCTATGACTTCGCAAAGCTCTCTCGAGCAGGATCTCCGTCAAGTGATTGTCAACCGCCAACAGGGGGTCAACCTCCAAACTCGCTTGAATAGATGGAAAGCCCTTAAGGGTGTCCATCAACCTAAGCACCGAGGGGTCTTGAGAGTTCGGATCCCTGTAGACCGAGGACCAGAAGATCCCCTCCCCTGTGGAGGCGAAGAGAGTCCTCTCAACGTCATCGGCGGAGAAGTCATACTCTAGTAAGCCGAGCCACACCTAGGGACCGCCAAGCTGGAGGGGCACCAGTTACAAGGACAGAGTTCCAGGATTTTCAAAAAGCCATTCTGCGGGCCCTCAATGTCACTCCCAACCACAAGCAATGAGCGCTTAGTCCTCAACCTGCCCCAAGCCATCACCACCGCACTCCCAGTCCTCTTCTGCATGAGAAAGAGTCTCGGGGCTCGGTAAGATATGACCGAAGAGAAGAGTCGGTTTACCGCCATCTCCACGAGATGGAGAGGCGCCTTGGCTGACTTGACAGAGAAGAGGAACAACGAACGAGGAATTTCTGCCCGAGTAGGCCTCCGTTCTCCCGAGCCATCATGGAAGCCCCGGTTCCGAAAAACTTCAAGCCTCCTAACTTTGAGTCATACCACGGGAAGTCAGACTCCACCGACCACATCAAGAGTTTTAAAACTCTCATGATGATCCGCCAGGCGTCGGATGCGCTCCTTTGCAAAACCTTCCCTGCCATGGTGAAGGGGCCTACGAGAGAATGGTACTTTCGACTCACCCTGGCCTCCATCTTCTCCTTTGATCAATTCGAAGGGATCTTCCTTACTCATTTCGTGAGTAGCCACCGGGCCGAGAAAATAAGTGCATTTTTGGTGACCCTCAGCCAAAGAAAGGGTGAATACCTAAGAGATTACGTTCGGCGCTTCACCGCCGAAACCCGGTCGATTGCCTCCCTTAACCAATCAGTAGCCTCGGCAGATTTCGAGCACAACGTCACTAACGCCGACCTCAAGGCATTCCTTTCCAAGAAGACTCCTCGGGACTTCTCAGAACTCCTGCTTAAGAGTGAGAAGTACAACCGAGTGGAAGAGGCTCTCAACCCCCCACTCTCGAGGACTCATCTTCCGAGAACAAACAGAAGAATACGAGCGAAGAAAGGTCCCAGAAATTCCAGAGGGATGACAATGGCCAACGCTGCCCAGCTTCTTAATTTGAGAATTTCACCCCCCTCAATGCTAGTATATCAGCAGTTCCAATGGAGGTGGACAAGGAAGGGCTACTCCGCGCTCCTCCTAGAATGAATACCTCTGGCAAGAAAAGAAACATGTATAAGTGGTGCCGCTTTCATAGGGACCACGGCCACGACACGGATGATTGTCGGGCTCTCAAAGAGGAGATCGAAGAGTTCATACAATGGGAACACCTAGCCAAGTTTGTCCGAAAAGACGAGGCCGATCTTCCTCCCAGAGGAGCCTACAAGCGAACAGAGAGGCCCACCGAGTTTCAAGATTCAGAATCTGGGGCCGTCCTCCACCTTATCCATGGAGGTCCAAAGGGGGGAGAACCAAACTCCTCCCAAGAGGCCTTCACCTTATCGTAGAAGTAGGTTCAGTTTTCAATAAGGCCGATGCTCGTAACACGGCCAAAAAGCATGTAATAATGGCTCGCCCCATTGAAGCGGCTACTTAGTTTATTTCAATAAAACTTAGCTTTTTTCTATTGAAAATTATTGCATTTGCCTCATTTCTATCTCTCTGAGTCACATCTACGACTTGTTAAATGGTAAGTTTGGAGTCCAGCTTGTCCCACAGGGTTGCTCTCACAACTTACTAAGCTCAAAAGACGAGTTTGGAGTCCAACACTTGGTTCGACGTTGCTTTAGCTGCTTGCAAACAAGAAAGTAAGGGGTAGCTCACCATTCGGAATTGCTCCTACAACTCGTTAACTCTCTTAACAACAAGTTCGGAGTCTAACCCTTGGTTCGATGCCGCTTTAGCTACTTGCGAACGAGCGAGTACGAAGTTGCTCACCATTCAAAATTTATCCCACAACTATTGAAACTCTTTTAAACAACAAGTTCGGAGCTCAACTCTCCTCTAGAGTTGCTCTTAAACTTGTCTCCCAAACGACTCTCTCCTAGAACTGGTGAAGCTTTTCGCTCCGCTCACCTCCCGAGTGGACCTCTTCTCAACGAGTTCGGAGCACAACCCTCTCCTAGAGTTCTCCTCAAACTTGTCTCCCAAACGGCTCTCTCCTAGAGCCTGGTGAAGCTCTTTGCTTCGCTCGCCTCCCGAGCAGACCTCTTCTTAACGAGTTCAGAGTTAAAACTCTCTCATAGAGTTCTCCTCGAACTTGTCTCCCAAACAGCTCTCTCCTAGAGCTTAGTGGTGCTCTTCACTTTGCTCGCCTCCAGAGCGGACCTCTCCTTAATGAGTTCAAAGCTAAAACTCTCTCCTAGAGTTGCTCCTCAAACTTGTATCCTAAATGGCTCTCTCCTAGAGCCAAGCTCTCTTCGCACTGCTCGCCTCCCGAGCGGCCTTCTTCTCATCAAGTTTGGAGCTCAACTCTCCCTTAGAGTTTCTCATCAAACTTGCCTCTCGAGCGGCCTTCTCCTAAAAGAGTTCGTAGCCTAACTCGTCTAGAGATGCTCCCTAAACTTGCTTCTAAGTGCGAATCCCCCTTAGAGTCATACAAAGCTCTTCTCAACTTTCTGAAGGCGAAGATGTTGAGAGACTATTTTGGCCATGAATAAGGATAATTCTTCAACCGACTCCTGAAGAAAACTTGCAGATCTTCGAGTTAGCTTCAAAACAAGGGGTCACATGCCCCAATCCGACCTCTGTAGCACTGAGAATGTCGGTTACAATATAGCTGCACTGAAGCTCTCCTGGACTTCGGCAACGTGTGCCGAGCACTCTTGCCACCGACGTCCAAATGCGAGAAAAAGCTGTCCTAGACTTCGGCAATGTGTGTCGAGCATTCTTGCCACCGACGTCCAAATGTGAGAAAAAGCTCTCCTCGACTTCTGCAACATGTGCCGAGCACTCTTGCCACCGACACCCAAATGCGAGAAAAAGCTCTCCTGGACTTCGGCAACGTGTGTCGAGTACTCTTGCCACCGATGTCCAAATGCGAGAAAAAGCTCTCCTGGACTTCGACAACGTGTGCCGAGCATTCTTACCACCGACGTCCAAATACGAGAAAAAACTCTCATGGACTTCAGCAACGTGTGCCGAGCACTCTTGCCACCGACATCCAAATGAGAGAAAAAACTCTCCTGGACTTCGGCAACAAGTCCTGAGCACTTTTGCCACCGAAGCTAAAATTGGAGAAAAACTCTGCCTCAAGATCCGCAATCAAATCAAGATCATCAGTTGTGATTAAAGCAAAAAGAGAAAGTCAATGGTCAACCATTGACCGCCACGTGTCAAGCCGCTGAAGCCTCTCATGGGTTCAGAAATGCAACCCGAGCACTCTTGCCACCGGAGCTCAAATTGGAGAAAAAGTTGTCTCAAAATTCTCGCTCGATCACGATCAACGGCTCAAATATGCACAACAACAAAAAAAGAATTTGAGGGTTAATGGGTCGGGTTTGAACCCGTTAGAGACACACACCCACAACTCACACTCACTTCTTCCTCCTGTGAAAATATATTTCCCGCCAAAAAACCCTACGATGACTCCTTCAACCTCCGAGCTTTTTCCCCTCCACTACCGACCTCAACCTCCGTCGTCTAGCTCGTCGAACCCCTCCGGCGTCGACCTCTCCTCCATTTCTCCGATCCTTCTCTCAACTGTGAGCTCACCTCCACCATAGCTCATGACGTCGAGCTCCCTTCGCCGAACTCCGAAACTCCACTTCGAGCTCCCCTTCACAAGCTCCAAATCCTTCAACCTCGACACCACCCATCACAGTCGAGCTCCACCACCACCTCGACGAGCTCTGACTTCCATCAAGCCACCACCGAGCTCTCCTCCAGTGTCGAGCTCCGACCTCGACTCCAATGTCGAGCCTCGCTGCCAAGCACCTTCGCTAAGCTCCTTCAACCTCGGGCCTCGCCGAGCTCGACCTCACTTGCCGACCTCCATCTCCCATGTCGGAGCTCCTTCAACCTCACCGTTGCCACATGCTGAAGCTCCAAGCTGCTGTCGAACTCCCCATCGTGAGCTCCCCTCGTCGAGAGCCCACTGTGCTCCGACTTTCTCGCCTAAGCTCGGAGCCCCGTCGAACCCAAACTGCCGAACTATCGAGCTCCTCCCCTCCTCCCCTCCGTCGCCGATGCCATGAGGCTCGCCACCTTGATCCGAGCATTTGTGGCACCGGAGCCCAAATGGGAGAAAAAAAGCTCCCACTGTCTCCAAGCACTGAGCTTCGAACCCATCACCGAGCTCCAACCTCTCATTGCTGAGATCTCTACTGTCTCTAAGCTCGAGCTCTGATCTCGACCCTCCAATGTTGACTCTCTTATAAATCCTGCTCAGGCTGCTCGACGAGCTCCTCTCCCCTTGCCGAGAACCCACGAGCTCCAATCGAGCTCCTCCTCGACTCCAAAGCTTACCGACGTCGAGCTCCTCCTCAACAAGCACCGACGTCAAGCTCCCCCACGTCAACCTCCGCTGTCGTCGAGCTCCGTCGTCAACCCCACCTCGCCGATGCCCAGCCAAAACGTCGAGGTCGCTAGCTGCACGATCGCTCGGAGGCATGGTCGAAGGAGAGTTCGAAAGAGCAAGGAAGCAGAGGTCGGGAGAGAGTGCCGGAAAAGAAAAAAAAATCAACAGGGCGCCGTTGACCGCCACGTGTCAGCATTGTGGACTTTGGCAGCTCGATTCGAGCACTCGTGCCACCGACCCCCAAATGAGAGAAAATATGGCTCCTCCCGATACGCGCTCACCTGATCGTGATCAACGCACAGGATCGCGCCATGTGTTAGGTAAAATTTAATTTATTAATTTAATTTATTAATTGAATTAATTATTTAAAAAATCCAAAAAATTAATTAAAAATCGAAAAAAATAATTAAAATTTTCTAAAAATAATTATTAATTCAGAAAATAATTTTAAAAAATTCTGAATATATAATTATTAAATTATAATAATTAATTAAAATTTTTGATAATTAATTATTTAATTTCGGAAATTGAATAAAAAATTCAAAAAATGATTAAAAATTGGAAAAAATTCAGAAAAATCTGGAAAAAAAAATCCAAAAAAATTTGAGAATATTTTTGGGCATTTACAAGCTCAGATTAACACCATTACACCTCGAGCAAGATCCAAACTCCCTTAAGAACTCGATAAAATTCCGTACTGTAACACCCTGCAAAATTGGAAATGACAATTTTGCCCTTGTGTGTTACGCACGTATATTTTGTAACGTGTTTTCACCACGTATTTTGATTACCGACTATTTATGCATTTCTCGTATTGATTTTACCCTATTTTGAGTCAACAAAAATATTAAATTTTAATCTCTGTATTTTACGTGCTCTTTACGCGTTTTTGATGCACGTATCAATCATGTATTTTCACCGCTACGTGCAATATTTTCTATGTGTTTAAATTATTTATTTTAGGTATTCAAATCTATTTTTATAAATGGAAATTTATTTTTCCTTGTTTTGATTAAAATATTATTATATGTATAATGCACGTGTTTTCTACGTACGTAACAATTACGTCATGGAATATATAAAATTAATAAAAATATTTTTTTATATTGTATTTTTATTTTCTTTAGCATTTTTCCATTGATAAAACCAAATTTCGTATTTTTATGTTTTACGTGCAAAGTACGTGTTTTTCGGTGCGCGTATTTAAGCGTATTTGTTTTCAAAATAACATGGTGAATTGTATGCATGAGGGGGGGGTCCATGTTGTGTAGTACAGTACATATGTGCTGTTGTATTTGGATGTTGACTTCGTCAAAGGATGGGTGACGTGGCTTTAGTGGGGCCAGGAGCACATGTGTGCTCTGCTTCTCTTTGTGTACCCACGAAAGAGAGAGAACAGGAGAGAGTTTACTGAGACCAGTTTAGAAGAGGAAGAGTTGGGGGTTGAGTTTTGGAGTGGTGGAGATGTAAATAGTTGGGAGTTTTAGGAGTTAGGATTTTGAAGAGTTGAAAAATTAAGAGAGCAATTTATTAGGTGAAGATTTATGCAAATTGAACCCTCACATTGCCCTATAAATACACCCTCATTTCTCCTTCTCTTGTCACACCTAAACTAAACAAAATTTAGAGAGAAAAAGAAAGAGAGAAAGAGAGTACCTTTGTGCTTTAGAGGCTTGCTAGGAGGAGAAGGACAAGGAGGTGCTAGTTGGAGCTAGGAGCTAGAAGAGATCTCTTCATTTGTGATTCTTCATTCTTCATAGAGGTGGGTGATTTCTTACTTTCTAATGTAGAAATTGCATGCTAAAAATTATAAATGAGTAGTATAAATTGAATTCGATGAGAAATGTGTAGATAAAATCCATGCTAGAGTAATATGCCATGAATGAGAATATGTTTGTTGTGATTAAGTAAATAATTGCTACCATGTTAATTAAAAAGAAGATTTTGATTACAGAATTAATACTATGAATCATGTTAGAATGCTTGTAAATTTATGCATGTCGAATGTGTGATTTATACGAGAATTTGTTGAAGAATGTTATATATGCTTTAGAGTCATGATGATAAAGAAAGAAGAAAGAAAGAAAAATAAATTTTAGTTATTGCCATGAAATATGTTGACTTATGTCGAAAATACAAATTTTGCATAAAAGAATTTTCTTTGAGATATTCATGGCGGATTAAGCGATATTCTTGGTTTTATTACAAAAATTTAATTAGTATAATGAAGTACATAAACTAATTTTAATGAATATGATTCTTAAATTTGAATTTTGAGAAAAATGTAAATTTGTATATAAAAAGAAAAGAAAAACTATTTGAAAATGGAGATATATTTTTAAAATAAGTTTGATCTTGTTGGTTGCTGTTTTAAGATTCATCTCAGTCTAAAAGAGAAGTTTATTCAATATCCTAAAAGATTGGACCATTGGATAAACGAGTTTTGCGAAAAAGAACCAATTACTGAACAGTATGAACAAAATTAAATCGATACAACTCCTAATCAATAATCACACTTGGACTTACTGGTTAGCCAGTGCACCACAGAGCACTATTTGTAAGAGATCTTGGGTTCGAAACTTGATGGTCATATTTTATTTTTGTTTCACTTAATAAAATCCGAAACCTTACTTTGAATATAAAGGGAATTTTGTTGTGGTTTTTGACACCAAGTCCATATGGACTTAGTGGTTAGTGTGATTGGGCTTTGGGCGCCTGCTGGTTGTCTTGGCCGGTCCTGGTTCGAAACCCGAAGCCAACTTTGATATTTTTTGGGATTTTTAATACATTTGGGGTTTTCTAATGTGAAGAAAGTTGGAAGAAAAATTGTATTATTCATATAAAATCACATAGAAATTACTAGAAATAGTTATAAAATTTTCTTGTATGTTTTGAGATGGGATTTGAAGTAGTAAAATAGTTTTTGACTCCAAAATTATTATTTGGGTAAAAGATCCTTATTTTGAAAAGAAGGAAAAATATGTAACAAGTTATAAAATTTTCCTTGTGTAAACAAACACTTATGTGGAGAATGTGAATTGAGATATGAATTATTTAAATTGCTAATAGAATTTATAGGATGAATCTTTTGTCCAAAAAAGGAATTATTGTTCTATTTTTTTGAATTGTAATTACATGAGTGAATCATGAATAAGTGCTAAAATGAGACATGGATCTATTTATGAATGAGCTGGAGATATGGACATATTGAGTTAATACATGAAGGGTATGAATACCCATGATTTCTTGTACATGAAAATTTGCAATTTAGAGTTAGTAAGACCTCGGGTACCGGCATTATTGAAATCAAAGATTTGAGATATAACTTTGAGATATTGTTGCTATCTCTTATTTTTGTGACTAAGTCCGGTAGGAGGTATGATAAATTATTCATGTCTTAAACTTAAGAATTTGGCACTTAAGAGAAGTGTAGTAAACCTGAGCAAACGTAAGTAGGGCACTCTATATAGTCGGGCGGTGTACTCCGGGACTATAGACCCAGTCGGGCGGTGTACTCCGGGACTGAGATTGCTTCGATGGAGACGAATTTTTATATGAAATCCGGGACTATGCGTAGTCGGGCAGATAATTTATTGTATTCCAGTGTATATACGTATACCGGAGCTAGATGGGCACTTATGGGGTATTCGCACGACGAGGAGTCTATATAACAGTCGGGCGGTGTACTCCGGGGCTGGGATCCGTACTCGTGGAATATCTGAACCGTGTTCTTACTACTGAGTAGTGTCATGGCGAGGGATCGAACCCTTTAATGTGGAGTACGTAGGTGCTTGCCCTCGGACCAATGTAGTATGGGATGCATAGAATTCGAACAAGTATGCATTAGTGTCATCTTAGTATAAAATGTGTGCATTAGATATTAAGGCATCACATACACTTACATATTTAGAATAATCACTTTTGACACTTTATTGTTCATTCAAAATTGTTGTTTGATAAAGTATTGAGATTGTTATATGTACAGCATAGAGAGGATGACCGAGTATAATATTTTTGTCAGTTGTAAGTGACTGACATGCCCATAGCTTAATATGCAGATAATGGACATTTTCATGAAGAAATAAAGATGTTATGATGCAGTTGATGACATACATTGATAAAGTTGTATAAGTTGTATTTTGTTTTCATTGTTGTATTTCTTTTATTCTTCCACTGTGTAAACAAAATATAAAGAACTCTGATGTATGATGAAAAGTTTTAATTTCCTTGTAAAATTGTACGAAGTAAAGTGTAAAGATCCCGTGGAATCTCGAATTCGGACTTATTTAGAATTCGGGGCGTTACACGTACGCCATTAGAACAACAAAACTACTCCTCAATGACTGTAGAACTCAGTCTCCAGGAGTGGGGGGCTCGTGATATGGCTAAAAGTAGTATTAAATTGGGACCATTCAAATCGGACACGAATCTTAAAGCTCTTAGGAGTAAAATGGTAATTTCACCTACAAACGGGTCTGAAATGGGAACTGAGTCTTTCTTCAAAGCCCAATAACCCATAAACAGATCTGTCTTATAGTGTATGGGTAGCAATCCGTTACAAACCAACCCAGATGGATAAAGAGCAATTCAAATTCATGGTTATCTCCATGAAATGATTTAAACTCTACATCTTATCCAAAAATATCGGGAAGTAGAGATTTATCCTTATCTCGAAACGGGTCCTTAAGGAGACTATAAATACCCCTCTCCCCCCCATCATAAGAAGGTAATCAATCTTTTTCCACATAAACCTCTTTCATAATCTTCCTGATTACTGACAAGAGCGTCGGAGGGTTCGTCGCCCGGATCCATCCCGATGTATCGAACTTTTTTGCAAATCAATGGCAGCAGCAAGAAACCAGTCAAATGTTGGTGAAGGTCAACATGTTTGCTTTATTCGTTTTCTCAAGAATCCACAAATTCATCTGTTTGCTCCTAAACCAAAATCAGCAGCAACAATCTCTTCACATGGACACCTTTTGATATGCCCAGAATTTTAGAAGACCTCATCATGCACAGGCTCAACGTCCGCCCTGATTCAATACCCATCCATCAAAAGCACCGCAATTTCGCTTCCGAAAGACATAAGGGTACGAAAGAAGAAGTAAGCAAGCTCCTCTCAGCCCGATTTATACAAGAGGTCAGCTATCCAGAATGGCTTGCAAATGTAGTAATGGTAAAGAAACCGAACAGAAAGTGGAGGATCTGCATAGAATTCATGGACCTGAACAAGGCCTGCCCAAACGATCCATTCCTGCCCCCGAATATCGATGCCCTGATAGATGCGACATCGGGACACGAACTGCGGAGCTTTATGGACGCATTTTTGGGCAACAACCAAATCCGAATAATTCTACCAGACATCCCCAAAACAGCTTTTGTAACCGACCAGGACCTTTATTTTTACCGGGTCAGGCCCTTCAGGCTAAAGAACGCTGGTGCAACGTACCAAAGACCCATCAACCGGATTTTCAAGCATCAAATAGTTAAGAACATGGAAGTCTATGTCGACGATATGCTCGTCAAAAGTTTCCAGGGTCATGACCACATTATCGATCTCGAGGAAGCCTTTGGGGTTCTACGAACCCACATATGAGGCTCAATCCTTGTAAATGTGCCAACTGAGTCTCTAGTAGCCCGACTCTTTCCCGTAGAGTCTCTACCTGCATCTAAAGAGACACAATGAGATTCCCGGAACTGGTTCTTTCTCGTCAGAAGAATTATCAGATGAATCTGGAGGTGGAGTGATCTCTCGGGACTCAGGCCATTCCTCTTCCACTTCTTTGGGATCTTCCTCATCTGAATCAGCTTGCCCGGGGTAGTAATCTTCAACAATGACGTGCCAATTGTTATCTCCGACTGGGTCGAAGTTGTCCGCCATCTTAAAGAAAGAGGAGAAGAAGCATAAATCATAGAGCAACACAAATGTAAGTGACTTGCATTTAAATCTCTAGATTAAACACACGCTTTAATGTCCACTTTTAGGGTGTCGTTCCTTAAAAATTTGTACTACTTGGAAGCGTGCTCTGATACCACTCTGTAACACCCCGAATTCCAAAATACAACCGAATTCGAAGTTCCACAGGATCTTTACACTTCTTTCGTAAAATTTTACAAGGAAATTGAAACATTTCTTACATCAGAGTTACATTATACCTTTAGATTATTACAGCGGAAGCAATTTTACAGTAATTATGTGAAACAACATTTAAATCAATCTTTGAGCAGTATGTATACTTCAATTTGTCAAGAATCTTTAAACTGCATGTAAAACTGTGGGCACGTCAGTTCATTCAACTGACGAAATATTATACACAGCCATCCTCTCTATGCCGAAAACAGTATAATGATTCTCAATACTTAGCAAACCACAAACTTGTTCACAAACAAAGCTAAATGGACTATCCTATTGATGTCGAGTTGTGAATGTGCACTTAGCCATTAATGCAATTATTTCTGTTTATATGACACTAATGCGCACTTGTTCAGAGTCTATGCAACCCATACTACATAGGTCCGAGGGCAAGCCCTTAACCGTTCATCTTGTAGGGTTCAATCCCTCGTCATGACTTAATCTATTACTGTAACTACGGTAAGTATCCTAGATGTCTTATGACCTACGAACTCATGTTTAGGTGCCTTGGAGGGAATCCCAACGCACTGACACATGACTCATCATGCAGGCATCCTGTGCTAATTCAGCTCCTACCATAGATGATATGGCTAAAAATGGGATTAAATCGGGACTGTTCAAATCGGATGTGAATCTTAAAGCCCGGGGGTAACACGGTAATTTCACCTACAAATGGGTCTGAAATGAGAACTGGGTCTTTATTCAATGCCCAATAATCCATAAACGGATCTGTCTTACTGGGTACGGATCCTAACCCGTTACAAACCAGTTCAGAAGGATAAAGAAGAATTCAGATTCATAATTATCCCTAAGAAGTGATCTTAACCGCTTCTATCCATTCACACCGGGAAGTAGAGATATGTTCATATCTTGAAACGAATCCCAAAGGCGGCTATAAATACCCCCCATCCACCACCATTAAGAGGTAATCAATACTTTTCCAGTTTAAGTTCTTGCTTAATCATTCAGATTACTGACAAGAGCGTCGGAGGATGCGTCGCCGGGATCCATCCCGGTGTCTCGCACTTTTTGCAGGTTCACAGCAGCGGCAAGAAACCAAGTCAACAAGTCGGTGGAGGTCAACAGGTCAACAGGTTTGCCTTGTTTGTTTTCTCAAGAATCCACAAATTCTATTTGTTTGCTCCCACACCAAAATCAGCAGCAACAGATTGGTGCCATCTGTGGGAACCGAAAAAGCAACCCGACCTAACTTCATTAGCGAGACTAGTTTCAAGCCATGCATCCAAAACAGAAGGGGAAGGAAGCTGTAGAACCCCGTATTTTCAAATATTATTTTAATTATTTGAAAATGGATTTAAATGAATTTTGAGGAACCAATTGATATTTTCTAAAAGATTTATCTTTGGAACACGTGCGGAACACGTGCAAATAATTTTGATGTAAATATACAATTTGATATTTTTAATAAGTTTTCATACTTATTATGGAGTGTATTCTAAATTTTGGGATTTTTCTGAATAAAGAAACTATTTTTACAAATATCTCGAAAGAGAGGGGCTTTTATGTAAAAAGTCGTTTGGATCTTAAATAAACTATGAAAATTCGTTTTTACTGATATTTTGGTTCTCCATGGTCATCATTTGAATTTAAATATATTTGAAATTTATTTAAAGTCGATTTGGCGAAGATTTAAACAAAAAGGGTGTTTTTGCAAATGTAGGATTTATGTTGGATCTTTGTGCAAAGGTTTTTCTGGAAGGAAAAAGTGAAATATTTTTATTGGAAATAGAATATGTATTACTAGATATTATTTCTGATTTTTCTAGATTTTTATAAATATTTTATGAGGTATTTGCAAATATTACAAAAGGGAGGGCTTTTGTGCAAAATCGCCACCCTGAGTGTAAATCCGGGATTTTCTTATCTCTGGACCATGCTGGATTGTTGAAAAACTTTGTGGTAAAAGGATTTTATTTAGTTTTGATTTATTTAACCTATTTTGACTAAGGAAGGTTATATATGTGAAGTAATAAATTGGAAAAGGGACTATTTTGCAAAAGTACTTCAAAACCCTAATTTCTTCAATCCCGGCCTGTATAAAAGAGGGTGTGCAGCCGTCATTCGCTGCACAACTCCAGATTTAATATATTACTATTTTCTTGGTGATTGGAGAAGAAGTTCTTGGATCTAGCAATGGAAGGCTTTTTGTGGATTCTTCTTGATTCTAAAAGGTGAGTGATATAGACTTGTTTTGTTTATGTGAATGATTTGCATGCTGTTTTGTTTGATATTTTCGTATTTTGTATGAAATTGATGCCATGGTTGTTATTCGTAATATACATGTGAGATCCATGATAGATTAGTAGATCTCGATTGACAATTCTTGATTGCTTGAAACATGTTAAGATTTGATTATGTTTATGAAAATAAGGAATTGGATGGATGAATCCCTGGATCTTGAGATTACGGATCGGATTAGATTGGAGTTGAGGAAGAGATTTGGTAGTGAGATAGGCTCCAGTATTGATTATTGATTTCAAACCTAATTTGTGAGATCTGTAGGCCGACAGTCGACTGGGGCTATGTATCAGTCGACTGGTACGACTCTACTCTTGTACATTCAGTCTTTTGAGGATTTGCTCGGGACAGTCGACTGAGACCCTATTCAGTCGACTGGTCTGCTGAGTATTTTGTTTGTAAAGTATTGAGTTTCTCGTTGGGATAGTCGACCGATGATTTGTTAAGTCGACTGATTAGCACTTGGATTGTTTCTTGAGAATTATTGATAATTGTTTCTGGTAAGTCGACTGATGGTTGATTAAGCCGACTTACTGCACTTGTTATAATCTTGGATATTGGTTCTCGGGGAAGTCGACCTATTATAGCATAAGTCGACTGGTTCTGATGGGATTTCATGATCTTGAGGGTTCTTGTTATCTTAGTTTGTTTGTAGATGGATATGTTCGTCGGTGTCTTGGCATACCGGGTTCGTATTCGATCTATACCCTCTTAGTTGTTTGTAGATGGATATGTTCGTCGGTGTCTTGGCATACCGGGTTCGTATTCAATCTATACCCTCTTAGTTTGTTTGTAGATGGATATGTTCGTCGGTGTCTTGGCATACCGGGTTCGTATTCGATCTATACCCTCTTAGTTTGTTTGTAGATGGATATGTTCGTCGGTATCTTGGCATACCGGATTCGTATTCGATCTATACCTTATCTCTAGTTTTGTAGATGGATATATGGATATCCGATCTATGGCATTATTGGTGATCGATTGTTGGACACACATTGTGGTACTGAGAATTGTTGACAGTTGGACATACTCTGAGATGTGAGGATTATTGTTTGCTCGGATCAGTCGACTGGTTCCTAAGACAATCGACTGTACCGTACAGTTGAGCTGTACATATTTTGAAAGTAATTGATTGATGGACACTTGATCGTTGGTATTGTTTCTCGACTTGGTTTCACGCATGTACTGGCCTATCGTTCTTGTTTCAGATTGCATGTTCAGTTTATGTATTTTGTTCAGTACATGTTGCTTATGTTTATTTGTTTGTTTATGTTTGTTGTTTATGTCACTCACACCATTTATGGCTGACCCCGTAGTTTTTGGGGGTTAGGGTTCAACTCTAGCCTCACATGTTGCAGGTTGCTTAGAATTGGAGGCTTGGATGCTTGGGTTAGCTTTAGAGAGTATGAGTGATTATAATAGAGCCTTGTGTAATTGTTGTAAGAAAAGTGTTGTAAAAAAAGAATTGTTTAATTCAAGGTGTTTGTATTTCCGCTGCAATGTTAAAGATTATTGTAATAAGATTTTGGAATAAAATGATTTGAGTTTTGGTCTATGTATATTGTTACATTGAAGTGGATCGCTGGGAAAGTGCCGCGTCTTTTCTAAGTTTTATATTTAGAAATTCGGGGCGCTACAGATTGGTATCAGAGCATGCTTCAATGGTAATAATAGACATAGTATGAAAACCAACCTAGGTGTGGACACTAGAGAGTGAGTACCTAGGTGTGGACATTAGAGTGTGAGTATCACATAGAGTTAGAACATGATGTTTGGTTTGAGGTTATGGTATGGTTATGGTTTTGCCATAGGATATTGATGTGAGTTTGAAATGTGTGTGTGATGCTCTAACTCTACCCTCGTTTTGCAGTATTCAGTAGAATGACAGGAGCCAGAACCAGGAACGGTGGCAACAATGAAGATGGATCGGGTAATTCTCGAGGAACGGGAATTGACCTAGAGGCTGAATTCGCTAAGGTGTATCAAACCTTGAACACACTGATGGCATTCAATGTGGCGCAGCAGCAAGCGCAACAGCAGAATCTGCAGCCAAATCATGGAGCTGGGCATGGATTGGTAAATGCCGACCCCATCAAGCAGATTGAATCCTTTAAGAGGATGAGGCCGCCAGTCTTTGAGGGGTAAGCTGATCCAACTGCAGCAGATGATTGGATTAGGAAGATGCAGACGATCTTCGAAGTGTCGGAGACTCCTGAAGCTAGCAAGGTGAAGTTAGCTTCGATGCAGCTGGAGAAAGATGCAGGAATCTGGTGGGAGTCACTGAAGAGGAATTTGGGAGATCAGCAGCTGACATGGGAAGCTTTTCTGGAGGAGTTCAGAGATCGCTTCTTTCCACTCGACGTTTAGGAGAAGAAGGCGACTGAGTTCTTGAACCTTCAGCAGGGCAGCATGACTGTTCGGGAGTATGAGACGAAGTTCGCTCAACTTTCAAGGTATGCGCCGGAGTTGGTAGTGGACGAAGCAAAGAAGGCCAAAAAGTTTGAGCAGGGCTTGAGGCCAAACTTGAGGTCAAGGATGATTCCATTAGGCATCAGAAGATTCGACAAGCTGGTCAGGAGAGCAGCTATGACCGAAGAGGATATGGATCAGTCCCGGGTAAAGCAAGAGACTTGGAACAAGAAGAAGAGACCAGCAGAAGATCAGGAAGGGGAGGAATTCCCAGCGAAGCAGAGCAAGCCCAGTGATCCAGTGCAGAAGGCACCGGCAACTCAAGAGGTGACTTGTTTTTACTGCAAGCAGGCAGGACATAAAAGGAGGGAATGTCCGAAGTTGGCAAAACAGACTTGCTTTCATTGTGGTCAAGAAGGGCATATTCGACCACGATGTCCACAGCTGAAGAAAGAGAATGCAGGGAAGGACAAGGATCCGAAGCAGGGGCGAGTGTTCGCATTGACTGAAGAGGATGCGGGCAACCCAGAAGTATGATCTGCGTGTGCGAGAATTTTAGAATTTATTCCTTGTATTAAGTAAAACTTTATTTTTGGAATAATTGAAGATTGAGTATTTTCTTCATGTAACAAGTTTATTTGGATTAATGGAATAAAGACAAAGTTTTATTTGATACTGTTTTCTTGCATACAATTGTGTCGCTCATTTGTTGCTAGTCTTAAGTGTGGAGCTTAAGGTGTTTCCAAGCAAGGTCTTGAGGTGGCTATCCTTAGTCATGTCCTTTCTAAGGAGGGAGTGGCCACTGATTCTTGGAGGGATGAAGCAGAAGGTCAGAGTTGGATGCAGAAGTTCAGAGGTTGTTGCAGTGTGGCGTTATCAGAGTCGCGCAGCGGAAGATTGTCTTTTCTGAATTCCTTGCATGATTGTGCTTATTTTGTGTGATGAATTTGTTTTGTTAGAATGCATTCTTTGGTGTGACTGTATTTCCAAAATGGTGTTTCTATTCTTGAGTTTTCAACCTTTACTAGTGGGTTTGTTTTGGACCTCATTAGCCGTAGTTCTGAGGACAGAACTCTTCTAAGGAGGGAGTAATGTAGAACCCCGTATTTTCAAATATTATTTTAATTATTTGAAAATGGATTTAAATGAATTTTGAGGAACCAATTGATATTTTCTAAAAGATTTATCTTTGGAACACGTGCGGAACACGTGCAAATAATTTTGGTGTAAATATACAATTTGATATTTTTAATAAGTTTTCATACTTATTATGGAGTGTATTCTAAATTTTGGGATTTTTCTGAATAAAGAAACTATTTTTACAAATATCTCGAAAGAGAGGGGCTTTTATGTAAAAAGTCGTTTGGATCTTAAATAAACTATGAAAATTCGTTTTTACTGATATTTTGGTTCTCCATGGTCATCATTTGAATTTAAATATATTTGAAATTTATTTAAAGT
This sequence comes from Hemerocallis citrina, assembly GCA_017893485.1. Lineage (NCBI taxonomy): Eukaryota > Viridiplantae > Streptophyta > Magnoliopsida > Asparagales > Asphodelaceae > Hemerocallis > Hemerocallis citrina. The sequence continues at coordinate 171,188,904 of CM030360.1, forward strand.
CGATTTGGCGAAGATTTAAACAAAAAGGGTGTTTTTGCAAATGTAGGATTTATGTTGGATCTTTGTGCAAAGGTTTTTCTGGAAGGAAAAAGTCAAATATTTTTATTGGAAATAGAATATGTATTACTAGATATTATTTCTGATTTTTCTAGATTTTTATAAATATTTTATGAGGTATTTGCAAATATTACAAAAGGGAGGGCTTTTGTGCAAAATCGCCACTCTGAGTGTAAATCCGGGATTTTCTTATCTCTGGACCGTGCTGGATTGTTGGAAAACTTTGTGGTAAAAGGATTTTATTTAGTTTTGATTTATTTAACCTATTTTGACTAAGGAAGGTTATATATGTGAAGTAATAAATTGGAAAAGGGACTATTTTGCAAAAGTACTTCAAAACCCTAATTTCTTCAATCCCGGCCTGTATAAAAGAGGGTGTGCAGCCGTCATTCGCTGCACAACTCCAGATTTAATATATTACTATTTTCTTGGTGATTGGAGAAGAAGTTCTTCGATCTAGCAAAGGAAGGCTTTTTGTGGATTCTTCTTGATTCTAAAAGGTGAGTGATATAGACTTGTTTTGTTTATGTGAATGATTTGCATGCTGTTTTGTTTGATATTTTCGTATTTTGTATGAAATTGATGCCATGGTTGTTATTCGTAATATACATGTGAGATCCATGATAGATTAGTAGATCTCGATTGACAATTCTTGATTGCTTGAAACATGTTAAGATTTGATTATGTTTATGAAAATAAGGAATTGGATGGATGAATCCCTGGATCTTGAGATTACGGATCGGATTAGATTGGAGTTGAGGAAGAGATTTGGTAGTGAGATAGGCTCCAGTATTGATTATTGATTTCAAACCTAATTTGTGAGATCTGTAGGCCGACAGTCGACTGGGGCTATGTATCAGTCGACTGGTACGACTCTACTCTTGTACATTCAGTCTTTTGAGGATTTGCTCGGGACAGTCGACTGAGACCCTATTCAGTCGACTGGTCTGCTGAGTATTTTGTTTGTAAAGTATTGAGTTTCTCGTTGGGATAGTCGACCGATGATTTGTTAAGTCGACTGATTAGCACTTGGATTGTTTCTTGAGAATTATTGATAATTGTTTCTGGTAAGTCGACTGATGGTTGATTAAGCCGACTTACTGCACTTGTTATAATCTTGGATATTGGTTCTCGGGGAAGTCGACCTATTATAGCATAAGTCGACTGGTTCTGATGGGATTTCATGATCTTGAGGGTTCTTGTTATCTTAGTTTGTTTGTAGATGGATATGTTCGTCGGTGTCTTGGCATACCGGGTTCGTATTCGATCTATACCCTCTTAGTTTGTTTGTAGATGGATATGTTCGTCGGTGTCTTGGCATACCGGGTTCGTATTCGATCTATACCCTCTTAGTTTGTTTGTAGATGGATATGTTCGTCGGTGTCTTGGCATACCGGGTTCGTATTCGATCTATACCCTCTTAGTTTGTTTGTAGATGGATATGTTCGTCGGTATCTTGGCATACCGGGTTCGTATTCGATCTATACCTTATCTCTAGTTTTGTAGATGGATATATGGATATCCGATCTATGGCATTATTGGTGATCGATTGTTGGACACACATTGTGGTACTGAGAATTGTTGACAGTTGGACATACTCTGAGATGTGAGGATTATTGTTTGCTCAGATCAGTCGACTGGTTCCTAAGACAGTCGACTGTACCGTACAATTGAGCTGTACATATTTTGAGAGTAATTGATTGATGGACACTTGATCGTTGGTATTGTTTCTCGACTTGGTTTCATGCATGTACTGGCCTATCGTTCTTGTTTCAGATTGCATGTTCAGTTTATGTATTTTGTTCAGTACATGTTGCTTATGTTTATTTGTTTGTTTATGTTTGTTGTTTATGTCACTCATACCATTTATGGCTGACCCCGTAGTTTTTGGGGGTTAGGGTTCAACTCTAGCCTCACATGTTGCAGGTTGCTTAGAATTGGAGGCTTGGATGCTTGGGTTAGCTTTAGAGAGTATGAGTAATTATAATAGAGCCTTGTGTAATTGTTGTAAGAAAAGTGTTGTAAAAAAAGAATTGTTTAATTCAAGGTGTTTGTATTTCCTCTGCAATGTTAAAGATTATTATAATAAGATTTTGGAATAAAATGATTTGAGTTTTGGTCTATGTATATTGTTACATTGAAGTGGATCGCTGGGAAAGTGCCGCGTCTTTTCTAAGTTTTATATTTAGAAATTCGGGGCGCTACAGAAGCGTTCTCCAGTAGAAGAACCACTTCTCTTCCTCCTCCCCTTCCTCCAGCTCAAGGTGCTCCTCCTCGACAGGCCCCTCCAGGATCTCGGGGGGCTGCCCAGGCGGGCTCCCATCGAAGTCATCCGAAGCAACATCCTCCTCATGACCATGTTGCGGGTCCCAATCCTTCAGTTGAATCTATGGCTTCTCAAAGCCCTCCCGAGCGGGATCTTCGTCAAGTGATTGCCGATCGCCAAAAGGGGGTCGACCTCCGAACTCGCCTGAATGGATGGCGAGCCCTTAGAGGAGTCCATCAACCTGAGCACCCAGGGGCCTTAAGAGTCCGGACCCCCCACCGACCGAGGACCAGAAGATCCCCTCCCTCGAGGAGACGAAGAGAGTCCCCTCAGCGTCATCGGCGGAGAACTCATTCTCCAGTAAGTCGAACCACACATAGGGATTGCCAAGCTGGAGAGGCACCGATCACAAGGGCAGAGCTTCAAGACTTCCAAGCGACAGTCTTACGGGCCCTCAATATCGCCCCTCCTCGTCCATCTCCAAGCTACCATCGCCGCAGCCCCAGTCCACCCTCGTACGAAGATAAGTCCCGGGGCTCGGCAAGATATGATCAAAGAGAGGACTCAGTCTACCGTCGTCTCCACGAGATGGAGAGGCGCCTTGGCCGAATTGACAGGGAAGAAGAGCAACGGGTGATAAACCTATGCCCGAGCAGGCCTCTATTCTCCCGCACTATCATGGAGGCCCCCATCCCAGAGAACTTCAAGCCGCCCCACTTCGAGGCATATACTGGATAGTCGGACCCCGCGGATCACATAGAGAGTTTCAAAACTCTCCTGATGATCCACCATGCTTCAGACGCTCTCCTCTGCAAGATCTTCCCTGCCACGCTGAAGGGACCTGTGAGAGAATGGTACTCTCGACTCGCCCTGGCCTCCATCTTCTCATTCGATCAGTTCGAAGGGCTCTTCCTTACTCATTTCGTGAGTAGCCGCCGGGATGAAAAAACAAGTGTATCCCTGGTGACCCTCAACCAAGAAAAGGGTTAACGCTTAAGGGATTACGTTCGACGCTTCACCGCCGAAGCCTTGTCCATTCCCTCCCTCAACCAATTAGTAGCCTCAGCCGCATTCGAGCGCAACGTCACTAATGCCAACCTCAGGGCGTCCCTTGCCAAGAAGCCTCCTCGGGACTTCTCAGAACTCCTACTAAGGGTGGAGAAGTACATACGGGCGGAAAAGGCTCTCAACCCCCTACTCTTGAAGAATCATCTTCCGGGAACAAACGGAAGAATGCAAGCGAAGAGGGGTCCCAAAAATTCCAGAAGGATGGCAATGGCCAGCGCCGCCCGACTCCTCGTTTTGAGAAGTTCACCCCCCTCATTGCTAATATATCAGAAGTTCTTATGGAGGTGGACAAGGAAGGGCTACTCCGCGCTCCTCCTAGAATGAATATCCCTGGCAAGAAGAGAAGAGGAACAAGGATAAGTGGTGCCGCTTTCACAGGGATCGACCACGACACGGATAATTGTCGGGCTCTCAAGGAGAAGATCGAAGAACTCATACAGCGGGGACACCTGACCAAGTTCGTCCAAAAAGATGGGGCTGAGCTTCCCACCGTGAGGAGCCTACAAACGAATAGAAAGGCTCGCCGAGTTTCAAGACTCAGAACCTCCCAGCTCCTCTCAAGAGGTCTTCACCTTATTGTAGAAGTAGGATCTTGATTTTCAATAAGGCTGATGCTTGTAACCCAGCCAATAGCATGTAATAATGGCTCGCCCTGTTGAAGTGGCCACTTAGTTTATCTCAATAAAACTTTACATTTTTCATTGAAAATTATTACTCTTCCTTCATCTCTATCTCTCCGAGTCACGACTCGCTAAATGGTGAGTTCAGAGTCCAGCTTCTTCTACATGGCTGCTCCCGCAACTTACTAAGCTCAAAAAACGAGTTGGAGTCCAACACTTGGCTCAATTCTGCTTCAAATTACTCGCTCATAAGCGGGTAAGAAGTGGCTCGCCATTCGGAATTTCTCCTACACCTCGTTAACTCCCTCTAACAACGAGTTTGGAGTCCAACACTTGGCTCGATTCCGCTTCAAATTACTTGCTCATAAGCGGGTAAGAAGTGGTTCGCCATTTGGAATTGCTCCTACACCTCGTTAACTCCCTCTAACAACGAGTTCGGAGTCCAACACTTGGCTCGATTCCGCTTTAAATTACTCGCTCATAAACGGGTAAGAAGTGGTTCGCCATTCGGAACTGCTCCCATATCCGCTGAATCTCACTTAAACAACAAGTTCGGAGCTCACAACTCTCTCCTAGAGTTGCTCCTCAAACTTGTCTCCCAAATGGCTCTCTCCTAGAGCCAAGCTCTTCGTTCCGCTCACCCCCAAGGTGGACCTCTTCTTAACGAGTTCGGAGCTCACAACTCTCTCCTAGAGTTGCTCCTCAAACCCGTCTCCCAAATGGCTCTCTCCTAGAGCCAAGCTCTTCGTTCCGCTCACCCTCAAGGCAGACCTCTTCTCAACGGGTTCGGAGCTCACAACTCTCTCCTAGAGTTTCTTCTCAAACTCATCTCCCAAATGGCTCTCTCCTAGGGCCAAGCTCTTTGCTCTGCTCGCCTCCAAAGCGAGCCTCTTCTAAGCGAGTTCGAAGCTCAAAACTCTCCTATAGAGTTGCTCCTTGCACTCACCTCAAAGAATGGGTCTTCCCATGGCTCTTACGAGGGTCTTCCTAGCACATCTTTTCCACCCCCAGGAGTGGAGCTCCTCTTCTTCGATTTGGCATCAAAGCCAAACAGCACATCACCGAGCTCGACCCCCTCTCACCTGGCCGAGCTCCAAGATGCCGACGTCGAGCTCCGACCCCCTACCTCGTCGAGCTCCGACCCCCTACCTCGTCGAGCTCCGACCCCTTGCCTCGTCAAAGTTGAGGAGTGTTTTGACCTTGAAGAAGGGTGAATCTTCATCCCACTCCTAAAGAGAAGTTGTAGATCTTCGAGTTAGCTTTGAAACGAGGGGTCGCATGCCCCGATCAGACCCCCATAGCACCGGGAAAGTGGATCGCGATACAACTGCGCCGAGCAAGAAAATGGCAAAAACTATCGCCTCATGATTCGCGCTATGATCGTAATCAACAGTCCAGATTCTCCCAACGTAGCTCGGATCTACAATCCGAGCAACTTGCCTTCCGAGCTGCGTATTGGAGAAAAACAACTTCGTCATTATGATTTGCGCCTGATCACAATCAAACGGCTCAGATTGCGCCACGACCACAAAACGACAAGATAACGTTTTCTCAAAATTTGAGCCTCTTGTCTCGTGATTCGTGCCACGATCGTGATCAACCGTCCAGATCGAGCCACGTAGCTCGGATCTACAGTATGAGCTACTGTCCTACCGAGCTGCAAAATGGCAAAAAAATTTGCCTCGAAATTCATGCACAAACGCGATCCATGGCTCAGATTCGACGACCAAAAAAAAAAGAAAAAAAAGAAGAGAGGGGTCCGTCGGCCGGGTTCGGACTCGTTAGGGATCCAAACCCGAACGCCTCTCCTCCCCTTCCTCTTCTTCAGCCGATTTGGCGCCAAAAACCCATCAGAACAAAAAAACCTGAGCTCGACCCACCAACTCCTCGCCATGCCGAGCTCCACCTCTGATGACAACCTTCGAGCTCCAAAACCCAACACATCGACGAGCTCGAACGTTCACCACTGCGTCTAGCTCCTCCCTTCACGAGCTCACCATTGCGTCGAGCTCTCCCAAAATCGACCTCCATCACCGCCTCGACGAGGTCTGAACTCCACAGAACTCATCGCCGTCACCCTCGACGAGCTCAGTACCCATCGCCAACGAGCTCCTCTCCCTCCAATCTCGAGCTCTCCACTGTGCCAGACGAGGTCGGAGAGGGTGCAAGGTCGGGGGCAAGGCGGTGGGGCCGAAGTCGAAGTGGGAAGGAGCGACGAGTCGAAGAAGAAGTCGAAGGAGAAAGACGAAGAGGAGAAAGAAACAGCAAAGAAGAAAGAAAAGAACTGGGCGGGAAGAAGAAGGAAAAAAAAAAATTGTGCCACGTGGCGGTCAACGCTCGCGTTGACCGAGCCACGTGGCTGCGCGAAGTACGTCGGATTCCAAGCAACCCGTGATCCGAGCTCGAATTGGAGAAAAATGCTGCCGACCCACATGCGCCGTCCGATCGTCTCAAAATTCGCAGCACGACACGATCGACGCTCAGAAATGCGCCACGTGTCCAGAAAATGATCCACTTTGCGATGCGCGCCATCTGATAATGATCGACGCTCAGAAATGCAACACGTGTCCACAGCATGATCTGCTTTGCGATGTGCGCCATCTGATCACGATCGACATCCAGAAATGCACCACGTGTCCAGGTAATATTTAATTTATTTATTTATTTGAATTAATTATTTAAAAATCCGAAAAAATATTTAAAAATAGAAAAAAATTAATTAAAAATTCGAAAAATAATTATTAATTCTGAAAAATATAATTATTTAATTAGAATAATTCATTAATATTTTTGATAAATAATTATTTAATTCAGAAAATGAATAAAAAATTTCAAAAAACTGAGAAAAAATTCAGAAAAATCTGGAAAAATCACAAAAAATCCAGAAAATTCTGAGAATATTTTTGGGCATTTTACAAGCCCAGAAAAACACCATTACACCCCAAGCAAGATCCAAACTCCCTTAAGAACACCGATAAAATCTCGTACGCCATTAGAACAACAAAACTACTCCTCAAAGACTGTAAAACTCAGTCTCCAGGAGTGGGGGGCTCGTGATATGGCTAAAAATGGGATTAAATCGGGACTGTTCAAATCGGATGCGAAGCTTAAAGCGTGGGGGTAAAACGGTAATTTCATCTACAAACGGGTCTGAAATGGGAACTGGGTCTTTATTCAAAGCCCAATAACCCATAAACGGATCTGTCTTACTGGGTACGGGTCCTAATCTGTTACAAACTAGTTCAGAAGGATAAAGAAGAATTCAGATTCATAATTATCCCTAAGAAGTGATCTTAACCGCTTCTATCCATTCACATCGGGAAGTAGAGATATGTTCATATCTTGAAACGAATCCCAAAGGCGGCTATAAATACCCCCAATCCACTACCATTAAGAGGTAATCAATACTTTTCTAGTTTAAGTTCTTGCTTAATCATTCAGATTACTGACAAGAGCGTCGGAGGGTTCGTCGCCGGGATCCATTCGGGTGTCTCGCACTTTTTGCAGGTTCGCAGCAGCGGTAAGAGACCAAGTCAACAAGTCGGTGGAGGTCAACAGGTCAACAGATTTGCCTTGTTCGTTTTCTCAAGAATCCACAAATTCTATCTGTTTGCTCCCACACCAAAATCAGCAGCAACAATAGACATGACTCCACCCGCAGTCGTCCAACACCCTACGAGCGTTGCCACCGGGACGGTACTCTGGAGCAGTATCCACGTCCTACTCCTGACGCATCAGGGGACATCTTGTGAATATTCTCACGCCGCAAATTCAATGGCCCTCATACTCAATGTTTTTCTCTTACTTTCATCACATCTTCACTCTGTGTCTAATCCTTAGACTAATTGAATCATGAATAAAAAAGATCCCTTAGAGTTTAGCACTCCCACTATACCGGTCTTATTCATTTATTTCACATGACCCAAACCTTGGTCTTTTCATTTCCACATTTCTTTTATTGCCGGTATAAGGCTTAGCTACACCCTAGTTCTCAATTTCAACTCATAATTGCAACATCGAGCTTTTCATGCTCATAAAGTCTTTTCATGATTAATCACAATTTACATTTCATAATCATAGTATTCATATATCCATATCCTTCAAACTCATCCTATTCAATATTTCAATTCCATACACAATCTCATGCGAAAAATAATAATAAATTTCAACTAATCATATTCAATAGTTCATTCATTCCACCAATCTCTTATTCTTATTTTCAGTTCGTACTAAAAATCACAATTTATAATTTCAATTAGTTACATAAATCACAATTTCATATTTCTCAATATTAATTCTTATTTTAAAACTCTAAAAAAAACTCATTTATTTTTCCTTTATCCCAAAAGACAATTTAATTAAAAACAAGTCCTTTCTTGCAAAATAGCCTCAATTTCTCAATTACACTTTACCAAAAGTTATAAAAAAATTTCTCATGAAGTCCAAATAATTTCAGTAATTTTTCCATATTTTTCTTGAATTTTAATTTATTTTAACAAAACTCAAAAACTCTTAATTTCTCCAAAAAAAACTTTTTAAACCAAAGCCCACACCCGGATTCGAACCCACAACCAGCGGCCCAAAGGACAACGCCCAACACCACTGCGCCAAGCCACCGAGGCGATATGATAGGGGTTTATTATCCCTATGTATTGGCTTTCGGTGTTTGGGGTTTTTAACAAAAAAAAATGAAAAGCTTCTTCTCAGTATCGAACCCGAGACCAGCGACTAAGCCCCCGCTACTGTAGATTGTTTTGAAAATGATTTAATTAGGTTTGAACTAGTTCTCTGTTCAAGTCTATATTTCATGATTCTCAAAAACAATTTTGTTTCTTTTTCTTCTCTTTTGAAAGCAAAATTTTCCAGATTATAATATGCATAAATCTACAGCAAACCAGTATTTTTATAAATATTATTCGCTTTATAAACATGTATTTTAGTCCTAATTTGTGTTCCATGTCCATAATTTCGACATTGAGAACAATAACACATTTCTTCGTAATTTAGAGTTAGAATTCCACAACTACTATGTTCTTTTGTTCTCTTTCTTATTAACATCTTACTACATTTTTAGAACACAAAATCTCATCTTTCTACAAAAAGTTTTTTAAAAAAATTATTTTTGGCAATTAACTACACATGATGCATTCAATCACAATTTTTTTTTACCATAACGTTCATGTAGCACAACAATATGGAAATTTCCTATACATTAATCAACAATTTTTCATTAGCAATCAATCCATCAATTATTCTCTAAATTACCACTCTACTTTTAATTAAACAAGCATGGTTTCAATTTTTAACTAGTTGATTCATAATAATTTCATTAAAATCATTCCGAGCATGGTATCTAATTCTAGAAGTAATGAGAAACACCCACCTCTTTGGAGAAAAATAAAATGAAAGCCCCTAGTGTCTCCTAGAATGCAAAAGAGTAGCCTTCTCCTCCTAGATTGTGTTGCAAAAAGCTCTCCTTCTTGTTCCTTGGTGCAACCCGATGCTTCACTTGTGCTTGGGGATGGAGCCGGCCTCCTTTGGTTGGGACACACACACAAAAATGCACTCTCAATCTTTTACTCCCCAATATATTATTCACCTATATAGTTTCTTCCTTTCAATTATTTTTTCTTAGTGTTTTATATATGAAGGTAGGGGGTATTTATACTAGTTCTAGGATAGATTGGAGAGCTAGGATTTCATTAGATGGTTGGAGATGGATGGCTAGGATAATATAGGAAGTTGTAGCAACCACCCATAAGCAAATAACCACCCATGCACACACACCCACTCTCCCACTCTTCTCTTATGCAATCCGGCCTCCAAGGGTGTGCAAAGCACACTACGTGCATGCACGTGCCCTTCTAGTACCCCCAATTTAAAGTTTGTACAGATTTAATCAATTAATTGTTCATCAGTTGTGTCTACATGACAAGTTGTGAAAATTTAAAAGATTGATTAAGTTTGTGAGCTTCAAAATAGTGGGCTTAGGCTTATGGGCTAATTAATAAAATATTTAATTATTAGAGTGGGCTCAAAATAAGAAAATAATGTTTAGGCTTTATAAAATAGGCTTTTTAGAAATATAAAGAGAAAGAAAGAAATAATTGCTCATGTTACAAAAGGAAATTTTATAAAAATAAATATGCATACAAAATTTTGCACGTGCACAACACGTGAAAATCAACATTTCTTATTTAAATAAAAATTTAGGGCATTACAACACTCCCTCCTTAGAATAGTTCCGTCCCCGGAACTACAATTAAAGAGTGAGAAAACAAAACACAAGAAGAAGGAAAAAAAATACAAATCAAACAAAGAGCTCAGAATGATCCTTCATCATCCTCTCCTCAGATTCCCAAGTAGTCTCTTCAACCAACTGGTTTCTCCAGACTACCTTCACCATCGGTATCGTCTTATTCCTAAAGACTTTCTCCCGACGATCAACAATCTCAACTGGAAGCTCAATGTTACTCAGATCCAATTGCAAACCCTCTGGTACTTCGGAAAAATGATGACTTGGATCTGGAATGTAACCTCTCAGCATAGACACATGAAAGACATTGTGCACCTGAGACAACTCTTCTGGTAGCTCAAGCCGGTAAGCAGTTTTCCTGATCATTTTCAATATCTTATACAGAACTATGAACCTCGGGGCTAACTTTCCACCCTTGCCAAATCGGATCACGCCTTTGCTGGGCGATACCTTCAGAAAGACAAAGTCACCAACTTCAAACTCAAGGTCCCTCCTCCGATTGTCTGCATAGGTCTTCTGCCTACTCTGACCATCCATCAACCTCTTCCTAACCAGATCAATCTTTTCAGAGGTCCGCTGCACAATCTCAGGTCCAAACATCTGACGCTCCCCAACTTCAAACCAATAGACAGGCGTCCTGCACTTCCTGCCATACAGAGCTTCGTACCGCACCATCCCAATGCTAGTCTGAAAACTATTGTTGTAGGCAAACTCTACCAAAGCTAACTGCCTCTTCCAAATGCCTCCAAAGTCTAGTACACAGTACCGAAGCATGTCCTCAAGAATACGGTTGACTCTCTCGGTCTGCCCATCGGTCTAGGGATGAAAAGCAGTGCTGAAATCCATCTTGAAACCCAAAGCCGTCTGAAGATTCCTCCAGAAATGCGAAGTAAACCGCACATCTCGATCAGACACAATGGTTAACGGAACATCATGAAGCCTGACGATCTCACCAACATACATCTCAGCCAACTTGTCCATCGAAGCAGTGAGTTTCATTGCCAAGAAGTGAGCGGACTTGGTTAGTCGATCGACTATAATCCAAATCGCATCATTACCCTTCGAACTCTTGGGCAAACCCGTGATGTAATCCATACTGATGTTATCCCACTTCTATTCTGGAATAGGTAACGGTTGCAATAGACCTCCGGGTTTCTGATCTTCGGATTTGACTTGTTGGCAAATCTCACACCTCGACACAAATTCCACCACACTCTGCTTCAAACCTGACCTCCAGAAATACTGTTTAATGTTCTTGTATATCTTGGTACTCCCGGGATGTACTGACAAAAGAGTAGCATGTGCCTCCTAAAGAATACTTTCTTTCAAGTCCGACTGATCCGGAACACACAGCCTCTCGCCAAACCACAGCACTTCATCCCTGATCTAAAATCCGGGCAACTTGCCAACACCAACCTGCTCCTTAATCTTCTGAATCTCTGCATCTTCCTTCTGACTTGCGATAATCCTTTCATTCAGCGTTGGTTGAAGCCTCAACTGAGCTAAAGATGATCTCAAACCTTGCAGAAATACTTCAATACCAGCCCGATCTAACTCCTCTGCCAGCTACTTCTAAGTTGTAATCAAACCTGCCAGACTGCTCTTGCAGCTAAGTGCATCAGCAACAACATTAGCCTTCCCAGGATGATACTTAATCTCTGGACAAATGTCATCAAGTACCTCCAGCCATCTCCTTTGCATCAAGTTCAGATCCTTCTACTGATAGATGTACTTCAAGCTTTTATGGTCTGTATACATGTTCAGCTTCTCACCATACACATAATGTCTCCATTGCTTTAAGGCGAAGATAATCGCAGCCAACTCCAGATCATGAGTGGGGTAATTCTTCTCATGCGATCTTAGTTGCCTAGACCCATAACCGATTACTTTTCCTTCTTGCATTAAGACACAACCAAGCCCACGATGTGAAGCATTGCTGTAAATATCATACTCAATACCTGCTCTAGGCAAAGTCAAAATGGGTGCAGTAGTCAGCCTCTCTTTCAATTCCTGAAAGCTTGCCTCGTACTGTTCGGTCCACTTGAAGTTCACATTCTTCTTGGTCAAACTAGTGAGCGGTACGGCTAACTGAGCAAAGCCCTGGATGAATATCCTGTAGTATCCCGTTAATCCAAGGAAACTCTTGATTTCCTTCACTATAGTAGGCCTTGACCAATCTCTCACTGCCTCTATCTTCTGAGGATCAGTTGCCACTTCCTCCTTAGAAAAGATGTGACCTAGGAATGCCACTTTAGATTTCCAGAAATCGTACTTGGATAACTTGGCATACAACTCCTGCTCTTGAAGCTTCCTCAAAACTACTACCAGATGCATCGTGTGCTCCTCCTCCGACTTGGAGTACACAAGAATATTGTCGATAAACACCACGAAGAAAGAATCAATAAATGGCCACAGAACTCTGTTCATCATGTCCATGAAGATTGCAGGAGCATTCATCACTCCAAACGGCATAACTAAGAATTCGTAATGCCCGTGTCAAGTTCTGAACGCAGTCTTATGCACGTCTTCAGCTTTCACTCAAACTTGATGATATCCTAATCGAAGATCTATTTTGGAGAAAACAGCTGCTCCTTGTAGATGATCGAACAAGTCATCAATTCGTGGAATCGGATATTTATTCTGAATAGTGACCTTATTCAGCTCTCGGTAATCGATGCAAATTCTTATCGATCTATCCTTCTTCTTTACCAAAAGCACCGGCGCTTCCCAAGGTGACACACTCGGTTGAATAAAGCCTTTCTCCTACAGTTCCTCAATCTGTCGTTTGATCTCATCCTGCTCCAAAGGCACCATCCTGTACGGTGCCTTGGAAATAGGTGCACTCCCTGGCTGAATAGTGATGCTGAACTCTACATCACGATGCGGGAGTAACCCAGGTAAATCTTCCAAGAACACATTTGGATAATCCCGAACCACAGGAATTTGCTGCAGCTTTACAAGAACATTCCTCTTGCAGATAGCTGCGACTAGACCAGAATATCTCTTCTTCTCTTGGAAAGTGACTTCAGGTCCACCTGGAGCCTTCACTGTTACTGTCTTGGTCTTGCACTCGATGTTCGCACTGTACACCGACATCCAATCAATGTCAATGATAACATCGACTCTTAAGACATTCAGCTCGATCAGATCAATCCCAAAAATCCTATCTCCAATCACGATCTCGCAATCAGCATAGTACCGATCAGTGGTTAGAGTCTCCCCTGATGGAGTAGCTACTACTAAAACCTCGCCTGGAAATATCTTCGGTTCAAATCCCAGAACTTTAGCAAACTTAGGTGATATAAAAGTGTGGGAGGACCCAGTATCGAAGAAAATAACAGCTTTCTTTCAATTCAAATAAAGTTCTCCTATTACATAACACACACTCGTTATATAACAGTATACTAATTAACGGGAAAAGAGATAACAGAAAAAGAAAAGAACACTCCTACACTCCCCCACTTGTACCAGTAATGACGTGATCCACCTCATCAGCTTCAGCTTCAGTCAAGGCAAATACTCGTCCCTGCTGATACGGCTTCTTCCCGGTCTGCTGAGTTGGTCCATTACGGACGACATCCTACAGCTTGGGGCAATGAGACTTGTAGTGACCTGTCTCCTTACAGTTGAAACAAGTCACCAGAGGTCTCACCCAAGTATTCCTGGGTCTTCCTACCACCTGAACAGCGTTCACATCCGTCGGCTTGAACCTTCGAGTCGGTGGCTGTCCCCTGACATTGCCAGCAACTGCGGACCTCTTCCCCACATTCCAGTTGTTCCTCCGATTCTGAACAGCGTGGAACTGCTCTATATCTGCCTTCGTGGCTGCCGCTCGTTTGACCAGCTTGTCAAACCTCCTGATACCAAGGGGTATCATCCTGGATCTCAAACTTGGCTTCAAACCATGCTCGAACTTTTGAGCCTTCTTTGCCTCATCCATCGCCAATTCGAGAGCATACCTTGAGAGCTGATTGAATCTTGTCTCATACTCTCTAACCGATATGCCACCCTGCTGCAGCGCTAGAAACTCCATGGCCTTCTTCTCCTGGATGTCTGAGGAAAAATAATGACTGCGAAATTCCTCCAAGAATTCCTCCCAGCCAAGAACCAAGTCTCTAGTCGTCCGCTTCATCGACTGCCGCCATACAGCCGCATCCTTCTCGAATTACAGTGCAGCCAACTTCACCTTGCTGCCCTCCGGAGTCTCCAAGACTTCGAAGATAGTCTCTACCTGTCGATCCAATTATCAGCCATGTCAGGGTCTGACTTCCCCTCAAACACCGGTGTTTTCATCCATTTAAATAATTCCATGAGTTTGATTGCTTCGGGTACTGGATTCGTAGGCACCATTCCCTGATTCTGATTCATGGCAACGACAGTGAGTGTCTGATAGACCCTTGCTAGCCCCGTTTCCAAGTTTAGACCTTCACAATTCTGAGCTCGCCTTCCAACCATATTCTGATGCAAAAGATCCATTAAATTCGAAGTATAAATATGAATTTTAAATCAACTTTTCCATTTCATTGAATTTCAAACTTAATACATTCGAATTTAAAACATTTCTGACATCAAATGAAAGCAGTAGAAGATACAACAGTCTAGCTCGTACGGTTCCTCTTGACTTCACGAAGCTCTCCCCGTAGTTCCTTCACTTCCTCCTTCAGTACATCGGTCATGTTTTTCCTCTTCTCGAGTTTCCAAACATGATGACTGAGAACTGCAATATCATTCTTGTGCTTTGCCAACTGAGTCTCTAGTAGCCCGATTCTCTCCCGTAGAGTCTGTACCTACTTCTGAAGAGGCACAATGAGATTTCCCGAAACTGGTTCTTCCTCGTAAGAAGAATCATCAGATGAATCCGGAGGTGGAGTGATCTCTTGGGACTCAAGCCATTCCTCTTCCACTTCTTTGGGATCTTCCTCATCTGAATCAGCTTGCCCGGGGTAGTAATCTTCCTCAATGATGTGCCAATTGTTATCTCCGGTTGGGTCGAAGTGGTCCGCCATCTTAAAGAAAGAGGAGAAGAAGCATAAATCATAGAGCAACACCAATGTAAGTGACTTACATTTAAATCTCTAGACTCAATACACGCTCTAATGTCCACTTCAAGGGTATCATTTCTTATAAATTTGTACTACTTGGAAGCATGCTCTGATACCACTCTGTAATACCCCAAATTCCAAAATACAACCGAATTCAAAGTTCCACAGGATCCTTACACTTCTTTTTTACAATTTTACAAGGAAATTGAAACATTTCGTACAGCAGAGTTACATTATACCTTTACATTATTACAACAGAAGTAATATTACAGTAATTACATGAAACAACATTTAAATCAATCTTTGAGCAGCATGTATACTTCAATTTGTCAAGCATATTTACCCTGCATGTAAAACTATGGGCACGTCAATTCATTCAACTGACGAAATATTATACACGGCCATCCTCTCTATGCCGGAAACAGTATAACGATTCTCAATACTTAGCAAACCATAAACTTGTTCACAAACAAAGCTAAAGGGACTATCCTATTGATGTCGTGTTGTGAATGTGCACTTAGCCCTTAATGCAATTATTTTTGTTTATATGATACTAATGCGCACTTGTTCAGAGTCTATGGAGCCCATACTACATAGGTCCGAAGGCAAGTCCTTAACCGTTCTTCATCTTGTAGGGTTCAATCCCTCGTCATGACTTAATCTACTACTGTAACTACTGTAAGTATCCTAGATATTTTATGACCTACGAACTCATGTCTAGGCGCCGTGGAGGGAATCCCAACGCACTGACACATGACTCATCAAGCAGGCATCTTGTGCTAATTCAACTCCTACCATAGATATGACACTACCCGTAGTCGTCAAACACCCCACGAGCATCGCCATCAGGACGGTACTCTGGAACAGTATCCACGTTCTACTCATGACGCATCATGGAACATCCTGTGAATACTCTCACGCCGCCAATCCAATGGCTCTCATTATCAATGTTTTTCTCTTACTTTCATCACATCTTCACTATGTGTCTAATCCTTAGTCTAATTGAATCATGAATAAAACTGATCCCTTAGAGTTTAGCACTCCCACTATACCGATCTTATTCATTTATTTCACATGACCCAAATCTTGGTCTTTTCATTTCAAATATAATTTCCACAATTCTTTTATTGCCGGTATAAGGCTTAGCTACATCCTAGTTCTCAATTTCAACTCACAATTGCAACATCCAGCTTTTCATGCTCATAAAGTCTTTTCATGATTAATAACAATTTACATTTCATAATCATAGTATTCATGTATCCATATCCTTCAAACTCATCCGATTCAATATTTCAATTCCATACACAATCACATGCAAAAAATAATAATAAATTTCAACTAGTCATATTAAATAGTTCATTCATTCCACCAATCTCTTATTCTTATTTTTAGTCCGTACTAAAAATCACAATTTATAATTTCAATTAGTTACATCAATCACAATTACAAATTTCTCAATATTAATTCTTATTTTAAAACTCTAAAAAAAAACTCATTTATTTTTCCTTTATCCCAAAAGACAATTTAATTAAAAATAAGTCCTTTCTTGCAAAATAGCCTCAATTTCTCAATTACACTTTACCAAAAGTTATAAAAAAATTTCTTATGAAGTCCAAATAATTTCAGTAATTTTTCCACATTTTTCTTGAATTTTAATTTATTTTAAAAAACTCAACAACTCTTAATTTCTCCAAAAAACTTTTTAAACCAAAGCCCACACCCGGATTCGAACCCACAACCAGCGGCCCAAAGGACAATGCCCAACACCACTGCGCCAAGCCACCATGGCAATATGATAGTGGTTTATTATCCCTATGTATTGGCTTTTGGTGTTTGGGGTTTTCAACAAAAAAAAAATTGAAAAGCTTCTTCTCAGTATCGAACCCAAGACCAGCGACTCAGCCCCTGCTACTGTAGCGACTGAACCCTTCTGACCAACTGGTCTAAGCGACCAGATTGTTTTCAAAAGGATTTAATTAGGTTTGAACTAGTTCTCTGTTCATATCTATATTTCATGATTCTCAAAAACAATTTTGTTTCTTTTTCTTCTCTTTTGAAAGCAAAATTTTTCAGATTATAATATGCATAAATCTACAGCAAACCAGTATTTTTACAAATTTTATTCGCTTTGTAAACATGTATTTTAGTCCTAATTTGTGTTCCATGTCCATAATTTCGACATTGAGAACAATAACACATTTCTTCGTAATTTAGAGTTAGAATTCCACAACTACTATGTTCTTTTATTCTCTTTCTTATTAACATCCTACTACATGTTTAGAACACAAAATCTCATCTTTCTACAAAAAATAAAAAAAAATCTTTTTTTGGCAATTAACTACACATGATGCATTCAATCACAATTTTTTTTACCATAACGTTCATGTAGCACAACAATATAGAGATTTCCAATACATTAATCAACAATTATTCATTAGCAATCAATCCATCAATTATTCTCTAAATTACCACTCTACTTTTAATTAAACAAGCATGGTTTCAATTTTTAACTAGTTGATTCATAATAATTTCATTAAAATCATTCCTAGCATGGTATCTAATTCTAGAAGTAATGAGAAACACCCACCTCTTTGGAGAAAAATGAAATGAAAGCCCCTAAAGTCTCCTAGAATACAAGAGAGCAGCCTTCTCCTCCTAGATTGTGTTGCAAAAAGCTCTCCTTCTTGTTCCTTGGTGCAACCCAATGCTTCACTTGTGCTGGGGCCGGCCTCCTTTGGTTGGGACACACACACACAAATGGACTCTCAATCTTTTACTTCCCAATATATTACTCACCTATATAGTTTCTTCCTTTCAATTATTTTTTCTTAGTGTTGTATACATGAAGTTAGGGGGTATTTATACTAGTTCTAGGATAGATTGGAGGGCTAGGATTTCATTAGATGGTTGTAGATGGATGGCTAGGATAAGATGAGAAGTTGTAGCAACCACCCATAAGAAAATAACCACCCATGTACACACACCCACTCTCCCACTCTTCTCTTATGCAATCCGGCCTCCAAGGGTGTGCAAAGCACACTACGTGCATGCACGTGCTCTTCTAGTACCCCCCATTTAAAGTTTGTATAAATTTAATCAATCAATTGTTCATCAATTGTGTCTACATGACAAGTTGTGACAATTTAAAAGATTGATTAAGTTTGTGGTAGTGGGCTTAGGCTTATGGGCTAATTAATAAAATATTTAATTATTAGAGTGGGCTCAAAATAAGAATATAATGTTTAGGCTTTATAAAATAGGCTTTTTAGAAAGATAAAGAGAAAGAAAGAAATAATTGCTCATGTTACAAAAGGAAATTTTATAAAAATAAATATGCATACGAAATTTTGCACGTGCACAACACGTGAAAATCAACATTTCTTATTTAAATAAAAATTTAGGGCATTACACCGCCAGCAAAACCCCTGATCTCCCCTCTCCTCCTCTTCCGCTCTCGTCGACAGTAGACATACCCAACTGTTTTGACACTCATCATGCCGATTATATAATTTATTGACTAAAGAATCGATACTCATCATGTTTAATTAATTTATTTTCATGAAAATACCCTAAAATCTTTATCTTGCTTGCTGACTGTATTTTGTCTGATATTTTTGACTTATTAAATGATCTCAAAATAAATTACTTTCTGAACAAGAATTGTAGCCTAATCTTTCTAGTTTCCAGAATATCTTGATTTTTTGAATTCCGAGTTGTGTAGCAAAAGTTATGCCGTTTTACTACAACTGTATTTTTACTTTCAGATTTTCAGATTCTTGTATCTTGCATGTTTAAACAGTAAAAAAGGCTGATCAAATGATAAAATTTTGCTCTGATAATTTCAAGATTGTTAGTAATTATGTTTAGGAGTTTAAAAATATTTTTCATGAATTTATTACTGAATTTTTGCTGATTCTAAAAATTAAAATAACATAATGTTGAAATTTGCCTAAACATGAAATCTGTAAAGAACAATGTGATTGACCTAGCTAATGTGTCAGATTCTGAACTTTAAATATGCGTTGGAACCGTGTGGAAGTCTAGTTTCTGACGGATTCAATTTTCGAGTTCTGAAACAGCGGGAAACTGTATTTTTGTACAGACTACTCATGCTGTCCAGGATTTCACTTTTTAGTTATTAAAAGATTAATTATTCCTATATCGTAATATTACATGAGTTAATGTGTGTATGTTGCATTCCATGATCCCAATGTCTTATTATCATCATTTCAATTGTCCTACTTCATGTTGTCATCATATTGTTCTCCTATTGAGACTATTGTTCATCTCATGTCTCATACTGCATATTGTATTGTTGCATTGATAAAATAATTAATAAGCCAGGGTTTAAGGGTTGGACATTAGTAGTGGACAATATAAGAATTGTACTCGGAGGAGGGGCCCGTGTTTTCCTATTATTGGTTTATTGGTCTATTGGTCTATTGGTCTATTTTTCATATCTGTCATCGATTAATTATAGAATACTGACTACAGTATCTCGATTGATTCGGTTATCGGTCACTATTGAATATTGATTACCGTTGTCGAGTACATAAACTATAAAATCCACCACTAAGTCTAAACGTAACTCGTTTGTATGTAGAAACCATGTGGTAAATAGATGGAACGCATGAAATGCTACATTATTTAGGATTAAAATGATTAATAGACTTAAGAGTTGTATCACATTGACACTGCATATTGTTCATTATTATTCCTATTGATATCAAATATTAGCTATGTGTTACCGTTATTGATCATTAATTACCGTTACCGAATATTGAACCATTGTTTTTAGCCATTGCATCGATTACCGTGATATTGATTATTGTGCCATGTTATTGATTCCTATTGATCCATTAAAATCATTGTTATACCGTTATTCTATTGTTCCCTGCTTTCTCTACTTGCTATCATGACTTGCTCTAAGGACAATTTTTCTCCTCTTTTTAGATGAAGTGTTTACAGGTGTTGATGGAGAATTGCCTAATGAATTGGGAGAACAACATTGGTGAAGGAATTGATTGCATCACCACTTAATAAATAACTGTTTTTATCATGAAGACTTAATTATTGAACTATTGTTATTTCATTGTATTGTGGGCGTTTAACCCGAATATTGCTATTATTTGTTTCCAGATGTTGGATTATTGTTGTATTTGGATATTTCATTTATCTTATTCTAAGTATTATTGTTCATGAGATTATTATTATTGCATGCGCAATTATTCTGTATTGATTATATTGTTGAGTTAATCGGATAGACAGCTTATGGGTGATGTAAGTCATTCGCTAGGCCAATGTCATGTACTCGTGTTCCCTTTTTTTGGGAAGCGGGGCGTGACATTATTATTCTCCAGAATTTCAAAAAAAATTATGGGTAATTTCAAAAACTTCTCGTAGACTTGGAATGTGTTTCAGATAATTCATATGGGGGTTCTTCGAGTTCTTTGGGTTCTTCCATATGTGCATTTCTTTTCCCAACTTATTCATTTTCTTTCAAATATTGTCTATATGTTATTGTAGGACTCCATATGTAACTCCCAAATTCTCCATTTTCATAAAATAATAAAGATCTTTCAAAGTAAGTTAGATCATTAATTATTTGGACAGTTATATTACTAGTTTCTCCACAATTAATTTGATTTATTGTTATAATTATTACCCTATCATGCTCCGCTTCACATTATACAGGAATACAGACATGTAAGTGAGGCCCAACGAATGATATAAGTATGCCAACTCATATCATCCATAAGCTGTACAATACCGGCAAGCTTAACAACTTAATAATAATCACAGGAACAAGAATATAATACCATAACCAATATCTGAGATACAAGAACTTATAAAATAGCTAGAGAATATACAATGCAATAAAAGTTCACTAAGATTCTTCAGTATCCCATCGCTGTATTTGTACAATATTAACTCAAAAGAAAGAAGGATGGAGTACCTGTTAGAGCAAGCTACGAGCCTCAAGTAGTACAAGCAAATGAAAAAGAATAGGAATATAGAGAAGAACAGAGGATCATGTATACAGGAAACAAGTCTCAAAATATAACCAGTCGAGAACAAGGAATCGCGTAACAAGAAACGTGTCGTGTAAACAGGAATATTGTAACTTGTAAATAGGAATCACGTAATCATGTAACAAGTAACATGTAACCAAAATCATGAGTCATGCAAGTGTTCAGTGTTAATCTTATGTATATCAATCTTTTATAAATCCTAACTAACGCACGTAATCCTGCGTCCCATACTACAGGTTCGGGTGCATACAAGCATGTTAACGTTTAGACTCTAGTGGCGGATTATACAGGGTCAAGTACTCGAGAATCATGTACTCATGTAATAGAGTCTAGAGGTGTCCCCCGTAGAGGCTAGAGGTGGCCCCCGTCACCCATGACGTGTCACTTAGTTCTATGTGGCACTTAGTTCCATACGACGTGTAATCATGTGTTCATGTAATGGAGTCTAGAGGTGGCTCCTGTAGAGGCTATAGGTGGCCCCCATCACCTATGACGTGGTACTTAGTTCTACGTGGCACTTAGTTCCATATAAGTTGAAATCATGTATCATCATCACGGAAAACATAGGTCCCCTTCTGAGTACCATCTCCTATATTGTCCACTACTAAGTCTTTCTTCTATTACCCCGGCTTGTTATTCTTTTACAATAATTAAACATGAACAGTAATCTTGATCGGTAAACACGAACGTTAACATGATCGGTAACATGGACATGAAATCAATAGGAGCGGTGTCAGAACAGGATCATGATGTATCAAGGGCTATACAATGCATGATATGAAAGTTCAATTAATTAAAAAAAAGAAATAAACATACATACAATCAAGAAAATGAAGTTACAATTCTAGACAGCAATACATTGTTGTACAAAAAACCACTTTTCCGTTGCCACAGGAAAGCGAATCAGGTACCGTCAGAGGTTCCAGAAAATAGACTTCATGTCGGTTCCAACGAATATTCACACGGCATATTATAAATATATTAACTAGGTCTACCAAACAGTTCTTATTAGGTTTACTGCGCAGGCAGCAACTTAGAGTCAACTTCTTATGTATATAAATCGACTGTAAAATTATTTAAAAATCTTATAAAAATTATAAAGAGACTCCTAATCATGTCTAGTAGTATGCTGATTAATATCAAGTCTTAATTCACTTATTAATGTGACATTTTAAATTGTGAAACATGATGATGTACTATAAGTGACCATCTGGAATGTGCCGACCTAGCAGTACGAAATTCATTATATCTAACTGTCTATAACTCCAAATGCAAATCCGTCGAATGTTCTAAAAACTAGATTCGCAGAGCTACGACAATCATTTACAAATTTCCAATTGATTTAAACTGCAACTAGGTCAAAACCTGGCTACAAGTTACAGAAGACAGTAGGGCAGCAACTTGCCGGTTCAATTTAAAACGATTATTAATTGCAAATATATAGTTTCAATTCATGTTTGTGTAATAAATGTGGTGATGAAAAAACCACGCTTTTGACGACATCGAATCATATAGGCAAAAGAATTTGATTCGACTAAACTAGGTATGTAATATCACGAAGCATGGATGCTACAAAAATGACGGGTTTCAACACGATGATCACATTACCAAATGCGAGGATTCAATTGAAATGCTTGTATGGAACGATAAAGATGTACAAGATACTTGCCTTAGATATGACAAAGATTCTAATAATAATAATAGAACAACGGGACGAGCGTCCCGACGGCAACACACACGGTGACACGTGCAAACAACGCAGTGAAAACCACATGCTAAACATATACTCCGCAACACGTGTGCACAATGGCGGCACACGAGACAACGGCAACATCAAGATTGACAGCAACAATAGCAAGCAGCAACGGCAAGAGTAGCGACTTCGTCGCTGGCTGTCGACTAGGGGTGACCGTAGGGAAGGTGAGGAGCGGCAGTGCACAGAGGTCGACTACGGTGATGGGTTGGCGAGGTTGTAGGGGATTTGCAGTGGAGAGGAAGAAGACAACGGGAGGCAGGGAGTTGCAGGCGCAGCGACGGGGTCGAAGGCGGTGGAAGAATAGCGGAGGTAGTCGACGGTGGTGCCGTGGTGTAGAAAAGCAGAGAGGAGGCAGGGGAGCTTGGGATGCAGTGGCGAGGTGCAGCAGCATCGGTGGTTGAGGCGAATGCAATCACGGGCAGGGGGTGTCGGTCGTGGCTACGGCGGAGATGATGATGATGATGATGACGATGAGGGTGCTGAGGTGGTGGTTATGCTGGCGATGGAGGAGGTGACGAGGGACAATAGCGGGATGAGGTCGATGGTAGAGCTCGGTGATGGTCGCAGTTGATAGGGTGCTCGACGGTGGTTGCGGAGGGGAGGAGGGGCTGGCGATGGTGATGGGGGTCGATGAGGAGACAAGGAGACAGTAGCCGATGGGTTGCTCGAGGATGAGGAGGAGCAGCAATGGCGACGGGATGGTGATGAGCTACAGTCGAAGGTGACACCAATGGCGAGGGAGCAATAGGGCTACGGTGATGATAATGATGAGGAGTGTCATGCCCCGCTTCCCAAAAGAGAATACAGAATACGGATACGTGACTAAGCCTAGCGAATGTTTTCATCATCCATAAGTTGTTCAAGAATTTTTACAACATTTCACAAGAATAATCAGAGTCGGAAGCAAAAGAATCAATCAAGTATGCATAATCGAATCAAATATACCAACAGAAATTTACTTGACACCAAATATAATATAATTCCAAATAAATCAGATCTGAATAAGTCAATATCCTGGATCACATTGCCCAAATACAAAATAATCCAAGTATCAAATACAATGGTTCGAATAAGCAACAGAAATAATAATAACTCCAGCACTAATATTTTATATCACCAACTCCATCTGGTACCTGTTCTCCAAAGTCTGCAATTTAACAATTGCAGGAATAGAAAAAAGAAAACAAACCCCCGTCAATGCAACTTACGGGCCGCTTGTAGTGCAGGATACAAGTACATGGGATAAATAACAAATATAAAGTAATAACCGAACAAACATGGCATGGTATAGTCATATCAACAGAATATAATGTCTAACCTGAATAAGGAAAACAGAATCAACTAGCATGGTATACTAATAGGTATAAGTAACATGTGTCAAGTGTCAACAGTATGCAGACAGGTATACGGATAGCAGTCAAACAGTAGCAGATAACAGTATAAGGTAACAGTCAGATGATAGCAGGTAACAATGTTCAGTAGCAGGTAACAGATAACAGTGTAACAGATGTCAGTTCTTACAATCTTGTGTTTATTAGTATCTAGGTTGCACTTCATGCAGCCCACACTACATGGTTGCTACATTCAAACAGTTTTGTTTTAGATTTCGTAGGGGATCATATAGGGCAGTGTACTCAGGTATCAGCAATAGTAACAGTGACAGTAGCAGTTGCAGTAACAGTAGCAGTAACAGTTACAGTAACAGTCAGAACCTGGGATCCTCCTCCGAGTACACCTTCCTATAGGAAAGTGTGCAGTCAGGTAATCAGTAACTGTCCTCCGAGTACACCTTCCTATAGGGAAGGTGCATTCAGGTAATCAGTAACAGTCCTCCGAGTACACCTTCCTATAGGAAAGTGTGCAGTCAGGTAATCAGTAACAGTCCTCCGAGTATGCCTTCCTATAGGGAAGTGTGCAGTCAGGTAATCAGTAACAGTCAACCGAGTACACCTTCCTATAGGAAAGTGTGCAGTCAGGTAATTAGTATAACAGTATAACAGATGCTCAGTATGGGAAACACGGCCCCCTTCCAAGTACAAATTTCTATAATTTTCCACTACTAGATCTTTCTTTTAACCCCAGCTTGGTTATTTATTATTATTATTAGACATGCATGTATGTGTCACGAACAGGGCAAGTATATTATGGTATAAGAAAGTAACAAGTTCAAGTTGCAAGGTAAACATGTACGGGTGAAAGATAACACACAAAAGGATAAAATAACCATATTTCTAGTTCAGGACAGCAAGACCATACTGCAGTAAAACTGAGATTCACGTTTACAAAAATGCAAATCTAAATCCGTCGAAAGGTCTAGGAAATAGACTCCCGGCCGAATCCAGTAAACATATATAAGTCATATAATATTTCATAAAAATATAACTCAAAATTGATTTGAATCCAGAAAACACGTTCAGCTAGAAATTAGAAGATTGGATTCAAGAACTGGAAAACAGCACGAAAACTCACAAATTGAATCCACGAAAAATCTGGAGTATTCTCCTATATGTATAGTAATAGAAAATGAAGTCTCATAATTTTCCAACAAAAATAGAGTAGTCATGTAAAATCAGAAAACAACAAGACATGAAAGTTTTGTGAATCTAAAATCACAAACACTGCATTACAAAAATAGCGATATCTCACAAACCAGAAATCGAAATCCAAATCCGCAAAAAGGGTAAGAAAATAGATGCAGTAAGCTAACTTTCATATTCAGAAATATTTTAGAAACAGTAAGTAGAATTAGGTCAAAAATTAAGTTCTTTACTGAACAGGAAGAAAAATCTGCTAGTATAGTAATTGTTTAAAAACATAGAATGGTTTGTAAAACTCTTCAAATAAATCCATAAAAAATCTAAATCAAGTCTAGAAGTACTGAGAAAAATTCCACATCAAAATAATAATTTTAACACCAAAATAAAATTAGATTACTCTTCATAATTCATGAAAACAAAATCTGTAAATCTTTCGACCCCACTGTAGTAAAATAGACATAACTCGCAAACCGTAAATCGAAACTGAGATCCGTCAAAAGGGTTGGAAAATAGACTACAGTTCCTGTTCACAAAATATTCTCAAATACTGACCTTAATAGGGTCTAACATAGTAATCAAAACTGAAAACCGGCAAAACTGAAAATATCTCATGTGCACAAAATCCACTAGTTCACATAGAACTCATCCAAAACACAACCAAACACGAAATATAGCGTACAAGATGTCCAAGCAACACGGTATAGGATATTTCAGAAGTCCACAACAAGTCTATCACGAATAACACGAATGAGCACATGATATCATATGAACAACACGTATATATACAACAAGATATAGTCAATCCTAGGTTACATCATGTCATGTATGTCGTGAGGCAACAATGATCAAATCACCACTATAGAGACAATATCAACAAGGGAATTCACACACAAATTGTCTCTAGAACCTAACTACACTATAAGCGGTATTTAGTACTTGTATTTACAAAAGAATTTAATACAAGTCACTTGTCTTAACCGATAACGAAATGGCTCCAAGCAAGAATAACGGGAACGAATTCCCGGGGCACGAACACAATGATTGCACAACCCACGAACCACAAACAAGAACACGAAGAAACCAAACACGAATACAACTCGCGAACACAAGCGAACGAACACGAAATCACCACGAACCAAGACGGGAACCAACGAACCAAACGACGAACAACCAACACCACTAACACGTGCATTCACGCTCGTGCCACAAGAGCAAACGAATGAGGCAACGAGATGAGGAACGGTAGCGAGGGAAGCTCGCATGGCTGTCGTTGCTCGCTGCAGGCAGCTGCTGGACTGCCAATGGGTGAAGCACTTCAGAGTTTGTCGACCAGGGAGTGGCCGACGACTGCAGTTGCACGGCGCACCGGGACTGGGAGGATGCACTCAGGAAGCTAGCACGCACTGGCTACGCGACAGGAGGACGAGGAGGGGACTAGAGGGGTCGCTACCGAGGAGCAGGAGAATGGGTGCAGGGAGAGAGATGGGCAGGAGGAGAAGGGTGCTGAGGCCGGGAGGATGAGTGGAAGGTCGAGAAAGACAGGGGTGCTGTAGGTCGGCAGCGGGGCTGAGAGGGCGGAGCAAAGGGTCGAGCATAGAGAGATGGACGGGAAAGGTGGATGGCGGATGAAGATGAAGAAACAGGGCGTGCACGGGTTTATATAGTGGGTGAAGCTTTTAATGGGAGATAGGAGGAGGCGGCACAGTAGTGGGTGAACGGCCTTTGGGGTGTTATCGGGTTAGGGTAGTTTTAGGTGTAAAAGGGTAGGGGTTAGGTATCCAATAGGGTTTTATTAAAATAGGATATAGGGTATAGGTTATAGGTTATTGAATAGCGTTAAAAAATATTGGGTTTTGGTATTTGGAAAAATAAAATCACCAATAAAAATATAAAATTAGGATTTTATAAAAACACTACTATTAATAATAAAACAATAACAATAACGATAATAATAATAACAGTATTAAAAATAACAGTAATAATAATAATACTGAGAACAATAACTACAATAAGAAAAATGATAAAAATAGTAATAGTACTAATAATAACAGTAGTAGCAATAATAATAGAAATCAAAGAAACAATATCAAAAATAAGATTTGTATTACATTGTAAAATTCATAGAAAATAGTTACAATAAAATTATTGAATAAGAATAGGCTTTAATGGAAGATCCAAGAATACATTTTAAAAAAAAAGAATTTGAAAGCAGAGAAAAAAAATTTACAAAATTTTTAAATACAGAAAATACAAAAAAAATACATTTTTGGGAAAATAGGGATTACAAATACTACCCACCTTACAACAAAATTTCATCCTCGAAATTTGCTTAAGCGATACATAGGACAAGGCAACAACAAACTTAGGGGAAGGGTAACAAAGCAGAGGGCTAAAGGGAAAGAAACAAAGCAGTGGCAATACCAAAAAAAAATAAGAAAGTGGATAACAACGAGGTCAAATGGAATGCAAGAAAAGAAGCATATAGTATCAAAAAAAAAGAACAACACAAAATAACAAAGCAAGATAAGGGGTAGGTAGAACTGGAATAAAAAAAAAGACAGGAAAAAATGGAATCAAATAATAAATGGGTGCATGATGGCAAGATGGAATACAAGAAAGAAGCAAACGGTATCAAAAACAAAGAAGAAACAACACAAGACTTACAAGATAACGAGACAAAGAGATGAATAAATAGATAGAGCTGGAATCGAAGAAAGGACGGACAAGGAAGAGATGAACCACGCAAATAAGTCAACGGATGAGGATGAATACAAGAAATGGAAAGAAGAAAACAATGCAGGGAAGGAGAAACAACAAGAGAATCCTGGGATCTGTGGGTTATAGGCCTACAACGCTTTCGCTGCACCACTCTGATCAGGGAAGACTCTACCAATAGAATCCAGCGATACTGATTGACAGACCAGGCATAAAATAGAAAAAGAATGGATGGCATCAAAATCAAAAGGATATGGGTACGAGAAGAATGAATTCATACCCAAGAAGAAATCAATCAAAGAGAATGATTGAAAAAGATAGAAGAATCAAGGAATCAACAGATCGAATAAGAAGGGATCAAAATGAAAGGAATAAGACTAGTATCCAGATCAATGTTAATTATGATTCATTTATGCATGCATGGTTGGTGAAATGTTGAGCCGATCCCAGTTCGAGCCAAACTTGTCTAATATATCAGTCAAACTAATAAATTAGCCAAACCTGGGCTCTGATACCACTAAAAACCTTGTCATGCCCCGCTTTCCAAAAGAGAATACGGAATACAGATACGTGACTAAGCCCTGCAAATGATTTTCATCATTCATAAGCTGTTCAAGAATCTTTACAACATTTCACAAGAATAATCAGAGTTGGAAGCAAAAGAATCAACCAAGTATGCATAATCAAATCAAAATATACCAACAAAAATTTACTTGAAACCAAATATAATATAATTCCAAATAAATCAGATCTGAATAAGTCAATATCCTGGGTCACATTGCCCAAATACAAAATAATCCAAGTATCAAATACAATGGTTCGAATAAGCAATAGAAATAATAATAACTCCAGCACTAATATTTCATATTGCAAACTCCATCTGGTACCTGTTCTCCAAAGTCTGCAATTTAACAATTGCAGGAATAGAAAAAAGAAAACAAACTCCCGTCAATGCAAGTTACGGGCCACTTGTAGTGCAGGATACAAGTACATGGGATAAATTTAAAGTAATGACAGAACAAACATGGCAAGGTATAGTCATATCAACATAATATAATGTCTAACCTGAATCAGGGAAACAGAATCAACTAGCATGGTATACTAACAGGTATAAGTAACATGAGTCAAGTGTCAACAGTATGCAGACAGGTATACGGATAGCAGTATTAGATAAAAGTCAGACAATAACAGATAACAGTATAAGGTAACAGTCAGATGATAGCATGTAACAGTGTTCAGTAGCAGGTAACAGATAACAGTGTAACAGATGTCAGTTCTTACAGTCTTGTGTTTATTACTATCTAGGTAGCACTTCATGCAGCCCACACTATATGGTTGCTACATTCAAACTGTTTCGTTTTAGATTTCGTAGGGGATCATATAGGATCAGTAACAGTAACATTAGCAGTAGCAGTAACAGTAACAGTAACAGTCAGAACCTAGTGGTCCTCCTCCGAGTACACCTTCCTGTAGGGAAGTGTGCAGTCAGGTAATCAGTAACAGTCCTCCGAGTACACCTTCCTATAGAGAAGTGTGCAGTCAGGTAATCAGTAACAGTCCTCCGAGTACACCTTCCTATAGGGAAGTGTGCAGTCAGGTAATCAATATAACAGTATAACAGATGCTCAGAATGGGAAACGCGGCCCCCTTCCAATTACACATTTCTATAATTTCCCACTACTAGATCTTTCCTTAAACTCTGACTAGGTTAATTATTATTATTATTAGTAAGGCATGTATGTGTCACGAAAAGGGCAAGTATATCATGGTATAAACAAGTAATAAGTTCAAGTTACAAGATAAACATGTACGGGTGAAAGATAACACACAAAATAATAAAATAACCAAATTTCTAGTTCAGGACAGCAAGACCATACTACAATAAAACTGAGATTTCCATTGTTACAAAAATGCAAATCTGAATCCGTCGAAAGGTCTAGAAAATAGACTCCTTGCCGAATCCAACAAACATATATAAGTCATATAGTATTTCACAAAAACATAACTCAAAACTGATTTGAATCCAGAAAAAACGTTCAGCCAGAAATTAGAAGATTGGATTCAAGAACAGGAAAACAACACGTAAACTCACAAATTGAATCAACGAAAAATCTGGGGTATTCCCTTATATGTATAGTAACAGAAAATCAAGTCTCATAATTTTTCAACAAAAATAGAGTAGTCAGGTAAAATCAGAAAACAACAAGACACGACAATTTTGTGAATCTAAAATCACAAACACTGCAGTACAAAAATAGCGATATCTCACAAACCAGAAATTGAAATCCAAATACGCCAAAAGGGTAAGAAAATAGATGCAGTAAGCTAACTTTCATATTCAGAAATATTTTAGAAACAGTAAGTAGAGTTAGGTCGAAAATCAAGTTCTTTACTGAACAGGAAGAAAAATTTGCTAGTATAGTAATTGTTTGAAAACATAGAACGGTTTGTAAAACTCATCAATTAAATCCATAAAATTTTAGGGATAATCTAAATCAAGTCTACAAGTACTGAGAAAAATTTCAGATCAAAATAATAATTTTAACACCAAAATAAAATTAGATTACTCTTCATAATTCATGGAAAAC
Organism: Hemerocallis citrina; assembly: GCA_017893485.1. NCBI lineage: Eukaryota > Viridiplantae > Streptophyta > Magnoliopsida > Asparagales > Asphodelaceae > Hemerocallis > Hemerocallis citrina. The sequence goes on from CM030360.1 coordinate 171,219,841, forward strand.
AAAATCTATAAATCTTTCAACCTCACTGTAATAAAATAGACATAACTCGCAAATCGTAAATCAAAACTGAGATCTTGAAAAGGATTGGAAAATAGACAGAATTCTCTACATTTCATGTTCACAAAATATTCTCAAATACTGACCTTAATAGGGTCTAACATAGTGATCAAAACTGAAAACCGAAAAAACTGAAAATATCTCATGTGCACAAAATCCATTAATTCACAGAGAACTCATCCAAAACACAACCAAACACGAAATATGGCATACAAGATGTCCAAGCAACATGGTATAGGGTATTTCACAAGTCCACAACAAGTCTATCACGAATAACACGAACGAGCACATGATATCATATGAACAATACGTATATATGCAACAAGATATCGTCAATTCTAGGTTATATCATGTCATGTATGTCGTGAGGCAACAATGGTCAAATCATCACTATAGAGACAATATCAACAAGGGGATTCGCACACAAATTGTCTCTAGAACCCAACTATACTACAAGTGGTATTTAATACTTGTGTTTACAAAGAAATTTAATACAAGTTACTTGCCTTAACCGATGACGAAATAGCTCCAAGTAAGAATAAAGGGAACGAATTTCCGGGGCACGAACACAACGATCGCACAACCCACGAACCACGAACAAGAACACGACAAAACCAAACACGATTACAACTCGCGAACACAAGTGAACGAACACGAAATCACCATGAACCAAGACGGGAACCAATAAACCAAAAGACGAACAACCAACACCACTAACACGTGCACTCATGCACGTGCCACAAGAGCGAACGAATGAGGAAACGAGATGAGGAGCGACAGCGGGGGAAGCTCGCACGGCTATTGTTGCTCGCTGCGGGCTGCTGCTAGACTGCCGATAGGGGAAGCACCACTGAGGTCATCGACCAGGGAGTGGCCGGTGGCTGCAGTCGCGCGGCGTTCCAGGACCAGGAGGATGCACACATGAAGCTACCGCGCACTGGTTGCGCGACAGGAGGCCAAGGAGGGGACCAGAGGGGTCACTGCCGAGGAGCGGGAGAATGGGTGCAGGGAGAGAGATGGGCAGGAGGAGAAGGGTGTTGAGGCCGGGAGGACGACAGGAAGGTTGGGAGAGACAGAGGCACTGCAGGTCGGCAGCGGGGCTGAGAGGGCGGAGCAAGGGCTTGAGCATAGAGAGATGGACAGGAAAGTTGGACGGCGGATGAAGATGAAGAAACAGGGCATGCATGGGTTTATATTGTGGTTGAAGCTTAGGGTTTAAAGGGAGATAGGGAGAGGCGGCACAGTAGTGGGTGAACGGCCTTTGGGGTGTTATCGGGTTAGGGTAGTTTTAGGTGTAAAAGGGTAGGGGTAAGGTATCCAATAGGGTTTTATTAAAATAGGATATAGGGTATAGGTTATAGGTTATTGAATAGGGTTAAAAAGATATTGGGTTTGGGTATTTGGAAAAATAAAATCACCAATAAAAATATACAATTAGGATTTTATAAAAATACTACTAATAATAATAAAACAATAACGATAACGATAATAACAATAACAGTATTAAAAATAACAGTAATAATAATAATTCTAAGAATTATAACAACAATAAGAAAAATGATAAAAATAGTAATAGTACTAATAATAACATTAATAGCAATAATAATAGAGATCAAAGTAACAATATCAAAAATAAGATTTGTATTACAATGTAAAATTCATAGAAAATAGTTACAATAAAATTATTGAATAAGAATAGGCTTTAATGGAAGATCCAAGAATACATTTTAAAAAAAAGAATTTGAAAGCAGAGAAAAAAAATTTACAAAAATTTTAATACAGAAAATACATAAAAATACATTTTTGGGAAAACAAGGGTTACATGGAAGGAAAGAGGTGTGAAGCGGGGGTGACGTTGGTGAAGGTAGAGACGATGGGTTGTCGGCAATGGCAAGGTCAACAGGCTGTGGGGTCGAGGCTCCGATGGGTGCTAGAGGTGGCGATGATGGTGGCGGTAGTCGGAGTCACGAGGTTGAGGGTGATGGGGAGTTGGTGAGCGGCAGGGTCGCGGGGCGGCAGTGCTCTGTTCTGTTTCGGAATAGAGGAAGAAGGAAGAGAGAGAGTCGAGGATAGAGAGAAACAGGGGGGGGTGTACAATAAAAGAAGGTGGTAAATAAATATTAGGATGAATTTTAATAGGACATGTACAGGAAAATAAATTCAAATGAAAGAAAGAATTTACAAGGAAATTGAAATACAAGAATACGGAGCAAGAAGGAATAAATCTGTACAATCGGAAACGAAATAATTTATAGACAAACAAAATACGACGAAACAGAAGATTTTGTATAAACGGAAACGAAGGTTACATACCCTCTGTATGCTAAAGAAGAATAATTTAAATTCATAAATATGATTCATGCTTGTTACTCTTTCAGGATAATAATAAACATCAAAGACCCACATTTTATCACTTCCTTGTTAATTAATCATCAATTCATAAATGTCTAAAGCAAGACTGAAACTATTATTATCTATTATTCTTATTTTTAGTGGATTTGTGATTTAAAACAAGTATGAAATCATGAGTAGGGAGGGATTTCTAAGGATACCCTAAAAATCTAAACAAAATGGTCCATCATGCTTCCATCCTAGTTAAACTTCTTTGAGCTGCTCTGTACCAGTCACTACCAGTAGATAAAATACTTTTGGTATGCACTCCAATTTCAGTGCTCTTTTTACGTTCCTCGCATCTCAGGACTACTATACTCTTCAAGAGAGCTTCATCCAAGAGATACGTCTGGAACAACTAGTAGCACTGCAGTACAAACAACCACAACCTAGCTCGTTTTCTGCTACTAGGTGTACAACTTAACTATAAAAGGTTACAAATGGATATTTTTGTAAGACCCTTCAGGAAGATCCTTACAAAACTCTCCTTAAGTAAAGAAAATTAGTTTTTCATGTCGTATTTTGTACTAGAATTGGTAGCAGAACTCATAGAAAGATAGTTTTTTATTCCTCTCAATCTCCATACAGACCTCCTTACAAACTTATATGGAATTTCTCTCCTCTAGATATTCTGTCTTCTCCTTTACTCAGCCTCCCCTTTTATAGGAGAAGGGATGACTTTACATCAGTTACAATTATTGTTCTCATTACATCAATGCTTACATCATAGATAAATAATTGAGCTTATTACGTCACTGCTTACGTTAAAGATTCTTTTCTGGCCAGCATCTTCACGTGTTTCACATCAGAAACAATTCTTCGTCAGCCTTATCTTGTCTTTTCTGTATTGTCTGTATTTATGTTGTGGTTTCATCCTCATCAATCTACAGTAGTGGATATGTAACATCCTACCTTTTCATTTATAATTAATTGAGAAATTTTTAATTTTACGTGTTTTGCACGTACAAATTCATGTGCATTTTCCTAGAAAATTATTTATTTTAATAACATGGACAAATAATTATTTTTCCTTCTCTTTATTTCTTTTAAAAGCCCAGGCCTAATTGTCTAATCTAGCCCACCCTAATTAATTATTTATTTTATTAATAACCCATGGGTCTAAGGCCCACTAATTTTGAGCCCACTAGTTAATTTATCTTTTAATTGTCATAACATGTAGTGTAGACTAATTTGGTAGAAAATTAATTAATTAATCTTGTACAACAATTAATAGGGGGTACTATGGGAGACACGTCCATTGCACTAGCACGTGTCTAGTGTACATGGGGAGTGTGGCCGGATGGGAGCAAGAGAGATGGAGAGAGTGGAGTTGTGGATTGGGTGGTTATGTGTTCATGGGTGGTTTCTACAACTCCCTAATATATCCTAACCTTCTATCCTTAACCATCTAGATCAATCCTAGCCATCTATTTTGTTTTTCAAAAAGTATAAATACCCCCCTCATTCTTCTCATGCAGTACATTAGAAAATTATAATAAAGAAAGAAAGAAAGAAAAGAATTAGTGAGAAAAGATTGAGAGTTTGTGGTGAGTAAAAGATTGAGAGAGTTTGTGTGTGTGTTCATTCAAGAGGAGGCCGGCCTACACCTAGGAGCAAGAAGAGAGGGCTCGGGATCCACCTAGCACAAGGAGGAGGAGACTTTGGTGGCACAATCTAGGAGGAGAAGGATCCATTCGTGCATTCTAGGAGATTTCTAGGGGCTTTCTATTCATTTTTCTCCAAATAGGTGGGTGATTTCTCATGCTTCTACTTTAGACATCATGCTAGAGTTTGGATGGATAAAATTGCTAAGAAAGACTAATTAGATTGGCCACATGTTTGTTTAAATAGAGATAAATTGTAGATAAAGTGATTGCTTGGTAAATTGATTGCTAGTTGATAAAATTGTGATTTCTATGCTAGAATTTATCATGTTGCCATGAAATATATGTTTGAGCCATGCTAAATTGAGAAAATTGTGCTTATGAGATGACTAGTTGATTAAATGCAGCATTGAAACTTTATTGTCTAAATTAATGTGATAAAAATGTGGAAGGGGAAATTTGTGTTCTAAAAATATGGTAGAATAAAAATAAGTAAAAATAAAGAGAAAAAGTAGTCTTTTCGTGGAAATCTTGATTGTAAATTATGTGAAAATGTGATTCGTTCTTAATGTCGGAATTATGGACATAGAACACAAAATAGAACTAAGAATTCATGTTTTCAAGTCAAATAATTATTATAAAGATACTGTTTTACTGTAAATCCCTATTGGTTACAATATGGAAATTTTGATACAAAAAAGAGAAGAAAAAGAACTAGAAAAGCTTTGGAATTATGAAAAAATAGTACTAAACAGAGAGCTGAATCATAAGCAACCCAACTCGATTTTATAACGGGTGAGTCACTTGGACCTACTGGTCTTCGGGTGCACATTAAAGCGCTACTGTAGCGCTGGGTTGGTCTTTGGTTGCGGACTCGAAACTAGGCAGAACCCTTTTTATTTATTTTTTTTTAAATCCAAGTGGCACGAGAATTGACCCATATAGAGTTTAACTCATTTCATATCACCCTGGTGCCTTGGACTCTGTGGTCTTCGGTGGCGCCACAGTGTTGTCACTGTAGTGCTGACGTGGCTATTGGTTGTGGGTTCGAAACTGGACCTTGGTTTTTATTAAAAACATTTGATTTTTTTAAAAGTTTAATTATTTTTCAAGAGTTTTAAATTGAAATGAAATTGAGGAAAAATACTAGGAAAATCCCAATAATGTCTAGACTTCATGAGAATTTTTCTATAACTCTTGGCCGATTTATAAGTGAGATTTAAGACTATTTCAAGAAGATTTTAATACAAATTGTTTTATTGAGTTATTGATTAAATAAAGAAAAATGAACATTTATTCTAAAGGCTTTAATAAGAGTTTGAGATGAGATTTGGGTAATAGAAATTTGAAAGTATGATTGGAACTTAATATTGGTACTTTGAGAATAAGAGAAATTATGTGAAAGAATGAATTATGAATGTGACAAGTTGAAAAATGAATTTATTATTTATGCATGAAATTGTACATGAAAGTGAAATAGAAGATCATGTTGAATTATGAAAGATTTTATGAGTATGAACATTCAATTCTATGAACATGAAATGGAGTTAAAAGCTAGAGTGTAGCTAAGCCTTATACTGGCATTGAATGAATACTTTTGAGATAAGATATTGAAATGAAAAGACCAAGTTTGAGTCGTATTGTTGAATTGATTGTTAAGACCAGTATAGAGGGAGTGCAAACTCTAGGGTATTGATTTTATTCATGATTCAAATAACTAAGGATTAGAAATATAGTGAAGATGTGATGAAAATAAGAGAAAAACATGAGTATGAGGGCCTCGGAGCTACGGCATGAGAGTATTCACAGGTTGTCTACACGATGCATCGTGTCATGACGTGAATATGTCCAGGAGTCCGTACCATAGGTGATGCTTGTGGGGTGTTTGGTGACTACGGGTGGTGTCATGTCCCATGACGGAGGCCAAATTGTCTATAGGTTCTACACGATGCGTCGTGTCAGGACGTGGGATTCCCCTCCAGGCTGTCTGGACATGAGCTCGTAACTCATAGAACATCTAGGATACTTATCGTAGTTACCGTAGTAGTTTAAGTCATGACGAGGGATTGAACCCTACAAGATAAAGAATGATTAAGGGTTTGCCCTCGAACCTATGTAGTATAAGATACATAGAACCCAAACAAGTTTGCATTAGTGTCATGTAACATAAATAATTGCATTAAGGACTAAGTGCACATTCACACACGACATCAATAGGATAGTCTCCGTAGCTTTGTTTTGTGACAAATGTGTGCTTTCTATGTAAGAGAAATTGATGTATTATATCATTACGTCAGTTGAATGAACTGACGTGCCCATAGTTTCTATGCAGGATAAAGTGAATGAAAAGACTAAGGAAGAATTGATGCTTAAAGAATTATTCAAGTGTTGTTTTATTTCATTCATGTAATTATTGTAATTTTGCCTCCGCTGTTTAAAATGTAACTCTGATGTAATAAAAAATTTTATTTCCTTTATTTCCTTGTAAAATTGTACGAAGAGAAGTGTAAAGATCCTGTGGAACTTCGAATTCAATCTTATTTGGAATTCGAGGTGTAACAGGACAACTGTCTCTTCTGTCATTATCATGGCTTCTTTATCTAGAATTTGATACTAGCTGTAAAAAACTTTTTTCTTTGACTGTGGTTGTTTAAGCTTTGCTATGATGTAAATCATTAAATTTGATGGGTCAGAGATATCATAGATCCATATGTTAATGTCTCTATTTTGTATGTCCTTCAGTTCACAATACCTTATTCTAAATCCCATAGCTCTTCTTTTCGGGATTAGTTTCTCGAATTCTTCATTTTTATATGGTATAATATTGGTTGCTCCAAACTGAATTTGTGTAGTCGTCCCTATTTTTATAATATGCTCAGCGGGTAGTTCTTCATTATCTTCAAGGAATTCTGGAATAGCCGAAAATATCTGGATATATATTTTGGAGGCCTTTGTAAGGCCAAAATAACTCTTCGCAGCTTTATATACTTCTCTTGGTAGCTGGCTAAGTTCTTCGCATTCTCTTGATGGATATATGCAGTGGATAAGCCATCTTTCAAATAATACTTTTATTGCCTTTGGATTTTGTAACACCTCGAATTTTTAAAATATCGAAAATGTCTTTTTTTATATATTTTGAGTGGTGAAAACTATTTTTGGTATATTTTATTTAAATATTGATATCGGTATGGATATTTGTGGTAGATGAGTATTATTGATATATTAGGAGTCATGAGTGGAGATTTTATGTAAATAAATATTGTTTATTTTATTTTATAATTTTGGAGGACTATTATGAGATAATTTTTATGTGTCCTTTTTGTATTGTTAGTATTATTAAAGAGTGGAGTGGGGTTTATTTGAAATATATTGGAGATTGGGGGTATATGTGTAAATATACCTTATTAATTATTATAATTATTATTACTAATTATTTTCTAAAACACCCCCCCACCCCCTTTTCTCTCCTTCCTTCTCCCTTCTTTTTTCTTTTCCATTCCGATCAAAACCAGAAGCAGCCGAACCCATCTCGGCCGATGGTTCCCCCGGCCAAATCTTCCCCTTTCCTTCGTCATCTTCAAATTAATTCGGAGGGTATGCTAATTGAAGGGTTCTCTACAACGTGGTAGCATCGGATTTTCGAAAGGATTTCGAAAAGGTAAACCCTAGATTTTATTTTTGTATAAAATTTTGTGTGGTTAATTTATTTTGAGTAGAATGGTTATGGTAGGGAGATTTGGAGGTGTTGGGCATGGTAGAGGTAAGAGATTAGCAAATTATTGAAGGTTTTGCAAGTTGCTAAAAATTAGGATTTTGGGTTTGTAAAAGAGAGTTATATAGGTATGAATTATTTCTTGTATAGTAATGGAAAATATAGTTGAGTTATTAAGATATTTTGGGGGTGAGTCTAGTTATTGTTTAGGGGATAAAAACCCCCGTAGAAATTTGTCTTATACGTGCATTGTACGTGCGTATCCCAGACGTTCAATAAAACGTCTGTGTGATATTAAGATTAGTGTTATTATTTTTCTGTGGTTGATTTAGATGAATTGAGCCTTAATTGTGTGGAAATTTGATAATAGGTGATGTTAGCAATTTCGGATGTGTGGCAGGGTGCTTCGAGTCTTCGCAGGATGCTATGTGAATATGATCTTTTTATTCTATATGCATAATGTGCTATGATAATTTTAAAATATGGTTTGGTGTGTGATATGTGAAGTGTAATGAGTATGGAAAAGTTCATAAGTAGAATACGGAGTAAACTATGAGATATAAGAAATTAGTATATATATGTATGGGAATGTGTTGTTGCTTGTAGATAAATATTTATATGCTTCGGGGTTGTAATGAGTAGATTTATGTATGTGAATGTATGGGGATGTGTGATGTGTGATCTCCTGACTGATGTGATGAGGTGGAACGCCTGGCGTATATGATATGAGTCATATGGTGTATGTGTGATATGCGGGTGATAAATTGGGAATTTTATGTGATATTGTGATGTGAAATGAACATGGTGTGTGTGTGACGGGTGAGTGGGAAATGAAAAGTTTATATGATATCAGTGAGATTAATGGCTTGTGTATGTTTATGAATTTCATGGAATTTATATGCTTTCATGTTATGTTATAACGGTAAAATTAGAGTATAAAGGAGTTATATTGTAAATGAGTTATTTGATAAAGGAGCTATGCTGTAAAGGAGATATACCATGAAATATTATAAAGGAGATATATATATATATATATATATGGAGAAATATTATAAAGGAGATATATATATATATATATATATGGAGAAATATTATAAAGGAGATTTATTATAAATGAATATATGGAGATATTTTATTAAAGGAGTTATTATATTAAAGGAGTTATATTAAAGGAGTTGTTATATTAAAAGAGTTATTTTAAAGGAGTTATATATTGCCCCAAATTATATTTGGGGAACAGGAGTTATATATATATTTATATTGCCCCAAATTTTATATTTGGGGAACAGGAGTTATATTGTGAAGGAGTATATAATAAAGGAGATGTGTATGTGTATATAAAGGAGAATTAAATATTGCAGTGCCGCACAATCTCCCGGGGTTTGGGCTAGACCCCACAGGCCCGGGATACACCCGGGAACAGGAGTTATATTTATATATTGCCCCAAATTATATTTGGGGATCAGGAGTTATATATTGCCCCAAACTGTGTTTGGGGATCAGGAGTTTCCCTCGCTGGTATAGGGCCAGGAGGAAGACGTAGCCTCGGACGTGTAAGACTCTGTGTGAGCATCGATCCGCGTGTTATATTTTACTTTTGACTAACCTTTTGGCTTTAGTCTTGGTTGGACAAGCGCGCAACCGTATTTTCAATCCAGCCCACAAATGGTAGATGCTTAGGACACCTGGATCTGGGTGATGTGGTGGGTTCGCGGGATTGAAATGTACGGGATGGGAGGCACAAAGATCCCTGTGTTGTACGAGGAGGTCAGTTGTGTGGGCACTGAAAAGGAGAAAATATAAAGGTGTTTATGTGTATTGAAAGAATGTATGTATATATAAAGCTATTGATGATATGATATATTATGGAGATTATTTATATTATGGGAGATGTGAATATACTACGGGAGATATATATGTATATAATGGCATTTGGCTTGAGATGAGATGTGATATTTCCCAGACTATGTGTTTGGAGTGCGGTGAGTATTACCCAAGCTATCGGCTTTGGGGTGTGATATGTGATTGCCCAAACTATGTTTGGGATATGGAGTATATTGTGATAATAATGAAAGTGAAGTTAATGGCATTTTGTGATATGAGTGATATGTTACTGATGCGATGAAATGCAAGTAAATTGCCATGTGTACTGAGATGTTATGTTTTGTGTTATAAGACATGAGTTAATATGATATAATGAGAAGAGATGCTTATGTTTATGATGTGAGACGTGATAAAATACCATAAGATAAATAGCTGTGTTATATGTTTGTGTGCCCTGGGAATTGTGACTAGGAACTACTCGCCTGCTATTTCGGAGGAAATAGTGGGAACTACCTGCCTAGGCATAATTTTCAGGATAAACAGATGAGTTGTTGATATGCTGGTTGTATTGTGAGTTGGAAATAAAAGTAATGATGATGGTGAAAATAAGCGATATGATGAGATTGGAATGAAAAGAAAGTAAATGGTGAATTATAATGTGATGATACGTGGGGTGAATGTGTTATTATGAGGTTAAGCGTGGGGAAGGTTATGCGATTAAAATGAATGTTAGAAATAAAGAAGAGGAGTTATGCAATCATGAATGAAAGGTAAGGTGAGATATAATATGAGAATGAAAAGTTATAGTAAGCAGTATTATGAGTTGTGAATGGAGATTTAAGTAAAATACAGTATGATATGAGTGGTTCCACCTTGGAATTGTGTCAAGGAACTACCTGCCCGCTGTTTCTGTGGAAATGGTGGGAACTACCTGCCTTGGCATAATTCGCAGGGTGAGTGGGCATAATAGTGCCAGTGATTAATGGAAATGAAGAATTAAATGAGTGAAGATGAAAGTAAGTTAGTTATCAATCAGATTGAATAATAATTGAATGAAATAATGAGATGTGCTAATGGTGTGATGAAATGCAAGTCCCTCGCATAGTGAAATAAAATGTGATATTTACGTGATCCGACATAAATGAGTAGGATATTCTGGAAATGAATGCGTATGTTTAGGAGGCTATAAAAATAGATAATTGTGATGTTATTCAGTAAATTAAATACTTGTAATGAGATGTCATGATGATGTAGATGGTATGGTTGTATGTGTGCGATGTATGTAATGAGAGAAGGGTTGTGAAAATGATTATGAAAGAAAATATGCCGTATATAATACTAGTAAATGAAGTGCATGGTTTATAAGGATGAAGAAAAGATGTAGTAAGATCATGTGTATGTATATATAAAGAAATGCTCCTGTGGCAATAATTATGGAAGGATCGATATTTGTGTCAGGAAATTCAAACGTAAAGGTAATGGATCATATGTGACTTGTCTTATGCGAATATAAGATATATGTCGTTAGTGTGATGTATATAGAGAATTGGGTGAAGTTATGGGTAAGTGAATAGTTAAATGCAGGATTGACAAAGTATTTGATATATCGTTATAGTGATGATGTTGTTGAACTCAGGATTCGGGTTGCCTTATCTTACTTGGTATTCGTAAGTTTAAATTATTTTCTTTGTACTATTTTAAATTGTTATTTGATTAATAATTATATTCACACCAGAAATGGCTAACCCCTTAGTGTTTGGGGGGTTAGGGAAGTCAGAGGACTACCCTAGATCCCCTATTGTTACAGGTTCCCATCAGTGCAGAGAGGAGGCGTAGTTTGCAGGGTGAGGATTTATTTTAAAAAGTTTTGTATTAATTAGTTAGAATGAGAGGTGATTTTATGTTTTAAATTGCATTATGGATGTATAAGTATGTAAATGATGATGGTGACCATAGTATGGAGTAGTATGTGGTGGTTGTGACCCGTACCCACCTTGTTGTGGTGTACCGGGCTCTGTGGTAGGTTTTACAAAGCTTTTTCTAAAATTTTACCTTGTTTTCCAAAGAAATTTATCGTTTTTATTTGATAATTGATAATCCGTTATGAGTTTGGCCCCCAGAACATTATATTATATTGCCTGTATGTTTCTGCTCATTTTGGCCTGGGGAGCCCATGAAAATATTATGTGGATTGTGAGCTACGGAATTTTGAGCAGAATTCCGTAAGCTTTTTGTGTTTCGGGGCAAAATTTACAGGGGAGACTCTGCCAAAATTTTCCCTGAAATATAACTTTCTTAGATTATGATTAAAGTGATATAGAAATTGAAAGATTTGAGTTTGGAGTCAAAAAAAAAAAATTTTTTTTGGGCCGTTACAGATTTTCTCCTGATAGTATTATCGCTTTGTTCATATATTGCTGCAAAATAGTTTTGATAAATTGATTGACCTGGGTGGTCTGATATAATTTCTCAATATATTATAAAAATAAATCATTCTTGGTATATTTTGGAGGATCTGAAAGTAAACTCTCTTTATAGGTGGTTGGTTGTATGAATGTGATGCTTCCCTCTTGTGTAGCTATTTTGGTTATTTCACTTATATTTTGTGGGTTAATAGGTTCACTCCCTTCACTTATTATCTCAATATGTTCTGCATTTATATGTTGGTGAAATATAATTTGCAGACCACATATCTGCAACTCTAATTGGTTAAATGCTCCTTTTAGTTGCTCCACAGTCACCTTTAGGAAGACTATTTCCTGTTCTATATGCTGGATTCTATTTTTCATCCTATAAAAACGAAATTGTTAGTTTCTTGATAAGAAATCAGCTAGAATATTATCTTTTTCTTTTATATTTTCTATTAAGAAATCATAAAGTGCTAACTCTATTTGTCATCTTATCAATTTTTTATTTGCTATATGTTAATCCAACTTTTTGCGTGTGTTTTGTCTATCCTTATTGTGAATTTTGTATGTATTATGAATAATTCAAACTTTTTTATATCTTATAAGAGCATCCACTATCGTTTTTTAAAAACCCAAAAATTGAAAATCGATTTAGAAATAGTGCTCACAGTCGTTTGCTAAAAATCCAAAACTTAGGATAGGAGTGAACAGTGCCTTGCTAAACTTAGCAGCCACTTTAGCTAATTGCTAGATATAGAAGACGAACGATGTTCATCCGTTTGACGAAGCGACGGATGAAGGTATGCCGTCTGTAATAAAATAATTAAAAAAATCAGATGAGAAACGGATGATGGTGTTCCGTCTCTCATCGAAAACAAATTTATTTAAAAAAATTCACTGAAAACACCTCAGACGATGAAGTTGTTCCGCCTGGTGTTTTTTTTCTTTTTCTTTTTTTTTATAACCCAAAAAAAAATTTCCAAAAAACACCCAGAGGGATGAAGTTGCTCCGTCTGGTGTGTTGTTTGGATTTTTTTTTTTTTTTTTTTTGATTTTTTTTTACTGAATACCACAAAAAAAAACCCCAAAAACACCCAGACAGATGAAGTTGCTCCGTCTGGTGTGTTGTTTGGATTTTTTTTTTGATTTTTTTTTATGAATACCAAAAAAAAAATCCAAAAAACACCCAGACGGATGAAGTTGCTCCGTCTGGTGTGTTGTTTTGACTTTTTTAATTTTTTATTTTTACTGAATACCCAAAAAAAAAAAAAGAATTTCACTCGCTTTTATTTTTGGACTTTTGACGACTGCACCGTGGTCCTTCTTTGCTATTTCTAAATGCTATATATAGCAATTGACATAACAAACGATAGTGGATGCTCTAAGATTGCTAATAGTTCCTTTTCATTTATATGGTAATTTTGTTGGGTCTGTGTGAATGATCCACTAGTATATCTGACTAGTCTTTCCTCTTTTTTCACCTATTTCAATAAATTTTAATATTGCTCCCCAATTATCTTCACATACATTTGTTTTCATTATCCATGAATATTCTTTAATGAGTAATCTTAGCTTATTTAATTCTGAAGTTTGTTGCTTTATTTTTTTAAATTTTTCTTCATCCTCCGAGGTCCATTCCCATTTTTTAATTTTTTTAACTTTTTGTTGTAACCAATTTTTTTTATTGATAAATTCGGTATGTATCCTCTTATTTGATTTAGTAGTCCAATTATGGATCGTACTTCTCTTTTTTTCTTTTAGGACATTAGGAAATGTCTTTATTTAATCTATTATATGCAGTTGTATTTCTATTTCTTCATGTGATAATTTTGTTCCTAACAATTATATCTCAGTTTTGAACAATTTTTTTTTTTTTTGGATAGTATAATACCTGTATTTCTACTATTTCTATGAATATAGTAAATACTTTTTATGTTGTTCTTCGTTTTCGGATCCTATTAGAATACCACGTGCATATACTAGTATGAAATTATTGTATTTTTCAAATATCTTATCCATATACTCTTAAAATTCTCATGGACTATTTTTATATCAGAATGGTAATACATTCCATTCATAGAATTCTTGCGGTGTACTAAATGTTGTTAATTGTTTTCAGTCTTCTGTTAGTTTTACGTGGTAAAATTATGATTTACAATCAAATTTCGAATATATTTCTTTTGTTCTTACTGTGTTAAGTAGTATCTGCATATCTGGTAGTGAATATCCAAATCTCATAGTATTTTTATTTAGTTCTTTATAATTTACTGGCATTCAAGATTTACCTCTAATTTCTTCTGAATGTTTTTGTACTATAAATGCTGGTGATGAATGTTGACTTTGTGATTTTCTTATGTAATTATTTTTCATTAGTTCTTTTATATGTATTTTGAACTCTTCTAAATCTGTTGGAGTGTGTCTTATAGGTTTAATTTTTATTATTTTGTTCTAATCTATTAACTTTATATGTTTTGTGGGTTTACTTAAATCTCATTTTGCTAAAGGGTCCTCTCCGCACAGATCTTTTAATTGTTTTTGTAAAATTCCTTCTGTAGTTGTTTCTTGGACTTGTTGTATTCTAGTGTTGTTTGGTAAAAATTGATATTCACCAAGCTGGGTTAAACAATATTGTTATATACGTAGAACAATATTCAATTTGTTTTACGTATTTTACATTTTTTTTATTCTCTTAGAGCAATTTGGTGATATGTGTCATACTCCTCCACATATATATCAATTACATTTCTTTAGGTTTTTTGGATATTGTCTATTTTTATTTATTCTTCTGAAGTATCTTTTATGGGGTTTTTATATATCTTAAAAGTTTTTCTATATTTTGGTTCATATTTTTGGAATCTGTGTTTACTTTTCTTTGTATAATTATACTTATTATTACATCCCCAATGATTTGGTCTTGCATCTTCACAACAAATTCTTTATTTATATGTTCTATTGTATTTTATAGTTGCTCTAGCTTCTTGACATACTTTATCCCTATAATCTTTTACAAATTGTGTTTTATAACCCAAAGTGTTTACTTCTGTTTTTACTTTCTCACCTATGTATATACTATATATGGTTATACTTCATGGATCAGGTAGTTTTAGGGAAAAAAAATGAATTCAAGATTGGACTCCTTTCTTCTTTATATAATAACTATCTTGGAAATATTCTCAGAATTCACAAGCATAGTTGTCAAAATAACACATGTCACATATTTCTAAATTGCTTAATCTCCATCTTGCTTGGTTCTTTTTGTATATAATGTGTTTTTCTGCTTTATTGTAGACACTAAATTCTGTTCTAATTGCAATATCGTAATTTGTAATTATTTCTTTTAGTCATAATGTTTGTTGTGCTGGGTTTTCTTCTGTTCCTTTATCATCAATTGGTCTTGATTTTATGATAGTATTTCTTTCTTCTTCCTTTAGTCCATTCCACCATTTTTCTACTACTCCTATAATTGTTGCTTCTATTAATTTCTCAAATGAATTTCCTGAAAGATTTTGCCTAAATTCTATTATTAGTGTAGCCTCTACCCATTCTTCTATTGTCCTATCTATGTTTTTTACGCAGTCTAGATCTAGCCATTCTCCATTTCCTATTCCTTTTTCGTAGTGTTCCGTAGGTTCATAGTTTGGTGTTTGTTTTTCTTTATATTTTCCTAACTTATTATTTTTTGTATTTTTTCATTTCCATGGTAGGTGATAAGGCATTTTGTTAGGTGGTGGCCTAAAGATTTCATATATATTACTGGATTTTCTATAGGTTTTGTTAAATTTTTGTCTTCTTCTTGATCCATTTTTATTTTTTCACTTTGTATGTCTAGGCTTCTCTAAGCTTTCTCTACTTCCTATGTATTAGGATTTGCCATTAAATCTTCTATTTCAAAATATTTATGTTATGTTTTCTTATGGCTTCTAACTCCTTCATACCTGCTTCTGTTATACCTAATTCTTCTTCAGCGTCATTTTTTATATATGTACAAAGTTATTTTATGTTATTATTTATGATTTTTAAATCTTTTCTTATAGTTCCTACAAATTCTGGACCACTGTAATTTTCTTGCAACTCTTGAATGTTTATCATATAAATTTCTAAGAGTTCTGATGGTTTTTTTCTTTGTAATATTATCCATCCTAACTTAATTCCTATAGTTTAAGATTTTGTATGATAATATTTATGGGTAATACCAGCTTGCTTCTTCGTTCCTATAATCTAATACTTTGTATACTATCCTTTTTTGTATTTCCTTAGGTAGTTTCTCAGTTACAGAATTGAGAAATTATATGGCTCGAATCTTTAGTGTCTATTTCACCGAGCCTCTCTCCGAGACAGTGCCCAGATCGTTACGCCTTTCGTGCGGGTAGCCATGAGATGATCATCTTAGGGTGATCCTTTTGTCAACGGATGCCCCTATTACACTCGTAGTCTCTGAAGGATGAGAACAAACTGGCTATTGTTCTCTTGTTCCCTTGAATCTACGAAATAAGACATCGATTTCTCATCAATTATGTTCATTGCATAATGGGCTCCCTTGAAAAGTATTGGCGCACGTGTAAACAAGGTGCTCTACCTAACTGAGCTATAGTCCTTCAAAAGTTGCATGGTTAGTGCCTTATTTTATGTACAATCATCTTTGGTAAAGCTTGGTTTATCCATTTCAACATTAATCCCTTGCTTTTATTTCTTGAATCATTAATAAAAACTAAGAATTCAAATATTCTGATATTTTTCTATCAGTTAAATGTTCCTTTCTATTAATTTTCTATCAAAGTATCTATATTTAAATTTTGAAAGATTTTTAATTTTAATTTCTTTATTTTCTGTGAAATATCCAGTTTTTATAAGGTTAAAGGATATTATAATTTCTAATTTCTAATGTAGGGTTATAAAGAAAATTTTGTTTTTAGGTTTTTATATTAATAGGGTGAGTTAGAGGTAATACTTTCTAAAAGTGGGTCAATGCGTTACTTGTTTTGAAAAGTGGGTTGGTTTGATAAATAATTATTGGAAGTGAGTTATTTACTAACAATCCCTCAAGAATGTCTTGGTCATGGATGTCTATTTCAGTGACTTTTAAATATTAAGGTTCGTCATCGGTGCCTCAAAGAAAATTGGTTGGTTAAGATCTGATCGTCCATCGGGGCCATCTCTTTAACCTCTTAGCATAACTTCATTTCATCTTATATTCAATATGATGAAATCAATTCTAGATTTATGAATATGTGTGTCGTACATAGTGATGGCAATCGGGCCGGGTTGACCCGTAACCCACCCACTCGAACCCGGCCCGCAATTAGGTGGTTCGGACACAGGTCGCCAGATTTGTAAACTCAACCCGCTGCACCTGAACCACGAACCCATTGACCAGATCAAACCAGCCCGCAACCCGCTCGCTCGACCCGTGGGTTGGGACCCGTTTGACCCAAACGTGTCAAACGTTCGACCCGCGGATCGAACGGTTAGAAACAGACCAACGACTGTTTTTTTTTTTCCGTATAAATACCCCCTTAATTCAATCTAAAAATTTTCACCTCTTACCCTTTACTCTCTCTACTACTACAATTCAATTCAATCTCATTTCAATCAAGTTTTTTCAACAAAGAAGTGAAAATTTTTGATCGTTTCGAATTGTGTTGATTCAATTTTCAACTACGCCTACTTCAACTCCTCTAACAAAGAAGTTATCTCTCTCTTTCAACGACTACCGGACTTCGTGACTACGTCTACTATTTCTCAACCAACTATGTCTACTTCTACTTTTATTTTCTCTCTCATTTTTATATACAATTATCCGCGAAGTACGGTATCAAAATTTCACAACCTTCCTATTGTCGTATTTTTTGTTGTAGTTCTAATTTTTTGTCTCATATTTGTTTGTTGTTTTTTTGCTTTTCTCTCTCTCAACCCTCCTATTATTTTTTTAGATTTTATTTTTTAACATATCCACACAGATTATTTTGTATTATTTCACATACATTAGTAAAACACTAGAAATTTTTTTTTTCCACATACACTATTACTATGTCTAGATCACGAGGTAGTGGTCGCAGCCAAAGTGGATAAGATTCCATCGGTACTTCACGCCGGCCTCTAATAGTCCCACTTGTAAAGCCTGAATTTATATCGAATTTTATGGTAGGATCTCACGATGTCCCTCCATACGACATAGAAGAAGAAATACATAATGTTGACACACAAACACAACAAACTAAACCCACTAGTAGTAGAAATACTAGGGGAAACAAATGATTGGCATAGATTTTATGACTATATCCCCGATGAGGATAATCAGGGTGTAGGACATAAGATTTGTAAATATTACGACAAGAGTTACAAATTGAAGAAGGGTGAGTAAACATGTACAATTAAATGACATATTTTAAATGTACATAAAGAATTAGTACAAGACTAACAATGCCAACAAAAAATCAACCCTAGGACCGACAAATACATAGTCAACCACCCTATGATTCCGAACTTGTTCGTCGGGAAATGACCCGACTATTTATTAAGGATGAGCTACCTTTTTTCTATTCCGAGAGTAGGAATGTATAGTCTTTCAACCAAAATACACTAAATTCACATTTTAGAAAAATCCATAGAAACATACTAAAGTCCGATTGTTTTAAACTTTACAACAAAATGAGAGACGCTTTAATTGCACTCTTGTATTCTTTAACTTGTAGAGTATCGATTACTTCTGATGGTTGAAAAGATTGTAACGATATTTCGATGATGGGCTTAACTTGTCATTGGATAAATAGTGATTGGATGATTCAAAAGAGAATCATCTCACTTGCCACCGTATCCCCATAGTGGACTAGTTATTGCAATATATATTTTAGAAGTTTGTGATTATATCATATTTGTGATAAAAATTTTACTATTAGTTTTGATAATGCATCTAACAACAATGTTTCGATTATTACATTAAAAACACAATTAGCTCCTCCATGTAATAAAAATTTTCATGTTAGATGTACGTGTCATATTTTAAATTTATGTGTACAAGATGCATTGAAAGTAGCCGATTCATATATAATTGCAATTAGAAATTGTGTACATTTTGTTGCTTTGAGTGGTCCTATACTTCAAGAATTTAAAGAATTGTGTAAAGCTAGGGGAATACAATTTAGAAAATTTCCTAAATATGTTAAATAACGATGAAACTCTACCTTAGATTTACTAAATGTTGTTACTCAATACAAAAATATTATAAACGATTTTTGTCTTGCAAAAAAATGAAAATTTTTCAAATGACTCACCAATCATGGTATTTTGCCGAATCTTTATTACGATTTTTGGAACCTTTTAAAACCGCAACTGTGAAGTTTTCTACACCTTATGATACTACTTCTAGTAGTATTTTTATTTGAATCATTACTATGATGCAAACTTTTCAAGAAATGATTTCGGACGAATATATTAGTCATATTGTTGTTTCTTCTTATACAAAATTTTTGAAGTATTTTAATACTCCTCCAATGTTGTATTGTATTGCTACTGTTATGGATCCTCGTATCAAATTAGCGGCTACAAGAAGTTTGATTGAAATATTTTTTACTTTACTTTGAGATGATTCTGAATATGATTGTAATGAATTTTTAGCTTGCTTTGAATCAACATTGAATAACTTGTATGATTAATATGATATAACTTTTGCATCTACTAGTACAACCAGTATAGTTACTTCTTCTTCTACTACTTTTAGAGGTAAGGGTAAGAGTACATTAGAAGATGCCACTTTTAGTTTACTTGCTCGTATTCAAACGAAAAAATCTAAGACCAGTGCACCTAATGAATTAAATTGATATAATCAACAAGATAGTGAGAGTTCTAATACTAAGATTGAAATGCTATAATGGTGGAAAGAACATGAAAATCTTTTTCTTATTCTTTCACATATGGCTAGAAATCTACTAACACATCCTGTCTCCATAGTTGCTTCAGAAAGTATTTTTTCTACACGTGGCAGATTTTTAACAAATTACTGGAATCGCTTGAAGCCGGGTTGGAGATGTTCGTGTGCACTGAAGATTGGATGAAAGCTGAAAACAAGACTCAAGGAAAAAACGACATCTACAAGATTAGGGAATTTAGGGCGATGAGATCCTACGTTTAGGTTAAGTAGAGGTGCACGATAGTAGTTCAATGTCCTCTCTTCAATCTAACTCTAGGCTATCTCGAACTCTAGATTGTCCTCTTAAATATGTAATTGACGGAACTTGTATATTTTTTAACAGAATTTGTATGTAAAAAAAGTTGTAAAAATTTCATAAAAGTTGAAATGAATAATATATACAATTTTGTTTAATTCTTAATCTCTTATACTTGTTGTAAAATTTTTATTTTTTTAGGTTAAAAGAGAGGGAGGGGGGGGGGGGGGGGGGGGGGGGGGGGAAATGGGTCAACCGTCGACCCGCCCGGCCCGTCCCGACCCAGGTTCAACCCGAATGTGTTCACGGGTCGACCGGGTTTCATTTTCCAACCCGGCCCGGCCTGGCCCAGATATTGGCCCAACGAACCGAGCCGCACGAAACCGGGTCAAACCCGAATAGGTGGGGCCCGGCCCGACCCAGTGAACCCGATTGCCATCACTGGTTGTACATGTACACTTATTTAATATGGAGATAAAACAATACATCTTGTAATAATAATTTTATTTTGTTATAGTTAGAAAGGAAAGTGCATTTATATAAACTTTATGCGCATACAGGATAGTTTCCTAAACATTTCATCTTAAAGTTTGACTGGTCCTTCATACTGTATCTTAACCATTATAACTGGAGGAAGAATGCTCCCTTTTGAATGTTTCCTGTTTTTATTGTCAATGTTTAATGTCATTCATTATGTATTAGTTTTCATACATAACAGAAATGAAAGTGGGTAACTTCCTCATATGCTCATATGCATCAAGGATCATCTTCGGTAAACTTAAATTTATATATATTGTACATGCCAAATACTAACGTTAATTAAGTAAAATTGGCTTATATTATTAGAGGGCATTTAGTATGCGGACGAGAAGGATAATATTTGCATTCCTCCATCCATTCTCCTATTTGACAAAATCTAGACATTTTCGAAATGAATACTCTATTCAGTTTGGGAATCAGATCCCTCAGTATCATTCTACCCTCAAACATGTAGGACTTTTCAATTTCTATAGAAATAAAATTACGAAAGATTATTTTGTCCCTACCAATTTATCCACCTCTACGACTTTTCCATACAATTGCCATATATAACCTTTTTTTGTTATCACCGCCATCGCCAATATCGTTGTTGTTTTTTTTTAAAGAAAAAATGGAATATGGCCACCCTGTTCATTAATAAGCAATTAACCAAACAAATCCAGTGTATTGGGCCAAATTACAAACTACAAACTACAAACTAAAAACAGATAAATAGAATCTGAAGCGACATGACCAGTACATACAGTTAGAGCCCACTTCAACACCTTTAGAGGGTAGGCCGGCCACAAAAACAACAACAAAAAAATAGCAACCCACAGTCGGCAAGATGGAACCGTCCACAGCTTGACCCCGTCCTCCACCAATATTGTACTGGACCCCATCTTGGGCCCAGTCACAAAGTAAGGACCAACTAATTGTATATACGTCAAATAAGCTTCGTGCACTGCCTCCCCGGCACGCGCACACCCACCTGAAGCGAATCACGCGGGATTTAGAAATTCGCCGCACCCATCCTTTTCCCCAAACTCCCATAAACCCTCCAAATCGCTCTAATATTCGGCCCAGTCAAAGTCACAGCCAAAAAGAGTGCCGTAGAAATGATACCTTCACATCTCTCACGCTTTTGCTCTCTCGAAAAATTTCTCACTAAACAAAACTCCCACTCACCCTAACCACGGGCACGGTCAAAGAAAGATCCGTGAAGAGAATATCTTCCCCTCTCTCACGCTTTTGTTCTCTCAAGTTATTTCTCACCATCGCTAACATACACCTGCATAGAGTAGTGAGAAGCAATATCTTCACTATCTCACTATCTCACTCTCTCTCTCACACAAAGAAACCCGTAACAAATCACAACTAACTGAAGCATCACCTTCCTCTCTCGTCCCTGCGGGCGGTGGACGTTGTAGATTTCAGGTTCACTGATGAGGGCGTAGTGGCAGTGCTGTCGCGGAGCCTGTTGAAGTTGTTTAAAGGAGGTTGAATTTAGGGTGTGACTTACACACCGACAACCAAAAATCTCTAACACCTCCAATACTACATTACCACTCAGGTCACCTCATGGGGGGACCCCGTCTGCTGGCCGAAGCCCCATAACTATGCTGCAACAAGTGGGCGCATCTCATGGGGGGACCCCATCTTCAGGCCCAAGCCCCACTACCGTGCTGCACATCAACAATCTCCCATTTCATCTCACAAATGCCAATCAATAATCAACTCCTCAATCTCATCTCAGTCACTTCCCCTTACAATCAACACACTCACACAATCAAATTCCCAACACACCAGGGTGATCAGTGGATGAATCAAAGGTGGCGCTATCGACGGAACCACAGCCTTTACTGCGGCAGTGACGACCGTAGCTTCTCTGCACCGTCTTTGCCGGAGCTGGACGGGATGGAGCGTCGGCGAGGGAGCACCATCGTCGAGCTTAAGACGGCTCGACTGGACGTTGCGGCTTTGTTGGCCCCTCTAGGATCGCTCGACCGACGCTTGGAGGAGCCTGCCGGAAGGCCTCGACGGGGTGGAGACTGGAGGAGCACGCCGGAAGGAGCTCGACAGGAGTACTGGAGGTCCTCGACTGGACGGAGTGGTGCGTCTCTCGATCTGAGTCTTTGACAGGACTGGAGCGGCGGGAGTTGCGACGGTGAGGGGGGTGGACGGCGGGGAGGGGCGATCGGGGAGGGGGCGGCAAAAACCTAGCCGCCACCCCCTCCAACCTCAGATCTAGATCTAGGATTTTCTTTTTTGGGTTTTTTCGGGGAGCTTCTCTCTCTAGATTTAAAACTCTTTTTTACTGCTCCGATATTGTTGTTGTTGTTGCCATCATAATCGCCATTGTCATTGTCTATGCCACCACCAAGTTGCAATATCATGGATAACTACCCTGGCCCTAGACCAATTAACACCTGGAGTTATCTGATAGGGAATTATTTATTCTAGAGGATCTTGTTGAGTCTTTGACATAATTAACACAAACCACCAAACAAATACTGGACCGCACCAATCACACAATGTACATAAAAATTGTCCCGGTTGGGGCTTTCACCTTAATCCGGGGGAGAAAGAACCAATATATTATTTCAAATAGAGAAGATACAAGAATATTATAATTCTCACCATGACCCTCTCTCAAATCTAACTGTAACTTGCTTGTTGTTTACAATGGAGAAATCTTTCACCTCTCAGATGAAGTACCCTCTTCTCCTATTCGGCACTCAATAGAATTATATGGTTCTTGGAGCCGTTACAGTGAATATATAGATCTAGAGAAACTCTCGTTTAGATACCTTGATACAATTGCCATCCAATGTATACTGAAGAGATAAACATTCAATTATAGTCGTACGATCTAACCAGAAGATGAAGTGGGCTTCAAACGAATCAGCCAGATTTAGCCCAAAAAATCCATCAGGGTCGCGGTCGGTCGACCACAATCTCCCAGTGTCCAACCCGGGGGGGGGGGGGGGGGGGGAGGGGGGGGGGGGCAGTTGACTGTCCACTTCTCTGTCACTGTTGCTGTTGCTGACTGTTTTCTTCTTCTTCTTCAATCCCTCACTTCGAACCCTCTATTTGTACTACCAAATTTTCTTCACACCGAACTAGTATGCAAAACATTAAACCCAACAATCTCCAACTTGGATTGCATACGCATGAATCCACACTTGTGTGATTTAAACTCTTCTAGATCTTTCACCTCCGCTTTGTAAACAACCTATTTCCATGGCTTCTTCTGCTAGTTAAATCTACCTCCACTTGTTTTTCTCCAATCGTATGCCCCCTCAAGGGCACACCCCAGTAGATGTTATCATGGAGGTTCCACCTTCCACACGAACTCCACCTACTCATGACTCTCTCCACCTTCCAACGATATTTGAATGTTGTGGTCTCGTTTTAGTGATTTAGTGACGATTTACTAGATGATGTTTTAGGATCAATGAGCTTCCATACACTCGGCCGAGTTTTCTGCTCCTACAAAATTGGTAGAGGTCATGCTGATCCTGCCCAATTTCACTCTTGCCCTTCATCACCTTATGACGACTCTCCTAAACTGTCAAAACTCCACATCGAGTTATGTACTAGAAGCCACGAGAATCAAAAGTCACCAAGGATATCAGATTCCGCTTTATCGAAGGAATATGCATGACCTCTTCTAGTATGAACCATTTACCATATGGTATCTCTAATTCAACTATTTCCTCACCCACTACTTCATAAATCTCCCCTTTAGTCGTTCTCACACTACGGCATGTTGACGACTTATAAGTAGAAAACATCTTCCTCTTGTAGCAGATGTGAGAAGAACTCCCCGATCAATATACTAACTCGGATCCACATCTGAAGAACTTGAAACAAGAAGACATAGTTCGAAGTTACCAAATTCACCTGATTTACCTGAATAAGTTGCACTGGCTACGTTGGCTTAATCACCTCCTATAGTAGCACTCTTCTGACTCAACCGCGTGCGTCAGGCTCTCTTGTAATGCACAATCCCTTTACAATAGTGGCCACGAATCTTACCATTGTTTGTTGTATCCATTCCAATTGAAGTGTCACCATCCACGCTAAACACCCTACAAAAATAGACCCTCTATGAGTATCCTTTCTCAGTTTATCTTCCTTCAGACCCTTAATCACTCCGGCTACTGTAAGTGTCTCCTTGACAGATTTTCTGTGTAGCATTCTAGTTAGTGATCATAAGAAGTTGGCAGTGAATAAATCAATTTGAAAGCTTTATCCTCTTCGCTAAGATCATCAGCATTAATCGTCTTCAATTCAGATATTACCTTATTGAACTCCATAATATGATCTTGAAGATGAGTGTCTTCCTTTATTGAGAAACAAAACAACTTCATCTTCCAGTATATCTGATCAAATAACGACGATTCTGAATAGTCAGAATTAAGCCTCGCCCATATATTCGCCGCACTTTTCTCCTAAAAAATATTACACTTGACTTCGTCTGCCAATTGCAACCGAATTAAACTCAAGACCTTCAAACAAATCTCATTCCACTTCTCGTGCTTCATGTCGATTGGCTTCTTCTCTTCTAGAGTAAGGTGCAAGTCCTTCTGAACCAATACATCGTACATATCCACCTTCCATAAATTGAAGTTTATCTTACCGTCAAACTGCTTAATTTTTGTATTTTGATCTGTCATTTTCTCCAAGGAACTCGAATAAACCCACAAACCTGACGCGCTCTGATACCACTTGTTAGAAAATTATTCCCTCTAGAGGATCTTGTTGAGTGTTCGACACAATCAACACAAACCACCAAACAAATACTATATCACACCAATTATACAATGCACACAAGAATTGTCCCGGTTGGGGCTTTCACCTTAATCCGGGGATGAAGATACAAGAACATTATAATTCTCACCACGATCCTCTCTCAAGCCTAATTGAAACTTGCTTGATGTTTACAATGGAGAAATCTCTCACTTCTCAGATGAAGTACTCTTTTCTCTTATTCGGTACTCAATAGAATAATATGGTTCTTGGAGCCATTACAATGAATATATAGATCTAGAGAAATCCTAGTTTAGTTAACTTGATACAATAGCTATCCGATTTATACTGAAGAGATGCACATACAATTAGAGTCGTACAATCTAGCCAGATGACGAAGTGGGCTTCAAACGAATCAGCTAGACTCGGCCCAAAAAATTCATCAACACCGCACTCGGTTGACCTTCGACCGCAGCCTCTCAGTCTTCAACCCGGGGGGGGGGGGGGGGGGGGGGGGGGGGGGGGGGACAATCGACTATCCACCTCTCTGTCACTGTTGCTATTGCTGAGTGTTTTCTTCTTCTTCGATCTCTCGCTTCGAACCCTCTACTTGTATCATCATCTTCTCTTTACACTGAACAAGTATGCAAGACATTAAATCCAACATTATCAACCATCATCGACCAATATTGTTGCCACCGCTACCACTGTGCACAACCACCACCTTCATTTTCACCCGTTTGCGCCACCTGCTGTTGCCACCACCACCATTTGTCATTTCCATTCACCACCATCCCCACGAGTGCACACTTCTTCCCTTCTCACACTCTCTAATCTTAGATTGGTAAGATATTATGGTAAATTAATTTATTTAACTAAAAGATTCTTGGAAAATACAGCGTGTTACATCAAACATGTAATATATTATTCCTGGAAATATTTTCTCACTTTCTAGAAATACTTGCATGACTTTGCAAGAGTACTTCAAACTGCATCCTTTAATAGCCCTCAGTTAATATGTTAGTAACTAGTAATTCAAAGTTAGAACTTACTATATATTTTATTTTTATTATCACAGTGCATACACCTGTCAAACAATTTACCAACAGCTAAAGAATTCATAATACAGTTCATCAGTTATATCAAGCTAGTCATGTCTTATGAAGGCTGGTAAGGTATTTTTCATCCACAATCCATCCACAGATCATATCATATAGTAACTGGCAATCTTCCAACCATAACTCCAAACTTCTCATCTACATATGTGGCTTGCAATTCGGACATTTCTAGGGTTAGAAATGAAAACGATCTATCGATGAACACATTCTGAACACCTACTTATGAACACATTTTCTTTATTTATTTAATTCAAATCGATTTATTGAATTCTAGTTTTTGGAGGAAACTTCTGGGAGAGAAAATGTTTTTATCTATTAATTCAAATTTTCCATCCAAAACAACTCCTTTATTTATTTAATTATTTTTCTCTCTCTCCTATTCAAAAAATTAAGAAAATAAAATTTTTTTAAAAATAAAAATAAAAAAACTTGAAAACTAAAAAAATTTAAAAACTTTAAAAATAATTCAAAAATATCAAAAACTTATAAAAAAAATTAAAACATTAAAAAATATTTTAAAATTGAAAAATATTAAAAAAAAAATTAAATTTTAAAAATTTTAAAAATTTTAAAAATTTATAAAATTTTAAAAAAAATTTAAACTTTTAAAATAAAAAAATTTAAAAAAAATTAAAATTTTGAAAATTTGAAACTTTGAAAATCTCAAAGCAAATCCAAATCCAAATCCAAATCCAATGTGGAACCCCAATCAAGAGGTTGTCGCCGATATTTGATATACTGCTGATTCCGTATCGATGACTCATCTCCACCAAATCGAGCGCGAATATCAAACGACTCCGTATCAGCGACTCCCCTCCACCGAATCGAGAACCTCTATATGCGATGCGACGATTATAATTACATCTCATTAACTAAATTATCATTCTAATTTTTAATTTTATGTGTGCAGGGATTACTCATTTTTTTGCTGACTCAAATTTTGTGTGTGATTGAGATCTAAGTTCAGAGACATGATTGTTTTATTTTTGGGTTTAAAAATTTTAATTTAGTGATTTATTTGATGAGTTTTTTTATTGGTTTTGATTTAAGGTGTACGCAAGTGAGAGATTGATTATTTGGTGTCCTTAATTTGGGCTTCCAAACTATAGCAGGATAGGTAAGCTGGCCAGCAACCTAAAATAACTTGGCAAATATGTAACATTAATTTCTTCACTACAAGAGAAAATACTATCGTGAAGTGTTCCCTTCACTGGTTATTAGAAATCATGGATAAGATAACACAGAAGAATTTTTAGTGTATGTTTGGATATATAGGATTGGGATGACTGGAGTTTACCAGTGAAGGGTGCTAACTCTCCACTCAAGAAAGACAGCTAAAGTAAATTTGTTATTTATCCATTTTGATTTTTTTTATAAAGGTGTAATGAGGAGACAAAGTGGAGATAAAAGAAACGATTAGCTTGGATTAGAGTTTTGAGAACTTCATGTATTTCATTTTGGTTGAAATAATAATAAGATGTATTTTAATTGCAAACTGAGTCTCAGACAAACAAATATTTAGATTATTGGTATTGTAGATACCTTCACACCTGCACTTGCGTTACCATTGTATTTAGACATACTCATAGTGATTATGGGATTAGAGTCAGCTCTATAAAACCTATATGATAATGTCCTTGCATAACAATTACAAGTATCTAAAAGTGATGCTGAAGTTAAAAATAACTCTATGCAGTATTTCCAACAAACTATATGCATTCTAGGTAAGTTCAAGTTAATGATCAAGAAGACGATGGTTGAGCTTAAAGGTAAATATACTGTTTCCTCATATTATATGTGTGCTACTTCAATTAATTTGCTGGACCTCCAAAACTATTTTATATAATCAAACCAGGTGCACTGTTCCGAAGACGTGCCGTAGGCACGTGTCAACGGGCGAACCTAGTATTATAATAAATCTTATAAGGCTAAATATAAAAAAAGGATACAATGTTTTGGGCCAGTTTAAAAAAAGTACACTAAGATTTTTTTTGTTTAAAAAAAGGACACAAAGTTTCAAAAAACTCCACTAGATTAGTTAGGGTTAGGGTTAGTTCGGGGGGGGTATATTTAAACATCTGATTAGTTAAGTGATGTTTTTTTAACACAAATAAAAGATGAATGTGATTTTTTCAAACACAAATAAAAGATGAAAGTGGTTTTTTTAAACCATACCCTAACCCAACCTTAGCCCTAACTAACTCAGTGGAGTTTTTTGAAACTGTGTGTCCTTTTTTTAAACAAAAAAATATTAGTATACTTTTTTTAAATTGGTCCAAAATTTTGTGCCCTTTTTTTATATTTAGCAATCTTATAATGATAATTTTATTTTATTATAGTTAGAAACGAAAGTGCAATTATGAACTTTATGTGCCTAGAAGATATTTTCTGAACATCATTTGATTCATTTCATCTCAATTTTGACCGGTCCTTCATACTGTATCTTAACCGTAATGCTCCCATTTTGAATGTTTTTGGCTTTCATTGTTAATGTTTAATGTCGTTCTTTATTGTTATTAGTTTACATATACTCATATAACAGAAATGAAAGTGGGTAATTTCCTCATGTGCATCAAAGATCATCTTTGGTAAACTTAAATTGATGTATATTGTACATGCCAAATAGTAACATTAATTAAATAAAATAGGCTTATATTATTAGAGGGCATTTAGTATGCTGTATGTAGCATTGGTATAAATATCCGAAATCCGGATTCGATCCGGACCCGGCATTGGACCGGAACCGATCCGGCCTATCCGGCTCCGGATCCGGGTCCTAAAATGGGACTCGTTATACTTTCGGATCTGGATCTGGGTCCGCTCAAAAGAGACCCGACCCGGACCCGGACCCAGACCAGGACCCGTTAAAAAATCTCCAAAAATCAACATAAAAATAAATATTATATCCTCATCCCTTCCCTCCTTCCTCCTCAATTCTAAATCTTCCTTTTTCAAACTCAAAACTCATGCCCTTTTTTCTCTCCTCTATTCCAAATCTTCTACTCGCCACCTCCGCTCGCCGCTCACACTCCCGCTCCTACCTGAACAGGTAGTAATATTTTAATAGGAGTCGGACCCGGTCCTCACGGGTCCGGGTCCGGGTCCGGGTCCGGGTCCCGATAGTGAAGGACCCGACCCGACCCGACCCGATACCAATGCTAGCTGTATGCAACTAGATGGAGAATATTTGCAGTCGATCCTCTCCCCATCTTCCTATTTGACAAAATCTACACATTTTCGAAATGAACAATACTCTATTCACTTTGGGAATCAAATTTCTCAACATCATTCTACCGTCAAACATGTAGGATTTCTCAATTCCTATAAAAATAAAATTAAGAAAGATTATTTTATCCATACCAATTATTAGGGTTGGCAAACGGGTCGACCGGGCCAGACCGGATCGAACTCGTCCGGGTTGGAACCCAACTAGGGCGGGTTCAAGTTGGGTCCTAGTGGCAACCGAGCCTGGGCCGGGCCGAGTCGGAAATGAAAAAAGTCGACCCGCCCAACCCGTGAACCCATTCGGGTCCAACCCGGGTCATGAGTTGGGCCCGTCTAAATTTAATTTTTTTACTTTAAAAAAAATATAATTTTAATAATAAAAAAAATGTAATAATAATAATAAGAATCAAAGAGTGAAATTTCCAAAAAAAGTTATATATTATTAATATGATTTCAACTTATACAAGTTTCCCAATTTGTAATAAGAAATAAAGATTTTCTACAAATTTGTTTGATACAATAACAAATTTCTTCGATACAATTTCAATTTTATTCAATTATCCTAATTTTCTTATAACAAACAAAGATTTTATACAATCTTTTATACATTTACAATTGTATTCAATTTGTTGTTTTTGTTGTTGGTCTTCAATTCTTCATTTTGGTTGCTATTGTTGTTGTTGTTGTTCTTCCGGCGAGTTGCTTCCACTTGTAGACGCGTCGAACCCTTTTCCTTGATTCCTATCTTCGGCTTTTAGCCAGTCTTCCGTACAGACGAGCATCTCCAAAGATTGGGGCTTCAAGTGATTCCTGTAATCGGTTAGAACCCTGCCACTTGTAGAAAATATACTTTCTGAAGCAACTGTAGAGACAGGAGGAGTTAGTAGAACTTTAGCCATATATTTAAGAATACTATAAGTATGTTCATGGTCTTTCCACCATTGTAAAATATCTAGTGAAGAAGTAAAACTTTCAGAATCTTGTTGATTATACCAATGTAATTCATTTGGTTGATTAGTCCTATGTTTTTTTGATTGAATTTGTGCAAGTAAATTAAATGTGGCATCATCTAATTTACTCTTACCCTTACCTTTAGAAGTAGCAGAAGAAGAACTAACTAAAGAAGTTGTACTACTAGATGCAAAACTTCTATCATAATAATCATACAAGTTATTTAATGTCGATTCAAATTTAATAAAAATATTCCGCAATCAATTTCAGATTCATCTTCCCCAAGTAAAGTAAAAAATATTTCAATCAAACTCTTCGTACCTTCTAATTTGATACGAGGATCCATCACAGTAGCAACACAATACAACATAGAAGGAGAATTAAAATACTTCAAAATTTTGGTGTATGCAGATTTCACAATATGACCAACAAACGTGATATGGCTAAAATTGGGGTTAAATCGGGACCGTCCAGATCGAGCACGAATCTTGAAGTACGGGGGTAAAAAGGTAATTTCACACACAGATGGATCCAAAACGGGTATTGGGTCTCCGCCTCACGAAACCAACCGCCCGCGAATAGATCCACTCCAACTGGGCGCGGGTTCCGACCCGATACAAGCCCGGTCCACCAAGGGAGAATCAGGCCACTGATTTGATTAGATCAAATCAATAAGCTTGATTTGCTCTCACCAGGGAATCAAGGCCTACTTTCCTAAAACAGAATAGGAGGATTTTGCTCCTAACTGTTAGGCAGGAAATCAGGCCCCAAATCATTTCAAAGGCGACTATAAATACAGCCCCTCT
Source organism: Hemerocallis citrina (assembly GCA_017893485.1). NCBI lineage: Eukaryota > Viridiplantae > Streptophyta > Magnoliopsida > Asparagales > Asphodelaceae > Hemerocallis > Hemerocallis citrina. The sequence goes on from CM030360.1 coordinate 171,251,373, forward strand.
ACCACCAAGACCAGGTTAATCACTTTTTCACCACTTAAGCTCTTTCTTAATCTTTGACTGATTACTGACAAGAGCGTCGGAGGGTGCGTCACCGGAATCAACCCCGGTGTCTCGCACTTCCCTGCAGGTTGCGGCGGGAGCAAGAAGGCCGAGTCAGTTGTTCAGGTTTTCCTCGGATCCACAAATTCTATCTGTTTACCCCCACACCGAAATCAGCGGTAACAGATTGGCGCCGTCTGTGGGAAAACCACGCGAACAATCTCGGTCCATTCTCCGCCGTCCTCTGCAGCCATGCCGCCGAAGAAGAACAGATCCAGAGGGCCGAACCGTGGGGGCAACCCCACCGACCCGGCAAATGAAGCTCCGGTCAACCCTATCCTTCAGTCCAACCTCCCTCCGCTGACCCAGCAGGTCCCACCTCCTCCTCCTCCTCAGCAGCAGCCCAACAACGGTCCGTCCGGTCATAACGGTCGGAAGGAGAAGTAGCCAGTCAATCCGGGCCACGTCTCGGTCCACAATGGGTCCTCGGATTCGATGGCCTCTCATCACCCCGACCTCCGCATCACACTCCAAAACCGCCACAAGGACGACGACCTCCGTACCCATCTTGACGAGAGGCGGGCCCGAGAGGGAGCCTCCCGCCAGCGTCAAGGTGAGCGGTCGCCACGTCGTCGGGACGGCAGAAGGTCCCCGGATCGCAGAGGCCGAGCGGCATCACCGGAGCGCCGAAGGAGGAGATCCCGGTCCCCCAGGGATCGGCGTCATCCGAGGGATCGAGATATGCCCATCAGCCGAGCCGAGTTCCTCCAGTTTCAGGAAACCGTACTGCAGGCCCTCAATCTCCGACAGAACGCTCAGAATGCTCAGAGGGTTCCGACGCCCCCCAGGGATCCCAGTCCCCGGCGCCGAACCCGGAGTCCTTCCCCGGCTCCCAGCCGACAGCAACGGCAACAGAGTCCTCGGCGCTCTCAGGAGTACCGGCACTGCAGTCCACACTCCCCTTCCTACGAAGAGGAGTCAGGAGGGTCGTACGACTACCAGCGGAAGGACGACGCCCTCATCCGCCGTATCCATGAGGTGGAGAGGCGCATCGGCCGCATGGACAGGGAGGAAGAGTCCCGAGCCGGAACCTTCCGCCCTAGCCGACCCCCCTTCTCGCGGTCGATCATGGAGGCCCATATTCCGAGGAACTTCAAACCGCCACAGTTTGAAACATACTCTGGGGAGTCCGACCCAGTCGACCACGTCGAGAGCTTCAAGACCCTGATGCTGATCCATCAAGCTTCCGACGCAGTGCTCTGCAGGACCTTCCCTGCCACCCTCCGGGGGTCGGCTCGGGAATGGTATTCTAGGCTCGCCCCCTCGTCCATCTTCTCATTCGAACAGTTTGAGACACTGTTCATTACTCACTTCGTGAGTAGCCGACGAGCCGAGAAGACGAGTCTTTCCTTGCTGAACCTGCGCCAGGAGAAGCAAGAAAAGTTACGGGACTATGTAAAAAGATTTACCGCGGAAGTCAGGTCAATTGCTTCCTTGGACCAGTCCGTGGCTACCGTGGCGTTCCAGTCGAACGTCCTTAACGCCAACCTCCGATCATCCCTGGCCAAGAAGCCCCCGCATGACTTCGCCGACCTCCTCCTGAGGTGCGAGAAGTACATCCGGGCGGAGGAGGCCGAAGCCCTTCCGAGCTTCGGGGGCACCGCCGCGGGGTCAAAGAGGAAGGCGACGGGAGAAGAAGGGTCCAAGAAAGCTCAGAAGGACATGGGCGGTCAGCGCCGCCCTCCCCCCAGGTTCGAGAAGTTCACTCCCCTCACCACTAATGTCTCTACTATCCTCATGGAGGTAGAGAAGGAGGGAATCATCCCTCCGGCCCCGAGGATGCACACTCAGGCGAAGAGGAGGAACAAAGATAAGTGGTGTCGTTACCACCGAGACCATGGGCACGACACAAATGACTGCCGAGCTCTGAGAGATGAGATCGAAGCACTCATTCGGAGGGGGCAGTTGGCCAAGTTCGTGAAAGGTAACGATCGAACAGATCGGAGCTCACCTCCCCCTCGGGGGGCTAACAAGCGCTCCGAGCGGCGCGAGGAGACACCCGAGTTCGAAGAAGAACGGGTTTTGCACCTGATCCACGGAGGCCCGATGGGTGGCTCCTCTAATTCCTCCCGAAAGGCCTTCGTCCGGGAAGTCAACTCGGTCCACAGTGCCCCTCCCCCGAAGGGTCTCGGCGTCCCTGTGTCTTTCTCCGATGCCGACCTTGAAGGAGTCCGAACCCCCCATTGCGATGCCCTCGTCATCGACCTCCGCATGGCCAATTTCAAGGTACAGAGGATTTTGGTGGACAATGGGAGTTCGGTCAACATCCTATTCCTCTCGGCCTTTCAAGGCCTGCAGCTGTCCCGGGACCGTCTTAAACCGGCCGGCTATACTCTCCACGGGTTCACGGGGGTCCCGGTAACCGTCGAAGGGGTGATAACCCTAGACGTTACTGCGGGAAGCACCCCTACTACCCGGACCGAGCCGATGGACTTCATGGTCGTCGACGTCCCGACAGCATACAATGTCATCCTAGGCCGTCCCGGCTTAGCCGCTCTTGAGGCTGTCCCCTCGGCATACCACTTGAAGATGAAGTTCCCCACTCGTTCGGGGGTAGGGGAAGTCAGGGGAAGCCAGGAAACAGCTCGGAAGTGCTACATGACTTCCACCGGGGGACCAGTGCTCTCGCTCGAGACACTCGAGATCCCCGAGCCGAAGGCTCGCCCAACGTCCGAGCCAGCGGACGAGTTAGAAGAAGTACTCTTCTCCGACGAGGATCCGAGCCGAAAATTCCTCGTCAGCAAGTCCTTGCCAACCGTGCTATTCTCCGACTTGGTGAGGTGCATCCGGGATAACCGTGACCTGTTTGCTTGGTCGGCCGCGGATATGCCCGGCATCTCCGAAGACTTGCTCGTCCACCGCCTAAGCGTCGAACCGGGGTGCAAACCGGTTCAGCAGAAGAGGCGACAGTTCGCTCCCGAGCGACAGCAGGCAATCAAGGAGGAAGTGGATAAGCTGCTGAAGGCCAAGTTCATCCAGGAGGTAAATTATCCCGAGTGGCTATCGAATGTCGTGATGGTCAAGAAGTCCAATGGCTCGTGGAGAATATGCATCGACTTCACCGACCTCAACAAGGCATGTCCGAAGGATCCCTTCCCTCTCCCTAACATCGACACACTCATCGACGCCACCTCGGGCCATGAGCTCCTCAGCTTCATGGATGCCTTCTCGGGGTACAATCAAATCCGGATGTTTCCTCCGGACATCCCGAAGACCTCCTTCGTCACCGACCAAGGCCTCTACTGCTACCGAGTAATGCCGTTCGGGTTGAAGAACGCCGGCGCCACCTACCAGCACCTCGTCAACAAGGTTTTTCAGCATCATAGCTGGCCTCGGACTCGCACGAAGTGCTGGGGCGCAGCGCCTTCGGATTCACAGTGACTCCCAACTAGTCGTGAACCAGGTCTTGGGCGAATATGAGGCCAGGGATGAGCGAATGGCGAAGTACCTCGCCAAGGTCCGGGACCTCATGGGCCGGTTCGAAGAAGCCATCATCCAACGGGTCCCCCGGGAGGAGAACTCACAAGCTGACGCCCTCTCCAAGCTGGCCTCGTCTTCTCTGCAAGGTCTAGAACAGACCGTACTGATTGAAGTCCTCTCTAAACCGAGCATCGAAGACGAGACACCTCGCTCGGTGGAGTCATTGCCGGTCATGCTGCAGGACAATTGGATGAAGCCACTGGTAGAATTCTTAAGGGATGGAGTTCTGCCCTCAGATCCCAAAGAAGCGCGCCGAGTCAGAACCCGGGCCGAGCGATATGTCTTGATCGAGGGCATTTTGTACAAATGCTCCTTCTCTCAAATAGATGGCCGACCTTATCTAAGGTGCCTCTCTCCGGAACAGGCCGAATATGCCCTACAGGAGCTTCATGAAGGCATCGGAGGAGCGCACTCCGGATTTAGGTCTTTGGCCCGGAAAGCTTTGAACTATGGGTACTTCTGGCCGACCCTTCTTCAAGATGCCGAGCGACATGTTCGGCAATGCAGCTCCTGCCAGAGGCACTCCAACATCCGACGTCTCCCCCAGGCAAACCTCACCTCCCTATCGAGCCCTATCCCCTTCGTGATGTGGGGAATGGACTTACTAGGGCCTTTCCCTCCAGCTCCGGGTCAGCTCAGGTTCTTAGTCGTAGCCATCGACTACTTCTCGAAGTGGGTCGAGGCCGAGCCCCTCGCCACTATAACCGAGAACAAGGTGGTGCAGTTCTTCTGGAAGAGCATCATATGCAGATTCGGCGTCCCCCGCATCCTCGTGACGGACAATGGGACTCAGTTCACTGGCACAGCATTCCGAGCCCTATGCGATGACCTCGTCATTCAACAGCGCTTCTCGTCCGTCTCACACCCTCAGTCGAACGGACAGGCCGAGAACGCTAACAAGCAGATCCTCGCGGGAATCAAGAAGAGGTTGGACAAGTGCTCCAAAGGATTGTGGGTCGACCAACTCCCTAATGTGTTGTGGAACTACCGCACAAGCCAGCGGACGCCCACCGGAGAGTCCCCTTTCAGCCTTACTTATGGGGCCGAGGCCGTGATACCCCTCGAGGTCGGAATACCTTCCCCTCGGCTCATAGCCTATGACGAAGCGCAGAATGCCAGGGACCTCAGAGGAAACTTGGACCTGATAGATGAACTCAGGGAAAGGGCATCGATTCGGCAACAGAATTACAGAAGGAGAGTCGAGCTAGCGTACAACAAGAAGGTCCGACCCGCCAACCTTGAGCAAGGAGATTTGGTGTTGAGAAATCTAGCCATATCCCTCCCCAGTCAGAGGAGCAAGCTAGCTCCGAATTGGGAAGGGCCGTACCGAATCACAAAGGTTGTCCGGCCTGGGACATACCGACTCGAAGACATGGATGGCAAAGAGCTTCCAAGGACCTGGAATGCCGACCACCTCCTCAAATACCAAGAGAGCGCTCCGGCGCATCTCTAAGTAATCCGAGGTGTCGAACCATTCCTCTCCTCTAAATTGTAACCTGTCCCATGAATTGTACAATGTAAAACGGTTCGCCGTCAAATATCAATAAAGAAAAAGTTCTATTATACTTGTGAATTTGCATGTTTCTCTCCCCTCTTATTTAACCGATGGTTCGGAGTCCAACACTCGGCTCGACTTTACCTCCTCGGCTCGTCTCCGGACGAACCAGGGGTAGATCGCCGTTCGGAATTGCTCCCACAGCCGTTGAACTATACCGATGGTTCGGAGTCCAAAACTCGGCTCGACTTTACCTCCTCGGCTCGTCTCCGGACGAACCAGGGGTAGATCGCCGTTCGGAATTGCTCCCACAGCCGTTGAACTATACGGATGGTTCGGAGTCCAAAACTCGGCTCGACTTTACCTCCTCGGCTCATCTCCGGACGAACCAGGGGTAGATCGCCGTTCGGAATTGCTCCTACAGCCGTTGAACTATACCGATGGTTCGGAGTCCAACACTCGGCTCGACTTTACCTCCTCGGCTCGTCTCCGGACGAACCAGGGGTAGATCGCCGTTCGGAATTGCTCCCACAGCCGTTGAACTATACCGATGGTTCGGAGTCCAACACTCGGCTCGACTTTACCTCCTCGGCTCGTCTCCGGACGAGCCAGGGGTAGATCGCCGTTCGGAATTGCTCCCACAGCCGTTGAACTATACCGATGGTTCGGAGTCCAACACTCGGCTCGACTTTACCTCCTCGGCTCGTCTCCGGACGAACCAGGGGTAGATCGCCGTTCGGAATTGCTCCCACACCCGTCGGGTTCCAGCGATGGTCCCGGGGTCCAACACTTGGTTCCTAGTCCATCTAAAACACTCCGGTAGGTCGATGTCGGACCTTCGTTCGGACACAAAAGACCGAACACTCCTAACTACTAGCCGAAGACCAAAGACTCACAAACTCGGTCGGCTTCCGAGCAAGTGGCTTCCCGAGCGTGTAAATGGGGAAAACGCACTTTCCCCTCAACTTTCGTACATGATTTCGATCAGGCGGCTCAGATCAAGCCACCAGTGCAAAACGACAAGATAACGTTTTCTTGGGAACTGAGCCGCCTCGAGATTCGCGCCTACGTTCGACGGCTCAGATCTCGCCACCTACTCTAAGCGACAAAATAACACGTTTTTGGGCACAGAGCCTCGCCGTACCGTGTCAGATCCACTAAATGACAAAGAGCCGCACCTCTGGAGATCCATTCGGGTGAACAGACGCGCTCGGCTCAAAAATCTCGGCACGCCCGATACGGTTACAAGCAAGAACAAACATACAAAGCAACGAAAGGGAACTTTATTAATTGTCGGCGCATCGTACAAAACATTCCATTACAAAATGTCGGCAAACAAAACACACAATGCCCGACCCACTACACTTGTCTCTCATACAAAAACGTCCTCACTAAACTGTTCGCCCTCCTCGACAGACGACTCCTCCTTCTCCCCCCGGAACCTCGCCATCACACCACGCAGATGCCACATCTCTGAGAGCAGGTCATCCCGCTCGGCGACGATCTTCGACTGAATGTGCTGAATGCTTTTTACCCGAAGAACGTTGCTGAATGCGGTCTACGAGTCTTTACCCTCCCCTGCGAAGCTCAGTTCGACGATCTTATTCTCCAAGCGTTGGATCTCGGCTTCCCGGAGACTGAGGACCAACGAAAGGTGGTCCCACTCACTCTCGGCTCGGCGTAACTTCATGTCAGCACTCCTAGGGCTCAGAACCACTGTTCCGGAGGTGGCCTCGGATTCGGAGTCATCATTCGAACGCTCGGAGTCCGAGCCATGGATCGTCACAACGAGCTGAAAAATAGAAAAAACGACAGAATCAGAGCCTCTTCGGAAGGGGAATGCTTCGGTTTAGGGAAACACGAGGACGGCGAGGCCTGCCCTCCGAGCCCGACCCTAAACCTACGAAGCGTGATCCCCCTTCGCTACTAGCTCTAACGGCGACGCCGGCCGAAGCCCCGCTCGACGAGGCTGCCGCACTGCTCTGAGCGTCGGCTGGACTCCGCCTGGTCAACGGCGAGCGCATCGCAAGTTCATGAAATGTTATCCCCCTCTCGCTTTCTTCGCGAGTACACGAAGTGCTGCGAACGTTAGCCCTGACCGGTGCCGGCTTGAGCGACGCGATCTCTTCCTCCAGTTCGATAATCCTGTCCCTCAAGACGTCGTCCTTCGCAAACTTCTTCGATCGCGGAGCCGACAGCGAGCCCGAGGCATTGGCGTTATCAGTCGCGAGCCGTCGGTAATGGGTGACTTCAATCCCCCTATCTATTGTGATCCTTCTGAGCCTGTCGACTTCGGCCGATAGCCTCTTGCGCTCGGTCGACGCTTCCTCCAGTTCGGAAGCCAGCTTCTCCCGCTCCGCCGAACGCTCTTTTTCCGCCAGCTCCAAGTATTGAACCTCGGCCAAAAGGTCGTCGTTCTTCTGCTCGGCGGCAGTAAGCTCTCTACGGAGGTTCTCAACTTCGCCTTCGGGATAGGGGGCTGAAGAGCGCTTCCGGTACTGGTACAGCTCGCGACCATACCTCCGCAGAGCCGCCTTCGTATCCTCCAGCCTGCCGAGCAGGAGATATCGCTTATACCGGCTCTGAGAGAGCTCGTCCTTCGTTTTCACCAGCTCCTGCCGAAGGTATTCGGCCTCCGTGATCGGACCGAATCTCACCTGAAATGCAGAGATAAATCCGAGGCACAACACTTGGAGAAAGTTACGCCAAAACAAACACTAAGTCCGAGACTCAACACTTGGGCAAATTTTGGCCAAACAAAACATTTTTTCATTCAAAATTCGAGAAGTTCTACAACAGCGGTGGCCAGTCCGCAGTTAGGCTTACAAAAACAAAAAAAAAGGGAGAAAAGAAGACAACCGAGTCAGGTGTCGACCTTTTTGTCGCTCGGGTTCGTCGACCACTCGGCCTTGTCCTTGCCCTCGCCTCCGCCACCTCCCTCGCTCCAGCTCTCCTCCTCGGAGTCGTCCTCCTTCTCCTCCTCGGACGCGGCCTTCCACGGGTCCTCGACGGGTTCTGTCTCCCCCTCGGGGCCGATCAACTCCTCGGGGACAACCTCCTCCCCTTCGACGAGGTCATAGAAGTTGTAGGTGGACGTGTCGAACCCCGGGTTCTTGGCGACCACATGTTGCATCGCGGCCTCCTCCTGCACGGCTCTCTTCACCCTCTTCACCTTCCTGAGGTGTTTGGCCTTGATCTTCTCGGCCCTCTTCCGAGCATCCTCCGCCTCCGACCGAGCCTTGGCCAACTCCTCCCTCAGGTCGGCAGCCTCCTTCACCGACGCCTCGAGCTTGGCCGCCGAATCCTTCAGCTTGGAGACCTCCTTCTCCGAGGCCTCGAGCTTGGCCGCCGCATCCTTTGACAGCTGAACAGCATCGGCCAGCTGCTTCTCCAGCCCCTCCACTTCGGCGGCCCTCTTCATCGAAAGAAGCAACTCGGAATCGAGCCGCTTCGCGACCTTGACGCGCTCCGTCCTCTCCTTCTCCTTCTCCTGATCCTTCCTCGCCATCTCCTCGAGCAGGAAGTTGAAGTGGCAGATGATCTGAAAGAAAGCAATAGAGTTACAATCCGAATCCAAGTACTTAGAAAATTTTCTAAGGAAGAAATTCAGCCTACTTACCGACATGGAATCCCGGGCGATCTGCATCACGGCGTCCCCTGCCATCCCGGCCTTCAGGGTCGCTCGATCCTTCGGGGTCGGCAAATGCCTTATCGCCTCCATGCAGATGTTCCCGTCGCCCAGGAAACCGTCGGCGTTCATCACCTGCCAGTCGGGGACGAAGATCTGCTTGTGACGCTCGGTTAAGATCTTCTCCGCCTCGGCAGTGAGGGGCGGAACCGGCATGGCCAGCGCATCCTTCACCCCGAACACGCCGCTTGACGAACCCGGAGCGTCCGTCCCCGGGGTCGGCACAGGTGCATCCGAGGTAGGGGGATCGGAGATATTGATCTCCCCCTGCTCGGGGACCACGACCTTAGTCGGAGAGACGAGGACCTCAATCTCCCCCTCCTTCAGGACCGCGACCTTCGGTTGGTCGGCAGTCTTCGCGACCGAAGGCTTCTTCGAAGCCCGGCTGTCCTGAGGCGCTGCCGACGGCCTCTTCTTCTTCTCCTGCTCTGCCCGGCCCTTCGCCACCAGATCCTTGTAATCAAGCTTCATTGTCTCTGCAAAAGCCGGATGAAAAAACTTAGGAAATTTTTCATGAACTTTAAACGAGGATTATAAATACCAGAAGCATACGAGGGTCGATCGGACTGAGACCCCCACGGAACAGATGCTCCTCCGTAATATCCTTCCAGCTTAGCGCTGGCAGGGCGAGAAGCTTCCTCTGGACCTCAGCCTCCTCAGCATTCAGCGGGACGTCCTTCTTTGTACGCTTAGGCAGGCCGTCCGTCGCCCAAACTGTCGGTATCACCCACGGCGTCAGATTTCGGACGAGGAAGTATTTATCCTTCCAATGTTTGATCGAGTCCGGGTTCTCGATCAACTTAACTCCCGTCCGGGGAGAAAGGAAAAACCTTTGTTCATGACGCCTCGGCTGGCAAGGTTTGAAAAGACTCCGAAAGAGGAACATAGTCGGCTTGGCGTCGACCTCTTGACATCGGAGGAGAAACGCCACGACATGCCTCCAAGTGTTCGGCATCAGTTGGGCGGGACTCAGACCGTACCAGACCAAGACTTCGACCACGAATGGGTGTAGGGGAAAGCGGAGCCCGGCGATGAGGGAATCGACCGGGAAGACGCATATATCCGGCGAGGACTTTGTGTTGGCTCGGAACCCCGGGCCAGGAAGAAGCAGCGCATACTCGAGCGGGATCCGGAAACCCTCTCGGATCGTGCGGAGATCGGCCTCGGTGAGAGTCGAGATCCTGTGGTCGACCTCGGACAGCTCCCTCGGCTCGTTCTCCTCCACCAGTTTTGCCGTACCTTGAGTGACCCTCTCCAAGTCTTCCTCGGCGTAATCCCGGACGCCTCCCACGGTCGATACGGCGATGAGTTGCCGACCGAACGCCCCCGCTCTCTTCGGCGTTTCCACTATTGTGATCACGGCTTTACCCTTTCGGGACTTCGCCGTGACTTCCTCGGGCACTTCGGCCACTTCACCCTCTTTATCCGGACGAACAACATCTTGCTCGCTCGGCTCCATCACTCCCTTCCCTTTGTCCCCTCGGCCAACGGCTTGCTCCGAGGCGGGGGTCTCAGCCGAAATCTTAACCATGTTTTCCTAAAAAGAGAAGGGAAAGAAACTGACCTCGAAGTGACAGGTACGGGCGGAAAGTTCACCGGAACTAAGAACGCTACCGCGACAGCTAGCAAGGCCACCCAGGGAGGTAAAAACTGCGAAGCAAAGTAAAAACGGAAGAAAGAGAGTAAAAGTGAAAAGTGAAGACTTGGTCTTGGGGGGGGTGAAGATTTATAGTAAAATTGGAACGTCCCTTGGACTTCCAATGAAACTTCGCGACTTTTGGGCTACTCCCGAAACGTCACGAAGGCCCATCACCACTACTCCTCTCACCAAGTCAACTGCTCGGCCCCGAAGGATCCAAATCCGACCTACGAGCAATCCGAACACGCCGACAGCAGGGTCCGGTCGGAATCCGAGCAAGTGCCTTCCCGAGCTGGTAAATGGGAAAAACTCACTTTCCCCTCAACTTTCGCGCCCGATCTCGATCAGACGGCTCAGATCTCGCCGAGAGCACTAGACGACAAGATAATGTCTTCTTGAGAGCTGCGCCGTCTCGAGATGCGCGCCATCATCCAGCGGCTCAAGATGCGCCACGTCGCTCGGACGATTGGACCCTCGGACGCCTCACCTATGCTTAGAGGAACCTGAAAAAATTTTGATTCAGTTTTGAGGCGCCGCCTTCCGCGAACGCCCCCCAGGTCTCGTGCATCAGTCGGTATCCCGCCGACCACGAAACCCGGTCGGGAACAGATAGGCACTCCCCCCATCTCTAACTTCCCCGGGCTGACATCCATCAGAAGCCATCAGCCCGGAAGGAAGACAGAGATGAGAGGGGACCCATCAACATTAAGAAACCAGGAGAAACACACCGTCCCGAGCTTGTTGTTTATAACTGGAAGGCGCGGCATGTCAGAGGACACCGACCGCAGTGCCTTCACAGTTGCAAACAACGGGCTCGGACGGTCCAGAGGCCCGAGCTGCAACCCATGATAGAGAAGCGCGCCATCCCGAGCTAGTTGGTTGCAACTGGAAGGATCCGTTTGTCAGAGGACTCTGACAGCGGCGCCTTCACAGTTGCAACAAACGGACTCGGATGGCCCGGAGATCGGCATCGGACATGGATCGTCCTTCTCCCACCAAGACCTCTGCCTGCTTCGGCACTCACTTCGGAGCAACCAAAGAAGGCAGAAGATCTTGGTGAGAGAACGACCACCCGTCCTTCCGAGAAGGCCCATCCCTCGGATCCGGACTATGGTCGTCACCACTCTTGCCTTATTCTCCCCCGCTCCTGACATCCACTTAGGGACCGTCCGGAACGGGAGAAGATAAAGGTAAGAGAGCGACCACCCGTCCTTCGGAGATAACTCATCCCCCGGCTTCGGACTACGGTCGTCACCACTACTACCTCGTTCCCCCTCGCTCCTGACATCAACTTGGGGGCCGTCGGGAACAAAGGGAAAACCAGGCAGAAGAGCGACCACCTCTCCGAACCTCAGGAGAGAAGCTACCCAAGGCAGATGCCCCCGAGGTCTGGAACTCAACTTGGCTGTGGCGAAAATGACAAAGGGAATGGAGTACTTATAGCATGCCTCCTAGAGCCAGCCATTATGACCCTCGGAAATCGAAGCGCCGTGTTTTAATTAAGGGAATTACTGATCCTCGGAAGCTGAAACGCCGCGCATTAATTATCCTTAGTGACGTCGGGAAGGCGAAACGCCACACAAGTCACGAAGCGCCATTAACACCATGGGGAACAGAGCCATCTCAGATTGCCAAAAACCACAGGCCCTCGGTCGGCTGCCGAGCAAGTGCCTTTCCGAGCGTGTAAACGGGGAAAACTCACTTTCCCCTCAACTTTCGCGTCTGATCTCAATCAGACGGCCCAGATCTCGCCGAGAGCACTAAAAGAAAAGATAGTGTTTTCTTGGGAACTGCGCCCGTCTCGAGATGCGCGCCCACATCCAACAGCTCAGATAACGCCACGTCCCTCGGTCTGCCGAACACCAATGCCTTCGGTCGGCATCCGAGCAAGTGCCTTCCCGAGCTGGTAAATGGAGAAAAAATGGCACCGAGCTACGTGGACCACTAGATCTCTCCAAAATTCGCGCTCCCAATGATGAAGAGCCCAGATCGCGCCACGTGCGCTAAAAGACAAGATAGTGTTTTTTTGGGAACTGCGCCCGTCTCGAGATGAGCGCCACCATCCGACGGCTCAGATTGCGCCACGTCGCTCGGAATGCCGAACCCCCTAGTCTCCGGTCGGCAGCCGAGCAAGTGCCTTTCCGAGCTCGTAAACGGAGAAAAACGCTGCCGAGCGGTAACGACCGTCAGATCTTTCCGAAGTTCGCGCCTGTCCACGATCGATGGCTCAGATCGAGCCACGTCATTAATCAGTATTTAAATCGTTTTTTATTTATTTTAATCGTTTTATTTGTTTAAAAATTGCGAGAAAATTGCTAAAAATTCGGGAAAATTAGCTAAAAATTCTGGGAGATAATTGAAAATTCGGGGACACACTTCCGAACCCCGGAGCGAACAATTATTGCCCAGAATGCACCGCTAAAGCCCCCGAACGATTAGCAAACACATCGCAGAATTAGACAAATACTTCGAAAAAAGTAGATAAAAGGCTGTCAGATACCCGACGCAGCTCAAGAACAACACGCAGCGCCAAAAGTTACCTCACTACCCCCTTTTCTAGATTCAAAATCCCACATTTGGACTCCGATACAACTCCACCAGCCACTGAAACTGCTAAACTACTCCTCAAAGCCTGATCACGCTCAGCCTTTAGGAGTGGGGGGCTCGTGATATGGCTAAAATTGGGGTTAAATCGGGACCGTCCAGATCGAGCACGAATCTTGAAGTACGGGGGTAAAAAGGTAATTTCACACACAGATGGATCCAAAACGGGTATTGGGTCTTCGCCTCACGAAACCAACCGCCCGCGAATAGATCCACTCCAACTGGGCGCGGGTTCCGACCCGATACAAGCCCGGTCCACCAAGGGAGAATCAGGCCACTGATTTGATTAGATCAAATCAATAAGCTTGATTTGCTCTCACCAGGGAATCAAGGCCTACTTTCCTAAAACAGAATAGGAGGATTTTGCTCCTAACTGTTAGGCAGGAAATCAGGCCCCAAATCATTCCAAAGGCGACTATAAATACAGCCCCTCTACCACCAAGACCAGGTTAATCACTTTTTCACCACTTAAGCTCTTTCTTAATCTTTGACTGATTACTGACAAGAGCGTCGGAGGGTGCGTCGCCGGAATCAACCCCGGTGTCTCGCACTTCCCTGCAGGTTGCGGCGGGAGCAAGAAGGCCGAGTCAGCTGTTCAGGTTTTCCTCGGATCCACAAATTCTATCTGTTTACCCCCACACCGAAATCAGCGGTAACAAAATGCATCATCAATTATTTCTTTGAAAGTTTGCATCATAGTAACTATTGAAATAAAAATGTTACTAGAAGTACATTCATAAGATTTTGAAAATTTGACAGTTGCTGTTTTAAAAGGTTCTAAAAAATTTAACAAAGATTCAGCATAAAACCAAGCTTGGGGAGTCATTTCAAAATTTGGCATATTTTTTGCAATACAAAATTATTTATACATTCTTTATATTCAGTAACCACATATAGCAAATCAAAAGTAGAGTTCCATCGGTGTTTAACATTCTTTGAAAATTTTCTAAAATGGACATTTTTAAGCCTACCAAGCTTTCCATTCTTGGAATATGGTACCACTTAATGCAATAAAATGTACACAATTTCTAATGTTAACTATATATGGTTCGGCTATTTTTAATGCATCTTGAACACATAAATTTAAAATATGACATACACATCTAATATGAAAAATATTGTCGAATTGAGGGTTTAATGCGGTTTTTAATATACTAATTGATGCATTGTTGTTAGATGCATTATCAAAACTTATACACATAATTTTATCATGAATATGAAAAATATTGCAAATTTCTAAAATACGATTTGCAATTTCAATACCACTATGGGGATAGGGCAACGCGGCAAGTGATATGATCCTTTTCTGAATAATCCAATCACTGTCGATCCAATGACAGGTTATTCCCATCATTGGAATATTGCTGCAACCCATCCAACAATCGGAAGTTAAAGAAAATCTACAAGTTCAACTCCATAAAATGACAATCAAAACTTCTCTTATTTCATTGTACATTTTAAAACAATCAGATTTGCAAGTATTCATAGGGATTCTTTTAAAATGGGGGTTTAATGCGGTTCGATTAAAAGTTTCTAATTCCCTACTCTCGGAATAGGAAAATGGTAACTCTTCCTTGATTACTAGTCGAGTCATTTTCCGACGAACATGTTCGGGATCATAAGAATGGCTATCAACTACACCTATCCTAGGGTGGAATTTTTGTTGGCCTAGTAGGTCTACAAGAAGTTCGCTGTGTACATTTCGGATATGTCGTCTATTGTATCCGTCCCCTCACCCCTCTTCCATAACATGTTTTACAAACTTTTATACTTACACCAGGATTTTCTTCGTCCGGAATATAATCATAAAATTTGTGCCAATCACTAATTTCCCTCTAGTTTTCCTACTACTACCCGGTTGTGTTGTTTCGGTTGCTTGTGTTTGTGGTTCTTCTTTTATGTCTATGTCTCCTACAAACTCATCGTGTGTACCAATGTATTTGGTCATAGGGTACTCTTCGGCGGGCTCATTTTGTGGGACAATTGGAGGCCTCAGAGAAGTGCCAGTGGAATCTTGTCCACTTTGGCTACGACCGCTACCTCGTGATCTAGACATGTTGATATATTAGTGTATATGAAAAAATTAAATACAATCTAGGCAAGATAAGTTTTAAAAAAATAGAAAACAATAAGAGGGTTGTGAGAGAGAAGATCAAAAAGTCAACAAACAAATATGATAAAAAAAATTATAACTACAAAAAAAATATCAAGACAATAAGAGGGTTGTGAAATTTTGATACCGTACTTCGCGAATACTCGTATATAAAATGAGAGTGAAAATAAAAGTAGAAGTAGAAGTAGAAGTCTGGACTCGTATATAGATAGAAAAAGAGCTTCTTTGTTGGAGCCTTGGAGGAGTTGAAGACTTGAAGACCACTACAAAAGAAACACGATATCCCGGCGGTTTTTTAGGGCTTTACCGGCGTTTTTTTTCGCCGGTGAAACTTTCACCGGCGTTTATAATAGCGCCGGTCCAAATGCCGCCGAAGCGGGCGTCGCGGAAACAAAGGGGTCTACACCGGCGGTTTTAATGGACGCCGGTAAATGCGACAGATACACCGGCGGTCATAAAACGCCGATGTATGTCGGTCTCTGAGTGCCGTTCTTTTACCCCTATATACATCCACTGGCGGTCGTAAACCGCCAGTGTTTGTACATTCACCGGCGTTTCTATAAATGCCAGTGTATAACGAAAGTATACCGGCGGTCATAGAGCGCCGGTGTATATGCGTTTATGAGTGCCCGGGTTTTCCTACTTACAATCCCCGGCGCGTCCAAAAAATGCCGGTGTATTTATAAACACCGGCGTTTTCTAAAACGCCGGTGTTCGTCGGTGCCGTTACAGCTGACGACATTCACCGGCGTGTGTGGAAACGCCGGTATATCGCATACTCGAACAAATTGATTAGATAGACCGGCATTTTTAAAACGCCGGTCTAGCTATGCCCGTTTATTTTCGATACTCCGATTTTCCGTTCGATTTCAATTCACAGTTTCATTTACAAAACCTGTAAACTAATTCACAACTGATTCAACCAATTTCGTTGCATATTACTACGCAAATCACAACCACACAAGAATAATTAAAGATAATCAAGTTTCACACGTGTCATATCAACGTCCAAATTCATTGATTAATTAACATTGTCATAATTAACAAAATAATATAGGGACTAACATCCCAAATATCCAAACAAACCAGTCTGACAAATATCCAAAATATCCCAAATTAAAAGTCTGACATAACTCTCAAAAAAAAAAAAAAAACCAGTCTGACATAACAACAGCAAGGAGGAGAACATAAGAACAACAACCATACAGCAAGGAGGACATAAGAACAGCAAGGAGGACCGCAGATTCATACCCCTCGAGTAGCTTCAGCTCTGATCATCAGAATTTCCTTCATCTGGGCGACCGCCCTGTGAAAAAAAACAATAGTTGAATTCAACAGTAGACCACAATACAGAATATACATATTTTTTGAACTTGCAAAAAGAACTACCTGTATCTTAAATTATAAGATGAAAGTACCAATTGCAAATGGAATTGTTAATGATATATACAGAGGTAAAATAATTACATTGCAATGCTAAAAATCTAGTACTTAATTTTGTTTTTTAAATATATCTAAAATAACAAAACAAATGAAAATTCAGTATCTAACTTGAAACCTTTATATTCTCCTCTTATTGGGAATATCCACTATCTAAAACAGTAAAACAAATGAAAATTCAGTATCTAAGCATGTCTTTCATGAATTGTTCAGACAATCCATAAAACTGTCATCGTGGACGGAAACCAAATATAAGAAAAATAAGAAAAATAAGATAGGGCTCATATCAAGTGTATTTTTAGGGAACTGTCATCGTGGAAGGAAACCAAATATAAAAGCCAGAAATGGAAACAGAAAGAAGAATGGTAGAGACTTTGGATACACCAGGCTAACATAGCGGCATTTTCCTCATCTCTCTCTCATCCCTTGTTTCCCTTCAGCACACGAACACAAAGAGACATCAGCAACAACAGCAAGAGCGATAAGAACAACAATAATAATAAATTATTATGAACAAGATGTCTCATATGGGTTTCCAGATCTCCACTCGAGCCCTATTTTTCTAATCACAGCCCAATTAAGAACATAGACAACAGCCACTAAACAATCCAATCACAGCCGTACCAAAATTTTCCATCCTGGATCTTAATGAAGTAAGCTTCATTAACAGGGAAAGAAAATGAGGATGGTAGCAGCATACTTAATTTGGAAGTGAACCCATTTTTTGTTAAAAAATCATGCCTAAGATGGCAATCAGGTTATCTAACAGTATCTGAAAATGAAAATACCCATTATCTGAGCGTATATGTTGCTCTACTAATTCTTTAGCCCAACTAAATCTAAAACCCGATTGTTGTGCATATCCGGCCGGAGGATTTTGGCATACGTACCTATACCATCCTCAGTTCACAGTGAACCCATTTCGGTTGGCAAAAAACATGCATGCCAAGATGACAATCAGATGCATGAAAATAAGCTTCACTAACAGTAAAAGAAGATGAGGATGCTAGCAGCATACTTAGTTTGGAAGTGTACCCATTTTTGGTTAAAAAATCATGTCACAGATGGCAATCAGGTTACTTTAACAGTATCTGAAAATGAAAATTTCCATTATCTGAGCTTATATGTTGCTCTACTACTTCTTTAGCCCAACTAAATCTAAAACCCAATTGTTGTGCATACCCGGAGGGTTTTGGCATACAGCTATAGCATCCTCAGTTCACAGTGAACCCATTTTGGTCAAAAAAACATGCATGCCAAGAAGACAATCAGATGCATGAAATCAGCTTCATTAACAGTGAAAGAACAATCAGATGCTAGCAGCATACTGAGTTTGGAAGTGAACCCATTTTTGGTTAAAAAATCATGCCACAGATGGCAATCAGGTTACTTTAACGGTATCTTAAAATGAAAATTTCCAGTATCTGAGCTTATATGTTGCTCTACTACTTCTTTAGCCCAACCAAATCTAAAATTCAATTGTTGTGCATATCCGGCCGGAGGATTTTGGCATACGTACCTATAGCATCCTCACAGCACAGTGAACCCATTTTGGTCAAAAAAACATGCATGCCAAGAAGACAATCAGATGCATGAAAATAAGCTTCATTAACAGTGAAAGAACAATCAGATGCTAGCAGCATACTGAGTTTGGAAGTGAACCCATTTTTGGTTAAAAAATCATGCCACAGATGGCAATCAGGTTACTTTAACTGTATCTTAAAATGAAAATTTCCAATGTCTAAGCTTATATGTTGCTCTACTACTTCTTTAGCCCAACCAAATCTAAAATCCAATTGTTGTGCATATCCGGCCGGAGGCCTTTGGCATACGTACCTATAGCATCCTCACAGCACAGTGAACCCATTTTGGTCAAAAAAACATGCATGCCAAGAAGACAATCAGATGCATGAAAATAAGCTTCATTAACAGTGAAAGAACAATCAGATGCTAGCAGCATACTGAGTTTGGAAGTGAACCCATTTTTGGTTAAAAAATCATGCCACAGATGGCAATCAGGTTACTTTAACTGTATCTTAAAATGAAAATTTCCAATGTCTAAGCTTATATGTTGCTCTATTACTTCTTTAGCCCAACCAAATCTAAAATCCAATTGTTGTGCATATCCGGCCGGAGGATTTTGGCATACGTACCTATAGCATCCTCATAGCACAGTGAACCCATTTTGGTCAAAAAAACATGCATGCCAACAAGACAACCAGATGCATGAAAATAAGCTTCATTAACAGTGAAAGAACAATCAGATGCTAGCAGCATACTGAGTTTGGAAGTGAACCCATTTTTGGTTAAAAAATCATGCCACAGATGGCAATCAGGTTACTTTAACTGGATCTTAAAATGAAAATTTCCAATGTCTAAGCTTATATGTTGCTCTACTACTTCTTTAGCCCAACCAAATCTAAAATCCAATTGTTGTGCATATCCGGCCGGAGGCCTTTGGCATACGTACCTATAGCATCCTCACAGCACAGTGAACCCATTTTGGTCAAAAAAATATGCATGCCAAGAAGACAATCAGATGCATGAAAATAAGCTTCATTAACAGTGAAAGAACAATCAGATGCTAGCAGCATACTGAGTTTGGAAGTGAACCCATTTTTGGTTAAAAAATCATGCCACAGATGGCAATCAGGTTACTTTAACTGTATCTTAAAATGAAAATTTGCAATGTCTAAGCTTATATGTTGCTCTACTACTTCTTTAGCCCAACCAAATCTAAAATCCAATTGTTGTGCATATCCAGCCGGAGGATTTTGGCATACGTACCTATAGCATCCTTACAGCACAGTGAAACCATTTTGGACAAAAAAACATGCATGCCAAGAAGACAACCAGATGCATGAAAATAAGCTTCATTAACAGTGAAAGAACAATCAGATGCTAGCAGCATACTGAGTTTGGAAGTGAACCCATTTTTGGTTAAAAAATCATGCCACAGATGGCAATCAGGTTACTTTAACTGTATCTTAAAATGAAAATTTGCAATGTCTAAGCTTATATGTTGCTCTACTACTTCTTTAGCCCAACCAAATCTAAAATCCAATTGTTGTGCATATCCAGCCGGAGGATTTTGGCATACGTACCTATAGCATCCTTACAGCACAGTGAAACCATTTTGGACAAAAAAACATGCATGCCAAGAAGACAACCAGATGCATGAAAATAAGCTTCATTAACAGTGAAAGAACAATCAGATGCTAGCAGCATACTGAGTTTGGAAGTGAACCCATTTTTGGTTAAAAAATCATGCCACAGATGGCAATCAGGTTACTTTAACTGTATCTTAAAATGAAAATTTTCAATGTCTAAGCTTATATGTTGCTCTACTACTTCTTTAGCCCAACCAAATCTAAAATCCAATTGTTGTACATAGCCGGCCGGAGGATTTTGGCATACGTACCTATAGCATCCTCACAGCACAGTGAACCCATTTTGGTCAAAAAAAATGCATGCCAAGAAGACAACCAGATGCATGAAAATCAGCTTCATTAATAGTGAAAGAACAATCAGATGCTAGCAGCATACTGAGTTTGGAAGTGAACCCATTTTTGGTTAAAAAATCATGCCACATATGGCAATCAGGTTACTTTAACAGTATCTTAAAATGAAAATTTCCAAAGTATCTTAAAAATACGAATAGGGCTCATATCAAGTGTAGTTTTAAGGAATTGTCATCGTGGAAGGAAACCAAATATAGAAGCCAGAAAGAGGAATGGTAGAGAATGAGGATACACCAGGCTAACATAGCGGCATTTTCCTCATCTCTCTCTCATCCCTTCTTTCCCTTCAGCACACGAACACATAGAGACATCAGCAACAATAGCAAGAGCGACAAGAACAACAATAATAATAAATTATTATGAACAAGATGTCTCTATATGGGTTTCCAGATCTCCACTCCAACTCGTCTCTTTCTAATCACAGCCCAATTAAGAACAATTGTTCACAGTCACTGTTAAAGAAACATATATGCTCAGATTATGGAAATTTTCATTTTCAGATACTATTAAAGAAGCTGATTTCATGCATCTGATTGCTATCTTTGGCATGATTTTTTAACCAAAATGGGTTCACTTCCAAACTAAGTATGTTGCTAGCATACCAAAATTCTCCAAATCAGAACAACAACACGGCTGAACAAATCTTGTTTGCAGGTCATACAATGTCATCTACACCATGTTATGTGCCAAAGTGGTGTTGGTCATTCAATGCATGAACGACACGTATTAGTTGTTTGTGAGTATGCAATAGGGTGCAGCTATGAACAGGGCTCATATCAAGTGTAGTATTTCGGACTGTCATCGTGGAAGGAAACCAATTTAATATAGAAGCCATATATGGAGCCAGAAAGAGGGATGGTAGAGAATGAGGATACACCAAGCTAACATAGCGGCATTTTCCTCAACTCTCTCTCATCCCTTCATTCTCTTCAACACACGCACACAAGGAGACATCAGCAACAACAGCAAGAGGGGGTTGGTCCAACAATAAGTGTAGATTATAATAAACGAGATGTCTCTATTTAGGTTTCCAGATCTCCACTCCAGCCCTTTCTTTCTAATCACAGCCCACTTAAGAAATATAGACGAAATGCTTATAGACGACAGCCACAATGCAGACTCACAAACACTAGTACGTGTCTTTCATGCATTCTAGACCATAATCTCTTTTAAAATACCAATTTAAAGACTTACCGATGTTTTTTTGACAGTGGGCGGCGTGCTACCCTCACTCTCATATGTTTAACTGCCACTATTATTTAGTGGCTGCTCATCCCCATGGCTCTCGTTGCCATCATTTATATTTACCCTCTTTCCACGCCTCGGCATGTTGTACCTGTCAAGGATTCGATAACTTCCTTAGAGATGCAAATTTAATTAATAACATGTTTATAATAACTATCATAAAATTTGTACTTTAGTAGGATTAACAAACCAACATAATTGTAAAAAAATTAAAAAAAAGAGATTTGTAACAGATTAAATTACAACGATAGTTTGGTTCAAATGACACTAAGCATAGTTTAATGTAAATAATACCAAGCAGTAGAAAATAGAAAGATAATTAAACCGGTGTATTAAATTCACAATGAACATATTCGAAATTACAGACATAATATTACAACAAGATTTAAGACATAAAATTACAGATATATAATAAACCCAATTGAAAATCATGTAAACTACAATACGACATCTTCCAGTACATCGCCCTCTTCTCCATCCTTGCGGAGCCAAGTCCCGCAAATTCCAACATCGGTTGTGTTTACATCAAACACAGGAAACTCAGAAGCAATGTAACTGTTCATGACTTCACCGTCTTCATCGTCTGAAGTATCGCCCAGTTGGAATACATCTCTTGGTTGCATAGGGAGAGCCACATACGATTTTGGCAGGGTTGGATCTTCAATGTAGAACACTTGTTGCACTTGGGATGGAAACAAAAATGGCTCATGGCTAATGTGTGTACCGATGTGAATCAATTTTGAGAAGTTTACAACTGTGAAACCAAGCTTATCTTTGTTGTTAGCAAAATTCCTATCAAACTCAGCCCAATCCCTACGAAATAAGACAACACGGAAATGGCCAAAATAATTCAACTCAATGATATCCGTGAGCACTCCATAGTAGTCGAGATCTCCATCTACAGGCCTCGTGTCCGATTTGGAAGCATAACTTCTAGTCTTAGACGTCGCTACCATTCCACTATTTTGAGACTTCAAATTACATTCACGATCCTTAGTACGAAATCTAAAACCATTGAATATGTATCCTCCGTATCTTTTGACCATCTGATAGGGACCTTTGGCAAGTACTTATATTTCAGATGACGCACCTTCAGGACCCAAAGAATGTACCTATTAATTTTGCGCAAATCGTATCAGCACCATAGAAAGTGTATCTATAATAAAGATTAACTTGCATAACTGTAATTCACCTACATGAGATTCAAACCACTTATGAAATTTTTCATTCATCAACTTGTTTTGTTCACGTGGTGGTAGTCTTCTTGGTCTAGCCCTTCGTTTGATGTCTCTGACAAATTCGCTAAAAAACAAGCAATTGAAATTAGGAATAACAAAAGTATCAACAATATCGAACTCCGCGGTTTTCACTGTATTCGATTTAAATTCAAAAGCAACTTACTTTCGAAATGGTTCCACTGATGCATGGTAGTCTAGCACATATCGATGTGCCTGTTCCCACGCTAAGTTATCGAGCTCAAATGCATCAACTTTACCAACATTAGTGCCAGCGGTATCAAAAAGATATTGAGCACCATCAAGGTTGGAAATGTCTGGATTTCTACGTGGTCTACTGGAAGATGTCTCCACACCAGACAAATACCTGGAAAAAAAATGTGAGCACTCCTCTGATAGATATCCCTGGGCTATTGACCCTTCAGGATATACTCTATTTTTCACATAACCCTTTAGCCGGTATAGGTACCTGAACATGTACAATTAATAAATTAGAGCGGATTAGGGGATTAAAAGAAATAAGCTTTTGAAAATTCAATTTCGTAAGATGAATGAATTCTTTTACCTCTCAATGGGGTACATCCACCGATAGTGAACAGGACCGCCGATTCTGGCTTCACCAGCAAGGTGGATTATTAAGTGAATCATTATAGTGAAGAACGATGGAGGAAATATCATCTCCATTTTACTAAGTGTCAATGCCGCCTGCTGCTCCAATTGGTCCAGATCTTTAACACGAAGCATTCTTGAGCAAATACCTTTATATATGCTACAAAGATCTTTCAGGACAGTAGTGACTTGCTCACACATTGAAGACCTTAGGGCCACAGGAAGGAGATCCTGCATTAGGATGTGGTAGTCGTGCGACTTTAGACCCTGAAGCATCTTCTCTTTAAAGTTGACACATCTTGCCATGTTAGAAGAATAGCTATCAGGGACTTTAAGTTCCAGTAGTACTTTGCAAAACAATTCCAACTCCGATTTTGACATTGAATAGATTGCAGGAGGTAGGAGTACTTTTCCGTTCGGTAGTTCTTCTGGGTGCAACTCATGTCGGATGCCCATTGACTTCAAATCAAGTCGGTTCTTGAGATTGTCCTTTGTCTTCCGATCATCTCCCATAACTGTTCCTATACAATTTTCACCAATATTTTTTCCGATATGCATCACATCTAAATTATGTCGCAATAAGTTGAATTCCCAATACGGCAACTTGAAGAAAATACTCTTCTTCTTCCATGCACCTAAACTTGTCATGTTTTGATCCTCATCTTTGCCATATAGATCAGTCCCCTCACCTTGCTCCGGCCTTGCCCTTTTCTTACCCTTTGTCCTGACTTCTGGTTCTTTTCCATATTTGAATTGATGACCATCTACCCGCCTCAAAATATCTGAACCAGAAGAAGACCCAGGAGCATGTTCCCACTCGTCGATACCATCAAATGTCACTGCCTCTGCCCGAAATATATGTGTGTCAGGCAACCATCTCCTATGACCCATATAGCAAAATTTTCTGCCATTGTACAACCACCTTGAACTAGTTTGGTCAGCACAATATGGACATGCATAACGTCCTTTAGTACTATATCCAGATAAATTTGCATATGCTGGAAAATCATTGATTGTCCAAGACAACACGGCCCGAAGAGAAAATGTTTCTTTAGCCACAGCATCATAGGTTGGAACACCCATCCACAACTTCTGAAGTTCATTTATTAACGGTTGTAGGTACACATCTATATCATTTCCAGGACCTTTCAGTCCAGGAACTATCATGGACAAAATAAATGAGGACTGCTTCATGCATTTCCAAGGCGGCAAATTGTATGGTACCAACACAACCGGCCATATGCTGTATGTACTACTCATTTGCCTGAAAGGGTTGAAACCATCACTAGCTAGTCCAAGTCTCACATTTCGAGGATCTTCCGCAAAATCAGGATATCTTTCATCAAATTTTTTCCAAGATTGAGAATCAGCAGGATGTCTAAGAATCCCATCATTAGTGCGACCTTCAGCATGCCATTTCATATCAGAAGAAGTTTTCGTAGACATAAACAACCTTTGTAGCCTAGGAATCAGAGGAAAGTAACGCAGTATTTTGGCAGGCTTCTTTACTTTGCTTAGTAGATCCACTGGCTCCCTCGTCTTGATTTGGTCTTTCTTTCCATTCGAAGAACCACACACTTCGCAATTCTCCAGACTTTCCTTACCACTCGTGAAAAGCATACAGCCATTTGGACATGCTGCTATCTTCTCATATCCTAGATCGAAAGAACTTAGGAATTTTTTGATTTTATAGGCTGAGTTTGGAATACAGATTTCAGGAAATGCTTCATTCAACAATTCAAGTAGCATAGTGAAGGACTTAGCAGACCACCCGTTTAAACATTTAATCTGAAATAGTCTGACAATGAATGAGAATTTGGAAAATTTGGTGCAATCACGGTACAACGGAGTACTAGCATCTTCAAGTAACTTAGCGAAGAATTCTTGCTGCTTATTATTTTCAGGGGTGGGGCCAGACATTTCCTCGTCCACCCCACCACCAATCTAGTTTGTTTCTGTTGACTCATTGTGAACTTGGGTTGTTGTGTTATTGGTGTGGAAATGAACATTATGAATCCCCATGGCATCTTGCAACAAAGCATGCATCTCATCGGAAACGCTTAAGTCTTCGTTCACTAAGGGCTCAGCTTCATTTTCTAATACAACCGGACGAACAGGAGCTGATGTATGATGATCTCCATGACAAAACCACCTTGTGTACCCTTGAAGAAAACCGTTGACAACCAAGTGTGTATGTACTACGTCACATGTCCTCAGCATACAATTTATACACCAGAGGCATGGACAAAGGATTAGGTTGGGATCACAGGAATGTCGTTTGGCAAAGATAATAAAATCTTTACTACCATCACGGTACTCCTTGGATAATCGTGGTTTACTAATCCAATTTCTATCCATTATAACAATAGCACACAATCTGAAATTAAAATTTGATATATTAAATGTAATAACAGTAAAAGGCATTTTGTATATTAAATTTCACCTATTTGAAAACCATCCCTAGCTGCAAATAAATAAACGATATAATCTTTAACTGTAAAATAAAGAAATTGTGGTTCTAAAAAATGTACAAAAAAAAAATACATCTTAACACAATATACTCTATTCACATAACCCTAAACTACCTTTTGTGAAAATTATCACAACCACCTTAGTGGTATTTTATCGCACACCCTGTGTTCGAATGCCAAAAAAAATCGACTATAGTCTCCCCTGTATTTGGCTTTCCGTTGAAGGAGATGATGATGGTGAAGGGTATTTTGCTGATGAAGAGGAATCGGCCGAATAATGAGCGCGTCGTGCTGTAACTAAAGGGTATTCTGTTCATGGATACTAATAATCACTTACTTATCTCATAATAATAATAATAATAATAATAATAATAATAATAATAATAATAATAATAATAATACTAAACAAAAGAAAGTAATATGGCTACTAATAAGTTTTTCTAAAATAATTCTTCATCCCAACTAAATCATTGATGTTTGTAGCGCCAAAAGAAACCTGCACGAGGTTTGTTCAGCCCAAATGTTGTACAGATTTGGAGGATTTTGGTAAAAAACATGCCAAGATGCCAATCAGATGCATGAAATCAGCTTCATTAACAGTAAAAGAAAAATGATAATGTCCAGTATGTAAGCATATATTTTTCAGAGTGAACCAATTGTTGTACATATCCAGAGGATTTTGGCATACAGCTATAGCATCCTCAGTTAACAGTGAACCCATTTTGGTCAAAAAAAATGCCAAGATGACAATCAGATGCATGGGATAAGCTTCATTAATAGTAAAAGAAAAATCAGATGCTAGCAGCATACTTAGTTTGGAAGTGAACCCATTTTGTTAAAAAATCATGCCAAAGATGGCAATCAGCTTCATTAACAGTATCTGAAAAAATGAAAATTTCCATTATCTGAGCTTATATGTTGCTCTACTAATTAACTGTGCCCAACTAAATCTAAAACCCAATTGTTGTGCATATCCGGCCGGAGGATTTTGGCATACGTACCTATACCATCCTCAGTTCACAGTGAACCCATTTTGGTTGGCAAAAAACATGCATGCCAAGATGACAATCAGATGCATGAAAATAAGCTTCACTAACAATAAAAGAAGATGAGGATGCTAGCAGCATACTTAGTTTGGAAGTGAACCCATTTTTGGTTAAAAAATCATGCCTAAGATGGCAATCAGGTTATCTAACAGTATCTGAAAATGAAAATACCCATTATCTGAGCGTATATGTTGCTCTACTAATTCTTTAGCCCAACTAAATCTAAAACCCAATTGTTGTGCATATTCGGCCGGAGGATTTTGGAATACGTACCTATACCATCCTCAGTTCACAGTGAACCCATTTTGGTTGGCAAAAAACATGCATGCCAAGATGACAATCAGATGCATGAATATAATCTTCACTAACAGTAAAAGAAGATGAGGATGCTAGCAGCATACTTAGTTTGGAAGTGAACCCATTTTTGGTTAAAAAATCATGCCTAAGATGGCAATCAGGTTATCTAACAGTATCTGAAAATAAAAATACCCATTATCTGAGCGTATATGTTGCTCTACTAATTCTTTAGCCCAACTAAATCTAAAACCCAATTGTTGTGCATATCCGGCCGGATTTTTTTGGCATACGTACCTATAGCATCCTCAGTTCACGGCGAACCCATTTTGGTCAAAAAACATGCATGCCAAGAAGACAATCAGATGCATGAAATCAGCTTCATTAACAGTGAAAGAAAATGGGGATGCTAGCAGCATACTTAGTTTGGAAGTGAACCCATTTTTGGTTAAAAAATCATGCCACAGATGGCAATCAGGTTATCTAACAGTATCTGAAAATGAAAATACCCATTATCTGAGCGTATATGTTGCTCTACTAATTCTTTAGCCCAACTAAATCTAAAATCCAATTGTTGTGCATATCCGGCCGGAGTATTTTGGCATACGTACCTATAGCATCCTCAGTTCACAGTGAACCCATTTTGGTCAAAAAACATGCATGCCAAGAAGACAATCAGATGCATGAAATCAGCTTCATTAACAGTGAAAGAAAATGGGGATGCTAGCAGCATACTTAGTTTGGAAGTGAACCCATTTTTGGTTAAAAAATCATGCCAAAGATGGCAATCGGGTTACTTTAACAGTATCTTAAAATGAAAATTTCCATTATCTGAGCTTATATGTTGCTCTACTACTTCTTTAGCCCAACTAAATCTAAAATCCAATTGTTGTGCATATCCGGCCGGAGGATTTTGGCATACGTACCTATAGCATCCTCAGTTAACAGTGAACCCATTTTGGTCAAAAAAACATGCATGCCAAGAAGACAATCAGATGCATGAAATCAGCTTCATTAACAGTGAAAGAAAATGGGTATGCTAGCAGCATACTTAGTTTGGAAGTGAACCCATTTTTTGTTAAAAAATTATGCCAAAGATGGCAATCAGCTTCATTAACAGTATCTGAAAAATTGAAAATTTCCATTATCTGAGCTTATATGTTGCTCTACTAATTCACTGTGCCCAACTAAATCTAAAACCCAATTGTTGTGCATATCCGGCCGGAGGATTTTGGCATACGTACCTATAGCATCCTTAGTTCACAGTGAACCCATTTTGGTCAAAAAAACATACCAATATGACAATCAGATGCATGAAATAAGCTTCATTAACAGTAAAAGAAGATGAAAATTTCCAGTATCTAAGCATATATTTTTCTATTCATTCTTCATCCCAACTAAACCATTCATGTTAGGGAAATCAAGAAGCATAATCTGAAAAAACATGCTTTTTTTGAAAAATAAGGGAAATCAAGAGATGATACCGAAGAGAGAGAGAGAGAGAGCGGGGCGACGAGTGCGGGGGCGTAGGAGAGAGAGAGAGCGGGGCGATCGCCGATTCACCTCCAAATAGAGAGAGGGAAGAGGGAAATCGAAAATGACGAAGGGAAAAAGGGACGATTTCGAAAGGTCGAAGGCCGTCGAAGAGGACGAAGCGGCGGAGGCAAACGCGCGGGAAGTAGGGCGAGGAAGGAGGGAAATGAAGCGCCCTTTTTTTTGGGGGGGTTCTGGGATAATGGCGAGCGAAGGATTAGGGTTCGCGAGTTTTATCGCCGCTTATTCACCGGCATTTCAATTAGTCACGCCGGTGAATGTGTCCGTATATTCACCGGCGTTTTAATAATAAACGCCGGTGAATAATACGATTCACCGGCGTTTCTAAATAAAATGCCGGTGAATACGAAGATTGACCGGCATTTTAAATCGACCGCCGGTGTATAACCATCCCATCTGGCACCCATTCCTATTCGCTCCCTACCCCGGCGCTACTAGTAAAACGCCGGTGAATATTCGCCGCTAAAACAAGTACCTTTTGTAGTGGACGTAGTTGAATGTTAAATTCGATACGATCGGAATTTGTCGTTTGATCGTTTCTATGTTGCTAGCTTCTTTGTTGACAAAATTTAGAATGAATTGAGATTGAATTGAGTAGTAGTAGTAGAGAGAGTAAGAGAGTAAGGTGTGAAACTTTTAGTTTGGGTTTAAGGGTATTTATAGGGAAAAACAAAAAAAATGGCTATAACAGCCGTCAGAGGGGTTTCTGCAGTTGGACCCGCGCGGGTCGAACGGTCGACCCACGCGGGTCGAACGGTTCGAAACCCACGGGTTGGCTAGCGGGTTTCGCACTGTTCACCAGGTTCACGGGCCGGGTTCGACGGGTTCAAATCTGTTCTTCAACAACCCGGGTCGACCCGCTAATATTCGCGGGTTCGACTCAGACCCGAACCGACATCTAACGGGTCAGGTTTGGCGAGCGGGTCGCAGGTCAGCCCGGCCCGGTTGCCATCCCTTCCAATTATGTTGTTTTATTCTTACCAATTATGCCCACTTATGTGGGTAAAAATAGAACAAAATCAGAACCGTTCAAATCAGGCATTATCTTAAAGCTCTTAGGGGTAAAACAGTAAATTTCAGCATATACAGGCCCGACAAAAGGAATTGGACCACTTTCAGATCCATCAACCCGATCCAGTCTGCAATGAGGAGCTGTCAAAGTGGTCCTAGCACAAAGGAGTCCAAGTTCATCGAACCCAGTTTAAACCGTTTATTTCTAGTGGGTAACTGTTTTTATCCCTTCATACATAAGAGAGAGTTTGAAAACTTTATTTCCTAATCAAGAGAAGAGTCCTGATTTGATATCTTCACGTTGAGAGAGTAACTAACCTTATCAAAACACCGAGACGTAGAGATAAATCAATCTCTTGAAACTGCGCATCCCCCTCTATACCTCTCGACCTCTTCAGAAACCATGTGATTGCAAATTCCGCTCTCAAAACCAACTATATCTCTGAGTTTTCTGACTTGGGCGTCAGAGGGTTTGTCACCGGAGCCAAACCCGATGTTTCAGGTTGTTTTGCAGGTCCATGAGTGCGATCACATCCGTCCTCAACAATAAGATCTCAGAGTCAAGTGCAATTTGCTGCGATCAACACCGGTGAACAACGAATGTTCGATCTGTATTATTTTCATTAAAAGAATTCACATATCTGTTTACTGTCATACAAAAATTAGCAGCAACACCCACCTATACCACATTTCGTCACACTTGCCATACTTAACCTCTTATTTTATCATCGCTATTTCCACCGTCGTCGTAGTTGTTGCCATCATAATTACCATTGTATCTTTTCTGCCACCACCGTGTTGCAATACAATGGATAACTACCCCAGCTCTAGACCAATTAAAACCTGGAGTTATCAACAATCATCTACTAATATTGCTGCCACCGCTATCACTGTGCATAACCACCACCTCCATTTTCACCCCGTTTGCACCACCACCTTAGTTGCCGCCGCCACCATCCGTCATTCCCATTCAACACCATCCTACGAGTGCACACCTCTTCTTTTCTCACTCTCTAATTTTACATTGGTAAGATATTATGGTAAATTGTTTTTCTGAGAAACAGGTTAGAGCCTTCGGCTCCACCAAGAACTAATTATATAAAACACTAAAATTGTACAGCAAAAATAGTTTACAAGCGGGCAACTTGTCAGCCAGAACCGCAACACACCAAAATGCCAGCAAAATACATGCCAAAGCTAATGATAGATTAGCCTCTGACAAAAAGCGACAGCAGCCCCACCGGAGATGCCACACCAGAGATGCATCGAGCTCAGCTGAAAAGGGCAACAAAAGTCCCGCCGACACAAACAGCAACACACACCGCAGAAGCTCTACAGACAGGTACGCAGGCAGAAGCAATCAAATGCCCCAAAGAGCAAGGCCAAAGCCTAAGGTCGGGCCTGCACAGCAACACCAACGACTGCCCAATGCAACCGAAACAGCTAGTCGACCAAAGGGGAGAAACAAAAAGCACTGAGATTGCTAAAACGAGGAAGGAATACCCCTCCCTACATCAGAGTAAAAACAGAGATACCGCAAGCTACAGAGATGCCAACACCATCACCACCCTAAGATGGCCAACAGGTGAAGGGGAGCAGCCCCCAGCACAAGAGCAACAAACAAGACCAATCCAATCAACAAAGAGATCAACAGTTAAATGCTAGAAATAGTGGTAAGCACAAAAATAAAAGTAAAGAGGACTGATAATAGGAGAATCCTCGGGGAGGGTAGCCCATTAAAATGAGCAACCGACTGCCACAGCCAACCAGGGCAACACCCTCCCCCGCTAGGCACTGAGCAACAGGCAAAGACTACCCCACAGGGTCGGCCAACAAGAAAGAAAAAAATCAACCTGTAGCAGGGCAAACCACCAGCCCAAGCAAACCTAATTCATGATCACCAGTGCAAAAGAATAAAAATAGATAACACAAACCCATAGTAAGACAACTGGTATTAACAGCCACCACAAGAAGGGCAGCCTAAAAAATATGAGAACACAAAATAATGTACAGAGAGAAATAAAGTAGCACAGGTAGGCCATAAAAGATTAAAGCTCCATAAGAGAGTTGGAGCAACAGCCAAAATCAAAGTAGAAGCCAAGCAGAGTCAAAGCCAAAATCCATAACAGCGCCGAGCCTAGATACAGACAACCACCCAAAAAAGCCAGCAGAGAACCTGGCTAGGCAATTAAGCGCTGCAAACCCCGCGCTCAGCTCTGCACTCAATGAACGAATACATCAACAGAAATAATGAATGGTAAGAAAGTAAACATGGAGAAGAGGAAATTAAAGATGAGCAGTCTAAAAAACCTGAAAAATATTAGAAACATGTTATACACGAAAAGAATAAAACCCATAAGCAGCTACAGCCAGCCAAAATAGGTGAAAACAGAACTTTGAGGAAGTAACCGACTCAACTTAAGGCGGGAGAAAAGTATTATAAAAGAAAACCTGAGCCGCCACCTCAAGATTGTGAAGGTGCAGGTTATAAAACTTTTGTGCGATAAATTAGACGACCAGAACTTGGTAAAAAAAAAAAAGAAAATCTTCGACGAGACTATGAACAGGCCGAGAGGAATTATTAAAATTGCGGCTATTCCTTTCAGTCCAAATGATCCACGTCAAAGCTATCATGGACAAGTCCCACGATTTGTGGGCTGATTGACTCACATGGAGGTCTCTCCAGAATGTCCACCAAGTGAAGATACAAGTAGGTTGGGAATTGACACTCCAAGCATTTAAGCAAATCGACCATAAGGTAGATAAGACCGAGCATTGCAAGAATAGGTGGTGAGAATCCTCGTGATGCATGCTGCAAAAAACACAAAACTGCCCTAAAGCCCGATTCCTCTTGTTGAGGTTATCGACAGTCATGAGTTTGTCTTGGATGGTAAGCCACACAAGAATCTTCGCTTTGAGGGGAGCATAACAGCTCCAAATAACTTTTGTTGAAGGAGAAAAGACTCCCCCATGGTTGAGGAATGAGTAAAAAGATTTGACAGTAAAGGCCCCAGATGTCGTCCATCTCCAGGAGACATCTTCGAAGGGGTTCCATGAATAAGACTGCAAATCAGACAGGAGGAGGACATAGTTCGAAAAAGCAGAGGAGGGAAAAGCAGAGGAGGGAAGAGCCCTTCTGAATGGTATGATCCATTCAAAATGGCTGGGACCCCCCTCTACATAGTCTGCAACCGAAGCGTTAGGATTCGATGCTAATAGGAACAAATCAGGATAGATAGACACGATCTTATAATTACCAATCCAAAAATCATTCTAGAAGCGGGTTTTAAAGCCGTCGGAACATATTTTAAACAGACCAATGCGGAACGGTTCCACCGCTTTCCACACTGTAACACCCCGAATTCCAAATGAGACCGAATTCGAGATTCCACAGGATCTTTACTTCACTTCGTATAATTTTACAAGGAAATTAAAACTTTTCTCAATAATTCATGAGAGTTTGTTACAATTGTTACACAGCGGAAAACAATAAATTACAATAAAACATTTACAACATTTTTAAACAAAACAGCATCAGCATATCCACTTTATAGCTTCATGAACATCCATCACCTGCATGTAAGACTGTGGGTACGTCAGTTGATTACAACCGACAAAATGTTATACACGGCTATCCTCTCTATGCCGAGAATAGTATAACGAGCTCCATACTTTAACAAAAACACAAACTTGAATGCAATAAAGTGTTGAAATGTGATTACTCTAAACATATAGGTGTATGCCATACCTTAATGCCTAATGCAGATATTTTTATTCTAGGATGACACTAATGCACATTTGTTCGGATTCTATGCATCCCATACTACATAAGTCCGAGGGCAAGCGCCTACGTACTGCACAATAAAAGGGTTCGATACCTCGTCATGACAACTACCCAGTAATAAGACAAAGTTGAGATGTTCCACGAGTACAGATCCCAGTCCCGGAGAATCGCCGCAGCCAATCCCCTGTCCGACTGTTATACAGACTCCTCATCGTGCGAACCTCCCGCAAGTGCCCTTCTAGCTCCGGTATATGCATATACATGGAGTACGACAAACTATCCATCCGACTACGCATAGTCCCGGATTTCAAAATAAAACTCGCCTCCCACAGAGCAACCTTAGTCCGCCGATTGGGTCTATAGTCCCGATGAATCACCGCAGCCAACCCACCGTCCGACTATATAGAGTGCCCCACTTACGTTTGCCTAGATCTTGCTACAACTTCACTTAAGTACCTAGTTCTTAAGTTTAAGACATGAATAATTTATCAAACTTAGAATCAGTTTTACCTCCTACCGGTCTTGTTCACAAAAATATGAGATTGCCCCACGGCAATATCTCGAAATCATATCTCAAAATCTTTCTTTCAATATTGCCGGTAACCGAAGTCTCACTAACTCTTAAATCATAATTTTCATGTACAAGAATCATGGGTACACTTACCTTTCAATATCCATATCTTAAACTTAGATTATTCTTATCTTCAACTTATTCATAAGTGTCTCAAATCTTATCTTAATACTTTTCATGATTTCTTAATAACAATAATTCCTTTTCATAAACAAATTTTCATCCATCATCAATCTCTTTAATAACTTAAGCACAAAATAACAAACTCATATTTCAACATATACCAAGTACTCTTAATTTGCATAAGTAAATAATCACATCAAGAGAAATTCATTCACATGAATAATTTATTCTCATTCTACCAATAAATCACATTTGTAATTTAATACTCATGGAATAACTCTAAGAATCAAATGCAATCTATTCAAGAGGCATTAAAATTACATAGCATATTTCCTTCACTCTTCTAAAATAGGGTCATATTCTTCTTAAACATAAATCTTTACTTACTTTCTATTTCAATCTCTCCTTTTTAAAGTCTCACTTATACATGAGAATTCTGAAACTAATTTTAGTAAGTTCTAAATCATTTTATAGGAATAATAGGATTTTTTCCAAATTTTTATCTTGCTTTAAAAAACTCATTAATTCAATTAAACATCAAAAAAAGTAAAATGGCACCCCCTGGGCCTCGAGCCTGCGACCATACAGTCGGCGCCCACAAACTCAGCCACTAGCCAAAAGTCCCAAGTGGCTATATTGTCACAAAGGGGAATTCGAGCTCTTACGTACCCATACTTAATTTGTAGATTATTTAAAATCAAAATAGAAGAAGAAAAAAAAAGGAGGACAGCAGGGTTCGAACTCGCGACCCTCAAGCACACTCACGCTACACAGTTTATGTTTTTAAAGACCCCCAACTAGCCAGTAAGTCCATTATGACTAATTGGCATAGGAAAACAATACTGATATTTTGTTCAGTCTTCCTGTCATTTTATTAATTTCGTAAAACTTGTTTCTTCTTTTGATCAAATCTTCTCATTAGTATACAATAATTTAATTAGACTGAAATTTAGCAGAAACTCATGGATTAAAAATTCATATTTGATAATACATCTAAAGTTCAAATCAATTTCTTCTCTTTTATTATATGAATTGTAATTCATTTTAATCGAACTAGAAAATTTGTATTCTCTTACAATAATTTAAAATAAGTTATTCATACCCATTTTACTTTGCAAAAACTCATTTTAACTATAAGGGAAATCTCTCCAAATACTTTTAAAATTACTAGTTTCTATACTAACATGCAAATGAGAAAATACTAATTACTTCTTTTTCTCATGACATCAATTTGTTTCTTAATTAATAGTAACATCTCTACAATTTAGCATACCTAAAAATATGGACTTGCTCTCTAATTTATCACATCAAAATTTATATTACTCATTAATCATAATAGCATCATTCCCTACAATTTAGAAAGTATAGGATCACCCACTTTAATTGAAGTTTGACTAATGAAGGGAAGAGCACCACTTCTAGCTCCAAAATGTCCTCCTAGATCTCTCCTCCTAGCAATGACCTCCAAGCACAAAACTCTCTTCTCTCTTTCTTTTCTTTCTCTCTTATTTCTTGACTTGCTTTTGGTGTGAAGAATGAAAAGAAATAGGGCGCAATTTATAGGTCTAGGCTAGGATTTCATTTACAAAATTTCACAACCTAATAACTCATCTTTTTTAATTCTCCAACTCTTTACTCCTAACTTTCCATGATTCCCACCCCTTCAAAATTCTAATTCCCGAACTCTTCATTCCAAAACCGAATCCGCCTCTCTTCACAGAGACAGCCTACCTGTCTTCAATTCACCTGGGGCCCACTCCTCTTGACGCCACGTCATCAGACAAGGGAACTGCCCAAGCCAGCAAGTTTCTTTTGCTGCACATCTCACTACACGAGTGGGCCCCCACCCAAACACCATCTATTCATTTTATACAAATCCAAACCATAACAACCAAAGTTGACGAAGTCAAGCAGCTCCTTTGCTGCTGCTTCTCAACCGTGGGCCCCCATCAACCCAAATGCCA
Source organism: Hemerocallis citrina (assembly GCA_017893485.1). Taxonomy (NCBI): domain Eukaryota; kingdom Viridiplantae; phylum Streptophyta; class Magnoliopsida; order Asparagales; family Asphodelaceae; genus Hemerocallis; species Hemerocallis citrina. The sequence continues at coordinate 171,287,359 of CM030360.1, forward strand.
ATACACATACATTTATATACCGATTCCATTCAAGCCTATAACAACCCATCCTTCGCGGGAAACCACCACCACCACTTCCCCCCCCCCCCCCCCCCCCCCCCTCCCCCCCCCCCAACACATCTTATACCAGTTAATACCATTAACCATTACACTATGCATTCATTTCACTATTATACAATTTATACTATCACACATATATGGATTTATATATATGCTAAATATATATATACAACTAATTATATTATTTCTTTAAATTACGGGGTGTTACACACACTCCAAAAATATATTTTGAAAAATAAATACGCTTAAATACGTTTACCGAAAACACATGCGTTGCACGTAAAATGTGAAATCGACTTTATCAACGAAAAATTATTAAAATATAATCGAAAAAAACATACGAAAAATATACTTATTAATTTTATGTATTCCACGACGTAATTACTATATACGTAGAAAACACGTGCATTTTCCGTACAAAATCATTTTAATCAAAATGGAGAAAAATAAACTTTCGTTTATAAAACGAATACTCATAAAATATCACGTAGCGATGGAAAAATACGTAATTGATACGTGCATCGAAAACACATAAAAAGCACGTAAAATTACCGAGATTGAAATATCATATTTTAGTTGGCTCAAATAGGATAAAATCAATACGGAAAATACATAAATAGTCGGTAATCAAAATACATAGTGAAAACACGTTAAAAAATACACGTGCGTAACACATGAGGGCAAAATTGAAATTTTCAATTTCGCGGGGTGTTACACACACACCTTTCCAGAAGGGGGAAAGCAGTAGTAGCGAGGGAGGGAGCAAGTTCCCAAAATTTACGACGCGAATGTTATTTGTGGATGATAATACGCGCCTAGGAGGACGAGTCATCCTTCAGAATACGCCAGATCCACTTACCTAAAAGGGCCAAGTTTTGGTTCCTAAGGTTAGGACACCAAGGGCGCCATCTTTCTTGGATTTACAAACTGTCGACCAATTACACAGGTGTTTTCCGGCTCTATAATTAGCGGTCCCTGACCAAAAGAAATTTCTTTTGATCTTGTCTATTTTCTTAATAACCCAAGATGGTAAGTAAAAGAAAGACATCATATAAAGGGGAAAAGCCGAGAGGACAGAGTTAAGAAGGATAAGTCTACCCCCACGGGATAGAAGTCTTCCTAACCAAGATGTAAGTTTAGCTTCAAACCTATCAATCATAGGCATCCAATCCAATGCGTGGAGTTTCCCCCAGCGGAAAGGAATACCAAGATAACGGATAGAAAAGGAAGAAGCGGCACAATTGAAAAATTGGGCAATCTTTGCCTGGCGGTTGGTGGATCCACCTAATCAAAGAACGGAAGTCTTATTAAAATTGATAGAAAGCCCTGATGCAACTTCAAAAAGATAAAGTAGGAGCTTGAGGTTTCGCAGGGCTATACTATTAGTATTAGAGAAAAGAACGGTATCATCAGCATATTGGAGGTTAATGACACCTCGAAATCCTTGGAAACCTCCTAATCCCTCAATGAGATTGGTATTCCAAGCTTTCAAAAGGATCCTACTAAAAACGTCCGCAACGAGGGCGAACAGAAGGGGGGAGATTGGGTCTCCTTGATGAAGATCCCGCTTGCACTTAAACTTATGCCCCTCAGAACCATTGATAAGAATGGAAGAGGTATCCCCAAAGAGATTGGATTTGATCCAAGCTATCCATCTGGGCCCAAAACCACGATGAAGCAAGATATCAAAGAGGAACTCCCAGTTGACATTGTCGTAGGCTTTTTCAAAGTCTAGTTTTAAAAGGATACCCTCCCTACCGGAATGGTGGAAATCCGAAATAATTTCTTGCACCGTAGCCACACTATCAAGAATAAATCTATCTTTAATAAAGCCCTATTGGGCGGAATCAATGAGAGAGGGGATCACCAGGTTCAATCGAGCAGAGAAGACTTTCATTATAATCTTAAAAAATGGTATTAAGGAGGCTAATAGGGTGGAAGGCCGTCACACTGTTCGCACCTAGAATTTTTGGAATAAGAACAATATGAGCATAGTTAATACGATCAAAGGAGAAAACACCCTGGTGAAGTTCGGCGAACATGTTAAACAAATCATCTTTAAGAGATTCCCATAATTTTTGGAAGAAAATTGAAGGGAATCCATCCGGGCCCGGTGTTGAATCACTATTCATTCCGAACACCGCAGATTTAATTTCTTCAACAGAGAATGGATCATCCAGGATGGACAGATCGGAAACTTCCTCACCATAGAGATGGTACCAGTCAAGAAGAATCGAGCGGTTGCCCGTCGTACCTAGAAGGGCCTTATAGAAGGATAAGAATGCTGCGTGAAAGTTGACATTGTTGTACACTTCCAAATTATTAACAACAATAGAAGAGATCTGATTACATCTTCTACGGTGAGAGGCAAAATTGTGGAAAAAGGAAGTATTAGAGTCCCCATCCTTGAGCCAGCGTGCCTTAGCACGTTGGGCCCACTTTAAGTGCTCGAAATGGAGAAGGGAAGCATAATCTTGCTTACACACAAGCCGATGATTCCTAAGGGAGTCAGAGATGGGCCCTGACTCTTCCGGGACATCAATGGAATTAATAGAAGACAGGAGAGCGTATTTAAGCTCCTGGGCATGATCGAATTTTTCTTTTCGCCAAATTATACAACTGTGCTTTATAGCATGTAGTTTTAGTAGAATCCGACCAAGGCCATGGGAGCCAACCACACTCGCAAGGCAATTGGTAATTAGGTTAACAAAAATTTGGTTTTCTAACCAAAATTTTTCAAAACAGAATTTCCTTGGTTTAGAAAAAGAGAAGCTAGAATTCAATAGGATCGGCACGTGATCCGAGCAAGGGTTAGGTAAAGCTTGAGCAAAAGAATTTTGGAAGAAGGCAATCCAATGATGGGATACCAAGAACCGATAAAGCTTAGCCAGGGATGGGACTTAACACATATTGGACCAAGTAAAAGATCTACCATTAATAGTTATATCAACAAGTTGGAGATCGCGAATACAATCGTTGAAACGAAGAAAGCTATTAAGGGTCGATTGATTACCAGACCTTTCGTGGGCAAATCTAGTGACATTAAAGTCACTGCAAAAGATCCAAAGGCCCTGAATCAACCTGATAAAAGAGTCGAATTCCTTCCAGAACGCCTAGCAACGGTCAGTGGAACTGGGGCCGTAAACTGAAACAACTGTAAGATCACAGTTGAATTCCAACCAATGGAGGGTAACCACAAGAAAAAACATAAGTCGGAAAACGAGACCAGGTGGAAGAGAGCCTCTTTGTAACCAAAGAGGATACCCCCACGCGCCTCAATCGAATCTAATGATAACCATTTGGTTATCATTGATCCGCGAATGGACCGGAGAGTGGAAGGGGAGATGGAGTGTAATTTCGATTCCACTAAAGTGATTAAATCACAATGGGAGGAAGCGATAAGTTAAAAAACAGCCTGTTGTTTCTGGGAACTACCACGTCCCCTAATGTTCCAAAAGACACTAATCATAAAAGGATTTGGACTCCCGGGCACGCTGTATTTCTAAGTTGCGAATAGAATCCACATCCTGGATATGGGAAGGATCTAATGTGAATCCCATGTCTGCTGCGAGCAGAAGCAACTCCGCATTAGATAAAGAATCAAAATGAACTTGATAAACCAGTCCAAAAGCCTTAAGGTTCTGATTTTGTGGATCAAACGGCGGAATTTCTAAATTCCGCACTTGAGCTGCTAAAGATGCTTTCGAGGAAGTGGATAGATGAGAATTATTTTTGGCTCGGATCTGCGCACTAGACCTAATAACAGGAAAAGGATTCCTTTGAGATTTACAAGACGGGGGTAGGAGGCTAGGATTCAAGGACTCATTAGACGTAATGAGACGAGAACATATCGGAATGTGTTCCCCACTACATTGATCAAGAAAAGTGGAATCAGCGGAGAGAAATCTGAAGATGAGATATTATACGGGCATAGTGACTCCTACGGAGTACGGATTGATTCACTCTCCTGCTCCGTAGAATCAGAAGAGGTAGTATAAGAAGCTTTAGAGAATTTAATAGAGTCGATAGAACGTACCGGGGGAGAGAGAGCTGAACAGAGAGGATTATCATTCGAGATCAGAGGGGATAGATAGGGACCGATAATGATCGGAATCTGACCCTCCAACCCGACCAAAAGGCGCAAAATAAAAATCGACAAAGGAAGGATAAGCCAAAGATTGAAATAAATAACAGGGATGCATAGTAAAAGAATAAAAATTCTGAACAAGATAGGGTGAGAGTAAGTGCCAACAAATGCTAAATCATGAAAAAATGCACATACCTTGCCACTATCCGAAAGCTTCGGAGATGCAAGAAGGTTCCCAATGAACTTAGAGTCAGCATCTTGCAATTTCGAAGGGATAATGGGAGCCTTAGAGAACAGTTTGAGAGCATCCAAGTCGGACTTGCTCTTCCCCACGGTGGAAATGGAAACCGCGTTTGTGTACTTATCCCATTCGCCTGCGAAATGAGCATTGTCATCCAAGCTAGCTAAGAAAAGGTAGCGGTGGGGGGAGAGGGAGTAGTTCCAGAAGAAGCACCACCCACGATCGGCCCAGCCTCTGAGATAGGGGCATAGCCTGAGAAGGGAACGACATCAGCAGCCACCAGAGCAGGAGCCGAATGAGTGGATAGAGCGGGATTGATCCACACCAGGTTAGGGGCCTTGGAAGGAGATCCCGAGGGAATAAATCTCTTCATGCTGCTATGAAGATTAGGAGGAAAGGATTTTATAAACGATTTTTTGAGTGGCCCTTTATTTTTGGAAGAAAGTGTAGCTGACTTTGCAGATGAACCAACCAAGAACATAGTCGACTGTTAACTAGAAGCGAGGAGAGGGTTGGAAGGTAAAGGGAATGAGTTTGATGGAGGAAGCGGTGAAGGCATAGAGTCGTGGTAAGACACCTGAATAGGGTATAGGGTCTCCCTCACCCACAGAGAGTAGGTAGAGATCCTCTCAGCAACAACAGGACATAAGAATTTAGCCTTAATCTGAAGGCAGCTCGATGCTAAGAGAGAGGTCGATGAGGTACAGGTGAGCTCCCCAATGCCCTTGGACATTGCTGCCACCAGATGAGGAGAGTCGCAATAGGGTGGCAGTCCAAGAATAAAGACCTTTGTAGGCGAGGACAGAAGAGCCAGAATGGGACTGCCCTTGGAGGCCCACTTGCGGAAATGAAGAAGAACCGAACCAATAGTGAGAGATTTTTTTTCCACAAGATCCATGAGAACCTTAACCGAGGGGCAATTGATGATAATGTCCCCATTAGAGCAGGCATTAACTGCCCAGATCCAGTTGACCACATTACAGGTGTTGCATAGGAAGTCATTTAAAGCAGCGTTAGTGATCGAACCACCCGAGAAAGAAACAGCCCCGAAGCTCTCAAGGTTGGCTATCTTAGCCGAAAGGTCTAGAGATAGAGCGACGATAAGAATGACCTCTTTATCATGGGATAAGAAGGGATTTAGAAGAAGGGGGAGGAGGCGGTGGCAGGTCAGTCGCCTGTGCCTTAGAGGAAGGAGGGGGAGAGGGTTGCTTAACTGCCGATAGTCGATAAGAAGATGGAGGGGTCGGTAGTAAAGCTGGATCAGCCGCCAACCTGGCCCTCTTAGGGTTCCTCACCTCCGCTTTGGCCAACTTGGCATGCAAGGTTGGGAAGTCGAGAGCAGCCAAAACTTGCTCAGATATGGGGACACCCACGGACAGACCAAGAAGTTGTTGGAGAGTGAAGCATCTGCTTCGAGAGTGCCCATTTTTTTAACAGAACAAGCATTTCATCTTTGCCTTGCAAAAAAGCCTGAGATGCACAGTCTGTAGGCAGCGAAAACAGCGGAAAGGAGATGGGAGAGAAGACGAAAAGTGATTGTGGGGTAGCACTGTAGAGGGAGAGGGAAAGCAGGAAGAACGGCGGGAATTAATGGCGCGAGATACTCCCCGAATGTTCTGGAAATGTGGAGAGTTAGGTGAGGGAGAAAGGGCCTCAAGAGACCCGTAAAGCGAAGAAGGAAAACCAATTTTTTTAGTGGGCATTTTTTTAACAACTTCTCCCCAAGATAAAGCCTCCATGAATAAAGAAGCCCAGTAATGCCAATAAGAGGGGAAGAGTAAAAACTGATATTGTAGCAATCGAAGATTGCAAAAAAACCCCTCAGAAAAATCGAACGAAAATACCAGTTAATCCACCAAATAAAGGAACAAGTGAGAAAACTGTTAAAGTGACACAATAGAACCCAAAGAATAGGTAGAAAAATAGAGAAGTGGGAAACACCACTGGTACTAGCCGAATCCACAGAAGGAAAGGCATGTCAGAAGAAGAACATCAGCAAAAAGAATTCAAAAAATGGAAAAAACAATACGAAGAATCTGTAGCAGACCTAGACCATTAGGGATCCAGAGACGCCACACCCAACAATGGAACCAAACCACCAGTAACAAATAAACAACCAGAGCTAGAAGGCTAAGAAAACGGGAATAACGAAGAAATAACAACCAATAACACTTACAGTGGGAGGGAGACCATTAGCCAACTCAGGCAAATTGAGATTTGTAAATACCTACAGTGGAGGGGAAGCACCTGGTCTCGAGCCGCAAGGGATCTACCCAGGCTCGAAAGATCGGAGGTCTGGAAGGCCTCACACTAGAACTGAGGACGAGATTGGGAAAGCTTCAACAAGAAACCACTCCGCATAGGGCAAGGGAGGGCCTTGCACCAGCACTCTCGAGCACAAGAGAAAACGAGGGACACGGATCTGGAGCCGCCAACAAAAAGGACGGAGGAGCAGCTAAGACAAAGGGTTTGGAGCTAAAGACGAGATCTCCAACTTCCAAAAAGGGGATAGGGGGGGAGGAGGAAAGGATCGGAAGGATCTGTGCGGGGAATGAAAGAGGAATTTGTTGAATGAAAAATGGAAGAAAGCTAGAAAATTGATTCTTTGCAAAGTTATTTGGTCTCTGTATGCTTTCAATATATCAAATATGTTAGTGATATTATGGTAAATTAATTTATTTAACTTAAAGATTTTCGAGAATACATTGTGTTATATTAAACATGGTAATATATTATTCTAGAAATTACTTTCTCCCTTTTTTAGAAATACTTGCATGATTTGGTAAGAGTACTTCAAATCGCATACTGTAATACCCCTTAGTTAATATATTAGTAAAAAAACTTGAAAATTGTCAAAACCCAGTAATTAAAAGTTAAAACTTATATCATCATTTTTATTGTTACAGTGCATACACCTGTCAAATAATTTACCAAGAACAGCTAAAGAATTCATAATACAGTTCATCAGTCATATCAAGCTAGTCATGTCTCATGAAGGCTTGTACAATTTTCCCTTCCATAATGCATCTATAGATCATATTTAAGAGCGGTATACCGTACCGTATCGTACCATTATTATTCTACCATCTACCGTACCAAGATATATGGTACACAGATTTCTCAACTATTACCATGTCAAAGTTTTAGTACAACCGAGTTCGATAATATCAGAATATCAGTACATAGTGTCAATTTAAAACCCATTGATGTTGTTTGTTTTGGGGGTGTGGGGTAACAGGTGTGAGTTCTTGTAATTTGTGTAGCGGAAGATGTGGTACTGGCGTTGATCTGATCCTAGGCTGTATGACCGGCACGGGAGTAGCAGGAGAGAGGTAGAGGCCGGGTTCTCGGCTCGGATCTTTGAGGCTTGGCTCAATCTTTTGTACCTGCACACTGCTTAGAAACATCGGGAGAAGTCCCGGCGACAGGCCCTCTGACGATCTAGTCAGTCATTGAGAAAGCAACAGTAGATAGGGTTCAGGTGGGGAAAAGTTTATTACCTTTGAAAGTGAGGAGGGGGTCTTGTATTTATAGGCAGGGGTAAATGGGTCTGAGACCCTAACGGACCGGGTCGAACCCGTTTGCCTGTGGGCCTGAATGAGCTGAAGCCCGTTGGACCTGCTTTGACCTGATGATCATGGAGGAGCAAAATTTGAAGGGATCTGATGGCCCAGATGGGGCCACGTCATCTACCCCATATCAGGAGCCCCCCACTTTTGGAGGGCTATGTAAGCCAGCCGTGGAGTAGTCTATCTCTGTAGGAAGAGGGAGCAGTGTATTTGGCAAGTATGATTTGTAGTTTCTTGGAGGGGTAAGTGGGGTAGGACGAAGGAGATCCCCTGAAGAAAAAAGGGGCGTCGAAGGCCGAGAACTAAGGGTCGGGAGCCGAACATCAAGCGTCGAGCCCTAGCCTGTGATAGAGCCAGGAATTGGCTCGGGCTCATGATGGGCATTCGAGGGTCGAGCATCGACGGTCGAGCCTTCATGCTTGGGTGCCGAGCATCGTGCCAGTGCCGAGTGTCAATCCCCCTTGCTTGCGAGAAAGCTAGGGCGTGGCTTGAGGTAACGGTCGAGCGTCGAGCCCCATACTTGTTGTGAAAGCTAGGTGGTGGCTCGAGTTAACGACCGAGCGTCGAGCCCCCTTGCCTGCGTGAGAGCTAGGGCGTGGCTTGAGGTCACCGCCAAGCATCGAGCCCCCTCCCTATTGAGAAATCTAGGGCGTGGCTCGAGGTCACTACCAAGTGTCACGCCCCTGCCTGTTGAGAAAGCTAGGGCATGGCTCGAGGTCACTGCCGAGCGTCAAGCCCCCCTGCTTGTATGAAAGCTAGGGCGTGGCTCGAGGTCACTGCCGAGCATCGAGCCCCTCCTGCTTGTTGTGAAAGTAAGGTGGTGGCTCGAGGTCACTGCCGAGCGTCGAGCCCCCCTGCTTGTGTGAAAGCTAGGTGGTGGCTCGAGGTCACTGCCGAGTGTCGGACCCTATTGCTTGTGAGAAAGCTAGGGCGTGGCTCGAGGTCACTGCCGATCGTCAAGCTCCCTTGCTTGTTCTAAAAGCTAGGTGGTGGCTCAAGGTCATTGCCGAGCATCGAGCCCCCTTGCTTGTGAGAAAACTAGGGCGTAGCTCGAGGTAACGGCCGAGCGTCGAGCCCCTTACTTGTTGTGAAAGCTAGGTGGTGGCTCGAGGTAACGGTCGAGCGTTGAGTCCCCTTGCCTATGTTAGAGCTAGGGCGTGGCTCGAGGTCACCACTGAGCTTCGAGCCCCCTGCATGTTGAGAAAGTTAGGGTGTGGCTCGAGGTCACTGCCGAGCGTCGAGCCCCTGCCTGTTGAGAAAGCTAGGGCGTGGCTCAAGGTTATTGCCGAGAGTCGAGCCCCTATGTTTGTGTGAAAGCTAGGGCGTGGCTCGAGGTCACTGCCGAGCGTCGAGCCCCTCCTGCTTGTTGTGAAAGCTAGGTGATTGCTCGAGGTCATTGTCGAGCGTCGAGCCCCCTTACTTGTGTGAAAGCTAGGTGGTGGCTTGAGGTCACTACCGAACGTCGGACCCCATTACCTGTGAGAAAACTAGGGCGTGGCTCGAGGTCACTGCCGAGCATCGAGCCCTCCCTGCTTGTTGTGAAAGCTAGGTGGTGGCTCGAGGTCATTGCTGAGCGTCAAACCCCCTTGCTTGTAAGAAAGCTAGGGCATGGCTTGAGGTAATTGTTGAGCGTCGAGCCCTCTGCCTCTTGAGAAAGCTAAGGCGTGGCTCGAGGTCACTGCCAAGCATCGAGCCCCCTGCCTGTTGAGAAAGGTAGGGCGTGGCTCGAGGTCACTGCCGAGCATCGAGCCCCCTGCCTGTTAAGAAAGCTAGGGCGTGGCTCGAGATCACTACCGAGCATCAAGCCCCCCTACTTGTGTGAAAGCTAGGGCGTGGCTCGTGGTCACTACCGAGCATCGAGCCCCTCCTGCTTGTTGTGAAAGCTAGGTGGTGACTCGAGGTCACAACCGAGCATTGAGCCCCCTGCCTGTCGAGAAAGCTAGGGCGTGGCTCGAGGTCACTGCCGAGCATCGATCCCCCCTGCTTGTGTGAAAGCTAGGGCGTGGCTCGAGGTCACTGCCGAGCGTCGAGCCCCCCTGCTTGTTGTTAAAGGTAGGTGGTGGCTCAAGGTCATTGCCGAGCGTCGAGCCCCCTGCTTGTGTGAAAGCTAGGTGGTGGCTCGAGGTCACTGCCGAGCATCGGACCCCATTGCTTGTGAGAAAGCTAGGGCATTGTATGTGAGACTGACGTCATGGGGTGGAATTCGAGGCATCAAAATCTTATCAGTCGTTAGATCTTGATGATCAAGATTGAATTGATCATGATTCCAACGTAGAATTCGAGGCATCAAAATCTCATCAGCCATTAGATCTTGATGATCAAGACTGAATGGTCAGGATTCCAACGCGGAATTCGAGGTGTCATTAATCACTCTATAAATCCTCCACCCCCTCCCCATTTCTTCACTTTGCTTTCTCTTTCCAAAAAACAGGAGCTTCACTCTCTACCCACCAGCGACGACTTTTCCGTTGATCTCTCCGTTCACAAAATTCAGGTTAGTATTTTTTTTGGTACGTCGCGCTCTCAGTCGGGTTTCGAAGCGAGTTCTTCTGGTCGGGATGAGGGGGATCATCAGTTGGACTCCACATCCTGGGATCTAGACGACTAAGTTTTTTAGGGGGCTCGTTAGTCGGGCCCCACGTCCTGGGATCTAGACGACCAAGTTTTGGACGTGGTGCTGCTCAAAAGTCGCAAGCCGCACGTGGTAGAGTCCGCTTCTACTGGAGAGGTCGAGGTATTAGGTGAGGAGATTGAGGTGGGAGTGGTGGATCAGAGAGAAAGTGAGGGAGGAGTCGAGGGAGAGGCGAATGAGGAAGGTAGCGAGGAAGGAGAGGCTCTCCCCCCTCTCACGCCTTTGGCGACACCGTCTCCACCGAAGGCTCCCTGCATTCGGAAGAAGAAGAGGAAGTGGTGCCTACCGGATAGTCCGACACCCAACGAGTTCGAGCCAACGCATGGGCCTGATGTCCCATAATGTAAGAACCCTCGGTCTATCAGGATGTACCCGGACGACATTGAGAACTTGGTTCAATTTGGCGTAGAGGTATCTTCGCCAGCCCAGACCCAGATACAGATGGACAATGTTCAGTGCGTCCTGAAGGCTGACTACTTGCCTGTAATAAGGGCTAGTTATTCTATCGGGCGAGAGTACGAGCTGATGATCCCGAGCCCTGGTCTCCGCCCTACCACCGAGTTGGCCTCCGACTTCTGCATGTTTTCCAAGGACGCCTTCGTCTCGGGGCTAAGGCTGTCGTTGCACCCGTTTATCAAGAGGGTGTTAAGGTGGGGGGAGCTCTGCCCGATGCAGTATGGCTCTAACTCTTGGAAGCAGTTGGTCTGCTTCATTCTGAAGTGTGAGGAGAGAAAGGTGCCCCTGAAGTTGAAGTATTTCCGTGCCGTCTTAAGGGTGGGCTCGCTCGGAGATCAGGAGGGCATTTACTACATAGCGCCTTGCCCCCACAAGAAGGTGGTGCACGGGCATCCAAATTCCATCAAGGGGTGGAAGGCTTAGTACTTCGTGGTCCAAAGCGAGGTACCTTAGGAGATTGCAACAGTTTGGAATTTCTACAAGCCGAACCACAAACCTCCGAGGCGGAGGGACTTGACTGAGGCGGAGTGGACTGATGTTGATAGGATTGTCGAGGGACACAGCATCGGTTGGCCGGATGTGACAGAATCACACTTAGCCCGAACCGGACTGAGCCCAACCAACCCTTATATGTTTCCGTTTCTTTTTTGTTTAACTTTCTGTCTTCGTGTTAACATTCCCTCTTTTTTCTTTGCAGCGATGGACCAGTCGAAGCTCGATGCATGGAAAGCTCTGCAGGCTTTGGACCAGAAGAGGAGGGCTAAGAAGGCAGCGCGGGGTCCACCGAGGGGGCTCCGAGGGCTCTTCGGAGCGGCCCCATAAGAAGGTGAAGACCGCCCCCTCGGTTAAAGATGCACCCGAGTCGGCGCCGAGCTCCAGCAGTCGTAAGGTTGCTGAGGGAAGGCGGGGACCCCCGCCTTGTGCCCCGACGCCCAGCAGATGGTGGGTAAGAGGGGGCTCAGACAGTTCACCCCGGACTGGTCGGTGAAGGAGGGTGACTCGCTTGGGGAGGGCCCGTTCTCGGTCAGGGTTGTGGATAACCTTGCCACGGCGCGCGACAGATCCATCATGGAGACCGAGACGATGGAGACGTGCTACATGAAGTGGGCTCAAGCCCACATTATCGTAAGTGTTTGTCTGTCTATTTTGCTTTTTAACTTAGTGGCTGTGCAATCTGACTTTTGTCTCACCCTTCAACCAGGTGTCGATGGTCGGGGCCCAGCTGAAGAGGTGCTATGAAAAGGACCTCAAGGTCGAGAAGCGGAACGCCGAGAGGTACCTTCAAGAAGCGAAGGACCTGAAGACCGAGCTGACGGCGGCTCAAGGGGCGGCACAGGCCCTTCAAGCCGGACTCGCCTCCGAACAGAACCAGAACCTCCGAGCTTTAGCGAAGGTTCGCAGGAAAGCGGCCGCGGAGTACGAGGAGCTGCAGGCCACAGCAGGGGAGGAGCTGATGAATGCCCAGGACGAGGCATATGATCGGGCGAAAGAGCACTTTCTGCTTCTTTACCCTCATGCAAAAATTGACCACCTCCATTACGGCTGGGAGCCGCCCATGCTTCCGCTGACCCCCGGGGGTGATGGCGACGAGGTGGCTAAAGATCTGGACCTCGAAAGAGAGGCAAAGGGGGCGACGGCCGACAAAGAGGTGCAGATCCCCCCTAAGATGTAGTTTTTATTTTTTTTCCTTTTCTTTTTGTATTTGCCGAGCACGGACTGGCCACCGCTTTTTTGTAACTATCTTTTGAGGAGATTAATACAAGTATATGTTTTTTGCCGAACTGTATGACTTGCATGATTTTGAAAAGCTTGGAGTGAAATCTTGTTTCCTCTCTTTTTTTGTCAGATGGACGAGACCCTAGGAGCTGACCTCAGTTCTGCCGAGGTCATGCGACTACGGAACAGGCTAGAGTCAAAGGAGAGTGTCTTGATTTGCTATCGCAAACAGGCCCATGATCGGGAAGCCACCGTAAGCTATTTCATGAACAAGTCTGAGGAGCTCAGTTTGGAGGCGATGCACCTGAAGAAGACTATAGTCTACTGGGACTGGGGGAGCGCCGAGACGAACTGGTCGATGTCTGATGCCTTCACCAGGCGGTCGACCTCTGAGTCTGTTCTCCGTGAGGTCGTGGTGGAGAAGGAGCTGGAGATTTAGAGGTTGAAAGTCATGCTCAGCACAGGCAGGTCCCGATTCTGCCCTTTTGGGGGAGGTGGCCCCTCCGTCTTGGGTTCCTCACCGACCCTGTATTTAGAAATGGAGAGGTAGGCCGATGCGCAAAGCTCCTTTGCCGGAACGTCCACACTGGTGATGCCGGTGGTGCCGGACGAGCTTACTGGGGGACGGACCCGCTCAGTAGGGGCTCGAGATAGTCCGTGTTAGGCAAACAAGTCCCACGACAATCACTTAGGTTGGGGTAAAAAAAAAACCTTTGTAATAATCTCCATTGTACCGTGGCCATTCAAGGTGTTATGATGAATGAAATTTGAATTTTCCATTCCTTCAATTTGTAAGAAAGCTTATTATGCTGCCTGCAGTGTAAGCCGAATGTCTAGCCCCCGTGCTTTGTAGAAAATTAGGGTGTGGCTTGAGGTCATTGCCGAGCGCCTAGCCCATATAGCTTGAGAAAGCTAGGGCGTTGCTCGAGATCAATGCCGAATGTCAAGCCTCCAAGCTTGTAAGAAAGCTAGGGTGTGGCTCGAGGTCATTGCAGAGCTCCTAGCCCATACAGCTTGAGAAAGCTAGGGCGTTGCTCGAGGTCAATGCCGAATGCCGAACCCCCAAGCTTGTGAGAAAGCCAGGGTGTGGCTCGAGGTCATTACCGAGTGCCTAGCCCATACAGCTTGAGAAAGCTAGGGCGTTGCTTGAGGTCAATGCCAAATGTCGAGCCCCCATGCTTGTGAGAAAGCAAGGGTGTGGCGAATCCACAAAAATAAAAATAAGAATGGAAATGCCAAGGTCTACACTATTATTTACAACAAAACAAAAAAAGAGGGGCACATAGTGCCGATTACAGGGGGTCGGTTACATAAGCTCGGTTACAAGAGGAGTCTAGTCCTCCCCTTCGAGGAACTTGATGAGGTATTCCGCGTTCCAGGGCCTCTTCACTATCCTGTCCCCTTGGTCTGTGAGTTGGTACGTGCCGAGGCATACCACTTTGGAGACCTTATACGGGCCCTCCCAATTAGGGGCCAACTTTCTCTTCCTGCTGGGGTCAGATACCTCTAGCTTAATGAGCACGAGGTCACCTAGTTTGATGTCGGTAGGGCGGACCTTCTTGTTATAAAACATCTCAATCCGTTGTCGGTATATGCTTCTTTTGACGGCAGATTTTCCCCTGACCTCGTCGATTAGATCCAAGTTGGCTCTAAGGTCCGCTAGGTTGTTCTCCTTGTCGAAAGCCACGATCCTGGGCGAAGGGAGCCCGATCTCCAAGGGGATAACCGCCTCTGTGTCGTAGGTTAGGTTGAACGGTGACTTGCCCGTAGGGGTTCTCTTCGTCGTTCGGTGCGCCCAGAGTATGCTCGGCAGTTCGTCGACCGACAGCCCCTTGGAAAAATTATCCAACCGCTTCTTAAGGTCGTCAAGGATTTGACGGTTCGCGTTTTCGACCTGGCCGTTTAACTGAAGATGACATATTGATGGGAAGCGCTACTGGACACTGATGCTTTCGTAGAACTTCCGAAAGTTCGTGCCTGTAAATTGGGTCTCATTGTCTGTGATGAGTACCTGTGGGATCCCGAACTGACAGACGATGTACTTCCAGAAAAATTGCTGAGTTTGGTGTTCTGTGATTGTGGCCAGGGGCTCTGCCTCGATCCATTTGGTGAAGTAGTCGATGGCCACCACCAGGAACTTCCTTTGGCCTGTCGCTTTTGAAAAAGGGCCGACCAAGTCCATTTCCCAGATAGCGAAGGGGGTCGGACTGGCCAGGGAGCGGAAGTTGGCTTGTGGAAGCCTTCTCACCGAGGAGAATCTTTGGTAGGGCCGCACCTTTTGATGATGTCCTGGGCATCTTGTAATATGGTCGACCAGTAGTACCCGTGGTTTAGATCTTTTCGGGCGAGCGACCTGCTCCCCATGTGACACCCCCCAATTCCTTCATGCAGTTCCTGTAATGCCCTGATTTTTTTCATTTAATAAAAATTATTTATTTTTGCATGTAGTGTGCACGTGCAATATTTTTGGTAAATATTTTCATCATGATGAGTATAGATATTTAAATATGTGCTTTTAATTATTTCTATATAAAAGCCTTCTTTCAATTAAACAAAAAGCCTTTTTCTTAAAGCCCAAAATTTAATTCATTTATTTTATTTTAAAATTATTATTTTTGGGCCACAAACTAAAGCCCATGAGTTAATTTATTTTTAAATACAACTTGTAATGTTGAATACAATTTAAAGATTATTTTTATACAAAATTTAATGTACAAATTTTTTTGGAGACCAAATTGCATGCACGTGCATTGCACGTACACGTGCAAAGTGCACCTTCCTATGCATGGCAGATTGTGAAGTTTGGAGGGAAATCAAATTTTTGAGTGGAGTCATGGGGTGATGGTTATTTGATCATGGGTAGTTAGTGTAACTCCTCCTTAAATCTAAGTCATTTGTTCCTAACTCTACTTCAATCTTAGCCATCCATTTTCCTAGATTTTTAGTATAAATATCCCCCCCCCCCCCCCTTTGGCTAGTATTCTTGTGCAAATTAATTCTTTCAAACCTATAGTTAAAAGACATTATCTAGTAGTTAGTAAGTGAGTAAAAGATTGAGAGGTTGTGTGTGATTGTGCTTGCATCAACAAGAAGAAGGAGAGGCCGGCTATCAAAGGGAGTGCTCTCGGGTTGGTGTGCTCGGGTTGGCTTGTGCGCGCGTGTCCAAGAAGGATCGTTCGTTTGCAAGGACATTCGTTTAGAAGGTTGCTAGTTGTATATTTCTCTCCATTTAAGGTGGGTAAATTTTCCATGTTTCTAATTAGGAATGCATGCTAGATTAAATTGAATGAATGAAGCATGAAAAAGATTAATAAGAGTACACATTTAATTGGAAAATTGATCTATAAATTGATTGGAATGTGGGTGTGCAATTGCATATGATTTGATTAGTAAAAGTCTAAATTTTGTGTGAATTAATTATGGTCATGGATTGTTGAAGAAAGTTTCATTATCTACTTCACGAATTATATACAAAAAGTTAGTAGATTGACAATGCTACTTTGTGTGTTTAAATGAATCTTTCTGTTGTATTGAAATGAATGAATTAAAATATAGATTTGTATGTTTGGTAAGAGATTAAAAATATAGAATTAATGTGAAGTTTGCCAATAAAGAGATTAGTGGTGTTAATTGTTGAGAAATGTCGGGAAAAAAAAAGAAGAAATGTGGTAGCATTAGTTTACAATCCGAATTAATTGTATGAAAAATATGTTTTAATTGTTAAAAAAATTATTTTTTCATACTGGTATGTAAATTATGTGAGGAAGAATCAATCTGGAATTTTACAGTAATTTTTTTTAAAAGCAAAGTGAAATGAGGACTAGTTGAACATCGAAACGTTTTAATAACAGAGAGAATTGGTTTAAATAAATTTTGAGTTGCATTATTGACAACCTGAGCGCGTAGCTTAAGTGGTCGGGATGGCTTTAATTGCTACAGTGGGCTTTCGGTCTGAGGTCGCTGGTTCGAATCCCCTGGGCAACACACTTTTGTTTCATGAATTTTTAAAATAAAGGATATCAGTGGCCGAGAGTATTAGAAGCTTTCAGCCCTCATGCTAACGCAAGTAGCGTTTGGCCTAGCGGTTGTGCCTTCGGTTGGTTTCCCTGTGGTTCTGGGTTCGAATCTTGGCTTCGGCAAGATTGAAAAAAAATATTTTTTTGAATGTTTGGATGATTGAAAAATTATGGAAAAAATATATTTATTCTTCTAAAAATATATGGGACTTATGAAAAATAATTTGGAAATTATTTACATAAAATAAAATATGATTTGAGAATAAATGTGTAAATAGAACTATGGTTCCACATTGATATTTTTTTGTGAATTTATATCTTGCAAAAAGAACTTAAAATGAAGGATTAGAAAATTAATATAGTAAAGAAAGAAATTATATTGTGTGATGGATGTGAATTATTCTCATTGGAGAATAGGGTGAAAATATGAAATGTGAATATTCATTTAGTGATGTGATTTCAATGTGAAATTGATATTTGATGAAGTATAAAATTTCATGTATGATTATGGACTATTGAACAATTTAGAGATCATGCTATTGAAAAAGAAATCTGTTATGATTATGAAAATGAATTTATGAGTTGGAAATGCTCAAATTGGAAATTGTGAATTGGAATTGAAACAAAAGAGTAGCTAAGTCTCCCCCGGCATTTGGAAGGAAAATGAAATTTGAAATGAAAGACCAAGGTTGGTCATGTTTGAATAAATGAATAAGTCCGGTTTAGTGGAGAGGCTAACTCTAGAGCTTTGATTTTGTTCATGATTCTAATAAAAACTAAGGATTAGTGCATAGTGAAGACGTGATGAAAGTGAGAGAAAAACACAAGTATGAGAGTTAGAGTTTACGATGCGGGTGTGTGAGCCACAGAATGCATACTTGATGAGTTAAGACATGGCGTGGGCACAACTCAGTAATGATCGGACTTTAGCCACGCTTGTGGGATGTTTGGTGACTGCAAGAGGATCGTGTGCCATGAAGGAGACTGAATTGCCACAGAATGCATGCTTGATGAGTCAAGACATGGTGTGGGATTTCCCTCCAGATTTTCTGTACACGTGCTTGTACTCATAGATCATCTACGATACTTACCGTAGCTACAGTAGTAGATTAAGTCATGGCGAGGAATTGAACCCTACAAAGATGAAGAATGATTAAGAGGATTGCCCTCGGACCTATGTAGTATGGGATGCATAGAATCCGAACAAGTGCGCATTAGTGTCATGTAATATAAATAACTGCATTAAGAACTAAGTGCACAATCACAACACGACATCAATAGGGTGGTCCCTTTAGTTTGATATGTGACAAGTTTGTGTTTGTTAAATATGGAAAATAGGTTATACTATTTTCGGCATAGAGAGGATGGTCGTGTATAATGTTCGTCGGTTGAATTAACTGACGTACCCACAGTTTTATATGCAGGTAAGTGACATGATAAAGATTAAAGAGGAACAGATGCTTAAAGATTATACAATGTTGTTGTACATTTATTTAATTGTTGTAAATTTTACTTCCGCTGTGCAATGTAAAGTGTAATATTTTACTTGTAACTCTGATGTAAAGTGAAAAGTTCAAATTTCCTTGTAAAATTGTACTAAATGAAGTGGAAAGATCCTGTAGAACTCTCGAATTCAGTTGTATTTGGGATTCGGGGCGTTACAGTTCCTTTAGAGCGTACTTGGCTTCATCGGGGGCCAGGCAGCGAAGGTAGGGTTTGCCGTCCGTTGTTGTGTACGAGTGCTTCAAGAGTGTCTCGTTGATTATGATGAATCTTTCTGAACGAACCCTGGTCCTTCTCGCCTCGGCCCGATCTTAAGGAAGCTCGCCCTCCGCCAGGAACTTCCGGATGGGAGTCGTCTAGTTGTCTGGTTGAGGTTCGGTGGTGAGGCAGAAGGCTTCGGGAGGTCGATGCTGGGCTTGAGGAGGACTTCGATTAGGACGATGTTGTCGAGGCCTTCGAAGGATGATGAGGCAAGTTTTGACAAGGAATCAGCCTGGGCATTTTGCACCCTGGGGTTCCGTTCCACCGAGGAGAAATCGAAGGACATCAAGAGCTACTGGACTACCACCAAGTATCGGACCATCCGAGCGTCACGAGCCTCATACTCCCCTTGATCTGGTTGACCACAAGCTGGGAGTCGCTAAAGGCCCTAATTTGCCTGGCCCGAGCCTTGTGTGCTAGGGTGAGCCCTGTGATCATAGCCTCATATTCTGCCTCGTTGTTAGAGGCTGGAAAGTTCAGATGAAAAGAATACTGGAGAATGAAGTTGTCGGGACCTTTGAAGATGACGCTCGTGCCGCTTCCATCCTTGCAAGACGAGTTGTCGACATAAACATCCCAAACCGGATCTGCCTCTTGAATGTCGGACGGATTGGAGATAGTGCACTCTGTGATGAACTCGTCGAGGGCATTTCCCTTAATGGCTGTCCTGGACTGGTAGTTGATGTCATACTAGCTCAGCTTGATCAACCACTTGACTAGGCATCCGGAACTCTCAGACTTGTAGAGGACGGCCTTGAAAGGTTGGTCCATAAGGAGCTAGATCAAGTGGGCCTGGAAATAAAGATGGAGCTTTCAGGCGGCCATGACCAGGACGTAAGCAACCTTCTCTATCTTTGCGTATCGGGTCTCATCCGAGAGCAGGACTTTGCTCACATAGTAAAGAGGCTTCTGAATTCCGTCGTCTTCCCGGATGAGCACGACACTGAGTGCATTTTCCGAGGCTGAGAGGTATAGCAAGAGGGGTTTGCCCGGTTCAGGTTTGCTCAGAAGTGGGGGGTTGGCAAGGTAGGACTTTAACTGGTCGAACGCCTGTTGCTGGGGTTCGCCCCATTCGAAGCCTTTTGCTCCCTGCAGAGCCTTGAAGAAGAGGAGGGACTTCTCTCCAGACTTGGAAAGGAAGCGGCAGATGGCCGCCAGTCTTCCCATGAGTCGTTGAACCTCCTTGATGTTTCTAGGAGGGGCCATGTCGATTATAGCCCGGATCTTTTCGGGATTTGCCTCTATGCCGCGCTGGCTAACGATGAACCCGAAAAATTTCTCTGAGGAGATGCCGAAGGCACACTTGGCGAGATTGAGCCTCATGTTGTGGGACCGAAGGCCACTAAAGGCTTCCTCAAGGTTGGCCACTTGGTCCTGCCCTCGTCGACTCTTGACGAGCATGTCGTCGACGTATACCTCCATGTTACGACAGATCTATTCTTTGAAAACTAGGTTGATGAGTCTCTGGTAGATGGCACCGGCATTTTTAATACCAAAGAGCATGACCCGGTAACAGTAGAGATCTTGGTCGGTAACGAAGGACATCTTGGCGATGTCCGGAGGGAACATCCAAATTTTGTTATAGCCTGAAAAGGCATCCATGAAGGTCAGTAACTCATGGCCTAACATTGTGTCGATCAGAGCGTCGAAGCTTGAGAGGGGGAAAGGATCTTTGGGGAACGCCCTGTTCAGGTCCGTGAAGTCTATGCAGATCCTCCAGCACCCGCTAGCCTTCTTCACCATTACGACGTTAGCCAGCCACTCGGGATAGCTAACCTCTTGAATGAACCAGGCGGGCAATAGTTTGTCCACCTCCACTTTTACTGCTTGTTGCCTCTCCAGGGCAAACTTGCGTCGCTTCTGATGGATCGGCTTGGAGCCCGGGGCGACACTTAGCTTGTGCATGATCAGGTCTTTGAAAATCCCCGGCATGTCGGACGGGGTCTAAGCAAAGAGGTCGATATTGCGGTGGACACAATCAATTAGGCCTGGCCTCAGATCAGGTGAAATGGAGCGGCTCACGCGGAACCACTTAGACTTATCTTCTACCTCGAATGAGACCTCCTCCAATTTGTTCGCAGCTTCTTTCAGGTGGGAACTCGACTGTGTCAAGGGGAACCAACCCGCCTCCTACCACGATCATGTAGCACGAACGTGCAGACTCCTGATTCCCTCGGACAACACCAACCCCGAGGTCAGTGGGGAACTTCATCTTCAAGTGGTAGGCCGGGGGGACGGCCTGAAACGAACAGAGCCCGGGTCGACCGAGAATGGCATTGTACGCCGCCTTGACGTTGACCACCATGAAGTCCATTGATTCGGTCATTATGATGGGGGTCATGCCGGCTGTTACATACAGTGTCATGATCCCTTCGATTTGTAAGGGGACGCCCGAGAACCCGTGGAGGGTGTACCTGGCTGGCTTTAGCTTATCTCGGGGAGCTTGAGGTTCTCAAATGCTTCCAAGAAGAGGATGTTAACTGAGCTTCCGTTCTGCACGAGAATTCGGCAGACTTCGAAGTTGGCCATGACGAAGTTGATGACGAGGGCATTGCAGTGCGAGAGCCGGACTCCCTCCAAGTCCTTTCCAAAAAAGGTGACTCGCCGCTGCTGAATCTAGGGGGGGAGGGGGGATGGTCTCGAACAGAGTTGACCTCTCGGATGAAGTCCTTACGGGAGATTTTGGATTCCCCTCCCATGGGTCCACCATGGACGCAGTGTAGGATGGCCTGCCCTCCGATCTCCTCGGGCTCGGGGTCCCGCTCGGGTCGCCGGTTGATCATTCGAGGTGGAGGCGAAGACCTCGGATTCCTCGGATCTCTCCGATCTCTTGGGTTATCCCGGGTGGACTCCCTCAAGTACCCTCATTGGATGAGGGTCTCGATCTCGTCTTTGAGGGCCCGGTAGTTGTCCGTCTCGTGCCTATTGTCTCGGTGGAAGTGGCAGTAGAATCTCTGGTCCCGTTTCTTGTTGTTGCTCGGACGGGGAGGGAGTCGGACGATCCCCTTATCCTCGATCTCCAACAGGATTGCTGACACATTTTGGGTCAGCGGTGTATACCTTTCAAAACGGGGGACCGGAGAAATTCTTTTCAGACTAGCCGTCTCCTTCGTGACTTTCTTAACGGGCTCAACAACGTCTTCCTTGCACTTCTCCTTGGCTGTAGCTTCTTTGGTGCCCTCAGGGTGTGTTTGGTTGGAGGGAAATGGAGGGGAGGGGAGGGTTTTTTTAAATATTTCTTGTTTGGTTCAATTTTTTAGGAGGGGAGGGGAAGGGAATAGAGGGGTGCAGAATCCCTCCTGAGCCACTTTTGGCTCCCCTCCAATATTGGGGAATTTGGAGGGAAGAAAAATTGGGTATAAGTGATTGGAATAAATTGTCCTTTTTATATCCCTATAAATCTAAACCAAATCTGCCTATAAATCTACTGAATATGAAAAACTGAAAAAAAGGAATACCAAAATTTGTGATAATTTTTCGGTACATTCATGCTGATGATGGCTCAGATACCATCTTTCCATTCGCTAAGGCATATCAATCTCATTTTCACTTCTCTGTGTTGCTTACAGCACTTGTGCTACTGCTGGCTCCATCTATGTAGGTTTGTAGTAGGTAGGTTTTTAAGGCTAGCTTGATAACATGATATAGATTTCATCAGCTACCTTAACTAGTATATAGAGAGCAATATGAACTGATGGGACTTGCATCTTTCTGTTATCAAATAGCTTCTTCAAAATGTAAACGGTTATCAGATTAAAAATCTCTAAAATTAGGGGTCTAAACGATTATCAGATTCAAAATGTAAACGGTTATCAGCTTTTTTATTTCATAGATTAGAGGTCTAAATAAATCTCTAAAATTGTTTGGTAATTCTTCGAGATATATACATGAATATTATTCAGTACCACTTGCCGAAATTTGTATGGGGTTATTTCCATTTAACTCACTGACAAAATTCAATTTAACATACGGAAACTTTGTTTCAGATTATTGTTACTCAAATTTGAATACCTCGGTGATAGAATTAGAAGCATACTACGTATAAAGTTTTATGTGGTTGAGTTTTGTTATAAAATATAAAAGGATATAAAAGTAATTTTATTAAAAAATCAATTCCCTCCCCTTGTGAACCAAACAAGAGGATAATTATTTTTTCTCCCCTCCCCTCCTTTGAACCAAACAGATTCTTGATTAAAATCCCTCTCCTCCCTTTCCCTCCCCTCCCCTCCCTGAAAATCCCTCCCCTCCCCTCCCCTCCTTTGAACCAAACAGACCCTCAGGGTGTAGGGCCTCTTCCACCTGAATGTACTTCTCGATCCTGTTGAGTAGGTCGGGAAAGTCGATGGGTGATTTTTTGGCTAAGGAAGCCTTAAACTGGCCGTGGTGAACGTTGTGACGGAAAGCTGCGAAAGCGACACTCGCATCGAGAGAGGAAATAGACCTCACCTCGGCGGTGAACCTTCAAACGAACTCGCTGAGTGGCTCTCCTTCCTTCTGTCTGAGGTCTAGAAGGGACGCGCTTGTCTTCTCGACCTTCCTACTGGTCACAAAGTGGACCAGGAAGTTTTCTTCTAACTGGTTGAGTGAGAAGATCGAGCTGGGGGTGAGCTTCGAGAACCATTCCCGAGCCGAATCTCTCAGGGTGGCAGGGAAAGCGCGGCATAGGAGGGGATCCGAAGCACTGTGAATCATCATGAGGGTTTTCAACTCTTCCATGTGATCAGTGGGATCACCATCGCCGTTGTATGTCTCGAATTGGGGAGGCCTGAAATTTCTGGGGATCTCGACTTCCAAGATTTGAGTGGAGAATGGTGGTCGGGTCTGTTGGGATTGGGGCGTCAACCAACGCCCGTTGTCGCAGCGGAACTAATAGAGCAATGAGGAAGTCGAAGTAGATGAGACGAATCAATTGAGCAAGCAAGTAGGTCCACCAAACTAACACAAACATACCGATGACTTATCCCAATTAGCGTTTGCTTAATCTGGGAGAAACTATAGGGAGATCTGATATTCAACTAGAAGATATTACAATGAGTTCACTCAATATAAGGAATTAAACTCACTCACTAAGAACTATCTCTCTCTCGAGCCTCTTTTTGCAATAGAGAAAATAATCTATGAAGTACTCTTCTCTCATAAAGGAGGAGTTTACAATATATATAGAAGAATAGAGAGAAACTCAGGTCTAATCTTGATTCTCAGTCATCTGATATAACCTGAAAAAGAAGTAACTGAATAGGAGCCGTACGATCTAACTTGGAGTTGAAGATTGTGCTGAAACGACCTAACAAATCGAAGCCCAAAAATGAACACAACGCCGCGGGCGATCGACCGTCCAACAAGACCGGTCGACTGCCCACCTCTCGGCCAAACCCAGTGCAACTGCTGTCGGGGGGTACGATCGACCGCAACATAGCCTGCACCTTGCTGCTGCTATTTTCTTCTACTCTCTTCGACGCTTCGACTTCCGTGCTTCATCTTACCTTCTTCTAATCTGAACAACGAGTATTCAAGACACAATCCTAACAGGGTCGACCTATAACCATGGCCTGGCATCGGTCTGCCTTCGCCGAGATGGGCGAGGCGGTTCTCCATCTCCTGGAGGCGTCGAAGGATGGCGTCTTCCCGTTCTATGGAGCAGGTCGATCCGTGAGATTCACCGCCTCTGCCTTCTGGCCAGGGGTAGGAGTTATCGCACGCCTCGGTTCTAGGGCCGCCTCGAATTGTCTGGAGGACCTCGTTCCGAAAGTTTTGGAACTCTGCCCTTGTGACTGGGGCTTGCTCCACCGGGTCACGCGGGGGTGGAGGTCCCCTGGGCGTGTGGCTATTTCCTGGTTCCTGTTCTAGGGACGGCTGTTTGTAATGGTTCGGGACCGAGTTGGAAGTGTCCCCTCCCCTTGTTCTACTTGCCTGCGGATTTAGGATGACGCGTTGTAAGTCTGTCGCTACCGAATGAGAAGCGCCCGGCCCGGGCCTGGCCTCACCATCGACCCGCGGTTGGTTAGAGCCTTGGGCGTCAGCGCGGTTGTGAAGGGGAGGAGGGTCTGGACGACGTCCAGAGGTAACAGCCCTTCTGGCCTTGGGAGCCATGTAAGAGCTCGAATTTAGGATGACGTCCTTGGCTGAGATCAGATGGCTTCAGTTCCGGAAGTTAACACAGACGGCGCCTACCTGATGTTGTTTATTTTTGGGGTGTGGGGGCAACAGATGTGAGTTTTTGTAATTTATGTAGCGGAAGATGTGGTACTGGCATTGATCCGATTCTAGACTGTAGGACAGGCTCAGGAGTAGCAAGAGAGAGGTAGAAACCGGGTGCTCGGCTCGGATATAGTAGCTCGGCTTGGATTTTTGAGGCTCGGCTCAGTCTTTTGTATCTACACACTGTCTAGAAACACCGGGTGAAGTCCCGGCGACAAGCCCTCCAATGATCTAGTCAGTCACTGAGAAAACAATAGTAGCTAGGATTCAGGTAGCAAAAAGTTTATTACCTTTGAAAGTGAGGAGGGGGATCTGATATTTATTGGCAGGGGTAAACGGGTCTGAGACCCTAACGGACTGAGTCGGATCCGTTTGCCTGTGGGCCTGAATGGGCTGAAGCCCGTTGGACCTGCTTTGACCTGATGATCCTGGAGGAGCAAAATTTAAGGGGATTTGATGGCCTGGATGGGGCCACATCATCTACCCCATATCACCCATGAATAGTATTTCTCCTTAATTTTTCTCTCATTTTGAGTGGAAAACGAAATAGACAAAATCAGCTACACTAATCTAGCGGAAAATTAAATTCAACGTCTTTACTCCTAAACAAAGCTGAGAATTAGTGCTTTTCCATCAAATTTAATTTCCTACAATAACTTTATGGTCAAACAAATCACCCTTCAACTCAAAATTTCTCATCCCATTCACATATGTGGCTTACAATTCGGACATTTATAGGGTTAGAAATGAAAATGATCTATAAATCGATGAACACATTGCAAACACCTACCAACTCTTGATTGATATTCAACTGTCTATCATGCCATTTCTCCATATGTTGCAAATTTGCTACTATTTGAAATGGATTACCAGAATGTTACTGAATAGCGATACGAATATTGATATTACTCGGGCATTTCGTTCGATCTGTATTTGATAATATTGAATTTGGGCTGTAGTCAAATGCAAATAGTCTCCGATATTAGTATACAGATTTGAATATTTTGTATGGTTAGGCAACATGCTTGTCATAAAACAATTTATTATGCAATAATTTAAAAGAAAATCAGCTTACTTGGAACCCTACCAACCCAAGCATTTTCAGCAAAAGTTGGCAGTGCACACCGACCTAAATTTGTACCCTATAAGAGCATCCACGCTAGTTTGCTAATGGCTACAAAATGGCAAAGGAGTGCTGCACTCTTTACTATTTAGCCAAATTTTAGCAAACGAGCAACAGTCGCTTATCACATTTGACAAAGAATTAGACAATTGCTATTTTATACAAGACCAAACATCTTGTTTTGTATCAATTTTTATAAAAAAATTTAAGGGGGCAAAATGCTTTATCATGTTTCGCCGTTGGGTTATTTTTAATAATTAAAAAATATGTGACAGTACATGTACCGTCCCCCAAAAAGAAAAAGAAATAATTGCAACGGACGGGATACGTCCCGCCCGAGCTCAAAAAAAAATGGCGGGACATGTTGTCCCGTCCCAAAATTCACCCAGCCATAATCCAAAGTGTATATTTAAGACACTAATCTCATATTTTCTACTTTTAATCATGGTTTAGGTCTACTTTAATAACTAATTAATTACCAAATACCATTTAAAATAATAATTTTTACAAGTGCCGGTCCCGTCCGCTCATTTTTTTTGAAAAAATTGTTATATTATAGCAAACTACCAGTACAGCAAATGTCTCTTTTGCTATTTGCTATTTTGCTATTTTGCCATTTTGCCATATTATAGCGCAAAACAAGTGTGGATGCTCTAACTGTGATAATTGGGTACAACCTTATGTGGCACAATACTATTGGAGGTTTTTACAACATACTCTACGATAACCTTCAATAGTATTGTGCCATGTAAGGTGGTAAAAAATTAGGTTGTAGAAAAGGTTGTGGGTGAATCATTGAGTGAAGAAAGAAGAAAATCATAGAGATAGAGTTGGTTGAGTACAAGCTAAAATAGATTCACATATAAAGATTGTAACTAGCTTACCAAATTTAAACAAATAAAAGCAATTGAATTAGCTCCAGCCCATTTCTGAGTTCAGCCCAAACACATGACCCTTGACAATTTCATTCACAATACCTATAGTTTCCTAAACACGGAATTAGAATGACAGCCAATGCGCTAAATGTAAAGTTAGGAAAGAACAAACTTTCATAGGTCTTGCACTCTTACCCTACATTTAACAGAACTTAAATGATGATGACTATAACGTCCAACAACCATCAAAATGAGTAATCAATATATATGAATAGTTGTTATTACATAGCATAAGAATTCCCCACAACACTTCAGAGAACCAGTGAGAAAAAATTATGATTTGACTTACAATCACGCAGATATGGAAGCAGAAGCTCATAAATTGATATCATTTAAGCACAATCAAAATTCTAGCCTGAGCACTGTAGTGACAGAGCTTTCATCAAACGTTAAACATAATCGTCTTTATTTGCTGATCAAAATAAGCCTTGAATCATGCAGCTTATTGGAGAACATCAGATAACGATTTGGCCAGCTTGACCAATATAAGTGCTATGATGAAGAGCCCTGTCAAAACTAAACTTGAACAAGTCCAACACGCTCAGTTATTCAGGAAGGACCCTTCAGGTTCAAACTATTAAGCACACACTTCTATTTTACGGACCTGTTGTGTCGCATATGTGTCAGGCTGTCAGCCATTCGTGTTGAGATACGATGAAGAGCACTGTCAAACTAAACTACAACAAACCCAACACACTCAGTTATTCAAGAAGGAGCCCTCAGGTTGAAAATATATGGAGTAGCACATATAGCAGACACTTCTCGTGTCACATACGTGTCAGGCATTTGTGTTGCGATACAAATCCGACATGTTGATATAAAGTTAGTTTTCCAAAATTTCCCATGTGTCCGTAGCCTTGACAGATGTTCAAAAATTATTGGTAAGGTTTAACATTTCCAGCCTCATGGATGCCCTAGATATATATCCAATCACTTGGGGACTAAGGTTTTGAATGCAACAAACATTTCACTCGAGTCTAATTTTGAAGAGAGGATAG
Organism: Hemerocallis citrina; assembly: GCA_017893485.1. NCBI lineage: Eukaryota > Viridiplantae > Streptophyta > Magnoliopsida > Asparagales > Asphodelaceae > Hemerocallis > Hemerocallis citrina. The sequence continues at coordinate 171,315,154 of CM030360.1, forward strand.
GCAGTGTCAAATTGATAAGATTGATCAGATAAAAGAATGTAATCACATGGCTCAGAGGAGCATTTGTGATGTATGCTATCACAAGTACGGCAGGCTAGCAACAGAATTAAGCAGAGAATCTAGCAAAGCATTCTCGGGAGCACAACAGTTACTACTGCAACCACAGTCCTTCACACCAAACTGAAATAAGAAATGACCAAAGTTTGCATACTATTAGAGGGTGTTTGCAAACCATACCTGATGTAAAACTAATCCTAAATAGAAATTTCCAAGATTCTTAACGGGTTAATTTTACCAACATGTAGTGCAGATCAAAATTAGAAATTTTACACAATTAATTGGTTTGATGGATTTTCAAGAACTGAATCACGTTTAACAATTCCAATTAATAATTCAACTCTACAATCAATAATTAAATCCCTAAGTATTTTAGCAAGTAAAAGATTCAATTTTGATTCGTACTCTAACCAAGCAAGTGGAACACTCAATCTCAATTGTTTTGTGGACGACAGGCAAATCAGATAATATAATAGATAACAGAGCAGTAGAACACAAATATTCAAAAGTGGAAAGAGTATACCGAGGGTTCGAAGAACTCTGTATAGATCTTGGGTTAAACAGCAGCGAAAAGCACAGCAATCAAAGAGACAGTAATGGCAGCAAGAACCTCACGAGCAATGGCGGCAACAACAATGATAGGGGCCTCGGGATCTGGCCGACGTGGGCGCTCGGGAGGAGCACAGGGTCGAGGAGGTCGGCAGTTGGAGATGGGTTCAATAATGAGGTCGATGGTGAAGGGGGTGGCTGTGGTGGTTGTAGGATGACGACGTGGGGTCTAGGGTTTCAGTGGAAGGAGGGGAGGGGTTCGGGGTTGAAGGCGATGGGGAAAGGGAAGGGTGAAGGCGACGGGAAGAGGGAAGGGTGAAGGCGACGGCGTGGTCGATCGGGTTGTTGGTTGGGTGAGGGAGACGAGGGTGAGAGCGGGGCGTGCTGGGGTGTCGACATTGAAGGAAGGGGACGATGGGGATTCGAGGATGAGTGGGGTGATGGGTTTGGTCGGGGTGTAGGGTAGGAGGAAGAAGCAGCTAAGATTAGATTAGGGTTTTGATTTTGGGGATTTGAGAAATTAGGGTTTGGGTAATTTTGTTTGGGAGATTTTTTTTTAATTTGGGGTAGATTTTAGAGTTTATCACAAACTCTAAAATTGTATTAGAATTTATCACAAACCCTAATAATTTGGATCTCACTTGTATCACACAAAGAGAAAGAGAAAGAGTAAAAACTCAACACAATTTTTTTAAATCAAGAATTGCATACTTTCTCATTAATCTCAAGGCCTATAAATAGGCTCAAAATACATCTTGATAAAAATCTCAAAATATTCTCAGAATCTCAAATACATAAAAAAGATTACATATGGCTATAATTGCCAAAAACAAATATGGTACAGAAATAAAATCTAAACAGAATAGATGTCCTCATCATTCTCTCCGGGTGGGAGAGAGCTCGACCCAGTCGAGTCAAAATAAGTGATTCTGTCATGGTGCTCCAAAAGATCTGGATCCAGTTGCGGGAGCCCCTCACGCACTGCAAGTGTCATCCGACTTCGGCTTGTTCTTCCACCTCACCAAATACTTATGCATACAACCATCTCTTGTAGAGATTATCTGATCATCAAAAATATTATTCAATTCCCTGTCGGTGGGTGAATAGTATCAGGTAGAGGGGTAAATGTGGGAATCTCACAATTAAGCTGCAGGGTAGGCTCATCTATGAAAAAATTTCTGGGGTTAAATTTTGAGCCTTCATAAAGTACTAGATCTTCAATATTGAAGGTCTGACTTATGCCAAAATCTTCAGTAATGTCAACGACATAGGTATTATCATTGATTGCATGTAGAATCTTAAATGGGCCTGCAGCACGTATATTTAAGTTCTTAACGGGTCCAACTGAAAACCGTTCCGAATGAATCCAAACCATCACTTCGTCACCAACATCAAGAGTTTTAAATTTCCTTGTATCTGTTATTAACGTGTAGTTAAAATTATTCTCATTAATTTTCTTGAAATTTCTCTATGCAAATCATGAATGCAGAATGAAAATGTGGATGCAGACTCTGTGACTTTGTGATGTTCTAATACAGAGGTAAAATCTATGGATTGCCAAGTGACTTAGGAAAGGATGGGTGACTCAGGTACACTCAATAGAGGTGACTGAACAGACTAAATGCAATTGAGAGACTGGTCATCCTCTTTTTTTATCAAAATCATCACTTACATTAGGTTCATAGGTAAACTCATTGTCGGGCTCATCAGCGATGACTGTGGTACCCTCTACTATATTGATCCTACTTTGGCTGGGACAGTTGCCAGCAATATGGCCGTATCCCTTACATTTATAGCACTTAGTGAGAGGATCAATCTTAGAATAGTCTCTTTCAGTGTTCTTACCCGTGTTGTCATTTCTAAGTGGATAGGAATTTGAAGTATGTTTGTTTGGGTAAGACTTAGTAGAGTACTGAGGAGAGGAGTGCTCAGGTCTAGAGGGATCAGGAAGATTCATTCTGGAGGATTGATCCATCGGATCGCTGGACTTGTAATGAAAACTTGCTTTAAGGAAATCCATATCAATGACAAGAGCATAAACTGCTGCTAATGAGTCCACATTTCTATAAATTAGCTTGTTTCTCAGATCGGTTCGTAATCCAGCTCTGAACCTAGAAAGAGTTTGTTCTTCATTCTCTTTACCTAAAGCATTGCACCGAATAAAGAAGTCATCAAATTTATCAACATATTCTTGTGTGGAGTTACTTCCTTGATAAAGTTAGTTTCACGAATTTAGCAATCGGGTATGGAACGATAACGGCACACTCAGTGAGCTTCTCTTTCATGGCTTCCCAAGTGGCTGTGGGTGCCACGCCTCGGCCTCTGCGGGCGTGTTCAAGATTGGTCCAATATTGTTGAGCTTTTTCAGTTAATTTCATCGTGGAAAATTTAATATTTAGGGCTTCACTCATGTCAAACCACACAAAGTAGTGGTCCATCGCACGGACCCAACAAGATAAACTTGGGGTTCCATGTGGCCTTCAAACTGGAAAACGTCAGCCTTAACGTTCTTATATTGTTCGTCAGGGATCACGTTCTTGACGTCGATCGTCACGAACTTTCTCTTGAGGGATCTGACGATTGGCATGAAGCTCAGGGACAACGGTGATTTAATTCCACTTTCTCAAGCCTCTGTTTGATATTAACAAGAGTTGCTTGAATGGTAGCTAGAGTAGCGGAGATATCAGAGTTGTCCATTTCAGGTCGGGAAAGTCTAGGGTTCCTAATTTGGTGATTTGGGAGGGATAGGAAAGGCCCTTCAGGATCTGTGATGGTGCTGCGAAGACGCATTCACCAAAAGTGGAAACTTGAGGTCATGTGTGTCTTAAGTGCTTTCTTTTTTACTGATGTGATCTAAAAAAAACGAAAGAAAATAAAATAAAAGACTAAATTAATGCAAAAATAATGCCTTAATGATGCAAGAACTAGGATTTTAAGAACCTTCGCTCTGATACCAAAATGAAGTAAAACTAATCCTAAATAGAAATTTCCAAGATTCTTAACGGGTTAATTTTACCAACATGTAGTACGGATCAAAGTTAGAAATTTTAAATAATTAATTGATTTGATGGATTTTCAAGAACTGAATCACGTTTAACAATCCCAATTAATAATTCAACTCTACAATCAATAATTAAATTCCTAAGTATTTTAGCAAGTAAAAGATTCAATTTTGATTCTTACTTTAATCAAGCAAGTGGAACACTCAATCTCAATTGTTTTGTGAACAACAGGCAAATTAGATAATATAATAGATAACAGAGCAGTAGAACACAAATATTCAAAAGTGGAAAGAGTATACAGAGGGTTCGAAGAACTCTGTGTAGATATTGGGTTGAACAACAGCGAAAAGCACATCAATCAAAGAGACAGTAATGGCAGCAAGAACCTCACAAGCAATGGCGGCAACAACAATGATAGGGGCCTCGGGATCTGGCTGACGTAGGCGCTCGGGAGGAGCACAGGGGCAAGGAGGTCAGCGGTTGGAGTTGAGTTCAATGATGAGGTCGATGGCAAAGGGGGTGGTTGTGGTGGTTGTAGGGATGACGACGTGGGGGCTAGGGTTTCGGTCGAAGGAATGTAATATCCGGGACGGATATTCATTGTATAAATTTATTTTATTATTATTTTCGAAATTAAATTATTTTTATACGGATTATGCAAAGATTTTCGGTATACATGCATATATGTATTGTGTCAAGTAGTACATTATACAAATTGTGTGCTATGTATTTTGGATAAAATACTTCTCTTGTCATGACAAACCTAATTAGATAGTTAGGCTTGTTGGAGAATTAAACATGGGATTAAGAAGTGTGCATGAGAGAATTAGGAGGATTTCTTCTAGAAGCTTAGACCATGCTTCCACCTCACACCCTAACCCATACCTCCACCTCACCCCTCCCTCACCTCACAAGCATGGGCCGGCTCCATACCCTAGGGGGTTTTGTGCAAAATTGTGAGTGCACTTTTGCACTCTCCACCTTTTCTCCATCCTATAAATACCCCTCCCCTTTTCTCTTGTCTCACTTTTACAAAGACAAAAAGAAAGAAAGGAAAAGAAAGAAAGAAAGAATAATAGGAGAGTTTTTACTTGTAGGTTTCCATAGGAGTTCTTAGGAGCTAAGGGAAAGGAGAACGAGCTTAGTCTAGTTCTTCCATCAAGAAGACTAAGATGGGGGTTTCTCCATCCTTTCTTATTCTCTTTTTGATTTTGTTCCTTTGAGTTGTTTGTTTTCTTTTGTGGTGGTGTTTTATTGTGTTGTTGTTTTCTTGTGGTGTATGTTGTTTGTAACAACTTGAACTAACATTATGTATGGATAAAATAAGTGATCACTTGAAAGAAAGTGAATGGTAGAACTAAATAAATAAGAACCTAAAGATTGAATCATGGATTGTGCCAATTTTTGTTCTTGTTGTTGATTATTTGGACTAAATGGATACAAGCACATAGAGATTGTGTACATACCCATCTATGGGTTGTATGATTTGACTTAGACATATGCATATGAATATTCGTATACATACCCATTTTGGGATGTAGAACTCAAACAAGGACTTTTGGCATAAGCATATGATTTTGCATAATAGAACTATTACATACCCCTTGGGGTTGTAGAACTTATAATTATTAAAAATGAGTCTTTTAATTGCTTATTGCTCTCTACTTTATTAATTAACAAATCTTGCTAGTTCTTAGTTCATAAAAAGGTAAACTTGTTGTATGTAGGAACTAAGAGGTTAAAGAAAAAAAAATTGTAATGTTTTAGGACTTGTAATTCATAAAGATGAGAAGTCTTGTATTAGCTAATAAAGATCATGTTTAAGTAGTAGTAGATGTTTATGCTTAAGTGTAAGTAAGGTAGTAGTGGACATTCATGCTTGAGTAGCACCCATGTTTAAAGTAGTAAGTATATATTTCATGTTAAGTTATAGAACATGCTCAAGGCCATTGTAGATTCACGCTTAAGTAATAGAAAAGATTCTGGCTTATGTCACGGTTTTCCAGTTAATGAAAATCGGGGCGTTACAGAGTAGTATCAGAGCCAACTTCAATTTACAGTCTAACACAATAGGAAAATTAAACTTGGATGCCTTTTAGGAGTCGGGCTTTAGCTAGTTGTAGATAATTATAATCATATTGTTGTTTCTTTCAACTTGTGATTTATGATATTTCTATATCTATGCTAATTCTGTGTCCACTCCTTGTAGGATGACGGACGGAGCATTTCTCCTAGGGAATGGATGGGGTCACGGGGTCATGATCGAGGTGGGCTCAGACTTAGAGCACGTCTCAGAGGGGGACAAGTCACCGATTGGGGCTGGATTGGCCAACAGGGCCCCTACAGCTGCCGCAGCAGGGGACGCCCCTGTAGAAGACCAGATCCCAGTACCGCCACCTCCCCAGCTTACCCCCGTAGAGCAGACCTTCCAGCAGGTCTTTCGCGATATCTCGACTTTGACGTGGTCCCATGTTTGTTTTGAGAGCAAAATGGACTCGTGTGAATTTGTGGGCTTCCACCATAGGAAGAAAGTGGCAAGGTTACGGAGCGCCAACATGAGGGCCAAACGCAGGATGGTGATCCTGAATCGTGGCTACCGTGTACAGTTTGCGCACCTAGAGCGCCAATGCACGGAACTTCAGGAGCAGATTACGCAGTTACGGGCGCTGCTAACTGGAGGGGGCCCAGCAGAGGGTACTAGCAGTACCGACTAGGCGGTTGGGTGCTCATAGGCTATTTTTGTTATTTTGAGATTTTGATTCCTACTTATGTGATATAGATATAGGAAGGATGATGCTTATGTAAGATATGGGGTTATGATGAAATGAAGTTTAGCTTTATACGAGTCTTATGTATGATGAGGAGAATGGATGTTATTTTGCAATATCACAATATGATGCTATGTGTATCCCATTATTCCTTTCTACCAGATGTCTCGCAGAACAAGAAACGGTAGGATCGACAATTTTGAGGGCAAGGGTAGCGGAGGCAATGGCACAGGTCTAGATATAAGGGCAGAATTCGCCCGCATATACCAGGCACTTGGAGACCTAGCCGAGGCGAGCAGGAACAATGTGCAGCAACAAGGAGCACCCGGAGGTAACCGGGGAGCAGCAGCTACCAACCCCATTAAAATGGTCGAATCATTCCGAAGAATGAGGCCACCTATTTTCGAGGGAAAGGCAGACTCGATAGCGGCTGACGATTGGATCCGTCAAGTCGAGACCGTGTTCGAGGGGATGCTGACACCCAATGACAGCAAGATCAGGTTGGCAAGCATTCTGCTGGAAAAGGACGTCGGGGTCTGGTGGCGGTGAAGAGGGGCATGGGTGAAGGACCCATTATCTGGAAAGACTTCTTGGAGGAGTTCAGGACGCATTACTTTCCATTGGATGTGCAGGAGGACAAGGCTATGGAGTTCCTCAACTTGAAGCAGGGAAGCTTGGCAGTTTGTGAGTACGAGAGTAAGTTTATGCAACTGTCCCGGTATGCTCCAGAAATGGTAGAAGATGAGGTCAAGAAGGCCAAGAGATTCGAGCAAGGGCTCAGACCTGCACTCAGAACGAGGATGGTACCTTTTTGCATTCGGAGATTCGAGAAATTGGTCCGCCGTGCGGCAATAACAGAATTAGACATGAATCAGGACCAGCAAAATCAAAACAAGGTGGAGACGAGGAAAAAGAGGAAGAAGCATATTCTCACTAATGACCAAGACAAGCAGGACTCAACTCACAAGCCCAGAAAGCTTAACTCCAGCAAAGGGACCAACCAGACGATGGTGTGTTATTTTTGTAAAGAACCAGGTCACTTCAAGAGTCAATGCCCAAAAAGAGCCCAGACAAGCACTTGCTACAATTGCGAAGAAGCTGGGCACAAGAAATTAAATTGTCCACAACTGCAAGGGAACCCCAACGACCAGATACGGAAGGTGGTCGATAAAGGAAAGAAGCCTGTTCGTCGGGGATGAACTTCAGCATAACTGGAAGGAAGTATGTAATAGTGAGGGCTATCATGGTCCAGAAATAGTAAAATGTTTTGTTGGTTGCAATTTTGCAAGCTATGGATGATGAACTTGCAATATGTTCTGTATCAAAGTATGGTGACTTTTTATAATACATGGAAAATTTTGACATTTGGTCATCTCTTGTCTTGTATGCATTTTGAGAGGGCATGAAGTTGGAATTTTTGCCTTCTCCGTGGTTAAACTTCGTTCTTTCTCTAAGGAGGGAGTGGTCACCGACCCTCAAGTGCAGCGACCAGGAGTTGGGAGGCACGCAGAGATCTTGTATAAGAAGTAAGATGTCGGCTCCAGAATGATCCATGGAGTGAGACATTCCTCAGTATTCCAGACGATAGATGAAATAGGCCCCAGAATATTTTGTGGAGTAGGAATTGGTCTTCAGTATTCCAAGGACGAGAGCGACACTCATGGAGAAAGATTGTGTGATGTTGACTCCAGAATGATCCAGGGAGTGAGATATTCCTCAGTATTCCAGACGTGAGATGAAATAGGCCCCAGAATATTCTGTGGACCAGGATTGGTCTCCAGTATTCCAGGGACGAGAGCAACATTCACGAGCAGGCTAGTGGAACATTGACTCGAGAATGATCCAAGGAGTGAGATATTCCTCAGTATTCCGGATGTGGGATGAAATAAGCCCCAGGATGTTCTGTGGAGAGGGATTGATCTCCAGTATTTCGAGAACGAGAGTAATGCCCACGGGAAAACTAATGATAAGGGAGGCTCTAGAATAATCCGTGGAGTGAGATATTCCCCACCATTCTGGAACGCGAGATGAAATAGGCCCCAGGATGTTCTGTAGAGAGGGATTGATCTCCAGTAGTCCAGGACGAGAGCAACATTCCCCAAGGTGATTCATCCCCAGTACGGTGAATGTGAGATAAGGCAGATCCCCGAATGATCCACGAGATGGGATTAATCTCCGAGATGGAGGAATGCGTTGAGCACTTGAGGCGTGTGATCTCGTGTTGATCACTCGAAAGTCAGTTATCGAGGATGTTCCTCGAGGAATTTGAGATGATCATGAAAGGTATCTTCTGCTCATTAATGTTTGTTGCTTCCCTAACATCGTTCTGAGGACAGAATGATTACAAGAAAGGAGTATTGTAATATCCCGGACGGATATTACATTATATAAATTTATTTTATTATTATTTTTATACGGATTATGCGAAGATTTTCGGTATATATATGTATTGTGTCAAGTAGTACATTATACAAATTGTGTGCTATATATTTTGGATAAAATACTTCTCTTGTCATGACAAACCTAATTAGATAGTTAGGCTTGTTGGAGAATTAAACATATGATTAAGAAGTGTGCATGAGAGAATTAGGAGGATTTCTTCTAGAAGCTTAGACCATGCTTCCACCTCACACCCTAATCCTTACCTCCACCTCACCCCTCCCTCACCTCACAAGCATGGGCCGGCTCCATACCCTAGGGGGTTTTGTGCAAAATTGTGAGTGCACTTTTGCACTCTCCACCTTCTCTCCATCCTATAAATACCCCTCCCCTTTTCTCTTGTCTCACTTTTACAAAAACAAAAAGAAAGAAAGGAAAAGAAAGAGAGAGAGACTAATAGGAGTATTTTTACTTGTAGGTTTCCATAGGAGTTCTTAGGAGCTAAGGGAAAGGAGAACGAGCTTAGTCTAGTTCTTCCATCAAGAAGACTAAGGTGGGGTTTCTCCATCCTTTCTTATTCTCTTTTTGATTTTGTTCCTTTGAGTTGTTTGTTTTCTTTTGTGGTGGTGTTTTATTGTGTTGTTGTTTTCTTGTAGTGTATGTTGTTTGTAACAACTTGGACTAACATTATGTATGGATAAAATAAGTGATCACTTGAAAGAAAGTGAATGGTAAAACTAAATAAATAAGAACCTAAAGATTGAATCTTGGATTGTGGCAATTTTTGTTCTTGTTGTTGATTATTTGGACTAAATGGATACAAGTACATAGAGATTGTGTACATACCCATCTATAGGTTGTATGACTTGACTTGGACATATGCATATGAATATTTGTATACATACCCATTTTCGGATGTAGAACTCAAACAAGGACTTTTGGCATAAGCATATGATTTTGTATAATAGAACTATTACATACCCCTTGGGGTTGTAGAACTCATAATTATTAAAAATGAGTCTTTTAATTGCTTATTGCTCTCTACTTTATTAATTAACAAATCTTGCTAGTTCTTAGTTCATAAAAAGGTAAACTTGTTGTATGTAGAAACTAAGAGGTTAAAGAAAAGAATTTTGTAATGTTTTAGGACTTGTAATTCATAAAGATAAGAAGTCTTATATTAGCTAGTAAAGATCATGCTTAAGTAGTAGTAGATATTTATGCTTAAGTGTAAGTAAAGTAATAGTAGATGTTTATGCTTAAGTGTAAGTAAGGTAGTAGTGGACATTCATGCTTGAGTAGCACCCATGTTTAAAGTAGTAAGTAGATATTTCATGTTAAGTTGTAGTAACATCCATGCTTAAGCATTAATAAAAATCCATGCTTAGTAGTAGGTATCCATGCTTAACGTGTAGTAGATACTCATGCTTGAGTTGTAGTAGATACCTTGCTAATTTGTTGTAGGAACTCATGCTATGTTGTAGACCATGCTTATTCTGTTAAAGGATAAATTGTAGCATCCATGCTTAAGTTAGAATAAGTATCCATGTTTAGGTATACTAATTATCCATGCTTAGTTGTAGTAATTTCCCATATTTAAATAAGTATCCATGCTTAGATTGTTGTAGGAAAATTATATACCATGTTAGATTATTGTAGGATTGATGCTTATGCTATATATCATGTAAGAATGTTGTACAATGATGCTAAAGTAGTATACCATGTTTAGAATGTTGACGGTTCTTACTTGAAATGTATACCATACTTAGGTTGATACTTAAGTAGTATACCATGTTTAAAATGTTATAGGTTCTTACTTGAAATGTATACCATGCTTAGGTTGATACTTAAATAGTATACCATGTTTAGAATGTTGTAGGTTCTTACTTGAAATGTATATCATGCTTAAGTTGATACTTAAGTAGTATACTATATTTAGAATGTTGTAGATTCATGCTAAGTATACATCCATGCTTAGATTGTTGTAGATTAATGTTGAAGTTGAATATCATGCTTAGGAATGTTGTAGATTCATGCTAAGTATACATCTATGCTTAGATTGTTGTAGATTAATGTTGAAGTTGAATACCATGCTTAGAAATGTTGTAGATTCATGCTAAGTATATATATCCATGCTTAGATTGTTGTAGGATTAATGTTTAAATTACCTACCATGCTTAGAATGTTGTAGATTAATGTTGAAGTTGAATACCATACTTAGGAATGTGTAGGATTGATGGTTAAATTACCTACCATGCCTAAGATTGTTGTAGGAATGCTTAAGTGGAATGTCATGCTTAAAGATTGTTGTAGGTTCCTACCATGCTTAAGATTGTTGTAGAATGATGTTTAAGGTGATATACCATGCTAATTGTAGTAGGTTAAAGTAGTAAAGAAAATCATGCTTGTTGTATACCATGCCAAATTGTTAATACTCATGGGTGAGTTGTAGCAATTAACCATGCTTAGAGTAGTAGGAGATATCCATGCTTAAATCCAGTAGCTATTCATGCTTTAAACTTATCGTAACTTTCTACTTAAGTTGTATCCATGCTTGAATTGTAGTGACTATCCATGCTTAAATAGTGAAGATCCATGCTTAAAGTGGGTAGTAGATATACATGCTTAAAATAGTATACATTCATGCTTAAGTGTGAGTAAAGTCCATGCTTAAATTAGTAATAAACATTCATGTATAAAGTGATGGTAGATATTCATATTGTAGTTGTAGTGTTAATGAAGAACCTTCATGTGGTAGTTGTAGTGTTAATGAAGAACCTTCATGTTGTAGTTGTAGTATTAACTATCACGTTGTAGTTATAGTGTTAGTAAAGAACTATCATGTTATAGTAAATTGTGTTAGTAAAGTACTAGCATGTTGTGGTGGTAGTGTTAGTGAAGAACCAATCATGTTGTAGTTACATTATTGTGTTGTGAAGTAGTTCTAGTTAATCCCCTAGAAGGAATCCCATGTTTGAGATTACATAGCTAGAGCCATGCATGCTTGAATGGGGTATTGTAGCATTCCATGCTTGAATTGTATATGGTAGTAAAAGATTAAAAAGGAACCATGAACCCATGCATCTAGCTCCTAGGTGATTCTAGCTCAAACTTGAGAGAGAACCCAAGAATCTAGTTGCATGTAGTTCTAGTTCGTTTTGGAAAAAGAAACCGTGGATTCTAGTTGTGTGGGGTTCTAATTGAGATTGGACCGTATCATGGGAACATTCCTCATCCTTATGAGTAATAAGGGTTGGGAAGGTCACTAATAATTGATTAGCTCGATAAAAGGTTTTATGTTGCTTTGGGAGCTTCTCATTGGTAGAATGCCTATTTTAGACTGTTAGTAGATTCTTCTGTTGCTTCTAATTATAGAAGATCAAGTTGCTAGTAAGCACGTTAGGTTGTTTCTAAGTTTGATTACCTGTATGGTTATTTTTGTATGTGGTTTTGCTCGTACGTGGCTCGACGGGCCCGTATGTAGCTGTGGGTCTCATACGCAGCATATTTGACTCGTATGTATGTTGTTGTCTCATACACGGCCCGACTGGCCTGTATGTAATTATTGGTTTCATACGTAGCTTGTTGGCTCGTATGTGTTCTATTTACTCGTAGATAACTTATTAGCTAGTACGCAGTTTTGTTGTGCTCGTCTAGGGTGATATTATTACCCTAGGGGCTATCGACCATCAAGACATGTGTTTCCTTACTTCTAAGGGACTGTGGACGAGTCACTCCTTGTGTACCGTCGGATCTTAACCGGTGTAGGTTGATCGCGGACCGGAGTATAGACAAAATCCAAGTTCAGGGTAGTGGCATGCGGGTACATTCATATTGCCGGGGTCTTGGATCGATAAGCCATGAACCAGATCCTTAGGAATTCTGGTAAGTCTAGGATGAGCAGCCTAGTAGAGTTGTCTTGCGAAGTCTAACTTAAGACTCAGCATGTTGTGTAAGTTCTGTTGTCATCCCTCAGTTGTTTAGGGTTAGTGATATTGTTAGGGTTAGTGACATTGTTTAGGGTTAGTGATATTGTTAGGGTAGTAACTTATGGCTTTTACTACTTAACCTTTACCTTTCGCCGAAGGGAAGGAGTTGGTGTTAAGGGTGATTCCTTATGATCCGACCTGTCCTATAGGCCTGCATTAAGCAGTGTTATTGGGTTGTACCCTTCTTGTCACAGGGATACGGTATGTGCCTTCTCACGAGTTGGGAGTATGTGATCCGTATCTCGTCTGTTAATTTCTGAAGTGTCTTGATAAGCGGGAGCGATTCCTGTCGGAGCCCGGGGGATGGACCCCCGGAACTCCGTCTTGGCTTGTATCTAAGGGCAAGAAGCCACAGACTACGGTTTGGCTAAGGGGCGGTAGGGGATGCTTCGAGCTAACCTGATTCTGCGAAAACTCCAAGGATTCGTCAGATATTTGAGGGAGGTCCGGTGCGCCTGGCAGAATTAGACCGTTTCAGGGCAACCTCATCAGTCAAGTCTAATCTTCAGAAACAAGTTGAGTACAAGAATAGAACTCATAGCGCAGGTTCAAATCCCTATATATGAAGAAACGGCTTGAGATGGGCGCCTGTAGTATAGGCTGCATGTTGCTTCGGAGACTTGCTGGCATTAAAATATGAGCATCCTAGCTTTAGTTAATATTGCATTAGATTCTAGTCATAGGACTCACGAACACTTAAACTACACTGACACATTTGCCACGTTTTTGTATGTTTGTTTTGGGAGATTCACTGCTAGTTATCAGCCTTAAAGCGTCAGTGAATACTGACATCCCCACTTCAATAGGTACTGGATTGCAGAAGTACAGGTGCGAGATTCAGGAGGACTCAAGGCAAAGAAAACGAGGAGTCGATGTCATTTTAAGTTCCGATGTAATATTTATGTTGATTATCTATTGTTGAAAAGTACCCAAGTGAGAATTACCAAGTGTTGTTCTTCATTCATTATACTCTGATGTAAGTTGTTGAAAGTTGTAACACTTGAAATTGTAAAAGTATTATTGTAACAATGTTGCAATGTGTTGTAGTTGTATAACATTCAGACTTGTAATACATTTTGTGTTAAATAAAAAGTTTTAAATTTTCCTGTTTTTCTATGTATTGTGACTAAGAGCATCTGTAGTTGTTGAATGTAAAAATATCCATATATGGATAAATAGAAATAGGATTCCCAAGTTTGCTGCACTCGTGCAAAGCTATTTTTTAGCAAACTATAATAAAATATTAAGCGACGGCACATGAAATGCCGTCGGAGTGGAAAAAAATTTAAAAAATAATAAATTTTGGACAGACAGCACTTGAAGTGTCGTCGCTCTAATTTTCAAGAACGGACGGCACATGATGTGCCGTCGGAGAAGGGAAAAAAAAAATTAAATGGATATGGACGGACGGCACATGAGGTGCCGTCCAAGAGCCATTGTCCACTTTTGCTGACATTTTCCACTTTTTCCAAAATTACAAAAATATTTCATTAATTACAAAAAAATTTCAAAAAATTACAAAAACAATTTAGAAATTGCAAAAAAATTTAAAAAATTGCAAAAATATTTTCACAAATTGCAAAAAAAAATTAAAAAATACAAAACCCTCCGGACGCCGAGGATTTGGGGGAGCGCTGGGGTTTTTTAAATTGAAAAAAAAAAAAAATCAATGGACGGCACATGAAGTGCCGTCCGAGGGATTTGGGAGATTTTTTAATTGAAAAAAATTATAAAAAAATCAAGCAACGGCACTTCAAGTGCCGTCCCTCAAATATCGATAAAACCTATATCGATTCTCATTTATAGCAATCGACTGTAGCGATTTATCGATAAAATGGATATTTGGCAAACGAGTGCAGCACGTTCGTTTGCCAAATATCCATTTTATCGATATTTGGCAAACGACTACAGATGCTCTAATTGAAGAAAAGATTCTGGCTTATGTCACGATTTTCCAATTACTGGAAATCGGGGCATTACAAAGGAGGGGAGGGGTTCGGGGATGAAGGCGACGGGGAAAGGGAAGGGTGAGGGCGACGGCATGGTCAATCGGGTTGTTGGTCGGGTGAGGGAGACGAGGGTGAGAGCGGGGCGTGCTGGGGTGTCGACGTTGAAGGAAGGGGACGATGGGGATTCGAGGATGAGTGGGGGTGATGGGTTTGGCCAGGGTGTAGGGCAGGAGGAAGAAGCTGAGATTAGGATTTTGATTTTGGGGATTTGGGAAATTAGGGTTTAGATAATTTTGTTTAGGAAATTTTTTTTAATTTGGGGTAGATTTTAGAGTTTATCACAAACCCTAAAACTGTACTAGAATTTATCACAAAGCCTAATAATTTGAATCTCACTTGTATCACACAAAGAGAGAGAAGAAGAGCAAAAACTCAACACAATTTTTTTTAATCAAGAATTGCATACTTTCTCATTAATCTCAAGGCCTATAAATAGGCTCAAAATATATCTTGATATAAATCTCAAAATATTCTCAGAATCTCAAATACATAAAAAAAATTACATATGGCTATAATTGCCAAAAACAAATATGGTACTGAAATAAAATCTAAACAGAATAGATGTCCTCATCAATACCTTACAAAACTAGGTAGCAACTTTTGGTACTTCTGAGATGTCATAGCCTAGAAGAGGATCAATATCCTTTAGTGATGCCCAGTGTGTGTCCACATTACAAAGGAACCTAGAGAACGTTAGTTGGCTGGGGTAGAATCAGGTTCACTCATATGAACCCTCACTGAAGAATTGAGAAGGGCTCATCACTGAACAATTGAGAAGTGCTAGCAAGATCATCATCTCTAAGCGGTTGAAATTTAGGTAAGAATCATGCATTTACTAGCATTCTAACTCTGCAATTTTTTGGGGTCATGCCAATTACTCTAATATTGCAGCTTCAAATACCGGCTAGGAAAAGCTTAAAGTAACATACCAGAAGTGGAGAAAGAAAAGAGTTAACAAACCAGTCTCTATATGCATAGCCACATCTTTATGATACTTGGTCATAAGTTTACCTATTTCGCATCTAATCCCAGCTTCATTGAGAGGAAGCGACTGAAGGGAAAGCGTCATATTCCTTCGAATCAAGACTGTCCACAAGAGGTAAGAGATTGTAGCTCATCTAAATCACTATGTTTGCCACCTATTAACTAGTACTTGAAATATCTTGGGCTTTTAAGACAAACTATCACAATTCTAGAATAAGAACTATTGTCATTACAATCTTCTTGTGACTCTAATATGTCTAGGACTTGTTGACCACTAAGCATTGCACCAGAATGCTTTGTGCTCAATTTCAAGATAGCCGTACCTCTTTGTCTTAAGAAGTGGAAGCCATGGCACTAATATGAAAATAACAGAGGAACAATATAATCCCTACAAGTTGACAAACAAGCAACTGTAGAGATTCAAGTCGCTAACTAAGATCGCCTGTGATGCATTTTTCCTACAAGTTGAAAGGAAGCAGAAAAAGTGGCAGCCCTGGTTCATCGTTCATCAGGTGAGTAGATTGCGAGGTTTAGCTCAAGTCCCAGGGCTTCAATCTTGATCTAAGTTTGAAAACTTCTTAAGAGAATAGAACACTATAAAAAGGGATGGGAAGGCTTACATGCATAAAAAGTAACCTCAAGAAGCAATGTAGAATCCTTTACTTGAGGATGAGAGCAGCACTCAAGAAAGCACTAAAGAAGGGAAGAACACAGAGTCAACTTTCAGTATGATCCTCGTACGCAACTTCGATGACGGCTGCTCCTATATAAGCAAAGCTACGGCAGTGAAGAGGATTCAAACGAGGGATCTATGATCATTTGAAATATATACACATCTAATTCTAAATGTAAGGCTCGAATCAGAGAATAAGCATTTCTAATTCCTGTTACATATCTGGAGTTCTTTTCTAATATGATAATGGCAGCTGTCAATTTGGATGCTATCTTCTGTAATTAGTGTGTGCATACCAAACATTTTGTGCAATATTTAGTTCTGCTCAACCTTCGGAACAATTTAGTGTCATTAAAGGCCTAAGCATCTTTGCTATTGCATAAAACCCCTGCATCACCTTAATTTTTTTTTCTTTTGCTAGTTTAACATAAGTGATTTTGAAGTAAAAATGACAATGTCAAGGCTCGATTCAGTAATGAAGTAAATTGAATGCCTTCACTTCTTTTAAAACCGCATGTTAAATTGGCCTTTAATAATCAGGATAGTACAATAATTTCCTCTCCATAGAATCTATTCTCCTTGGAGCTGACAGAAGTTTTAACTACTGAAAGACAAGGCCAGTCATAAATCATAATTATATATTGTGACTGATTGCCGACTTCTACAGATTGGAATCTAGTATTTTAAATATCACCATTATACCGAATGTTGCAATGTTTTGGACAATGTTTTGGACAGGCTAACGCTACGAATACCAGTGTTTTAAACACTATTGGTCTGTTTGGGCCATTATATCAGCACATATTTGATATCTATTTGATTCAATATCAGACGTTATAAAAGAATAAATACCAGAGCCCTTTGGGGTTCAAACCCAAACCCAAGCCCAATTGGACTCTAACCCATCGCTTAAAAAGAGGTGAAAAAGATCATGTAAAAAACCTTATCTTCTCCCATCCTTATCACTTCCTTTATCAAAAATTCACCACATCATCACTCTCTATTTTATTTATTGTGCATTGGAGGAGATACATACTTATAGATTTTATTTATTAAACATGTGAAGAAGAGATTCACTTGTAATTTTCTAATTATAATGAACAAGTTTGGGGATTTGTAATTACATATTAGAGACAGTTGAGAGAAACTAACTGATTATTATGGACATAGGACAAAGAATGTGTCGCATTCATTTAGATCTCTGACTTTGTCAATACAAATTACAATTTTGATTTTATGTTCACTACGTCCCTTCTTTATAAGGCTAATTACTTCTATGAACAATAAATTAGCATCTCCATAGTAAGTACATAATGAATTAAAATATTAGGCTAAACTAGCAGGATTGCTTCTATGGTGTGAATAAAAAGAGACCTTTCAACTTGTCCTCAAAAAAAAAAAATCCCCCCAAAAAAAAAATTCGTCTTCAAATTTTCCTTCGAAGAATTCCTTGTATTGTCTTCAAATCTTTAAATGTAGCTACTTTTCTTTTATGTATTAGATTTCATGTAGGCCATTATATATTTTGGTGATAACTATTATTACCTGCACTAAGTTGTTGTATTTGTAATTTATAATGCGGAAAAGACATCTAAATCACATTTAAGATATATATTTTTATCCAATATTGTTAACCCGATATTTTTTGAATATCGCCGATATATGACTGATATCCCGGTTTTCCGATATGAAAATTGGCCTTCCAAAATGTTACCGATATCCGATATGTAAAAAACTTATGGAATCTTATAGAACGCTTTAAAATAAAATAAAATAATAATAATAATAATAAACGAATCAGGTTCTAATGCCTGCTAGGTGATCAACAAAAATACACTATCATATATAAGGAGGCTAGTCTAAGAGGGAACCTTAACTAACCTCTAAACTAGTGTAAGTCACAACCTGGAATAAGAATATTAGACTTGATTCATCAAGAGTTCTTTTTTAAAACAATTCACTTTATCCTAAATGACCACTTAAAATGCAGGGCCTTAGCATTATCTTTGCCTTGGAGATAGACTGCAATACCTCGAATCAAATCTTAAATTTTCCCTTGTCTTCTAGCTATTTTCTTGCAATCTATGAAAAATCTGGAGGAAGCCAAGTTGTCATCAAGGACTGGCATGTTCCTCTTCTGTTCATAGTTTTCTTCGCTAGAAGACTTGAGAACGTGGTTTCTTAACTAATCAATAACGGAAAACTGACATTAGGTTGACACGTGATCACAAATTTTGTCATCGCATTTGATGTTCACAGAAACCACTGTTCCATACCGCCCCATTTTGATGGGAAAATGGCTAGGATGATGATGCATCTACACCACTAGTCAGTTAATTTATCTTATTTATTGTCATCTTGACCTTGTTAGTGGCCTTAGGATGTCAAGAGGAATGTTTGTATATAGTTAGTAGGTTTCGGCAAGTTAACCTCGCCAAGAAGTAGCCATAAAAATGATTGACTTCTGAACCAATTTTCAGATCATTTGCTGCACACTAACAATATGCATCAACCACTTATTTTTTTTAATAAAGGGCTACTTCATAGCCTGGCCTCGAAACCGAGATCTCCCTTTACCATCCCAAACCCTTTACCATCTGAGCTACAAGGTGGCTGCAACAACCACATTGATTACTATTCCTCAGATAATAATAAAAGAGTTTGAAATTTTGACAAGTGGAACTTTATGATAATTGGCTCTATCCAAATGATGTTGCATTGTTCACAAAAAAGAATAAAATCTACGATTTTTTTTTCAAATATAAGCAAACCTTTACCAAATACACCCAAATCCCTTTTAATAAAGGTAGGAAATAAAGCCAGGGTAAATATATGAAAAAACGAAAAATATTGACTAAACTAATAGTTGGAATTCCAGAGCAGCTCAACATATCAATAACTCCACACAACACGTATCAAAGGAGCAGCCCAAAAAATCAGATTTAACAAATCCAGCACAAACTACAAGCTAAAAGCTAACCTTTGGAAATAAATTATGAAGCTATTCACAGTAAGCGTTGATGCACAACAGCAGAGAATCTAACCTTGTTCTCTATACTGAAAGCTTATATTTTCAGACGGTGGGGTCTTCAAGAGTTGCTGTAGACAAGTCATTAATTCGCGGATATCCAGCCTTCTCATCAAGTTGATTTTGGGCCCAAATAAGCATCTTCAGCAAATTGGGAAGTTTTGGATCTGTGGGGAAAAAAAACAATTAGCCAGATTAAATGTTGGTATGATTAAATAATAACAATAAAAAATTGGTGCAAGATATAGTTTATCTAAGTCAAGTCTGACTATAATAGCTTCTACACAAGTATTTACAGATTGTGCGGCTTTCTATTGATAGGTTGATAGGTGTTTTCTCTAAGAACTGCACCATATAGCTAACATTTATACTAGCAACCAAAAAAATTTATGATTCTCTTGCGCGTGGATGTTTAACCGTATCATATTTTCTGATTCTGTATACAGATGACTAATCACAGTATCTAAATTGCATTTTTTTTAAATAACAACAATAAAAAAGATAAAGAAGTAGAAAATCACTGACCTTTTTCATGGCTTTGACTTGTCAATATGGCAGCATTCACCTCACTTGCAGTTTTAAGACGATGAGACACATCCAGAAGTTCCCCGTAAGGGCAGTTCTTCACATCTTTAAATGCCAGTAGAGCAACTGTTCTCTCTAATTCCTCTAGAAAACTTTGCTGCAACACAGTTGAGTTCCAGGGAGGAAACAATCAGCAAGGTACTAAGAAAAGTTACCAAAATAGAATACAATAATCAATAATTAATATACACTAATGAATTAGACACACAAAACACCACAAACTTAACAATACTTGAGAGCATTACATTTTCCTCACCCCTTGGTGCGAGTTCCTCCTGTGCAAAATCCAGAGCCTCCTCTACTTTTCCATGGCGAATCAGTTCTATCAATCTCTGCTGTTGTAGATGGAAATATAGCTGGGGATTGGTATCCAATATCTGAAAAATCATAAAACCAAACCCAACGATTAATAATGTATATATGGTATGCTTGGTTGCTTGTAAGAAAATTGAGAAAAATATAGCAACTTTTCTACCGGACAAAGGACAAGGTTGTTAAGCTGCATATAAAAACAGGAAATTTCTTTGGAGGGAATCAATGAGGATTGCTACATAAATTTCAAGTTTTTCATAGCTAGAGAGAAGAATATTGAAAGAACACTGTAGCTACATTGCTCTTTTTTGCTCAATTAAAAAAAGGTACATTACTCTTTATGGGCTTCACTCATCGTTTTTCCATACTCAAAATCCATAACTTCCAGATTTCTACAAACGACAAAATTCTCCCTTAATCATAGAGACAAGAAAGATAAAATAGATCTATAGTACCATTATAGACAGAAAAGGTTATATGTTATCATTGAACCAGCAGATCACACAAGAGTGTAGAACATATTGTGATCTTAAATTCTTCCTCTATCACGCAGAAAAAAGAAAAAAAAAAAAAGGGGCCACAATTTCATGATTAGTGAGGCATATTCTTTAGGGAAGGTACAACAACAACAAAGCCTTAATCCGGAATATTTGGGGTTGGATACATGATTCTTTCTCCTCCACTCAACTCTATTTAGGACCAAACATTTGTTTTGGGAGGTATAGTGAAAATTTGAGAATAATGTAACTGCACTGAATAATCTAAATCCTACTCCAAGCACTCCAAAGATACATTGTCTGGTTCCATCATAACTGTGCAGTGTGTACAAGCACACAGATATATTAACCAAGATTTACAACCTAAGAAGGTGCAAAATCAGCCTCACCAAAATGTTTGTGAAAACAACTTGCATGTACAATATAGAAAATGTTGTGAAACCACCACATTTCATCCAGTTCCATATATTGCAAATGTAATGAGAAATGAATAAATTTCTTGGAACAAAAACTTGCAATCATGACTATCTTGCATAATGTTTAGGTTAGTTTATATCTTTTTTTTCCTTTCTTTTTTTAATTGATTTCTTACTTTCCTCTCTTTTTTCCTTTTTCCACCTCTTTCAAATTTGTTGGATTGGACGTTCTAGGGTTGGATCCGACTGAATCACCTGAATAATATCGCATCTCGAGATGCACTTTGGGTTGCAGATCCCGATATTTTGCCGAAGGATATGAACGCCTGTCTCCAAGCCGACTTGGATAGGGATCGCCCAACCCTTTAAACTATGGTTAAAACCCAGTAAAGAGAACATTCTTGGAATATTCCTGTAACTTAACAAAATAATGCCCGATGCTAATATAGTAAATACTTAGAAGTAGCATTGGTATAAATACCCGAAACCCGGATCTGACCCGGACCCAGCATTGGACCGGAATCGACCCGGCCTATCCGAGTCCGGGTCCGGGTCCTAAAATGGGACCCGTTGTACTTTCGAATCCGGGTCCGCTCAAAAGAGACCCAACCCGGAACCGGACCCGTTAAAAAAGACAAAAAAATGAACATAAAAATAAATATCCTATCCTCATCCCTCTCATCCTTCCTCCTCAATTTTAAATATTCATCTTCCAAACTTAAAACTCATGCATTTTTCTTCTCTCCTCAATTCTAAATCCTCGATTAGCCGCTTCCGCTCCTACCCGAACGTGTAGGAATATTTTAATAGGATCCGGACCCGGAACCGGACCCAGTCCTCACGTGTTCGGGTCCGGGTCCAATTTTTGGACCCATAGTGGACCGGATCCGGGTCCGGGTAGTGAAGGACCCGACCCGACCCGATACCAATGCTACTTAGAAGTGCTATTTTAAAAATATGGAAATTATGAATTTATTTTGGAAATACAAATTCTTTTGGGTGTTTTTACAGAAATAAAAGAAGGAAACCAAAACCCTACTTTTCAGGATACTGAAATTATTTTTTTCATGTCAAAAAGGTTTACAATACAAATTCAAAGGAAAATTACAAAATGGAGTCCAAATATAATTTAGTACTGCAGGAAAAGGTAAATTCAGTATTGTGTATCATATATAGTACAAAAGAAAGTGCATAAAGAAAAATATACAGTACTAAAATGAGTATTCAAGACTAGATTTGCCCGTGGGCACGTGCCGTAGATACAACATATGAAAGTCTTGTAAACAGTAAAACAACAATTATGTAGCTCAAGTTTGAATAGTAAAACAATAATTAGTTGTAAATAAAAGTCCATGTTTCCATTAGTATATGTTGAAAAATAATTATAAATGGGGGTGTAAAATCCAACTTTTTAGGACTTTTGAGTGTGAAAAATGATGAAATTTAATTGTTGATGAAATATTTGCTATTTTCAATGTAACATGAGCAATAAAAAAATGCATAAAAAATCTGAAAAATTACAAACCTGAAATCTGAAAATATAAATTTCCGAGTAAATAGAGAGAGAATGAGAGAGAGAGAGTGAGAGAGAGAGAAATAAATAAATAAATAAACAAAGGAGTTGTTTTGGGGGATTTGAACTTGAGTTTTGGGGGGAAACTTTTGGGTGGGAAAATATATTTTGTGAGATTAGATCTGAACTATTGATTTCAACCCTATTGAATGAGAGCAACTTGATAGCTTTCTTTGTGTTTTATTATATAGATGGTTGCCCTCCTGCAATCATCCTTGCATTTACGTACAGCTAGCACGTGCCTCATCAATTACAAAAATGTTGTGAAACTCCATAATGCCTCGTTTACATCAGTGTTACCCTCCTTAGGGAAATACACTCTTCTTCCTCCCCGACCCTCATCCCTAACAAGCAGAATCTAACACCCAGATTGTTATACCATCTTGCAAAGCTACTTCCTTGCCTTTTGAACTCTGAAGCAATAATGTTCCTCATTCATGATAAAAGAACCAATGGATACACAATACATTGGGTATCTATCAACCAGGTTTAGTTTTATCTAAAACAATGTTTTACAAAATTCAACTGAACCAAAATGCACCAACCAGTAACAGATCAAGGATTTGTCTTACCAATAATTCTGAATAGCTAATACTACCAAGAAATAAATTTTTGGCACAGAGTTCACAAGCATGCTTCAAAATATCTTGTAATTTACTTGCGCACCTTGGGACGTAAGTTTTCAATTTGCGTAAAACAATCTAAGGCAACTAAAAAGCCTCAAGGTAAAAGAATCGGGAAGCAATCAACCCGTGCCAAATAAGTTAAAAGGGAACCTAGTGGAAGCCAACAAAGCTGTCTGACACAACAGAACGGACCATCAGCTAATCAAATTTGTTCATTTATTCAGAAACAGACAAGCAACATTGTCATCCCTACATTTGATGAGAGAGACTACTCTCTCAATTGTCCTTTTACCTCTTTTCCGTACATTATAAGTTCATCTCTAAATCACTTCAGCTGCTAATCCAAAAGAAGGTGTCCTCCCGTTATATACTTTCCTCCCAGCAAATCAACTCTTACAACATTCAAACAGATGATACAGATAATAACCAATCGATCACTAAGGCCCTGTTCAGAAATGAAGTTACGATAAGTAGATTACTTTTAAAGTGGAGGTAACAGCTCCACCTTTACTTAAAATATATAACTTCAGTTAATTCTTATGCAAATGTTTGGCAAGTAGTGGCCAAAACTTAAGTGTCCTCCCGTTAAATACTTTCCTCCCAGCAAATCAACTATTACAACATTCAAACAGATGATACAGATAATAACCAATCGATCACTAAGGCCCTGTTTAGGAATTGATATGTGATAAAAAGAGTGTCGCAATCAGGACCCTCAGATCTCCTCTAAACCCGCTCCCTTGTAATCATCAGGTCAAACGGGTCAAACGGGCTTCAGGCCATTCAGGCTCAAGGGTACGACCCGGTCCGTTAGGGTCACAGACCTGTTTGCCTCTGCCTATAAATACCATCCCCCCTAAAAGGAAATCAACTTTTTCCCACCTGAACCCTAGTTATTGTTGCTTTCTCAGTGACTGACTAGATCGTTGGAAGGTCTGTCATTGGAACTTCTCCCGGTGTTTCTAGGCAGTGTGCAGGTACAGAAGGCCGAACCGAGCTACTACATCAGAGTCGAGCCTACTCGATCCGAGCCAAGCACCCGACCTCCACCTCTCTGCAGATACTCCCGAGCTAAATCCTACTCCCCAGAGTCGGATCGATGCCAGTACCACAGTTTTTCCTTTACAAATTACAAGAATTCACACCTGCTGCCCCCACACCCCAAAAACAAACAGCATCAGGTTGACGCCATCTGTGGGAAATCAGGTACTGTCGTCCGTCCGAGCCCAGCCAAGGATGCTATCCCAATTCCGAGCTCTCCCATGGCTCCCAAAGCCAGAAGGGCCGTCATATCGGCACGACATCCGAACCCCCCACATCACAGCAGTGCGGACACCCAAGGTTCCAACCGACCACGGGTCCACAGCACGGCTGGATGCGGGCCGGGTGCTTCTCACTTGAACGCGACCGATTTGCGACCCGTCATTTCGAATCGACAAGCCAGTCGCACAAGGGGAGAAGCCGATTCCAACTTGGTCTCGAACCATCGTAGACGGTCGTCCCCAGAGCGCAATCCAGAACACAATCGCTCGCCCCGTGGACCTCCGACCCCGCAGGACCCGGTGGGGCAAGCCTTCGTCACAAGGGCCGAGTTACAAAATTTTCGGGACGAGGTCCTTCAAGCAATCCGGGACGGCCAGGGAACCGAGGTCCGCAACAACTCTGAACCTCGGTCAGGAGCAAGGGCGAGGAATCCTACGGAGCGGCCCGACCCCAGGAACAGGTAGATGTCGTCCTCCGGCGTTGACAAGAGATGGAGAACCGCCTCACCCATCTCGACGAGGGCGGACCAATGCGGGTCATGGTTATCGGCCGACCAGACCCCCATTCTCCCCCAAATCTTGGAAGCCGAGATTCCACAAAATTTTAGGTCTCCCCAATTCGAGATCTACAACGGCAAGGGTGATCCCGCTGATCACATGGAAGGGTCTAAGACCCTCATGATGATTCACAGCGCTGCGAATCCCCTCCTCTGTCGCGCCTTTCCTGCTACCCTTCTTGGTCCAGCTCGGGAATGGTTCTCAAAGCTGACTCCCAGCTCAGTCTTTTCGTTCGACCAGTTGGAAGCGAACTTCCTAGCCCACTTCGTGATCAGCAGAAAGGTCGAGAAGATGAGCGCGTCCCTTCTAGACCTCAGGCAGGAGGAAGGGGAGTCACTCCGCAATTTCATTCGGAGGTTCTCCACCGAGGCGAAGTCCGTGTCCTCTCTTGACGCGAGCGTCGCTTCAGCGGCTTTCCGGCACAACATTAGGCACGGTCAGCTGAAGGCTTCATTGGCGAAAAAACAACCCGTCGACTTTCCCAACCGACTCAACAGGGTCGAGAAGTACATTCGAGCGGAAGAGGCCCTAAATCCGGAGGGCACTAAAGAAGCCACTGCCAAGGGAAAGCGGAAGGCCGACGACATCGAGCCCATCAAGAAAACTACGAAAGAGACAACCAGTCTCAAGAGGGTTCCTCCGGTCCCCCGATTCGAGAGGTACACGCCTCCGACCCAGAACGTCTCGGCAATCCTGATGGAGATCGAGGATAAAGGGTTCGTCTGAATCCCTCCCCGACCGAGTAACAACAAGAAGCGGGACCAGAGGTTCTACTGCTGCTACCACCGAGACAACGGACACGAGACGGACAACTGTCGGGCCCTTAAGGACGAGATCGAGGCCCTCATCCAGCGAAAGTACTTGAGAGAGTTCACCCGGGATAATCCAAGGGACCGAAAGGATCCGAGAAATTCGAGGCCTTCGCCTCCTCGAACGATCAACCGCCGGCTCGAGCGGGACCCCGAGCCCAAGAAAACCGGGGAGCAGGCCATACTACACTGCGTCCATGGGGGACCCATGGGAGGGGATCCAACATCTCTTGTAAGGCCTTTGTCCGAGAGTTTAACTCCGTCCGGGACCATCCCTCCCCGTAGATTCAGCAGCGACCGGTATCCTTTTCCGGGAAAGATCTCGAGGGAGTCCGGCTCCCGCATTGCGATGCCCTCGTCATCAGCCTCGTCATGGCGAATTTCGAAGTCTGCCGAATTCTAGTGGACAACGGGAGCTCGTCAACATCCTCTTCTTGGAAGCATTTGAGAATCTCAAGCTCCCCCGAGATAAGCTGAAACCAGTCGTATACACCCGGCATGGGTTCTCGAGAGTCCCAGTACAAATTGAAGGGATCGTGACGTTGGATGTAACGGCTGGCGCGACCCCTATCACACGGACCGAATCAATGGATTTTATAATGGTCAATGTCAAGGCCGCATACAATGCCATCCTCGGCCGACTCAGCCTCTGCTCGCTCCAAGCAGTCCCCTCCGCCTACCACCTAAAGCTGAAATTCCCCACTGACCTCGGGGTCGGCATCGTTAGAGGAAACCAGAAGTCTGCACGATCGTGCTACATGACCACGGTCGGGGACGGGGTATTCCTCCTCGATGCAGTCGAACATCCACCTGAAAGAAGCCAGCCCAAGTCAGAGCCTGTGGACAAATTGGAGGAGGTCTCATTCGAAGCGGAAGATAAGTCCAAGTGGTTCCGTGTGAGCCGCACCATTTCCGCCGACAGGAAACTAGGTCTAATTGATTGTGTCCGCCGCAATACCGACCTCTTCGTCTGGACGTCGTCCGACATGCCCGGGATCTCCGAAGATCTAATCATGTACAGGCTCAACGTCGCCCCCGGCTCCAAGCCAATCCATCAGAAGCGGCGTAAGTTCGCCCCGAAGAGGCAACAAGAAGTAAAAACGGAGATGGACAAGCTGTTGTCCGCCCGGTTCATTCAGGAGGTCAGCTACCCCGAGTGGTTGGCCAACGTCGTGATGGTCAAGAAGGCAAACAGGAGCTGGAGGATCTGCATAGACTTCACGGACCTCAACAAGGCATGCCCCAAAGATCCTTTCCCCTTCCCGAGTATCGACACTCTGATCGACGCAACATCGAGTCACGAGCTCCTGACCTTCATGGACGCCTTTTCAGACTATAATCAGATCTTCCCTCCAGACATCGCCAAAACGTCCTTCGTTATCGACCAGGACCTCTACTGTTACCGGGTAATGCCCTTCGGGCTCAAGAATGCCGAGGCCACCTACCAAAGGCTTGTCAACCGAGTCTTCAAAGATCAGATCGGTCGCAACATGGAAGTATATGTCGACGACATGCTCGTCAAAAGCCGGCGGGGCCAGGACCATGTCACCAACCTCGAGGAAGCTTTTGGCATCCTCCAGTCTCACAACATGAGGCTTAATCCCGCCAAGTGAGCCTTCGGCGTCTCCTCGGAAAAATTTCTTAGGTTCGTCGTTAGCCAGTGCGGCATAGAGGCCAACCCAGAGAAGATCCAGGCCATAATCGACATGGCCCCTCCCAGAAACGTTAAGGAGGTTCAGCGACTTATGGGAAGACTGGCAGCCATCGGTCGCTTCCTCTCCAAGTCAGGAAAGAAGTCTCTCCCCTTCTTCAAGGCCCTGCGGGGGACAAAAGGCTTCGAATGGGGCGACCTCCAGCAACAGGCCTTCGACCAGTTGAAGTCCTACCTCGCCAACCCCCGTTCCTGAGAAAACCCGAACCGGGCGAACCCCTCTTCCTATACCTCTCAGCCTTGGGAACCGCGCTCAGCACTGTGCTCCTCCAAGAAGAAGACGGTGTTCAGAAGCATCTCTACTATGTGAGCAAAGTTTTGCTCTCGGCCGAGACCAGATATGCAAAAATAGAAAAGATGGCGTACGCACTGATAACGGCCGCGCAAAAACTCTGTCCTTAATTCCAGGCCCACTCTATTCAGATCCTCACGGACTAGCCTCTGAAGGCCGTCCTCCACAAGATTGAGAGCTCCGGCCGCTTAGTCAAGTGGTCGATCGAGTTAAGCCAATACAACATCAGCTACCAGCCCAGGACAGCCATTAAGGGACAAGCCCTCGCCGAATTCATCACGGAATGCACTATCTCCGAGCCATCCGACTCTCAGGAGGCAGATCCGA